>OX639993.1:91978581-93178581 GCA_951828415.1 Anomoia purmunda
CTGTTAGGTTAAAAAAAACTTACGAATCTTAGGTTAGAGGACCATTTGGTCCATACTGCAGTTTTCATACAAAATAACAATTTAATCTTAGTCTTTATATTTAGTTGGGTTCAATACTTGCTAAATATTATTGTTTTATTATTTACTCAACTCTGGTAAAACCCAGCACCAGTGGCCTGCTCTAAAAATGCTTCTAGTTCAGGAGCTCGAAAGCGAGGAATTTGTAGTTGCTGCAAGTCTAAGTCTGATGTAAAATGCTCCATTTGCAGTGCGTTTATTTGCAAAACCAACCGAAAAACATTTTTTTGCTCATCATGTAGTGCCAAAAAATATCGAACAAACTAATAAATACTTATTTTTGGAAAATTAATGTAAAGAAAATCAAAGAAAATATAATATGGACCAAATGGTCCCTTAACCTAAGATTCGTAATTTTCAATTTATCTTAGTCCAGTTTTAAGTCAGAGAATTAAATTTTCGCACATAATATTGTTTTATAAAAAGACCACCTGAGCTGAAAAATTTAGACAGTATATATCACCGTTCCAAAGTTACAAAGAAAACAAAAAAAAAATTGGACCAAGTGGTCTTAACCTAACAGCAGGGTTAAGGGAATTGCACCTGGAATGTCCGAATGCGGGAAGTGCCGGCTGGTTGGTGCCCTCGCGAGAGTAAAGGCTAACATCAAACGTCATCTATGAAATAATATCGACGGAGCAGAATAGGAAGGCCATTGGACCTTGCGACGTCTACTACAGCTGCAATGTAAAGGAGCGCAATTTCTGCGTTCGCTTTGTGGTGGGGTTGATACTTAATTGCCAAGTACTGTCGTTGAACGAGCGTCTTGCCATGATTCATGGTCACACTGTCGGAAAATTCAGTCTCCACGACGAAACCACCGCAGACTGAGATTGATCGACTTTGCCAGGGACAAATATGATGAGTTCATAAATAAAATAAAACAAGCAATGTAACAAAATACCACTTCCGGCAGTTTGACAATAAATTAGGTCAAAGAAATAAACCAAAATTAAAAACAGAAAAAATTCCAAGAACAATATTGCGGACATTGAATAAAAACTATCTGCTAAGCATTTTTATTATGTTAAAGTAAAATTACAAAATAAGCAATTTGTAATAAGCTTCGTTTTAAGTTAATAATCAATAAAGACCAGCTTGTTTTCAGCACTGGTTGGTGTCAGTACACCTCCACCAAAATTTGTTGAGTTTATTTTTTTACAAACGCTTTCGCCGCACCGCATTCGAAAATTGGCGCAGTCGATCCTTTCAAAATAATAAGAAAGTAATATTCAGTGATACGAACGGTACGCGGACAAAAAAATTAAATAAATAATAGCACCCAAATAAATCTTGCGATTCCGTAGCCAACGATAAGACGTTGACCAGACCCTCCAAGGTGTAATATAATAAAAAATTAAAGAACATTGTGAAGTGTTGCTAAACTACAGTGCGAACTAAAAATAAGTGATCACTAAATTAGTGACTACTAAAACACCGCAATAGTAGAAAGTGTGTTTGTAAAGCGAAAGGCTTTTGCCATAACATTAAAATAAGAATACAATCATTAGACATCGGAGTCACCGTATATTTGACGCCTGAAGGATGGAACAGACTCAAGCAGATGCTGTCCCAGTAGATTTTGTGGAGCAGCTGGCAAGGAGAGAGCAGCAGATAGAACAGTTGAGAAATGCGTATTTACACCTATAACAACAAGTACAACAACAACCACAACCGCAGCAGTTATCGTAAGAAGTCAATAGATGGGGTGAACACATCATACGAAACATCAGACATATGCCTACTTCTACGGGAACCGGAGAAATTACAGAAAATAAATTTTTCAAAGGGGTAGAATATTTACTGTTGACAACACAGAACGAGCCGATAAGAAAAGAAGCAGTTCGTGCTATATATTATACCAATATACGGGGAGAAGTGAAAAATACAGTGATAAACATTCCAGAAACGGACAATTGGAGGCAGATTAAATCAACGTTAAAACTGCGTTATTGTCCAGATGCAGAACCACACCACATCTACCGCAGAATATCAAATTTGCGAGCAAATACCGTAAATGAATTAGCTGTAGACATTCAAAATATAAAATACAAAAGTGATGACCTAATTGTTTATTATGAAGGAAATATTTGTACAGATTTAAGTAATACCGATAAGTTGCTGATTAATGTAATAAAAGAGATGACCCGAGGGACACAGATAAAACTTATGATGAACAGGATTTAGCAAAATTCTAGAACTGATGGCAAGAAGGAGATACGAGAACAGTTGTATAAGACCAGAGTTTGGAAAGTATAGAAAGGAAGGAAAGTCACAGGAAAAGTCACGGAATTATACAAATCAGGATGCTGGTAGGAGATTTAGTAACTATCCTCAATGGAATCACAATAACCGGAACAACGTCCATCAAAATCATCCTAATAACTCCGGTCAATTTAGAAGAGCTTTTAATTCAAGGCAGTTAATAAACAATTTTAACAATAATAGGAACTCACTCCAAAATGGCAAAGATCATACGGCAGGAAACCCTAGGCAATATTCAGGCCAATATCGCTGGAATCAACCTAGGCAAGGGAAGGTCGAACCTATGGAAATTGATAATATTAAAAGATATTCAGATAATTCTTAAAGGATAGGAAACCCAAGTCCGCAGTTTAGCCAAAATCGCTTACACGCTGGTTTACCTACAAGAAGGATCTGAAATAAGTCATAGGGAAGAAATTAACAACACGGTTTTTTACGAAGCTGCCTCGGAATGCCTACCAAATATGAAACTAATTATTAATAATAAAAAATACATTGCTTTAATTTATACAGAAGCTAGCTTTAGCCTAATTAATAGCGAAATAAATGATTTTCCAAAAATAAAATTGAAGCCGCCAATAATATTCAGTACATTGATAAAAAAAGATACAATCAAATTTGAGATACATACGGTAGCACCGGGCGTATTTAAATTATCCGACAATGCACGGGTTCGATTGAAAGTCACGCCACTAAAAGGGCGGAATTATAACTTTATAATAGGCATAGATATTTTGAATTCACTTAATGTGATAATAAATATAGAAGAAAGAAAAATAACACTGAATGAGAGGGAATCTCAATTTTTAAACAATCCTTTCGACTTTGAAGAATTATGCACAATAGAAAAAACTGATAATAAAATAGAAGCGATTCAATTAAATCACGTAAATACTGCAGAATATAAGGAAATAATTAAAGTTTTAAGAAGGTTCAATAAATTATTATATAAAGAAGGAGACAAACTAACAAGTACCACTGAAGTACAACATGAAATTAGGACAACCACTAGCGAACAAATTATTGGGAAATTATTCAGGTACCCACCACAACTTGAAGAGGAAGTTCGGAGACAAATAAAACATATAGCCGAACAAGGAATAATAAGGAAAAGTAAATCGAGGTATTCCTCTAATTGTTGTACCCAAAAAATGGACAATTCAGGCAAGAAGACATATAGATTAGTAGTCGATTACAAGAAATTGAAGAAATTACAGTAAATGATAAGTATCCACTACCTAATATCCTTTATGTCAACAGAGCGTTACCCGGGTAACTTTTTTGCATTTAAAGTGCCATATCTCTGGATCCGTAAGTCCGATCAACTTGAAATTGCCTAGTCTCAAGGGTTTTACGTATTGTGGTTAAATCTGAGCCGGACTGGACCACCTGGAACTGAGATATGACCAAAAACTAACAACTAACCCTTACGTCAACAGAGAGCATACCCGGGTAACACATTGAATTTTCAAGCAACAATACTGAAAAAAGCGAAAAAATACATTTATTTTGAAATTCATTAATTTTTATTTAATTTATTAATAATAATATTATTTAATTTGACAATAAATTGAAAAAAATTTAAAATTAAAATAATTTTATTACTATTTATGGGCAATTCAGGCAGCGCGGCATATCCTTTGAGTGCTCTGAACAAATGGGCTTGTCGCAGAATGAGCATGCTTTTCGAGTCTGGCGTCTTCTGAGACATAAGTAGCAGGAACCCTTCAACTTTAGTCGACCAGTGTTGTCCCGCTCCTCTGCATCTGGTGGTGCCGTTGCCAGTCGCAAAGGTGCACCAGTTATAGCTTCTATTGCGTTGCGCGTTGAGAAAATTTTAGATATTTGCGGATTGGTGCACCTGACATCTACCTCCGCACGGGCCAGTTGCTCGCTGAGATTGTGCAGAAATTCCCTGCGCCGTGCTGTTGACACCTTCATGTGTGGATTTTTCTCCATGTAAATAATATATGCGGCAAAGGCTGCGACATCCAGAATATTATAAAAAAACGCCAAAGGCCATCTATTTGTACGCCGTTTGGTGGAATACTCAGCAAGGCATGTCCATATTGTCAACACCACCTTTGTACTTGTTGTAATCCATTATCATAGCTGGTTTACGTCTAGGACCAACAATTTGCGTATCATAGTGCATTGTAGATAGAAGCACAACAGCTTTGTTCTTTTTAGGAACATATGAGCACATGGCAACGCTCTCACTGAATGCAAATATGGTGGATTCTGGTTGGCGCCCTTTTGCAATGGACAATTGTTTTGGCACAAATCTGCGGCGCTTATTGACTGTGCCCAGTATGGACAATTTGTGATCGTTCATCAATTGTTTTGCTAAGTTGTGTGTTGTGAAAAAGTTGTCACAAACAATGTTGCGTCCACTTCCACGCAACATGCCCACGCATAAGTCTTTGACCACTCTTTCACCCACATTTCGCTCACGTTCGCCGGACGCTGCCTTTCCTGTGTAGATTTGGCCTTTGAGTGGATACGACGTAATCGAGTCGCACATCCACCACACTTTTATGCCGTATTTGGCTGGCTTTGATGGAATATATTGCGTAAAGCCAGTGCCTCCGCGGAACGGGTACAGCTGCTCATCAATTGTCACGTTGGCTGATGCGGTGTAATATTTTCGTAAATTGCTATTCAGCATCACAAATATGTCAGATATGGCAGCCGCTTTGTCATATTGTTTGCGATGCTCCCGCGTGATTCCATTATCAAAACGGATGAAACGACTTATTTCCCAAAATCGTCTGACGCTCATTGAAGCTCGAAACAGTGGATGTGCAGTTGTCTTCCACAAATCTTTTGTGTGAACGTAGCCAGAGTGAGTAACGCCACCAAGCAGCAACAATCCCAAATATGCGTCGAATTCTGTTTCTGTTACTGCTTTCCAAACACGTCGTTCTGATGTTGGGTTGCATTCATTTATCATATCAAACACTGTATTGGCTTTTCTGTTTGTTTCACGGATTATTACGTCACACATTTCGTTTGTCATTATTAGCTTGAACGTTTCCATTATAGTTTTACCATCAGTTAGGCGACTTGGCCCGTTCACTCCAGATCTTAGCACGTTGTGCGCTCTTACTCTGGTGTTTTGTGGTTGTGTGCCACTCCAAATTGTCTGATCACTGCTCGTGTAACTAGCAGAATTTCCTAGTTCCACTGGCTCTTCATCTATATCATCTTCACTATCATACTCTGGATTGTATTCAGGCGGCTGTACGTCTCCCACATCAGAGTCAGCTGAATTTATAACAGGCTCATTGTCGTTTTCATTTTCAAATGTCATCGGCTCTTCATCGCTATCTGGACACCCATACTCCTCTCTTCTCTCCCAGATATTTTCATGAGATTCATATTCAAATTCAGGCTCTAACCAATCTCCATCTGCCATTTTGTAATTATTTTTGCACAACACAATCTTTAATTTTCACTTTGAAATTAAAAATGTAACTGCAAACATGTAAAAATGTGAAGCGAACCTCCTTTTCACCTTACGCTACACTAATCTTCATACAAAATGTATGGTTTTACCCGGGTATGCTGTCTGTTGACGTGCGTATGTAAAATTCTCTGTTGACATAAAGGATATAGATTCAATCTTGGGGAGAGCTCAGTACTTCACAACGCTAGACTTGGCGAAGGGTTACCACCAAATTTTGGTAAAAGAAGAAGATAGGGGAAAAGAAGAATTTATTACACCTCTCGGACATGTACTAACAGAAGAAGGTATGAAACCCAACCCAAATAAAATAAAAATTATTCAAGACTTAGAATTACCACGAACAGAAAAATAAATTAAAAGTTGCCTAGGTATCACCGGTTATGACCAAAAATTTATAAAGGACTATGCCAAAGTGGCACAGCCAATCACGAAGTATTTAAGAAAAGGGGTAAAAATTAATCTAAAAGATCCAACTTACATTGAAGCAGTTGAAAAACTAAAAATACTAATAAGTACTTATCCCATACTGTGTTATCCAGATTTTCGAAAACCATTTACATTACCAACGGATGCATCTAATTATGCAATTCGTGCAGTATTATCTCAAGAAGGACACCCAGCGTGTTATGCCTCAAGGACCCTAAACAACCATGAGAAAAACTATTCTGCGACGAGTGTAAATTACTTCAGGCCATACGTTTATAGTAAAAGATTCAAAATTTTAACTGGCCACCAGCCAATTAAATACTTACATTCGAAATATAGAGGCACAGATATATCACCACGACATCAGAGATGGGTACTATAACTAGGAGAATATCAATTCGATATTGAATATTTACAAGCCAAAGAAAACAAAATTGCGGATTTTTTAAGTAGATTACGAAAAGAAAATAATGCGGAGGAAGGAAGTCAGACTTCAAACAGTTTTTCAAATCAAGACGAAGACGATAGCCTAGAAATAAATATAGCAGATAGTTGGGAAGATGATGGAAAAATGACTACCGTGCGTTCCGCAGAAGAAAATTTCAACGACCACTTGTTTATAAAGAAGGAAATCGTTAATAAATACAAAACCTGAATAATAATAACCAATAGCAAGACAGAAGAGTGTAAAACTATGCATGGAAAGTGTATAGTATTAATTGCGGAACATGATTTTGAAAATATGGAAGATATATTCAGGAGATATATAAGGAAAGGAATAATAGGTATTTTTTAAGAGTTATCACTAATATAATATAGCACAACAGTAAACTCATCCAAATGTTTTCTAATGACACAAATATTAAATTCCCTAAATGCACGACAAGAGCTTTTGAAAGATATATAGACGTCTTAATAAAGCTGAAGAAATTTACTTGTTTTTGCACAACAAACTTAAATTTTGCTACCCTTTTTCTCCTTTTTTTTATGACTTTGGCGATATTTTCACACACTATTTTATAAAAACACAAAATGAGTTTTGATAAGATTCAAAGAGTACGTTTAATACCGAGTTCAACGAATGTTTCTTTTAAAAAATCGGCCAAAAAGTGACTGAGTTATTTTACTTTTTATAAGTACGAAATTTTTGCAAAAATTTGCTTCTGTTGTTCCCAAGGAAATTATCACTTAATTTTTGAGTTTTTACTCAATTTTGAAGTCTTTATAAATTTCCGTTATACTGAAGTGCACATGTTGTTTATCTTTTGTTGTGTTTGCTGTTATAAGTTTTGCTACATTTGTGGCTTATTTACGGATACAAGTCATCGGCGTGATTTTAAAAATAATATTGGTGTTGTAAAAATATATAACAAGATTTTCGAAAGGTTTTATAGTGCGAGTCGCTGGTACGAGCCAAAATTTATTTGTGAATATTGCTGCACAACATTAAAAAAATGTAAAGTTCAACAATCAATTACTTTGCCCTTTTCTGTGCCTATGACTTGGCATCATCAGGCATATCATAAACAAGACGATTCCTATTTTTGCAAAACAACCGTTTCAGGTCACAATTTTAAATCGCGGAAAAACGTAAAGTATGCGAATGTTGTTACGGTTACAAAACCAAAATACTTAAATGCCGAAGTGCCTACAAAAAGTGAGTCCGTTGATGCTGGTGAAACATATTTAGTAGAGGAAGAATTCCTTCCTTGTAAATCAAAATCAACGGAAAGGCATTTGGTTTCAAATGCTGATTTCACCGATCTCGTTGGTGATTTGCATTTATCGAAACGCGAATCTGAAATCCTCGGTTCACGACTAAAGCAGTGGAATTTAGTGGAAAAATATTTTCAAATAACATCGGGTAGAAAAAGCGACCGCACTTTGATACTTAGAGGAAGTTTTAAAACTGATGACAATGACTGTGATCTAGTACATTGTGTAAATGTACCCAAATTAATTTCGGCTTTAAATTATAATTATAATGCAGATGAATGGCGACTTTTCATTGATGGAGTGAAAGTATGTACCCTAAAAAAAAGAAATATATTCGTGTTCCCTTAATGAAGTCTGTAATGTCACCCTTAGGTTTAAAAGCTGTGTTATTACACAATGAAAATCTCTTACCATCAATTCCAATCGCGTATGGGGTTAACAAGAAAGAAACGTATGAAATGATGGAAAAAATGTTAATGCTGCAACTGAACAATTTAAAGAAATCATAAACAGTGACAGAAGCAAAATCGAAAACAATTAAATTCTATAAGTAAATTTATTAACGAAGAGCATTATCAAAACTTGTATTTAGAACAATTGTCGAAAATTCAATTATTGAAAAGCAAAATAGAACATTAACAAGACAATATTGTGTCAAAAAAAAAGGGATAACACGCCCCAATATACTAACAAGTGATGAAATAATTAAATATAATATTGGCTAAAATAATATTTGGTATTAAAATACCTAAAACTTTTCAAAATGTAAAAATAAGAGCCGTAATTCCAATACCAAATAAAGAATGTTATGAAATAGAGTCAAAAATAGAGTAAATTTTCAGTTACGAAAACAAAACATATAAATTCGAAAGTAATAAACATTTACGAGAATTAAAAACTAGTGTAATAAAAATAAAGTGTCTACTCACAAAAAATAACGAAATGGAAATAATACCAATATATAAAAACAATTTTTATTAAAAATGTTGTTAATCTATATATTAATCATACATATAAAGAAGAGCAACCAACTATAGATGCTAATTATTTAATAAGGTATAATAATTGTTCAATAAAACTCAATGACTATTACTTCCCCAACTTTATCGAAAAAATAAAAGAAAATATTATTAATATAAAATACGAATGCATTCAAAATTTCACACAAAAAATTACATTCGATCAAATAATAAAAGAAAATAAGTCAAATCAAAAAAAATATTTTCCTATTCCAAAATTACAGTAAACTGTCGTATGGTTGCAATATTCTATGTTTAATTACAATTATACTAGTTGCCATAATATTGCTCAACAAAAATGAAAGAATTATTATTAAATTTAATATAACAATTTAGGAGAACTCTCATCTAAAGGCGGGGGTAGTTACATATGCAAGTACTTATGCAACTGCACCAGACAATGAACTCGACAAATATGATGAGTTCATAAATAAAATAAAACAAGCAATGTAACAAAATAACACTTCCGGCAGTTTGGAAAATTAGGCAAAAGAAAATAATGCAAAATTAAATACAGACAAAATTCCAAGAACATTTAATAAAAACTATCTGCTAAGCACTTCTATTATGTTAAAGTAAAATTACAAAAAAGGAATTTTGTAATTTAGCAATAAGCTTCGTTTTAAGTTAATAATCAATAAATAGCAGTTTGTTTTCAGCCCTGGTTGGTGTCAGTACACCTCCACCAAAGTTTGTTGAATTTATTTTTAAAAACGCTTTCGCCGCACCGCATTCGAAAATTCGCGCGTAGTGAATTGCATCTCGCTGGTCGGCGCACGCCCAGGGACAGAGCGCGCGGAACGTCCCTGAGGTTGTTTTAAAGTCTAAAACTCAAAATCTACTTCTGATTCCATCACAATATTTTAATATGTATTTCGGAAGACTTTAGAGTATTCATTTAGTTGAAAAAGAAAAATCAAAATTCTTCAAATTTTAGAAATATCACTTTGTTATAGATACTTATAAAGTATCAACACAATTGGTGGTAAAAACTTGTTTCAGCTTGTTGGAGCTGTAAAACGCCACTGTCATTGAAAAAAGCCAGTTGATCAAAAATTTCAAATATTATAATTCGACCAAAAACATTTTTTAGTGAAATAAAAAAAAAACCTGTCAATTTATTTTTGATAAAAAACTTTAAAAAATATATCAACGAAATTCGCAACATCGACTGCAAATCTCATATGGAATCACCCATATATTACACTTAAAAACGCGATGTCGACCATCAGAAAGAAAACATTACGATTGCTTTCGAGTGGAAATTTGTCAAGTGGTCACTCGATTTTTCACAATGCCAAGATAATCATTAGGCGGCCGCCGTAGCTGTGCGCGCTTCATTCGGTGGGTCCCCGGTTCAAATCCTGGCCGGCTCTCGGCAGGCAATGACAAACCTCCGAGAGTATTTCTGCCATAAAAAAGTTCTCACAATAAACATTCGTCGTTCGGAATCGGCGTAAAGCTGGATATCCCTCAATTTGTGTTACAACAGCAAGACGCACACCACACATTGTAGGAGAAGTTCGGCCAAAATCGTTTAAGCGGCTAGAGCGCCAATTAAGGAAGTAAGTAAGAAAGATGATTATTATTATTTATTATCATGAGTAGTCTCAAACACCCTCGTAAGGGTTTGCGGAGTCGTTTTCCTAAAAAAAAAATGTTTCCTTATAAAAAACGGTAAATTTTTCTTTCTACATTAATGACGCAAAAATGAATCGATCAAATCATAATAACGAAAAATTCGTCTTTCTTTTTAATAAAATTTATTATAACCCAATCATTTCTTAAACGTTTTCAATCCTTTACCCATGTTTTTAATAGATTATATTTTTAAAATACTTTATGTAAATTGGCTTCAGATTTTGGGAGAAAATCTTTGGGATCGCTGTTCGTTAATATCTGTGTTTTTGTCGCGCCGCGCGCATGTCACGATAGCGACAGCGCGTTCCCCTCGGAAGCGATAAGGTTTTTATTGCCTACCTAAAATTAAAACGTAAAATATGCCCGTTTATAATAATCAAAGCGTTTACAAATAAGTTGTATAATGACAATAGGTCTATTTTGTATCGAAAAATATTAAATTCTCACCTTTTATAAATGAGAAATTACATTTTCTTTGTCGAACTTATGTAAAATTAATTATGTCTAATCTTACGTTTGAATATACTAGTCAAACAACTTTTTCACATTTCTAAGAACTTTATTGATTGTGCTTACATCATCTGCCGAGAAAATTTTGCAAACAATTGTTTTATCGCCTGATATAAATGTTACTGAAGTGTATTTTTGATGGTGACTTATTGTTTAAAATGAGATCTCCATTAATACACGCATGCTTCTTTTGCGCATCTCTTTACAGTTCCTCCTATCCCGTCACATTGCCATGAGCAGTTGCGAAAAAATACCACTCAGCTTCGATATCAAAATCTTATTTATGATTCATATCAACTTTATCAATCAAGTTCAATTTATTTTTATATTATGAGAAATAAATGATTTCTTTTACATTTTCAGCGCTGAATTTTGATTTCAAGTTTTCGACGAGTTTAGAATTCAGCAAGTGTACTGACTAAGAATCGTGCTACAATTTTTCACATATGACAACAAAACTTTCATGTTTTTCTTTTTATTTTCGCGATAATAAGTACCGTATGAAGAGTTGCTTGCTTGTTTGCCTAGTGGTGAGATTGCATTTCGTTTTGAACATGAAAGGTGTAATCCTCAGCAAAATCCAAACATACTATAAATTTTTTCGGCCAACAGTCTCCTTAAGTTTGTTGAAATATGCAGCTTGTGATTTTGGCAAAAAATTATGCCTCAATAAAATTGGTAATTCATCTGAGAACGCTCCGAAGATTATGGAAATTCAACTATTTCACATCTGTAAAGAAATTTTATTTTTATTCTTACTGTGAAATCTGCAAAATTTGGTTGCAAATACATAATAAAATGTAGACCTGTCAGTAGTGGTCTATTGGCTGAATGTTAGGTTTTTTACATCATGTTTCTTGAAGCAATCTTTTAAATTGTCGATCACAGCCACTGTTCTATTGCGATTTTTACTATCGGAGAAATAACATTTTGCTTTCGGAGTTCCGCAAACTGAATTTCTGATTAAATCACGTCGATCTTACATGAAGTCAATTTGTTTTTCTTCAATGTCCGCTTGATCCCTGGTATAAAAGGTTAAAGTTATTATCTAGCTTCTTTCCGAAGGAGACTTTTCGTGAAAATGGATTCTCATCAATTCACTACATTGATGAATGCTTGGACTGGCATACCCTAAGGTGCGCCCTGTGTTATTATTTTTACATTTAGTATTAAGTTATGCAAAATGTTTATTGTTTGTAGATAATGTAAAGCTTTAGCTGAAAATTCGATACACAAACGATTTCTTGAAGCTGTAGGCAGATTTAAAAAATCTATATTCGTAGTGTATAGTAAACCATTTACATTTAAATATTGCAAAGTGTTGTGTCGTTTCTTTTACCAAAAAGACAGTACGAATAAGGACCTGGCCGTAATCTTTGATTCAAAATTAACTTTTAACCCACTCTCCATTCACTTTTTGATTATTGTTGCATAATTTAGAACCCATTTTAAAAACTTCACGAGAATAAGATCGAAAGGGTTCAAAAAGTTAACACAAAGTTTACAATAAATTACAATATCTGATGGTTTACGTGCCTACGTGGAATGACGTAAACTGCTTAGTCTTCAAAACCTCTCCGAAAGAAGAACCTAAAATAAATCCAAGACCGAGGCGAAATAGCAACGCCAAGCTGCAAATACTGAGAAAGACATCCTAACCCACCAGGTGAGTCACGCGGATGCAGGCTCAAGAAGCTGCCGTTTAAAGCAGTCTTATGGCTACCGAACAAACCACAAAACCAGCAAATACAAATATTCCACGGACCACCGCTCATGCCACCAGCTGCCAGACCGTGCCAATTATCACTGGCAATGGTGCCCCACCGACTAGAACCCGCCTGACATCCAGATCCAATTACCTAACATATCAATGTCCTAGGACAGACACTTCAATTTAACACAATTTTGGTAATAGATACATCGATAAAATTTAATTCAGATATACGTATAATTAATATAAGTAAAAGAGATACACATACACATTGGCCGAACCACCGAACACAGTACGGTGGTGAAAGATACCTAGACTTTGCCTAGGTAGTGAAAGTCCCTGGGACCAAAATTCTAGCATACCACACCGCATACCGTGGCACTTGTCAATATAAAATATTTAGCCATACTCAACAGCACCCCTTATCGGCATACAACCACTGCAGCAAATACACAGTCGCCGACAAGGCTTCACAATTCATAAAAAAGCATCGCAGACGGTCGCAGTGAGTTCGGTTTCCTTAGGTAAGTCAAAGGGTGCCGATGTTTGTCAGGCATATTCGAGTCCTTCGATTGAGCAAAAGAAGTGTGCCGATATCTTCAGGCATATTCGATTCCTGTGCCTGACTCCACGGCGCTCAAAAGCACAGCGGATAAAATTAATGCGTTGGTCAGCGCCCCAAGATGCGCAAGCATTCTCGTGACTTCCGTCACGTACCTGATGCTGACCCCAATCATATGAACAACCGGTGGACAACGACAGGCTGCCTTTCAGCAGCATGGTCACCGTTTAGTTCACAGATATAGAGTTTTTCAATAGGAACGCTACAAAAGTTTTTTAAATAAAACAAAAACGGTTTGGGATATGAATTCAATTCTTTATTCCTGTGAAAGTACATTCAATGCCATTATGTATGGAACTCGATTTCTTTTGCATGGGCACTACGGACACGATTGCAGAGTCCAGACGCTAAACCCAATTTTCGACGGTTTTCAAGCATAAATAGGCCGATACTGCTGCAATTTCACGTGCAATATTCGGACGAAGTTCATCAATCGTCGCTGACTTGTTGGCATAGACCATAGACTTGATGTAGCCCCACAGGAAATAGTCTAACGGCGTCAAATCGCACGACCGAGGCGGCCAATTGACTGGGCCATTTCGTGAGATAACATGTTCACCAAACTTGGTTTTCAATAAATCGATTATGACATTTTCTGTGTCGCTTGTGGCGCCGTTCTGTTGGAACCACATATTGTCCAAGTCCATATCATCCAATTCGGGCTAAAAAAATTCCGTTATCGTTGAGCGGTAGCGATTCCCATTCATAGTAATGCGCCGGTCGTGATCATCACGCAAGAAGTACGGCCCAATGACGCCGGCAGCCCATAAACCGCACCGGGATGGAATGTGGACTCAGTGTGGATTGCTGCCGGTCCAATAACGCATATTTTGCTTATTGACGAAGCCATTCAGCCAGAAATGAGGACGACCATAAATTGGATGTAGCGCTCTTAAAGTTGAGGCTATTGACTCCGAATTTCGGTAGTAAATTTTAATAATTTTGACTTGTTGTTGGATCGTATATTTTTCCATGATGAAATGGCAAACCTTACTGAAGAGAAATGTCAAAAAAGCGGGGAAAAAATATGACGTCGTTTGCTGTCACTATCGGTCTACTTTTGTAGCGTCCCTATTGAAAAACCCGTTACGTCCACACCCACCCTTACACCCCAAGTGTGCACAACTTCGAGGAGCTGCGCACTCACTCGGTCCAGATTCGTTATAGACTGACCCTCCACTAAAAGCAGAAGGTCATCCGCATACGCACTACATTTACACAGTGAGTCGAGCTGCGGCAGCAGGAGATCCATCATCATGTTCCAAATGAATGGACCCCTGCGGACACCCATGAGTCACGTCAACATCTACACTCCCATTTACGCCTACGATGGAAGCCCTTCTGTCCGAAAAGTAACTCCTCTAAAGGGTCACATCCGGACAGCCGAGCTCTGACAAACGTTGCGCCACTCGATCCCAGCGCAGACAGTCAAATGACCCTTGAAGTTAACAAATATGCCAGGGACATTTTGAACATACATCCACGCATCCTCCGTACTACGTCCTTTCGTGAACCCATACTGCCTATCCGACAAGCTACCCCACCATGACCCGCTCCAGTACTATCCCATGCACCGGGAGTAGGCTGATGCCACGATGAGGCCGAGGATCACTTCTGATATTATCGGGCGACTTCAGGAGAGGTACAACGCTGGTATTTTTCCACTCAAGCGAAAGATACCCCTCCTATATGCACTTATCGTAAATGGCCTTCAAGTATTCCGGAATGAACTTCCACAAGCATTTGCAAGTTTCTCCGTTCAGACCATCGAAACCTAGACCTCACTATTGCAGGAACAGGCACCGCCTGTGCATGGGGAACCTTCTCCTCCGCCCTAGGGAAGAACGTTCCTAAGAGAACACTCGCACACTATCTCCATGGCGATAACAGAGAGTCACCGACGCAAAGGGAAGTGACCGCCTCTTTCCGACGACCCCTGCAGATCCGGTAAACCTGGCCCCAGGGTTCGTTTTCATTCATCCCAACAAACATCCTCTATTCCTCCTCTTTTACATTGACAAGCATTTGCTTGTAATCAAGGGGCGCTGGATCGACGACCGCGACGCCGCTATATCGCGCTACCGACTCATGCCCGGTCCCGTCACACCAAATTTTATATGCCGCTACACAAACGATAGTTAGTAAGCAACTCGTCGAACTCGTAAACATTGGTTAGCAACAAAATACGCGCGCTGTTAGTTGGTAAACAAGTTACCGCTAGGTCGCCGTCGAACAAAAAACAAGCGCTTTTTAGTTCGTAAACAAGTAACCGCTATGTCGCGCGTCGCACTCGTAAACAACACTTTATTAGTTGTACTCCAACTCAGCACAAGTTGACACCACCCCACACGCACGCACTACGTACCGAATCAAAGCCAATCAAAACGAATTTTACCGTCGCACTATTCGCACTATCCGTAATACAACCGTACGCAACGAGCGACTCGGACTGAGTGCCTACTTACATATGTAGTGTGCGAATAAGGTAAAGGTGGTATCCAGTGATATTTCCCGTCAGTCTGCTTAGTCTAGGTTTCCACGTAGACCTATCCGCTGCCGAGGAGAGGCACCTGCAGTGCTGCTAGTGCAGATACCGTTGCCTGTCACTTTCTCCAACGCTGCTGATGAGAGCCGCCAAATGCCATTGTTTACCAGTCTCTCCGACGCAGCTGGCCATTCACTCCTGGCAAGAACGACTGGCTCCGTCCGCTCCCGACTACTTCACACTGTCCGTGTGTGTGTACTCGCCTGTAATATATCGAAGTATTTAAATAAGGGAGGAAGTGGGACCTTTTGTTGACCTTGGCCTCAGCCTTTAATAAAACCCACCTCCTAACAATTAATATTTCTAGCAAACTAAAATCACATTTTACTTTAGGTGCCGGCTAAATGCAGACTCCCTTTGCTTCACTTTGAAAGCTTCTTTGGCTATATTGTAGCTCTTAAAGCTTTCAATAAAACCGGCTGTAAGTATGCACAATTAAAGTCAGGTCATAAGATAAATTATGTAACGGAAATTTAAAAACTTTTTATTGTTTCCGAAAAATAAAACAAAAAATAAAAGAGATTGTCAGCACCTTTTATCTTGCAGATATCAAATATATTTGTATATCTACGCTTATTTACCCTAGTAGTAGCACTATTATTGTCGTTGACGAAAATAGTTTTACAAAGTTTGTAATTTTTGTATGATTCGTATAAAACAATGGACACATCTTGTTTTATCCAAGGCAAGTACTTCAAAAAAAATGAGAACGTTCCTATTAATTTTTGGCAGTTTTCAAAGCAAAGCTAGTAAATAAGGCGGCATTAACTCATCACTTCTACTTCAGCAGACTTATGTTAAGGAATCATGGAATAGCTTTCGATCACTGTTTTTTGGCATGCATTAACAAATTTTTTTATTTGAAATTTTTGAAGGCATTACGGGCGTACTCATCGAAAATCCAATACTTTGACGTCGGGCGATTTAATATCATTTATGTATCAGGTTGCTAAAGGAATGGATTACCTTACATCACGAGGGGTAAGTTAATTTATAATGTGTCCATTAATTCTGAATATACCGTAACAAGCACACTACCTTAATGTTGAAAATCCCCAACTTACAATCAGTACGTGACCAAAAAAATTATAGAACATATTTTAAGAGTGGTCGCCGTTCACCTGCTCTTCGTAGTCGGCGTGAAACCGTAAAGCTCTCAATTTTTGGTACAATACCAGGACGCACAAAACAAATTGTAGGATAAATCATCGATGGTGTAAACGCCAAATAACGTGATTTTCAATAGGGACGCTACAAAAGTAGACCGATAGTGACAGTAAACGACGGCATATTTTTTCCCGCTCTTTTGATATTTCTCTTCAGTAAAGATTGCCATTTCATCGTGGAAAGATATACGATCCAACAGCGAGTCGAAATTATTAAAATTTACTACCGAAATTCGAAGTCAATGGCCTCAACTGTAAGAGCGCTACATCCAATTTATGGTCGTCCTCATTTCTGGCTGAATGGCTTCGTCAATAAGCAAAATATGCGTTATTGGACCGGCAGCAATCCACACTGAGTCCGCATTCCATCAGAAAAAATTACGGTCTGGTGCGGTTTATGGGCCGCCGGCGTCATTGGGCCGTACTTCTTGCGTGATGATCAAGACCGGCGCGTTACTATGAATGGGAATCGCTACCGCTCAATGATAACCGAATATTTTTGGCCCGAATTGAATGATATGGACTTGGACAATATGTGGTTATAACAGGACGGCGCCACAAGCCACACAGCGAATGTCACAATCGATTTTTTGAAAACCAAGTTTGGTGAACGTGTTATCTCACGAAATGGCCCAGTCAACTGGTCGCCTCGGGCGTACGATTTGACGCTGTTAGACTATTTTCTGTGGGGCTATGTCAAGTCTACGGTCTATGCCAACAAGTCAGCGACGATTGATGAACTTCGTACAAATATCGAACGTAAAATTGCAGCAGTATCGGCCGATTTATGCTTGAAAACCGTCGAAAATTGGGTTCAGCGTCTGGACTTCTGCAAGCGTGCCCGTAGTGCCCATGCAAAAGAAATCGAGTTCCATACATAATGGCATCGAATGTTCTTTCACAGGAATAAAGAATTAAATTCATATCCCAAACCGTTTTTGTTTTATTTAAAAAAAACTTTTGTAGCGTTCCTATTGAAACCCCCTGTATATACACTGTTCGGCAGTCGGCTGAGGAATGGATGGAACGAAATGTTTCTAAAACCATGGGTTGTAAATGAAAAGTGAAGAAGTGTACATGAGGAGGTAACTTTCAAAACGTGGTTTGTCCTTCAGATAAGGAACCGAGAAGAATTAACTTTTTTTATTTTGACCAAGTGAGTATACTTTTTGTTGATTATTTTGTGCAGAAAGAGGAAGTGGACTCTACTGAATGATATTATTAGGCTGTCATAGATAAATTTGGCTTGTATATTAATATTTCAACGATTTAAAAATGGACGTTTTGCAAACATGTTTTGAACTGAAAACACGTTAAAAAGTAGCAGTCAAAATGTGTTTTGTCCATACAATATTAGGTGGTATTTCAAGTATGGATTAATTTAATAAACAATTAATGGGTACTAAAACAAATAATAATGTTGGGCAATGTTTTATTTTAGCTTCACAGTTAGTGGTATCTTAAACTCTAACACACTGTTCTTCATCCTGGCAATCACATTCATTCTCTTCATTTATTTCCTCCGCAACAGTTGGATCATTGAAAAGGAGCTCTTTGTACCAATTGAAGCGGTTGTCGTCTAGCTCTTGCCAGTTTCCAAAGACCGCCTGCAGTAATTTGTCCACATCTTTCTTCTTTTCATCAGTTAAGGATCTTCTTAGAGGCAATTTTGGGGTTCCATTCTGCGTAACATATTATTGGTGAATGACTTCTTATTGAGACTTTGATAGGGTTCATCTCCCTCGTAGAAAAAGTTTTCCTTTGCTCTAACTCTGACAGATCGATTACCATGGACCTCGCTGACTTTGAAAGAAATCCTCTTCATATTGCTTATATTTTTTAGGTCCTTGTAGAACTTCTCTAAATCTTTGGTGTCTTTGAGTTCCCAGTCCAGTCCTAGTATGTACTATTGTCCCAGGTTTCTGTAAATTTCCATGTATTCCTCTTTTACAATAATAGTCGGCTTACTTATCAACACTTTTTCGGCTCTGCCAAACACCCTGTCTGCTGGAAGAAATGAGTGCCCACGGGTTGGAAAGTGCATATGAATTTCTTTAAACGGTGATGTTGTTTGAGTGTGCATGAAGAACATAATAGTGCGAACTACAATATTATTCTTGTTTTGGGAGACGCATCCATCACTGAACAGTCTTAAAATTCTGCATTGAAAGGCAGTGTTCATAAGGAAATGTAACAAAGCAGATGATATTTCTGTACTTCCCTTTCCGGCTTGTTCCTCTGACCAGCAGTAAAATTTTGGGTTCAACCCCTTCAAATCCACTATACAGAAGTTGTAAAATCCGATTTGTTTTAAATAGTATGCCTCCTGCACAGGTGTTTTTGGCAGAGGTTGGATCTGTTGTATGTCAAAACAGTAGCTGACAGAATCATCTATGTCCTGTCTCATTAGCTGATAAAATGCATTCGTTCTCTTCCTGTGAATTCTTTTTTCTATAATGAAGTCATTTCTTTCATTTGACCCTATAGGAAACGATTTTATTTTGTGTTGTAGTATTGTGCAATAGCTACACACGTCGGTAGCTGGCGATTTGAAACCAATATTGTAGTTATTGACAAAAATTCTTCTGAACATTGATAGTTTCACTTCTGATTCATCCGTGGTGTTCTCGTTGTACATTTTATGTAATTTTTTTATGTTCAGGAAAGCCATCAAATAGATTCTTTTAGACTTATTTCTTCCATAGTGGCTCTCAGTTCCTCGAAGTTTACCGATAAAAATTGTCACGCTTTCTTTCTATTCCCGGCTTAAATGGCTTTTCCTGTCTCCTCCTCTGTTTTCACAAATAACTTCAGCATGAAACTGTTTCTTTGGAATGTTTTGTAATCTAGTCCATCCCAACTTAGTAACTTCTAAAAAAACATCTTGCAGACCGGCACCCTCTGAGAATTAGCACTTACGAAGTATTTAACATTGTACTGATGATTTGATACTGCCTTCTCATTGGGTTTTTCTCGGGGCCTCCTTCGCTTCACTTCTTGAGTCTGAACCAAGGATGAAATTATTACATCCTGTGCAAGTTTCTCGGGAACCGAACACAAGCTTTTTCGAACATTTGTGACTTGATTTGGTGTGACTTTTGAGCAACGAAAGGCTGTCGTGTTGTGAGCACAAGGGTTGATCACATTACTATTGTGGAGTCATGAGTACTTCGCCGTTTTAGCTGCAACTCGTTTTCCACCAGTAACACGTCTCTTACGGCTTCCACTATTACTTTCCTGCACTTCGACAGTATCCGTTTCGTCGAGATCTTCCACTTCAAAATGCCAAAATGGCGTCTGCTCGACTGTGATTGGTTGTTTGGACAAAATATTTTTTGACCGATTCCTGGCAGGGGACAGAACACGTTTTATTTTTACCACCACTTTTTCTCGAAGGAAATACATAGAAATAGACACGTTTTTAGCAAACTTTTCATTTACAAATCAAGCGGTCCATAAACTAGAAGAAGATGGCATTCTTAACTTTTTTTTTTGTGACATCACGTTTTGAAAGTTACCTCCTCACATAGGATTGGTTACAGGATTTATTTAATGCAATACGATGTCTGGGCTTTAAAATTAAAAATCTAACACTGAATTACTTAGATCTTTGTCTAAAAAAATGTAACCCTAGATTTTCCCCAAGTGGGCTTAAGTGTTTAAGGACACGACTCATTACCTGCAAAAACAAAAATCATAAACATAAAATCTCTGGTTTTAGTTAAAATATAACTGTTCCGTGTGTTTGCTGTTTTGGTTACAAATAATAAGTGTCAAAGTTCGGGTACAACTGAATTTTAAATACCCGGCGCATGCTTTTATTGCAAACAAAGACCACTTGTAAAAATACGAATTGTTAATCTTACATATCAACATGAATGAGAGTAATTCTTTAAAAGCGTCCGAAGTACTCAACCTATCTTTATGAAATATTTAAATTAGGTTCATGTTCTATCCAGGCTCAACATAAAATATGTATAAATTTAGAGAAGTGAGCGATTCCACGAAATTTCAATTTTCAACTCCTAGATCAATATTTACATATATGAAACAAGCCGACATTTTTTACTTACTATATGGAATATTTCCACCAATCTTAGTGATTTCAGGTCAATTAGTATTTTGCCAATATTTTCCAAAGTGTGTGAGTTCTTGATGGCGGCATAAATTGCATAGTTTGTTCAAGAAAATGATTTTTTATCCCCACTGCAGTCAGGATTTCGACCAAAGCATAGTTGTTCTACGGTGATGTTAAAAATACTTGATGACATAAGAATACATTTTGACAACGGTGACTTAACTCTACATTGCCTCCTTGATTTTTCAAGGGCATTTGACTTAGTAAATCATGACCTTCTTTGTGCCAAGCTTCGAAACTATTCTGGATTAGCTGATGGGTCTGTTATGCTTACGTCCAGCTACCGTACTGGAAGAACCCAAAAAGTGATGTGTGGAGCTACCTCCGCAGATCTTGTATTGTTGCCTCAGGTGTGCGCAAGGATCTGTACTTGATCCCCTTTTGTTTAGTCCTTTTGTCAATGATGTATTTTCTGTGTGTCAGTACGTCAAGCTCCATGCTTATGCTGACGACATTCAATGTTGTCTGTCTAGCCGTGTTGGTCTTGTTGAAGATATGTGGTTTAGAATAAATAGTGACTTGTCTGCAATATCGCAATGGGCACATGATAATTTTCTTTCCGTAAATGCTGCAAAATCTTATGAGCTGCCTATTTGTAATAGTGCAGTACATGTAGATAGAAGATGTTCCAAAACTTTTTGTTGGTAATAGTGTCCTTATGTTTACTGATATTCAGATTTTAGGCTTTATTGTCAATTCTATGTTGAGCAGTTCTGACCATATAAATAAAGATGTAAGTAATGTGTATTTTGTTTTACGTAGATTAAAAATGTCAGCGTTGTTTGCGCCCTTAGAAACTAGAAGAAAGTTAGCTATTCAACTTATTGTACCACACATAATGTAATGTGAGCATGTACATATATAGGAAACTTGATTCTAATTCGTATCGCAAAATTGATGTTGCGTTTATAATGTTACGCGTTATGTTTACGGTCTCCAAAAAATATAACCACATCTTCTATTGGAGAAATAGAATTCTTGGATGCAGCATTTTTGAAGATCTTGCAGCAAGCAACTGTATTTAAATGTATAAGCCTATGGAATTTAAAACACCGAAATATCTTTATGAGAAATTAAAACTAACTATGTAAGCCTTATCGGTATCAATATCTGATTATCCTTAAATATTCATATTTGTCTTCTTTGAGGCTTTTATTTTGTTAATGCGGTAAGGCTATGGAATTCCGTTCCTGATAGTGTTAAGGCTGCATTGAATAAAAGCAACAATAAAACGATAAGACTTAACTACTTTAAATCTAACTATATGATGAATGTGACTGCAATTTATACTTTCTCTTTTCTTTACTTGTGTATTTTGCAATTTCTGTTATTTAATGTCAAGTTTGAACTATAATTTTAAGGATAATTCTTTGCAAGTAAATTTATTGTAATAACATATTTATTTCAAGTTAGACTTAAGATGAGATAGTTATAAGATTTGAATTTCGAATTATGTAATTTAGTGCGCGCAGATGTATTTTAACAGACTGAAAAGGCTTACAAATCCAACCTCATTTCCCAAATAAATAAATAAAAACAATCTCTATAAATCCTGTATATCAGGCTAAACATTATTATTTTTTTAAGATGGCCACATTTAAGGGGAAACAATTATTCACACTATCTCCCCAGTTGTTTGACGTAGACATACATTATAATATATACGAGTCATTCCATGCGAAATTTACACTCAAAAATTATTTTGGAAAAACATATTCTTTTCGCGTTCTATATTGAAAAATAATCGTATTATTTTATTTTAATATGATACTTAAAATTTTCGAGAAATGAATTTTCGAATTTTTTAAATATTGAAAAAAGATGTTTTTTCAGTATTCCACAGTAAAAAAAGTTTTGGTCATAAAAAATTCTTCCTGTACTGAAAATTTGCGTTATTCCCCTATCTTCGCAATACAGCTAAGTAGGCGTTCTGTGAGTTTTTTTTTATAAAAAATTAGTGTTTTTTTCAAAACAATTAGACTTTTTCCAAACTTGGGACTAATTCTTTTTACTTTTTTTTTATTTTAATATGATTGTCTGTGATTACTATATAACCTGTGAAAAATTTTCTAACGAGCGAGCGCGCATTGGTTACGCGTGATACGTGCAGGTCCAAGCAAGTTCCGCCTCGGAGTGCGCTCGCTGTTAGCTAGCGGTGAAGCGCGCGTAAAGATAAAAAAAATTCATAACTCCCGAAGTTTTCATTTCTACATCGCAAATTTTTCACAGGTTATATAGTAATCACAGGCAATCATATTAAATTAAAAAAAAGTAAAAAAAATTAGTCCCAAATTTGGAAAAAGTTTAATTGTTTAAAAAAAACACAAATTGTTTATAAAAAAAACTCACAGAACGTGTACTTAGCTGTGTTGCGAAGATAGGGGAATACGCAAGTTTTCAGTACAGGAAAAATTTTTTATGACCAAAACTTTTTTTACTATGGAATACAGAAAAAACGTCTTTTTTCAATATTTACAAAAATTCGAAAATTCATTTCTCTAAAATTTTAAGTATCATATTAAAATAAGAAAATACGGGTCGATTATTTTTCAATATAGAACGCGAAAAAAATATGTTTTTCCAAAATAATTTTTGAGTGTAAATTTCGCATGGAATGACCCATACATATTTCTTTTACAATAACTAAAAATATGTATGTATATGTTTCTATTGGCCCAACAATTCAAGCAGGGTAGCCTAATACACAGTGCTACAAAAAAGAATGAAGTCGAAATACCTGGGAAGTGATGTTATTATCGAGTAGAACGAAAATTCCATTTTGGAATTTGCCAAGCACCCCGAAAATCTCGACTTAACCTTAAAAAACCGATTTTTCGTGCTTTTGCGCACTTCTTAGCCCATATCTTAGCTAATTAGCAACCGATTTTCATTCTAAGAACGGTTTAAGAAAGAAGAAACTCAGACCTTTTGAAAGATTTACAGATGTCTTAATAAAACTGAAGAGATTTACTTGTTTTTGCACAATAAACTTAAATTTTGCTACCCTTTTTCTTCTTTTTTTGACTTTGGCGATATTTTCACACACTATTTTATAGAAACACAAAATGAGTTTTGATAAGATTCAAAGAGTACGTTTAATACCGAGTTCAACGAATGTTTCTTTAAAAAATCGGCCAAAAAGTGACTGAGTTATTTCACTTTTTATAAGAACGAAATTTTTGCAAAAATTTACAACGAACTTAATTTACTAATAAATATTATTAAATGAAAATATATAGATCAAAAGTGCTTTTTTGACCGTTTTTTCCTTCGGTCAGCATCGTCAGTTTCGCGTTGTACTGACCAGCAATATTCTGCCATCATATTTATTTTGTTTTTTCCTTCGAAACGTTTTTCGATCGTAGCCATTTCTTGGTGGAAGTGTTCGCCTTGTTCATCACTGAACTGGCCCGGATTATGTGGGAAGAAGTCCAAATGCGAATGCAAGAAATGAATTTTTATCGACATGTTGCAACCCATTTCACCATATGCACTTAAAAATTCGTTTACAACCGTGATGTAGTCGTCGCTTCTGTTGTTCCCAAGGAAATTATCACATAGCGCTACAAAACTCTTCCATGCACGTTTCTCAACACAGCATAACTTGTTCATAAAAGTAACGTCGCTCATAATTTTGCGAATTTGAGGTCCAATGAAAATATATATGTACACATATTATTAAAAAGATAAAAAACAAGTAGGTATGAAAACAAATTAATAAATACCGGCTATTATTTTAGCATCACTTAATTTTGGGAAGACAGTTTTAAGATGAAGAAAAGCTTCTCTATTAACATCCAATTTCTTTACAAATTGTTTCATGTATCCCAGTTTTAAGTGTAGTGGTAGTAAGATAACATCCTCAGATTTTACCAAAGGGAGGCTTAAAACGTTTTTCCTGCCTATCTGATGTGACTCTCGAGATGGCCATGCTTTGCGATCATAGCGATTGGATGCCCGACTATCCCATTCACAAAGGTAGCAAGGATATTTTGTGTAGCCACCTTGCATGCCAAATAAAATTGTCAACACTTTTAAGTCAGCGATGACTTTCCATTTATGCGTGGCATAGTCGATCAACCGTAACATTTTTTCCATCATTTCATACGTTTCTTTCTTGTTAACCCCATACGCGATTGGAACTGATGGTAAGAGATTTTCATTGTGTAATAACACTAAGGGTGACATTACAGACTTTATTAAGGGAACACGAATGTATTTTTGCTTTTTTTTTTTAGGGTACATACTTTTACACACTTTTTACACATCAATGAAAAGTCGCCATTCATCTGCATTATAATTATAATTTAAAGCCGAAAATAATTTGGGTACATTTATACAATGTACTACATCACAGTCATTGCCATCAGTTTTAAAACTTTCTCTAAGTATCAAAGTGCGGTCGCTTTTTCTACCCGATGTTATTTGAAAATTCGGCATTTAAGCATTCGCATACTTTACGTTTTTCCGCGATTTAAAATTGTGACCTGAAACGTTTGTTTTGCAAAAATAGGAATCGTCTTGTTTATGATATGCCTGATGATGCCAAGTCATAGGCACAGAAAAGGGCAAAGTAATTGATTGTTGAACTTTAAATTTTTTTAATGTTGTGCAGCAATATCCACAAATAAATTCTGGCTCGTACCAGCGACTCGCACTATAAAACCATTCGAAAATCTTGTTATATATTTTTACAACACCAATATTATTTTTAAAATCACGCCGATGACTTGTATCCGTAAATAAGCCACAAATGTAGCAAAACTTATTACGCTTGTCGCACTTTTTAGTTTTACTTTACCACGATTTTTATCCAATTTAACAGCAAACACAACAAATGATAAACAACACGTGCACTTCAGTATAACGGAAATTTATAAAGACTTCAAAATTGAGTAAAAACTCAAAAATTAAGTGATGATTTCCTTGGGAACAACAGAAGCAAATTTTTGCAAAAATTTCGTTCTTATAAAAAGTAAAATAACTCAGTCACCTTTTGGCCGATTTTTTAAAAGAAACATTCGTTGAACTCGGTATTAAACGTCCTCTTTGAATCTTATCAAAACTCATTTTATGTTTTTATAAAATAGTGTGTCAAAATATCGCAAAAGTCAAAAAAAGAAGAAAAAGGGTAGCAAAATTTAAGTTTGTTGTGCAAAAACAAGTAAATTTCTTCAGCTTTATTAAGACATCTATATATCTTTCAAAAGGTCTGAGTTTCTTCTTAATTAAACCGTTCTTAGAATGAAAATCGGCTGTTATTAGCTAAGATATGGGCTAAGAAGTGCGCAAAAGCACGAAAAATCGGTTTTTTCAGGTTAAGTCGAGATATTGGGGGTGTTTGGCAAATTCCAAAATTGGATTCTCTTTCTACTCGATAACACCTACAAGAAAAATAACATCACTTCCCAGGTATTTTTGAGTGTCACTCTGTGTTATTACATTATTTTAAAAACGTAAACGAATTTTTTTTTGTTTGGGCTTATTTTTTATGAATTGTAAATTATACAGACGATTCATAAAAAATAAGGCCAAAAATAAAAATAATTATAATAAAAGATGAGCAAACCTGAAAAAGCAAAACTACATGCCGAACAAAAAGCTTATAGATTTGTAAAAACAAACAATAACGACCACCCTGTTAAGCACAGAGTGCCGAAAAAATCACACTTAATAGCAGTATGGTTGGAGATAGGAATACTGAGAAAAACAAACAATTTTCACACGATTAGCGTGGCTGAGTGGTTGCGTGCTCGCCCGTTATATGGGGGCGTGGTTTTTCTCCGACTTATATTGTGGCTATTATCCGATTTCGCTTGAAACACTAACTTACTTTGGGTAATGTGCATACTACGTTTCGTTAATATATCTCAATATTTATTTATTTATTTATTTATTTATTTATTTATTCAATATAGTATATAATCTAGAAAATATAAAAGTTTCTTACAGATTATTGTGATAAAGAAAGACACAGTTAGCAATTACTTAACAATTCATTTAACAAAAGCTTAAATTTAGTTTTTGGTAAATAGAAATCAAGTGCAGTGGAATTCATGATTTTATTATATTCATTTAATCAAATCAAATCATTTATTAAGTAGAAAAATCGTTACATTATAAACTTAAGTATCGCATAATTCACAGAATATGGTACATATACCTTAATTGTACAACATTTTTTCTTTTTGCTATCACAGATTTACGTTATTTATGTTATTTTATGAAAGATATTTCAGAGGAAAATACTACTATTTAAAAACCTCTGCTATAAATCTTACAAGCTAATTTGTGTTGCCCATTTAATATCAAGGCAAAAAGTATATTATTGGTTATTAATGTAGATTAGAGACTAATGTATTGTCAGACATAGCGCAACGAATTCTGAATCTGTCAGTCAATAACTGAATTTGTTCTGATATCAATTTAGTGTTTGAAAGATTATGAAGTCGTATGGTAGAGTAATCCCAGAGAAGACCAAGCATCATTTTAAGAATCTTATTTTGACATATTTGTAGTTTATTTAAGTGCGATTTGGCAGCGGTGCCCCATGCAGGGCAAGCATATAAAATTATAGATTGGAAAACTGTTTTGTAGATTACTAATTTGTTTTCTTTGCTCATACTAGCCTTCCTGTTAATCAGTGGGTACAACATTTTAATAGCAATGTTAACTTTCTCTTGTATGTGTTTTATATGCT
Source organism: Anomoia purmunda (assembly GCA_951828415.1). Taxonomy (NCBI): domain Eukaryota; kingdom Metazoa; phylum Arthropoda; class Insecta; order Diptera; family Tephritidae; genus Anomoia; species Anomoia purmunda. The sequence goes on from OX639993.1 coordinate 92,006,588, forward strand.
CACAATACGTAATTTTTTTATCAAAAACTACTCCGAGGTATTTGACAGAGCTGGCCCACTGCAATTCATGATTTTCTAGTTTTAGACTAGAGCTTGGTAAATAACAAGGACTTCTTTTTCTAGTGAAAAAGATGGCTTGTGTCTTACTAGCTTTAAGTTTTACCTTCCATCTTGTCATATAGTTTGAAATGCTGCACAGTGCGCCCTGTAATTTTGTTACAATGTCATTGCCGATCTCATGCGAATAAAAAATTGCAGTATCGTCGGCATACAGAGCGTATTGGCAAAAAGATGGCTTGTGTCTTACTAGCATTAAGTTTTACCTTCCATCTTGTCATATAGTTTGAAATGCTGCACAGTGCGCCCTGTAAGTTTGTTACAATGTCATTGCCGATCTCATGCGAATAAAAAATTGCAGTATCGTCGGCATACAGAGCGTATTGGCAATTCTCAAATCTAGGAAAATCGGAACAGTACAGTGTATATAACAAGGGGCCAAGCACTGATCCTTGCGGAACTCCAGCCGGAAGTTGGATCATGTGGGAGTATTCATTATTTAAACACACACAAAAGTAGCGATTGCTCAAGAAACTTTGGATTAATTTTACAAGGTGCAATGGAAAGTGAAAATTAATTAATTTATGTATGAGACCATTGTGCCAGACTGAATCAAATGCTTTTTCAACGTCCAGAAGTATTAGACCAGTTGACTTTTTGTTCTCAAAACTTGATTTCACATGATTTGCGATGCGTTTAATCTGATGCGATGTATTGTGGAACTGTCTGTATCCAAACTGTTCATTTGGTAATATTTGATTAAGGTTTGCAAATAGTGATATTTTTTGTCGAATTACTTTTTCAAATATTTTGCTTAGACTGCTTAGAAGACTAATTGGTCGATAACTACCTGCAATATTGATTGGTTTTCCAGGCTTGTGGATTGGTATGATTTTTGCTGTTTTCCAGATGGTAGGAAAGTATTGCTATTTAAGACAAGAGTTTATTATAAACGTGAAATACAGTACTGCCTCTGTGGGCAGATATCTTATCATAATATTTATAATGTCATCATGCCCTGCTGACTTTCTTAGTGGGCTTCACGAATTAGATATTCGACATATTGGCATAGGTGTGCCAAGTTGAGTAGACACTTTATGATTTTCAAGAAATTCATAAGCGAAAAGGTTTGTCTTTTCGTCATTGTTAACAATGGTCTTATTATTATCACGCAGAGGTGGGATTTGTGTATGTTTTTTACGCAGTATTTTACAAATGTTCCAGAAGGGCTTGCTTCTCTTTTCAAGCGAGCTAAGCTTCTTTTTCCAAGTTTCATTTCTGTATTTGAAAATTTCACTTCGAATTTTTGAGGAATATAGACCCGCTAATTTATGATAATAACATTGTCTGTATCTACACCATTGGTGGTAGTTTCTTACTTTTATTAGGTTTGATATGAAAGTAGGTAGTTTTAAGAAATTGTTCTGGGCACCCCTTAGCGGAACAGAACTTTGAATTGCGGTCTTTATGTTATCATAAAAGGTTTCTATATTTTTATCGACATCCTCAGGGCGGTTAATTTGTTCGAGGTTTGTTGGTAAACTAAGCATAACATTTTTTATGGAGCGACGATAGACTTTCCAATTCGTAGACAGTCCATTTCAAGATTTTCAAACTGTGTGAAGCTTAAGTTCAGATCAAATTTAACTGGTAGGTGATCAGAACTAAATTCATTAAGCGCTATTGGTTGAGTTAAATGTCTGGGAATGTTTGAAAGAACTAAATCTATATTCGAAGGTGCAAAACTGCTGGATGATGGTATATATGTAGGGTGGTTTGAATATGATACTACTATTGGAAAGAATGTGGTAAATTCATGTAGAATATTCCCCCATGCGTTTGCTCTTGAACATCCCCAATCCCTATGCTTACTATTAAAATCCCCACAATGGACAAAATATCCATTAACTCCGAAAAGCCTTCTCAAATCTTTTTTACACTTGTCTTTAAGTTCCAAGTTGTTTGTACCCCCGGGAAAGTAGGAGCTAAAAAGTTTGACTTTTTTATTGTCTGTTGAAATAATTTCAATTCTGATACTTTCCACTACTTCGGTATTTATATCAGGTACTACAGTAAAGATGATGCATTTCTTAACTAATATTGCAACGCCACCCCCTGCACTCATTTCTCTGTCCTTACGTACACAAACATAATTAGGATGGTATAGCTTGTCTGAGTGTTTTAGCCACGTTTCAGAGAGCATACAAACTTCAATATCGTTTTTGACTAAATAATTAAAAAGTTCCATAAATTTGTTGCGGATGCTACGGCAATTCCAAAATATTACCCTTAATTTAGTAGTATGCATTACTTAGGAGTAGAGTACAAAAACTGAATTGCTAATTGTGCAATCGTATTAAATTGCTCATATTTAGATGTACATTCTTTTAGTTTTAGTATAAGCTCAAAAGTTAGCTCGGTGATCTCTTTCTCAGTAAAGAGGTTGTTGTTGCATTCATTGTTTGCTGTTGAACTATTAGCTGGGCGCCAATTTTGCGGTGTTGTTGGTGTTCCTGTTGTGCTTTTTGAACGCAACCCGGAGAGAGGTGGAAATTGAGTGAGGGAAAAGTCAGGCTTTGCTTGCATTTGGACTTTTTGCAAAGGCCGAGTTATTATATTTCTCTTTGATTCGTAAGTGCATGGCCTGATTGGGACACGTGGCGTCATTAGATTTATGACTGCTATTGCAGTTTGCGCATCGCACTCTGTCCGCACAGGTGCAGTCTGAAGTTTTGTGCTTTCCAGCACAGTTCGCTCAGTTTGGTTTCACAAAGCATCCACGTTCGCCATGCCCGTACATTTGGCAGTTTCGACACTGAATTATTTTACTCTTTAACTTACGTTGGTAGTCCCATCTTACAATAACACGAAAGAGTGATTTTACTTGACGATTCAGATCATGCAATTTTACCGAGCCGCGCTCAAAATGTACTATATAAATAGTGTCTTTATAATTTTCAAAGGATTTAGTAACCATTTTGACCTCTTTGCACTTGAATCCAATCGATATCAGTTCGTTTTTCACTTCGTCTGTGGTTTTATTTTCAAGGCCATGGAGAACAGCAACAAATGACTTTTCATTTTTGAGGTCATGTGTAAAGAATTGGCATGAGTTTGCTTTTAACACTTCTTTGGTTTTTAGAAAAGATTCATTTGATTCACAAATAATTTTAATGCCAATTGACATTTTCTTCAAGACAAAATCGGGTTAGCCTCTGCTTATTAAAAGTTTCTTTACATAGTCACTATTTTGCACTAAACCCTTGATAGGCGGCAGCACAACTTTTGGCGGTGTATTATTTTGGCCACTTTCCATAGGCTCCGCAACAATGTCTTCATCTTCAAGAGCTTGTAAAGGCGTCCAATAAATCCTCTTTTTCCATGTTTCACACTTGGATTATCAGTGTCCATAAGTTTTCTTAATTTAGATGAAGACATTTCGTCTTCTACTCGAGTAAACAACGCTCGTTTCACTTATTATTTTGCTCTTTCTTGGAAAAAAGTATCATGATTACGAAGGTTCCTTGAGGGGATGTTAAAGTGAATACGTTCTAGCAAGAATGGACAGTCAATCGCACCTCGAATGACAAAGACAAAGTGAGAGAAAGTATAGTCTTTCTAGAGTTTAGAGATTTTAAGTTAATTAGCTGACACCTAGCGCTATAAGAAGGACGCGGGTCACTAAAATGTAAAGAGCGTAGGGCAAGCCTGATAAACGATTTCTGAATTCTTTCGAGTCTCAATATGTAGCGTTCAAAATATGGCCTCCAGATGAAGACTGCGTATTCTAGTTTAGAGCGTACAAGTGAGGTAAATAATAGTTTCAAGGTGTAAGGATCACTAAAACCTGAACTGGATCGGCGAACGAAAGCAAGCCTAGAATATGACTTGGCAATAGTGGAGCTTAGGTGGCTATGAAATAAGAATTTAGAATCGAAGACCACACCGAGATCGCAAATTTCGCCCACTGTGCATAGCTGAGAGCCACTGATGTAATATGAAGTAGCAATAAGGGAGCGAGATTTGGCGAATGAAACATGAAAACATTTTTTTATATTTAAATGTAGTTGGTTATTTCTACACCAGAAAGCAACATTATCAAGATCCGACTGGATCTTAAGAGAATCTGAATTACATGAAATAGTCCTGAATATTTTCAAGTCATCAGCATATAGTAAAAATTGAGAATGCTTAAAACAGCTATATATCATTAATAAAGATAATGAATAGAAGGGGGCCTAAAATGCTCCCCTGGGGAATACCAGAGGACGCAATGAATGGACGGGAAGGCGCATTATCTACCACGACGGTACATCTGCGGGACGAGAGATATGATTTTATCCCAGAAAGAAAAATTGAGTGAAAGCCCAGGCTTGCTAATTTTGAAACAAAAATTGAATGGCTGATCTTATCGAAGGCTTTGGAAAAGTCGGTATAAACTGCATCAACTTGAACTCGATTTTTAAAAGCAGACAGGCAAAATTCGGAGAAAACTGAGAGATTTGTTACGGTAGACCTACCCGACATAAAGCCATGTTGTTCAGTCGAAATTAAACGCTTAGTCGCGAAATATACCTTCTGCTTGACAATAAATTCAAACAATTTGGAAACCGTCGACAGTTTAGAGATTGGTCGTGAATTAGAAGCATTATTCTTGTTACCACTCTTGAAGATTGGCGATATAGAGGATCATCAATGAACACACCACAATTAAGAGATTTATTGAAAATTAATAAAATTGGATACGCAAGTGCAGAACAATTCTTTAATAGAAAGGAGGATAGCCCATCAACATCCGTTTGCGATGAGGATTTAATATGCAGAATTCCATCAATCACGTCATCGAGCGTTAAGGAAAGAGCCCCAAAATTAATTCGGGAGTCGGTACTGACATCTGGTATAAAGTTATTAGCTTGATCCGAATCCTGTTCAAAGTTTGAGCTAAAGAAATCTGCGAAAAGATTAGCCGCCTCCAAAGAAGAGTTAGCAGTAGCTTCATTATAAAAAACTTCGGAAGGAATGCTTGAGCATAGTTTCATAGAACTTACACAGCGCCAAAAAGCCTTTGGATTGGACTTGATGTCTGATTCAAACTTACGAACAAAGTTTCTATGGAGAGATTTACTGAGTACTTTAAACTCGATCCAATAACGCAGGTATTCATTCCTATGAATTTCGGAACTGGTTTGTTTGAATTTTTTGAAAAAATTATTTCTTAAATTCTTGAGTCTTTTTAGCTCTTCGGTATACCAAGGAATTTTATAGCAACTCCTTTTAACTAGCAGAATAAAATTCAAGCAAATGTCCTTTATTATGGTTTTGAAGGCATTGAAACATTCAGCTACTTCGACCCCAGAAAATATCGAATCCCAATCAATCAAGGAAATTTCAGCATTCACGGCACCAAAGTTACAATTTTTAAAACAAAAATTGGTGGATTCGCTATCCGTATAAATCGCGTTAAAATCATAAAATTCCAACTGCAGAACAAGTGGCACATGGTGCATGCAGTGGTCCGACAGAGGATCCAGGCATTCACGCAATGAAAAGTTCATATTGTCGCTAATAGAAATAAGATCTAGGATTTTACTTAGTTTGTTTACAAAGATATTTATCTGCATAAGATTAAGACTTAAAAAATTATCAACTAAATAAGATTCAGAACAGCAATTGATATTTATTGGAATCAAGGCAAAACTACCATGCATATTAGTCCAGGCAATATTACCTGAGTTAAAATCGCCTAGAATACAAAAGTTACCATTTGGCCACTCAGATATCAAGTTAACAATATTGTCGACGTGCGCTATGTAAAGAGTATTCACACTAGATGGAGGGATATAAGACGCACAAATAAAAAGTTTAGAAGTGCCATGTACAGATACGCAGAGTTGGTCCAGAAGCGAGTCACGATTTTCCAGCGGCAGAACTGATGACCGAAATTTCCGCTGAACAGCGATGAGAATACCACCGCCTCTAAGAAGCCCTGTTTTAGAAGAATCGCGGTCTTTTCGGTACACGTTATACAGCTTAGAGTCAAAGAATTCGCAGAAGTCCATATTTAGCCAGGTCTCGATAATCACAAATATGTCATATTCCAATTGTGCACTCAGATCATATAACAACTTAGACTTTGTCCTTATACCGGAGGCGTTATGAAAATAAATATTAAGATTTCTGGAACGGATTTCAGGATGAGAGGACGCATTTCTGATTCTTGCTGAGGGGCACCGTTTCTGGGAAAAAACTGGAACGGTCGGATTTTAACATTCGCAGGCGAAATATCTGCATTCAACAACTTATCGTAGCACCTTTCAGATACGCCTAGCTTAAAGTTGACTCTTAAAAGATCGTCAACCCTGCTATCTTTCTTAATAAGCGTAAAGCAAACCAGGAACTTTTTGCATGCTTCGAAACATATGCCAAGATATCATCAGTAGTCACACTGGGCGAGAAGGAGGAAATATGTAACCACTTCATTTTCGATACGACGCTTAATCCGTTATTGACGCTAGAGCCAATAACTAAGGGTTGTTTTAACTTACGGCGACTATTCTTGGTTGAATTTTTCCAATTGGGGCTTTTGTCAACACTATGCATACGAGTATTAGCAGCAGTTACAGCATTTTGAGCGGACGACTCAGGGGGCGGTATGAACGCAGCAACATTAGCATAAGAAAATGATTGAGTAGTTACTGCACTAGGGAGAGCAGCGCTAGCATGTATAATAGCCTGAAAACACAGTGACGAAGCTGGCAGAGGTAGCACAGGCGCAGCAGCAGAACTCGGCGTCACACCAACAGCACTAGAAGTAGCAGCCGGCGACGAAGCATCATTACAGATAACAACCGGCATAGGCAACGAGACTGGCATGAGCGCAGCATTAGCAGAAGATGTTGTTTTCGCAGTTATTGTGTTAGCACTGGCCAATACAGCAGCAGCACTGCGCGAAGAGGGAGAAGCAGTAGTAGAAAACAGCGACGTCGACTTATTCGCTGCATTAATTTTAGCAGGAGGTTGCGATATATTATTAGCAGCCACAGTACGAGAGCTCGTAGCAGCGGATGCCGGTGAGTTAACAACAGGCAATGAAGAAAATGTACCAACGTTAGACGAGCAAGCTAGAATACCACGAAGATTTTTAAGTTCCGAGGTTAGTAACGATATGCTAGCATCTTTGTTGTTGAGTTTAGTCTGCATAGAGAGAGTTTCTGCATGCAGGACATCGAACTTTAGCATTAGTTGTTTCTTATCAGCATGCAAAGCATTGAGCAAAGATAACAGGCGCCCATTTTCACTTCTGAGAGCGGCAATTTCCTTTACGACGGTAATCAAAGTAATTTGCTGTTTGTCACTGTTTTCGTTTGAAATGTCGAATGTATTGCTATTTTGAGAGACGGAGGAGGCTGAATTAACATCAACTTTCTCCGTCGATACTGCTGATGGGGGGCGAGCAAACAGATTTGCGGCCCTCAGCCATGCAAACTTTACAGAAGAACGGCTTATCGGATTCAAGCAGAAAGTCGAGATCAGCCAGTAAAACACCAACGCAGTCTAAATGAAAAAACTCCGTGCATTTAGCACACTGCACTTTACGTCGCATCCGATCAACTTTTTGCCCGCACAAGCAAGGCATATTAAATTAAAGATATTTGTTTTTAGCGGAATATATTTGTAGAATTGTTTTGTAGAATATTTATGTAGAAATATGTAAGTCACTTAGTGAGGAGCCACTGTCTGTGTATAAGCACCATACTAACACCAATAACTTAGTGTTTTTTCTCTTTTTTGGTATATTAGCAAATTAGAATAGCAATGACGAGCGATCAGAAACACGTCCGCACAGTAACGCGACACAACATAGAGCTGGAGTTATCCGGTCTGGGCCGACGTACACGCAGACCTGAGTCAATCAAATTCAATATTCATTCTGAACATTTTGGCATATACTAGAGGGCTGCGTAAAATATCCTAAGATCAACGTCTCTCCACTTCCAAGAACTGTGTTTCAGTGTAATACTGCTGCGAAATAAAAACGCTTAAAAAACTGTTAGTTTCAATATAAAAATTGCATCACACGATATAGCTTCGCCTATAGCTAAGGAAGTGATTCTCTTATGTTGTCACGCAAGATGTAAAAACAGAACAATGAAGTGAAGTAAATACAAGCAAAACATACAAAAATAAAAAACCACAAAATATATGTACATACACAACAACAAAATAGTTGCACATACAAATGTGCCTACATAATTGCATGGAAACCAGGATAAATAAAACACATATGTACATATGCACATCCTAGCCTCCGAAACAAAAATTTGGTAATGTTGCCGTTAGTAGAAAATAATGACCCGATTCAGTGGTAGCGATGTTTTGTAGAAAATGGCCTGACTTAGGGTGGAGTCCGAGAATCATGGATTATTATTATTACTTAGTAGCCTCAGTAGTCAAGTTCGAGCACCCAAAAAGAAAGATGTTGGCCTATATATGCTTTAACAAATTATATTTGGATACATAATCCACTTCCAGGACTTGGAAAGGACGCCATTGTGTTGAAGAATGTATTTCGTTGAACTTTCGTTGGCATTCATTTAAATTTCCGTAAACTTTAAGAGGTGGAAACAGCCATTTCGTTGACGGATATGCCGAATCTCCGATTATAAAAAATGAATTCGGAAACATTTCCTCAGTTTTCTGCATCCTGAAAGAGTTTGGGCCTTTTTAGAATACGGTAATCATGCAACGATCCTGGTTCACCACAAGTTATGTCAATGAATTTTTTGTTGACATCTACTAGTACCACTGGTTGCAACACAACATTTATTTTACGTTTCTTTTGTTGAAATTTTTCCACATTTCGTATAAATATTCGCCCTCTGGCCATTTAATATGTTCATGACTAATCGATATTGAAAAGCGGGTAACTCTTGAAACAGTTCACCAGGCCTCTGACGGGGCTACCGCAAACAAATTTGGCAGTTGCCTAAATGTCACTGCATTGCTTACATACCAAATGTACATATACTTACACCGATTTTGATAATATAAGCGCTCTACCACCACATGACACATTTGGTCAGGTACGTAGTTAGATTCCGAATACTTCACTGAAAATAAAATAACATTCAGTTTATACATTTCTTTTACACACGTTTTGTTATTACTTGCTAGATATTCCACCGTTTGGAGTCTTATCCTCATTTGCAGTTTGAAATCTGCCTCACTCATTGCATCGAGCGTACCTTTAAAATTGGAGCACTTCTTATGTGCCTCGTCTTCACTATCCGATTCTCAGAAGAGCTGACAAAATCGTTTCCAATACATCTAGTAATTCTTGCATCTCTCTATTGCTCACCCATGAACAAGGGCATAATCTACAAACGTACAAGGATATTAAATGCATTCATTTAATGTTTTTGAATAAATTTAATAAAACACCACAGAATCGGTTGAAATTAAGTGGTGTAATTGCAAGTGTAATATTTCTTACTGAGAATATGTTTGTCATGTAAAAACGAATAAGACATATACATATATCGAATGAATAAGATATATTGATCTTATGAACTTTTGTATGTATCAAAACCAAAATGTAAAAGCTTACATTGAATTTGAAAAGTTAGTCTGCATTAAATCGTTGAAAAAAAAACTAACGTTGTTTTATTAATGACTTCGACCACTCGCGTAAGTACACGATGTATACCCATGGTACATAGAATATACCAACAAAGGTTACGGACCCAGATCGCGTGTGAAGTTATTGATAAATGTACATCGTCAGACTGCCGTCGTTAAGAAACTTAAAAAATGAATTCTAATTACCAAATCGAGAAACTCAGTGAAAGCAACAATGTCGTGTGGTGTATGCAAATGCGTAGTATACTTGGTAATACGGACCAATGGCACATCGTAAATAGAGATGTGAGGCGCAGTGCAGAAAATGCGCAAACGTGGGATCAGGATGATCAAATGGCGTCGGCAAACACAATTTTGTGTGTCAAACCAACGCAACTCAGAAGAAACGAACAAAAATTCAAAGAAAATAACGGAATATTTCTCATAAAAACAACACATTTGTTTGATGCATATTGGCGTCAGAAGTTATTACATACATTTTATTCGAGTAAATATCATTAGTTTTTAGCTATCTTGTATGTTAAGTAGGCGCATTTTACATGACTCTTGGAGAGGATTGCGCAAAATATTAATATTGTTAATTTAATCCACGAAAATGGTCAAAAGGAAGCATTTAAATATTGACCCACGATCCGAGATTGTGACCAAATTTAAAATGGGAACTTCGGCTTCGGATCTTGTGAAAATTTATGGAATTTCGCGGAAAACTGTGTACAGTTTAGTAAAAAAGAAGGACACTTGTGGGAATTTAGAAGATAAAAAGAACAGTGGACGAAAACCCGTTATAGGCCAAAGGGAGGAAGGAATTGGGAAGAAAGTTAGTGAAGCTACTTTACGTCGCAAGATGAAGAGCATGGAAATCAAGACCTATGTAGTTCGCAAAGTGATCGACATAACTCCGAACAACGAAGCCAAACGCCTTGTCTTTGCTCGAGAGCATATTAATAAGCCCATAGAGTTCTGGCACAACGTTCAGTGGGCTAACGAGTCTTTTTTTCAGTTCCAGGGGTCTTTTCACTCTCAAAAGCAAAGCACGGCAGCCTCTAAACAGATTCGGTGGAGGATCTGTAATGTTTTGGGGATGCATATCATTCTATGAATTGGGAGAGCTCGTACCAATTGAAGGAACTTTGAATCGATATGGGTATATCGATGTGTTGAATGATCATGCATTTCCTTCGGCAAATAGCCTATTTCCAAGTGCCGAATGGATTCTGCAACAGGATAATGCTCCTTACCATAAAGGATGATTGGTAACGAAGTTTTTAACTGAGGTAGATCAAGCTGTTCTTGCATGGCCCCCTCAAAGCCGGAACCTTAACATCATTGAAAATGTTTGGGGTTTCATGAAACAACAACGAACAATTGATAAAAATCGAAAACTAAATGACACTATTGAAGAAATTAAAAATATTTGGGCTAAATTACCTCTTTCTTTTATCCACGCCTTGATTGAGTCTATCCCGGCCAATTTGCCAGCAGTAATTGATGCCAGAGGAGGAGTAACAAAATATTGACCCCTTAAAATTAAAAAAAAAAAAATTAATAGTTTATAATTCTTAATATAAACCATGTAAAATGATATTGTGTAATTATCTTTGACACGAACAAAATGTGTGTAATAACTTCTGATATGTGTTGTTTTTGTGAGAAATATTCCGTTATTTTATTTGAATTTTTTTCGTTTCTTCTACACACTCCATTTCATCCAACAACAACAAATTTGCTTTATATTGAAAACAGCAACAACAACAATCGAAGCAGTCTTACCAAAACACAAAAAATTTTAGTAATGTGTAATAACATTTGACTATGGCTATATATGCTGCGCCAGTAGGGGTTGAAAAGAATAAGCATACTTGGTGTGTTGATAGTGGTGCGACAACACATACATACATATGTGCTGTGATCTAAATATGTTCGTTACGTAGGTTAAAAAAGAAGAAAAGTCATGTTGGCAGCAGACAATTTCACTTACTCGTGTGGTGTTAGCACGGTCAAAATAAAGACAAAAGAATGTAAAATAGAATTACGCGATGTTCTAAAGGGTCTTGCAATAGGGACGCTACAAAAGTAGACCGATAGTGACAGCAAACGATGCCATACTTCTTCTCGCTCCCATGAGTCAACATTGCATCCCGAAAAAATTACGGTTTGGTGCGGTTTATGGGCCGGCAGCGTCATTGGGCCGTACTTCTTCCGTGATGATCAAGACCGGCACGTTACTGTAAATGGGAATCACTACCGCTCAATGATAACCGAATATTTTTGGCCCGAATTGGATCATATGGACTTGGACAATATGTGGTTCCAACAGGACGGTGCCACAAGTCACACAGCGAATGTCACAATCGATTTATTGAAAACCAAGTTTGGTGAACGTGTTATCTCACGAAACGGCCCAGTCGGTCGTGCGATTTGACGCTGTTAGACTATTTCCTGTGAGGCTACGTCAAGTCTATGGTCTATGCCAACAAGCCAGCGACGATTGATGAACTTCGTACGAATATCGAACGTGAAATTGCAGCAGTATCGGCCGATTTATGCTTGAAAACCGTCGAAAATTGGGTTCAGCGTCTGGACTTCTGCAAGCGTGTTCGTGGTGCCCATGCAAAAGAAATCAAGTTCCATACGTAATGGCATGAATGTACTTTCACAGGAATAAAGAATTTAATTCATATCCCAAACCGTTTTTGTTTTATTTAAAAAAACTTTTGTAGCGTTCCTATTGCAAGACCCGATATATGCGATGTTTGATGTTCTCTGCTATATGTGCCTTCACTCAAAATGAATTATGTTGAGCAATATGATGTGGCATAACCGATATGGTCATATAAACTTTGAAAGTTTAAAGAATATCGCGGACAATAGTTTAGTGCGTGGTATGGACACAAAGAATGTGCGAATAGAAACAAACTGTGATGCATGTAACAGGGCAAAAATATGTTCAGTGTGTTTTGTTAAAAAATTCGACTCCACACGAGTTTTGGTAAGCAGCAACAAAAATGATAACGACATCGCTACAAATAGTGAATTTCGACGATCGCAGTTTAGAGGAAGATCAGAACGATGATTTTGAAAGCTGTACAGAAGACGAAGCGGAAGAAGTGAAGTGTAGTCTGCAAGTGATTCACATGGTGCTAATAAAGAAATACGTCACGGCCGAGGTAGGCCAAGAATTGTTCGTACAGGGGAAGTCGGTCACCCCAGAAAAGAATTCCAGAGACTGGATTATCTTCAATATGGTGAAGGCATATAAATTCCAAGAACAGTCAAAGAAGCATTATCTAGTGAATGCTCCTTTGAGTGGGAGAAATCTATGCAAGATGAATATGCGGCGTTGTTGGTTAGTAGATCTACCTAAGGGCCAAAAAGCGATTGGGTCAAAGTAGGGATTTCGTATAAAAGGTTACGCTCAAAAGTATAAATCGAGACTAGATGCGAAGGGTTTCAGGTAGCAGCTGGGTTTAAATTATTGGGAAACGTTTTCGCCGGTAATTAGATACGAAACGATTCGTATGCTACTTGCTATTGCTGCTGAGAAAGAACTACATTTACAACAGATGGATATTTCAAATGCATATCTTAATAGTAAGTTAGCAGAAGAAGTTTGCATAAGACAACCTGAAGGTTTTATCGATCCTGAGAATCCGAATCGTGTGCTTAAGCTGAATAAAGCTATTTATAGTTTAAAGCAGTCGGCTTCTTTTTATCCGGCAGCGCTTTTTTATTTTTTGTGAAAACCAATCATTGTGCACACGCGTGCTTAAAAAATTTATTTCCGCGAAAAACGCGTAACGAAATTCAAGGCGATAAGATTTAAATTGTAATTTAGCTTTGCATAGCTAATAAAAATAATTACCTTTACTTTTGTATGAAGACATAATGACAGTCCCATACAAAAAATATTAAAAAACCAAGAATTTAACAACACGATATATGCCAATATTCTGATTGATTGGCAAGCATTAAAATTGCTCATCACTGATGTCTTGGCAAAAGAAGGCGTACAGATTACAGTGTTTGTCCCTAATTATGAGCTGTATTCGATCATCGATCTTCGCTGGTTATCGAACATTGAAAATCCCATGTGAAATTCATATTATGAGCCATGTAACCCAGTCAAAATTTTGGATGCGCATCGAATTTTCAATTGAAAAGAATTTTGCATTCGACGCCATATCGTTGTGTTTGGAAATTACAGAAAATGTAAATATTTTGCAATTACCTTTTGCTTTTTGGCGACCAAACAATATTATTAAACTATTTTTGTTAATTTTATGCAGGTCTAAAGCTGTAAGTACGAAACAGCAACTGGAAAGGCTGCAGCGACTCTTCTACTTATATAGTGGGCATCAAATCCACGAACGCTTCTTTAAATAGTCGAAAGTTTCCCTTATTTAAATCTGTAAACAATATTTATAAATGTTATCAATACATAAAAATACCTCTTTGAAATATTACACTTACGCAGTAAAATTAATTTCTAAAGGGTTTGAATCGTTTACTACTTCTTGCCAATTCTAGTAAACATTCATCCTCCTCTGAAGAATCGTGGAACCATAACTCCGTCGTAGTAATATTTGTATTTCATTTATATTTACTCAATTTGCTTGCAACTTGTACTTAATTTCAATCACAGCTGATAGAAATATACTATTGTGGATGATCACTGTTGAAGATCCAATGTTTCCATAATAAGGGCCTTTATGTCAGTAGCCGGATGGAAACGTTCAGCAAAATCGGCAAGCCTGTGACGGCACACTTAGGCCATATATAAAAGGCCCATTGTGTAACCAAAAAAATTGACACCATCCTACGAAAGATTACCCCTTGCTAAACCATTTTGCCTCGCTCATGAATCTCATAAGACAATTACTCTCGGTGCTTGAAACCACACCTAGGTCATCCAGAAACGGTGATCCCAGATATTCTGCAGCAGAGTGGTTGGCAGATAAACTCTAACCGTGAGCTTTCTACCCCTAGATCCCTAACGACGCCAGTTATAGCCTCTAGAAAAACGTTGTTAAAAGCGCCTTCCATGTCCAGGAATGTAACGATACAGAGATCCTTAACGCTGAGAGACTTCTCATTATATTCGACCAAGCTATGGAGAGCAGTCGCAGTAAATTTCCCTTTGCGGTAGGCACGGTGGGCATTAGACAGTAGTCGACTATCAATGGTATCAGAGAGGAAGATCCTAACAACCCATTCAAGTTCAAAACTATTTTGCAGACTCTTCCAGTATCTTAATTAGTTGTGCAGGTATTATCCCACCCATTCCTGCAGATTTATATGGTTTAAAGCTTTGCTTTGGTGCTTTGTTTCGCAGTCGTGTTCCGAGGAAAGTGTATATCTAGGAGCAGCTCAAGGGTTTCCTTTTCCGTTGAGGTCCAGGAAGCGTTCGGTTTTTGTGGGAAACCTATCGAGTTTGGGTACCGCAGGTTAGCTTATCCTCAAATAACCTTTTATAAGAGTTCCAACCCGCGTTTTTTTAATGTTTTTACGCACTTTTGGGCCAGTTAGACTGAAATTTAGTGCAATTTTTATGTAGCGATGGTCAGGGAAGGAATGTTCATCTAGAACCCGCCAACTATCAATAATTTCATATAGGCTAACACTACATAGAGTAATATGTAATACTTCCTTACAGTTTTTATTAATGAAGGTGGGCTCCCTACCCTTGTTACATATACTAAGTAGGTTTGTTGTTAGATGGTAGTTGAAAAGCAACTCACCTCGAGCATTTATGTTCGTGCTCCCATGGCTGCAGGGAAGGGCGGGATTGATGGCATAGGGAGGAATACAAGGCAGGCGCGAACGAAATGGTATGGTAATTTCCACAGAAGATGCCGTGCAAGATCGTGTTATACACTGATTCTCATCTGAATCCTCCCTCTTAGTTCGTGGTAACATGGAAGTCCCCGAATGGGACAATCATCCCATCACTTAAACCTTTGTGTTTGGATATAGTGAACTAATTATTGCAAGGCCTGTTCGTAGTATTGAGGTTGTTCCTTATATCAAGGTTCAAATTTTTGCTCAAAAACATGATTTATTTGCTCGAAATACACTTTGTGTATATAAATTCACGAGATCATTAAAATAAAATAGTAGGAAAACATAAATTAACACGTGGATGAAAACAAATGTTAATACCCCAGGAATAAAAACTTGCATTAAACTGTAAATTTGGTTCATGCAAAGATTCAACTGAGTTTAGGCTTAAACGGTTCAACTACGTGGGTTTTTGCCAGGCACTTCAATCGAAATCCAAAGTGAAATTTAAATCCAGATAGCCATCTGGAGCCGGCATGAAAATTATTTTCCGTTTCCTTAATACTAGCGTGCAACTTTTTTGCTTTTTCCTTCAGCGTTTCCCCACTGACGGTACACTTTTTTTTGGTTGCTCCACAAACCAGTTGAATAATGCTTTCCCCATGAGAGAATACTTCCCTTTTCGAAAAGTTTCTCTCTTAAATACTCAAATTGTCTGGTGAGAGGTTATGTTACGTTTACTTTTGTTTATTCCCGAAATTGTTGATTTAGTCACTCCTTTTAATTTTTTCAACAATTTCCAACTTTTCCTTTAACGAAGGGAATTTCCGCGAAGACATACAATTTTGTGCACTCAGAAACTTTTAAATACACATAAAAAAGCCTACTTTCAACCACAATCGGTTTGCACTCGACAAAAACATAACCATTAAGGTCAAGCTGATTATGGAACAATCAAAAGAAAAAATACAAATAAGGGGAATACCCTCTTTCATTATTAATTCCTTCTTGTATTTTTCGTTGCTTTTTGCTTGAAATTGTATTTCATTTCATTTATTTGATTTATTGATTAACACATTAGTACAGTAAGATCAAATATGTCTTTTGTAGTATAACAATATAAAATAGTAGTAGTGAACACTTAAAATAAACAAATAAATAAGTATGTACATATGAAAATTAAGTTACAAATTATATTAAAAAAAATACTGATATATAAATAATGATGTAAAAAAAATTAGAACTTGGAAGCAATGAAGCATAGGGATAACTAGATATACATATACATATGCAGATAGGTATAAATAGAGAGCACATCTTAGGTCTATACGTAAGAAATTATTTAAAAACTAACGAAAATGTGAGTACAATACAGTCTTAAAGTTGCTTTTATTTAAACTCTTGCGAGTAGTGGCAGGGATAGACGTATAGCGCTGACGAAAAATAACCTTGCAGAGGAAAGGAAGTTATAATTAGGAACTATTAGGTCATTTACACGTGTTGATTTTGAAACTAGCAATTTCTCATAGAGATAGCCAGGTGTCTTATCAATCATAAGCCGAAATAAGAAAATGCCGTTTCTGGCTTTCAAGTAGTCAGAAATTTCAGAACCCAACAGACGCTTCCTCCAGGCAGAGATATGTTCATATTTCACTAGACCAAACACATAACGTGTTAATTGGTTAAAGGCTACCTCAATTTTATGCGCAAATTATCGCCATTATTAGTTGGATTGCAAGTTTTCGTCTTACATTGATCGGCGTAAATGAGGCCGACATTTTTAAATTTCTTAAGGTGTAATACACCTTGCTAACGATGGAGTTCACATGGTCAATACACGTTAAATTGGAATTAATAACAAAGCCAAGGTTTGTTACTTTGGAAACGAATTTGATTGGGTTATTCCCTATATACAAAGATGGAATAGTTGTGAGGTTAAAACGTTTCTTACAAATAGGTAATATATAACACATATTACAATTAAGACAAAGATCATTTTGAGTTGCCCAAGATTTAATCAATGCAAGGTCTTTATTAAAATCTGAGCACAAGCTGGCTGACTGGTCAAGAGGTTTAGACATATACAACTGAATATCATCCGCGTATGCATGAATGCTCGCTTGCTGACATACATAGAAAACATCATTCACAAACAAACTGAATAATAGAGGCCCCAAGATTGAGCCTTGAGGAACGCCTGACGACAATGGACGTAGGTTAGACATTTTCAAATCAACTTTCACACGCTGCGACCTGCCTGTGAGATAGCTCTCCATCAATTGCACAGCAGATTGGCCAAAACCAAAATACTTTTTTAGTTTAGAGCAAAGATGTTTATGGTCAACGGTATCAAATGCTTTAGAAAAATCCAGCAAACAGAGAAGTGTTAAATGATTTTTGTCAAAGTTAAGCCTGATATCGTCAAGTATCTTTATCATAGCTGTGGAACAACTGTGCTTAGACCTAAATCCAGACTGAAAGGGAGACAAGATGTTGTATTTATCAAAATGGTTGTATATTTGCTGAAACATCAGAGATTCAGCGACTTTTGACAGAGCAGGCAGTATACTAATGGGACGGAAGTCACTGGGGCTACAAGCAGTTCTGTTTTTGGCTACAGGAAGCACAGTAGCAACTTTCCATGCATTAGGGAAACAAGACGTTGTAAAACTATGGTTTATTATGTGAGTTAGGGTGGGCAAAACTAAAGGAAAAATTATTTTTATAAACTTAATAGGGATGCTGTCGTTCCCAATGCCATTGGACCGTATTTTATAAACACTTTTTTCTACCTCAAATTCAGACACTGCACAAAACTCAAATGTGTGACCGGAAAAAACAACATCACCAGGTAATGTTGGGTAAGAGGTAAGAGTACAAGACGGAGAGGCAAAATTTACGAAAGAGTCATTTAAGGTATCGGGGTTGAGTGAGCACGCTGAACTATCACAGACATGAATACGTAACTTTTTTAAGTTCCGCCAAAGGACACTGTGAAGAAGTGAGGGACTGAGTTGTTTTGCAAAAAACTTGCGTTTTTCTCTTCTTATTGTCAGCGTCGTTTCGTTTCTAATCGCCTTAACAGCACACCAATTTGTGTCCGTGCGATGCTTTTTCCACACGGAGTAGGACTTGTTTCATTTCTTGACTGCAGATCGAACTGCACTGTTAAACCACGGACAAGACGAAACCCGATTTTCCGAGGTTCTGACAGGGACATAGCTACTAAGGGCCTGCAAAATAGTATTATTAAGAAATGAAAGCTTTTCATTCACTGAGCTGTAACCCCAACAGGTAGACCAATCTATTTGCGACATATGATCAAACAGACTATTGACATTTAAAAAGCGATAGTCAAAAAAAATATAAGTGCTAGCAGGTTCATTGTTGTGGTCAAGCTTAATGTCAAATGAGCAGAATATTAAGTCATGATCCGATATAAACGATATCTGGTCAAATTTTAAAATGATAGCAGGGTCAGACACAGTGAAATAGTCAAGTAGGTTTGGGCAACAATTATTTCCATACCTACATTCACGAATGACAACCCAACACTAGACACATCATCAACTAAACGTGAACTATACGAGTCAGAGCGTAGCAAATTAACATTAAAGTCACCACAAACAATAATATTATCATAATCAACAGCTACAGGGGGCAAATAATCAAAAAAGTCACAAATATTACAATTCTTATGAGGATTATATACACAGGACAGCAGGGTCTTAGACGAGCAGTTAGATAATTGAATAGTCAAGTATTCTACATTATTTCTGCATGACTGAGATAATAACTTTGTCCTTAGGTCGCTCTTGCAGTATATAGCCACTCCTCCACCTTTCTTGCCTATCCTATCATTCCGAAGCAATTTATAATTTTTAATGTCAAAATTAATATCATTTATGTCATTTCTGAACCAGGTTTCAGATACACAAATAATATCAACAGACGAAAACTCAAACGTTCTTCTCACAATGTTCATTTTTTCAGCATTTAGGCTCCGTGTATTAAAATGAACTATTTTCAAGCCTTTTTGGCGATTACATAAAACATTCACCATGGCAAGGCTACAATCATCAACGCTAGACGCCTTGTTGGTGTTCGCAGTCATTACTAAACAAAACCAAAGCAACTTTAAGACAACAAATATAAACAGAAGCATAAGACAGAAGTAAACAAAAACAAAGATGTTCTAACTTTACAATATTAACAAAAATAATAAAAAACATATACTTAGTAGCAACTAATGCAGCATACAGCTACCGAAAATGCATCAAGTCCTCTTCACATGTTATTTTTACCGAAGCAATACATACACCCGTCTCAGCTATTTTAGCAGCAAACAAACTGATTTCATCATCAATTCTCTTCGATAGTCTGATCTCAAGGTCCGCCAGTTTTAGGCAAACACTCTAAACCAACGGCAGAAGATGATCCGTTTGTCTCTGTAACTTAGCTTCAATCTCTTTTATTTTGGCCATTGTGAATATATACAAGTGAAAAGTCTTCTCATTGTGAATGGTCAGAGCTGATATGGGATGTCACATAAGGGCTGATAAGAACTGTCAGTCATAGAAATCGCACGATAAATAATATGTGAATACAAGAATTCGAGTAATAAAAAGGCAGGAAAACCAGGGTGCCGAATACTGATTTTGATCACAGTTTCCCGAAAGGCAACCCCGTTTGCACAAAAATAGCCAAAAAGGGTTGGCGTGTTGTAATCACATATTATTTCTGATTTCAAAATACAAAAGCAAAAGTTTAATAAATTTTATGATACATATTTCTGGAAATCGTTTGTATCTTGTTTCTTTCCTGTCACACTTTTAATTTTATTGGGAGGCATTCATATATTTGAAGTAGACATCCACAATTGATATGACATGCTTGTATTAACAACACAAAAGGGAAATAAAACATGCTAAAATAGTTCCAAAAGTATATACGTAGTGCAATATATTACATATGTTATATTTATATCGGAAAATAGCTATGAAGAAATTAAATTTAAATGAAATTGCTTGAAAATGCAAATGCAAAAGTGGTCAGTCAATTCAGTCATCTCTGACCATAATTCATCGTGAAATTGTTGCTTTGAAAAGATTATTACCCGAATATGCCAGTTTTAGTCAGAAAATGCGTAATGCTGTTAAGAATCAGACATAATACTATAAGTTTCAATGCAATTTTTGCTTATGTATTTTAACTCATATTTTCTTTTTCAAGTTCGTCTTTCTGTTTCAAATTAGTTCAAGAAATAACATTTTATATGTTCATTGTGTTAAGAATGTTGGGATTAGCTATACTTCTCAATTTGTTGCAAGTAAACATTTTTCCACCAAGAATTTGCACCAATTGGTACAAACTATCATGAACAAAGTTTCTGCAAAGTTACCACTGTAATGCAACCCTGCATGGAGGAGGCCATTTCAATTCAAACCAAACGGCACTGCGGAAAAGGATAAAATATTGAACATTTCATAAAATTCTGTATTTAAACCCATTTTTTAATAATATATCTATTATTTTTATATATTTTCAGTACCAAGCAATACCATATTTACTTTTATATATGTACGTATATTATTTTTTTTTATTATTTAATAAATGTACATATGTAATCAATTTAAAACTTATTTAATTTAACAATTTTACATATTTTGGACAAATTTTTAAATTTCATACAATGCCTTATGTATGTGCAATAAACATCTACGCAAATTCATAAAACTTTAAAAAAAGCGTATAATTAAGAAATTGTTAAAAAGTTATGATTTTAATAGCTATTAAACCAGTTTAAATAATTACATATATTGCAGCGGTGAACCTTTCTCAGTGAGGTGCTTGAGAATAATACCATAGTCGATTTCTTGTAAGAACTGCAAAAAAAAAAATGTAATTAGCCTTAAATTTATTCCGTTTAATACCAATATTGACATATAAGTAGGCGTGAAGAGCTTACCTGACCCGTAAATTGTTAAAATCCTCATTTGTTTTCAGCCACGGCATAGTTTGTGCATGCTATAGCAAGCAATGCTACGTTTTCCAAAGTATGAGCACGCTATAAGCCAAGGGGCTGCAAATATTTTTTATTAGATACATTGTTATACAATACATTAGCTTACACCTACCTTTGTTGTGTATTCCACTAAGCCTTGATTCGTCATGGAGTAGAAAAGCTCCTGACCACTACTACTACCGCCACCGTCACCGCCGCCGACACAGCCACACCTGGAAATTATTCCATTAAAGTCGCCTAGGTTGAGTAGCCCTATTGTGGGGAGGGGGGAAATATGGTTATTTATGGTTTAAATTTAAGCAAAATTAAAATTTATCTTACCTTGTTTGACTGAACAGCAGAAATTTTTACACGAAAGAAATTGCGAAAGAGAAATATAAAAAACATCAACTTCACTGTTGTATTTTGATGTAGTTTTGGTAAAATTTGTGAACACAATGTTGTATTGTGTGGTAGCTAAGAAAATATTTGTAAAATGAATGAAAAATGTTATTCAACTCGAATTTTAACAACATTTATAATGTACATATGAAGTGAGGTTCAATGCCACGCACTTTTATATTGCAATTTTTCAATACAATTGAACTTTTTTCATATTTGCTACTTCGCCGACAGTTATGTATTACTACACATTTTTTTGGATAGTGTGAAAACAACTTTGTGTAAAAATGGTGCCTAGTGCCCAAAAAATACATCTTTCCAAATCAGGTGATCTCAGCTGGGCCCAATTTTGACGCTATGGCTAAGATTTTTCACTTGTAATTATTCACAATGATTTTGGCGAAGACCGTTGAAAGAGTAACATCTTCATCCAATTTTGCTATGCAAGTTATGCACGAAAATAGTGATTAAAACGAATAATCTGCAGCGATACAATTAATATAATCAGAGCAATATAGATGCACGTCCGTTGCATATGCGAACAAAACTTATATGCTTTAAAATTTTTGTCCACTATTTAGAGGTTTTCAATTGTTCACTATTTAGAGTACTCCATGTAAAAATTTGGGTGTTCACTATATCAAGGTGATCACTAAATAGGGTGTTAACTATACCCAGACACTTTTATTAAAAATTGTGTTTTTTTATTCATATTAAAACAACAAAATTCAACATGTTCATATTTATACTCAAAACGAAAACCTTAATTATTTGCATTTATTTACTTACAGCCAAGGCATTTTCAACATGGACACTCACTGTCTTCTCTAGAAGTAAACTTCCAATTTCATAGATTCTATATAAAAGCAAATGCGCTCTTGGATGATATCAAAGTTGCCGCCGCAATAATTTTACTAAAAGTTATGTTGCAAGACGCAATTACATGAGACGCGCAGATAGTTTAAATAAAAACGAAGAGTAAAAAACACAAGTTTAGCACATTGAATGTTTACTATTGTAAACTCATTTTAATTATTATTTTATGAAATGAAATAATTTTATTTTTCTTTCTTGGCAACGCAGCCAAACAAATATCGTGTAATAGTTACGACCGATAAATCACGAGCAATTGTCGTGTAGCAATGAGATGGATTGGCTGCATGGTTGCTCCGCTGCTGAATTACATAGGAGAATAATTGTAGTCACTACAAGTTAGCAACAATGGACCGCTTGGTCCAAAGATTTTTGCGGTGAAGCCACATACAACAAAATTGCATTGTGGTAGCGCCGTATTTAATTATTGTAATTTTAAGCACAAACCCTTTACTAGTTGGATATTAGGTGCATTCGATTCGCCACTTCTCTGCTCGCGGTCGAACAAATTTGTGTGTGCAAGCAACACCAACGATAACTAGCTAGATTCGGCTATCGCGAGTACGGTGATACCTCGTTAAAGTGGCCGAACTCGTTACATTTAATGCTGCAGATATTAGACAAGTTTTGTGCTGCGTAAAAAAGACGTTCGAGTGTGCGGAAGCTGCGGAAAAAGTGAGATGAAGTTATTGATATGATTCCATGACGAAACTGTATTGGAAATGTGAATATTTTTTACCATAAGTGGTAAGCTTTTTTCACAACACCAAAAATAATTTGAACAACTGTAATTCAGAATATATGGACATTTTCGAACACTTACCCTTTCGTTACTAAAGGGTGGCTAAATTTTAAGGGCCGACGTTGATTTTGAATAAAACACAAATTATTTTGGAAATTATTGTAATTTCTTTTTATTATGATAATATGGTGTGGTTCAATTATGTATGGAACAAAGTATCGGTCAAATGGCCGCCGCGACCTCCGCGGCACACCTCCATCCGATGGTCCAAATTTTCGATGACGCTGAGACATAATTGAGGTTCTATGCCGTTAATGTGAATGAAATGAATTATCTCATCCTTTAGCTCTTAAATTGTTGCTGGCTTATCGACGTACACCTTTTCTTTTAAATAACCCTAAAGAAAGTAGTACAACGGTGTCAAATCACATGATCTTGGTGGCCAATTGACATCGCCACCACGTGAGATAACACGGCCATTGAATTTGTCGCGCAAAAGAGCCATTGTTTCGTTGGCTGTGTGGCAAGTGGCACCATCCTGTTGGAACCATATATCGTCCACATCCATATGTTCCAATTCGGGCCATAAAAAGTTCGTTATCATCTCATGATTGCGAACACCATTCACAGTAACTGCCTGACCGGCCTCATTTTGGACAAAATACGGCCCGATGATGCCGCCAGCCCATAAACCGCACCAAACAGTCACTCTTTATGGATGCATTGGTTTTTCGACAATCACTCTTGGATTATCATTCGCCCAAATGCGGCAATTCTGCTTATTGACGAGTCCACTGAGGTGAGGTGAGGTGAGGCGATATGCATTTTGATTTGAACGCCCATTTTCATAATAAGCCTGAATAACTTTACCACGTTGCTCGATTGTGTATCTTTCCATGTTCAAATTGAGTTAGTCTGAAATTGAGAAATGTCAAATGAAATGCAGAAAAAAACTTGACGTTTAGGTGTGGTTCACATTCAACATCGGCCCTTAAAATTTAACCACCCTTTATATGCTGTATTTTTCTTGTACGCTTATGCCCTGCATGGCATCATATAAGTGGCCATATTATTATTATGACTAATTACAAAAGTGCTCAGCAAATTACTCATTTTTGTTCAGGGCATGGACAAAAAACGAGTTCTTTGAGCATGTTTGCGTGGCAGTTATCTCTTTTCTACTAACACGACTCATCATTTTGATGCTACATGTTGGGCCCGATTTATTGTACCCATATTGTATATATCCA
The DNA here is from genome assembly GCA_951828415.1 of Anomoia purmunda. Lineage (NCBI taxonomy): Eukaryota > Metazoa > Arthropoda > Insecta > Diptera > Tephritidae > Anomoia > Anomoia purmunda. The sequence continues at coordinate 92,031,333 of OX639993.1, forward strand.
TAAAAAATTTCAAAAAAATGGATTTTCTTTTTATATGTATGTATGTATATTGTGTTTCACTAAAACTAGCTCAACTGTAAGAAGAAGGGGGATAGAAGAAGTCATAAATACAAAAGGTTTATTCTAATGAGACTTCAAAAACTTTGTTTAACTTGAAAATCAATTTGTTCCATATTATACACAGCATCAGATAAATCTAGGGACTTAAATTTCCTATGATAAAGTAATAGTTTTTTTTCGCTGAACAAAACATTGCTATTGTTTAAGACAGTACTTCTCTATTAATTGATTAATACAATTAGGGAGTTCACAAGCCGTGTTATATGTCGTATATATTTAGTCCGTTATTGAAATAACAGTGGAACGTGTGAACGCACTGTGCTATTTCGTTAACTATTGTATGTCGTATTCAAGCAATTAATCAGCTGAGTAGAAGAAGAGAAAACAAAACGAAATAAAAGTGTAAACATTAAAATGCCTAAGAGGACCGAAAAAAATTAATTAATAGCTGCTGTTTGTAGAAAATACGAACAGGACATCCTCGTGACTTCTCTTCTGCCACCGTCCATCTCCGGATTGGGTTGCAGCGGACGCGTTTGGCTTTGCCCTAAAATCAAAAGGTTGTTTAATAAGCCAGATGCGTTTGTTTTTTATTCAAAATCACTTACTTCGTCATTTAGATGTATTTCCATTCTTTTTTTTTTTTTAATATATCTCCTTCAATTGTTTCACTGGCCGCTTTTGCAAAAATAATTTTAAAAAAGTTACGATAAACAGAAACAGCTGATCGAATAACACACACAAATAAAACACTAAACATACCTTTCAGAGTTGTATTGAAATAAGACAATTTTACATATGAAACAAAAACAACAAGTTTACAACTGTTGTATTACAATAACACGATTAAAGAAATACGACAAATAACACGGCTTGTGAACTCCCTAAATATTTCAATTTTTTAACACATTTTAGTGCAGTTTTTACCATAAATTGATCAATTCGTTCGATTTTACATTTTTCGTATAAGATTTTTTTGGAGATTCTCCGTCTGAAATTGCGCCTAAATGACCCATAATTAATGTTGGTACAAATTCTAAGAAACCCATATGGGGAAAGCATAAGCTAATATAGGTCTTATTAATTGTTTATAGCAATTTAACTTAATATTCTTGCTCAGATCTTTTGCTCTTTTCAGGAATGAAATATACATAAAGAATATTTTGTTCGCTTTTGACAAGATGTAATTTATATGGCGAATGAAATTAAAGGTTTCATCCGCGATAACTGCCAAATACTTGATTTTTGTTTCATATTTTATGATTGGTATGAATGAATGCGCAGATGGATATAGTATCTTTTTGAGTCCCTTGGCTGTTGTACAAACATATTTGCCAGGATTTAGTTTAAGCTTCCATTTTGTAAGAAAGTCTGACAATTTACCTAAATAATGGTTTATTTCACTATTGGCTTTCGACAAATTAGCCTTTGATGATATGATATTATGATTCTGCATAAGCTAATACCGATAAACCCTCATTGGGCTCTGGCAAGTTAGCCAAAAATAAGTTAAACAGCATCGGACCTAAAATCGGCCCCTGGGGAACCCCTGCTACTATGTCTTTATTAATAGAGTTTTCGTCTTTATTGTAAACAAAGTCACTTAAATAGTCGTAAATTATGCGGCAAACGTTTATATTAAAGCCGAATTGCTTATACATTATATAGACTATTCCTTCAATCCATGTAGTGTCAAAAGCCTTTTCGAGATCCAGACTAACCATAATTGTTGCTTTTCTTTTCTCAAGATTTGTCTTCACTATGTCTGTTAATATAGTAAGTGCCTGGTTAGTACCTAGTCTACTTCGAAATCCAAACTGAAAATTCCTAAGAGTGCTATTTTCAGCAATGTGTTCTTTAATTTTATCAAGTAACATGCCTTGTAATAACTTACTAATGTTAGACAGCATAGAAATCGGTCTGAAACTTGTAACGTTTTTCGCATCAGAGTTGGGCTTCAAAATCGGGACTGTCTGTGCACATTTCCATCTCTTCGGAAAGCACCCTAAATTGTAGCAATGATTGAATAGTATTGCCAGAAATTCCCAAAATGAGGGACAAGTTTTGCGTAAAATGAAATTGGGCACTCCGTCTTACCCGAAGCTTTTCTTATTGTTTTTTCTCTACAACAAAAATTCGATATATTTATAGGATGTGAATTGTTTATAATTAGCTTTTAAATCTGTCATCTCAATTCCGCTTGTTGAAGATAAATCATTTTATTTTCTTAAACTCGTCGTTTATGTACAAAATCTTAAAATTATGCTTCTCCACTAATTACATATGTTTGTGTGCGTATAGATATGTACAAATATTTACAACTGTAGTGCGATTCACTAACTTATTTTAGAGATATTCGTTTGGTTAACTCAACTTAACCAAAATTTTAGCGACCCTGCTATTCAGTAGCCATTTTTTAACGATTTTCGCATTCGCCGAATCAGCTGTTGATGTTAGCTAGTCGATGACCGACAACTAAACGACAACAAATTTTATGTTGTTAACTCAATCGAGAAAAGTGAAATTCGTGATTTCAATTTAAATAAAAGAAAAATTTTAAATTCAGTGATTTATTTTCTTGTAATTAAAAAAGGAATATTAAATAATGTCGTTTAAATATTTGGCATATGATTTATCACGAGGTGATGAAGAAGTAAGCGGTCCAACAGTGGATCGACGTTTACTCCGAGATGTGCATCTAAATGCAACAGACTTTCAAAAACTGTATCGGTTAACTCCAGACTTGGCTGAATACCTAATTTATCAGCTTGATAAACAAATAAGAGGATCCAGAATAACAGCAATATCAACTGAGAAACAGGTAGCTCGTGTAATATTTAAGCCTGTATGCAATTTTAAATTTTACTTTTATATTGGTAGGTTCTAGCGGCGTTAAGGTTCTTCGCAACTGGTTGCTATCAACGACTCGTAGGTGAACAATGGGGAATATCCATGAGCCAGTTTTCCGTAAGCCGGCATTCATCGGGTAACGGATGCAGTCAATGATTCGTTGTTTCACCAGAAAGTGAGGTTTCCTATTACCCAAGTGGAACGCCATTCTGCTAAAGAAATGTTTGCTTCGGCCTCGTCTCCACGCACACATCAATTTCGCCACCAAGGAATCATGAGGAGGCTTATGCCAACCACCACATCTACTATTCAATTAATATGCAAATGGTAAAAGCAAACTTTTACAAGGATCCATGTATAAAAACAGAAATATAGTTTAGTTTTAATATATAGATAAATGATTATAATTAAAAAAAATTGAATATATGTATGTAAATCCTAAATACGCTGGAGCACAATGCGAAGTTTGAAAACGATAACCATGGCATATTTGCAGGTTATTCCGCATATTCCTTGGAGTCGAGTTGATGACTATTCTAACAAAACACTCATAGAAGAGTCCGGAATTCTGCTACAATGGATCATTGCAATATACATATATAAAGAATTTTAAGTGTTTGTAGTTTGAAACAAACTAATATCTATTTCACTTTAATGAAGTATAACAACATCGCTCAAATTTTTATTTGTCAGCAGGCATTCGTTTGTTTTTTTCTATTCCTCTTTGTGCTTTTCGCTTATTTTGGCATTTAGTTTGACTGAGATGCCACTCTTTATCACTTTGAATAAATACAACGAAACAACTGTTAAGTGTCTTTAAGAATAAGTTAGTGAATCGCACAATCGTTAGTGCAAACGGCAAATATTGCCGCTAAAAATAACAATTGTCGTACCGTTTAAAGTTAGTGAATCGCACTACTGATTAAAGACCAACGTAGTGATCTTTATTTATGTTTTGTTTATGTGCGTATATGCATTGTCTGTTATTCTTATCATGTATGCATGTATTAATCTGATGCATGTGCATGTTCAAGTGTACAAAAAGAATATAAAATTGTATATTTCTTTTGTAACTATAAACATTGCAAAATTATGTTCAAAGATATTTGAACATTCTGCCAAAGGCCAAAAATGTTATTACAATTATATTTTTATTTACATTGCCTTCTTTTCAAAAATGGACTGTATGTAATTATTATGTTTATATCTTCGTTCGATCAGAAAGATTGATCGTAATTTTTCTTTTTGATTTGCACTTGCGGCGAATATAAAATATTAATAAAAATATAATTGTTGCAATAATTAATATGAAAGATATATGTCCGCTATGATTTCTTAGATTTAAACCACTTAGTTTAAAATCATTTATACTTAATCTATTAATTTGCTCCTTTATTCTCTCCAAATCCTTATCGTTATTGATGGTGTTAATCTGAAGTGGCGCTATTTGGTCTTCGGTTATGTCCTGCATGACTGTTACGATGGGATTTTGAATTAAGCTGATTGCATTCTACGTCCTGAAAATCTGAAGGCCTTCATATCTTCTAGTCGTCTTCTGCTACGGTTACCAAAGGACATAATTTTTGGATTAGTCTTTTTAGTGTGCTATTTTGAAGTTTCAACGTTGCCACTCGAACACGACCATCATTTCCTGGATGAGTTTCAATAATGTTGTCTGCCGGAGATTTCCACTTATTTCTTTGCTGAAGCGTATGTAGATACTCATTTTTCCAACGATTCCAAAAATCTCGTTGAATTTTTTGTACTAACCTCCATTTGTTCAATGTAGAAGTGCTGACATCTGTTTCGGAAGATGGAATTGATATTAATGGTCTTCCAATTAGAAAATGACCTGTTGACCTGTTGACCTATCCCATTATCATCATTTATTGCATAAAGTGGACGTGAGTTCAAAGATGCTTCTATTTGAGCTAAAACTGTCGACATCTCTTCAAAAATTTATTTCACGTCCCCTATGGCCCTTTTTAAATGGTATTCCATTCCTTTTACATCTGCCTCCCACATTCCTCCAAAATGTGGGCCTGCCGGAGGAATAAAATGCCAAAATTGGCGCTACCTCTGCATTTTTCTTTATTGCTGCTTTAAATTTATTCTCCAAAGAAATAAGACGCGCCACAGCCTGTTTGCGAGACTCACCCAAATCTTTATCCTCGTGGAAAGGGATTTCTACAACGAATCGCCCATCGTCATCTTGTTTTACCGTTTCCTTAAACTGCCTCAAACATGTGTCGGCTTCCTCGGTATTGGTGTCATCAGATATCTCCTCTAGCTCCCAAAATCGCTCTAGGTTGGTAATTGCGGATGTTATTTTTTGGAATTTCTTGTGTTAAATAATTCCTGATAGAATCCAACCAAACTTTGTTGCTTGCCCAATAACTCCATTACATTTTTAACTCCGTTTTCAATGATTCGGCTGAATATGTCTCCACCAATAACGATGTCTATTCTATCTGCCTTATTAAATAATGGGCCAGCAAGTATATGATTTTCCCATTGTTTCATATCATCTTTAAATGATTGGTCTGGTTGAGCAGTGGTCAGCGATGGTAGAACTATCGCATCTACGTTTTCTACATGTTGGCTTAAGAATCTTGGTTTGATTTGAACTTGAACCTTGAATTTTGATTCGCCAACCACAACACCTCCTAGCTCATGGAGATTTGTCTGAATTCTTTTCTTTGGTACACCTAATATCTGCGTTGCTTCCTCAGATATTGATGTTATTTGGGAACCTTGGTCAATTAAAGCTCTTAGCATTATATACATATTCTCCATTCGCTGCTTTTGCTCTAACTTGAGCCGTGCCCAGAATAACTTTTGTCGATGCTGCTTATGGAGACATTGATGCTTTATTATCAACAAACTCTAAATGTAGAAGCTCGTTATGGTTTTTGCTGCAAATTTTGGACGTTACATTTGTAGTAAATTTTGCTTTCTTTGGCATATTTACGTTTATGTTCTAAAGACATGTTATTGAATGTCCAGCAATTAATTATTGTGTGACCTAACATCTTGCAATAGGTACACTGTGTACTTGGCTGTTTAGCATTGAAAGTATGGTTAGCCTTGTATACCTGCAGCTTTCGGTTTTTGTATGTTTGCTCTTTATCCGCTACTGCTTTTAACATTTGGAAGTGCTGATCAAGAAATCCTTGTACATCAGATAATGTTTGTACTTCCCTGGTCTTCCTAATGGTTTGCTCATATAATTCAACCCCTTCCTTGCTAGTTTTCGTTCAATGATGGGAGCTATAAATGGATCAGCTTCTTCTGTTTTGATACCTAACGACTTTATTGCGTTAAGAGATTCATTGGTGGTATCGAGCAACTGCCTTACACTCTCGGCATTGTCACTATTAACTACCGGCTGATCCATTATTCTGTCCCACTGTGTCGTGAACAAAATACGCTTATCGTACCTTTCTTTCAAAAGACTCCACGCTAGTTTGTAATTTTCGGCTGATATCTGCAAATGTCGCGCAGCTTCACCTTTCAAGCAAAGGCGGAGACGTAGCATTTTCTCAGAGTTTGATATTTGATCGTTGCTGTGTACCATATCTTGGAACACGTTGAAAAAATGAGCCCATCTTTTATTTCCCCTTAGAATCTTGGAATTTTTAGCTTTTCTAATCGAGGAAGCTCTTTAAAATATTCTGCAGATATTTCCTCATATGCTTCCTCAATTTCATCATTGAAACTTTGAATACTTTGAATACTTTGAAAGGTCGCTATTGTACGCATTTTCTATACCACTAAACAACGTTTCCAAATATTTTATTTGATCAGAGTTAATCACTGTCTCGAACTTCATATCACTGACTTGTTTTCGAAGGTTCTCAATTTTCCTCTTAAAAATAGAAAATTTTTTATCTGTAGCGTTTGCTGTTGTTTGCTGATCCGCATTTAAACTACTTTGAGCTAGCGGGGTAGTTCAGCTTCGGAAAGGACGGTTTTGATTGGTGAAGTAGCAAAAGCTCGAATACTTTTTCTAGCAGAAGAATGGCAAGACGAATTTAGGAGTTTCATGTGCGTTTTTGCACAGTTCCCTTAAATCGAGAGTCCGTAATCGATTTTTCATACAATTAAAGCTTTAGTTACGTTAACAAGAGTGTTAGTATGTACAGATCTATGTCTGGACGGCAGGAATTTTATTATATTTAATCTAAAAAAAAGCTTAATCTAACTTACTTGCAATGTTCCCTAAAATTTAATTTTTTATCAAACACTGTGCCCAATATTTTCAGTGTCTGTGCGGGGAATTTGGATATTGAAAAACAATAGGAGAGGAAAGGAGAACTGTGTTTCCAGCATTTGTGAAATATTTTGTTAATGAAATATTGGCACCTTATGTTTGGGACCAATTTAAAATATCATCAAGAATATTTGAAAAAATATTTGAGTCCTTGTAAAAATAAGGGCATTATCGGCATAAACATAGTGCTCAACGGAACTGTGCGGGTTGGGGATTTTGTCTTTGTCAGGTGTTTTTCCTCATTGATGAAGTCGTAGATTCGAATTCCGCTAATGAGATGGGTGCTTCAAGGGTGTTCAAGGGTGGTAAAATTAGTATGAAAATTAGAGCTTTGTGTAAAGGTAGACCACGTGGTTGCAAATTCTTCTGCAATATGCTGGGAGTTATACAAGGTGCCCTGAGGGGAGTCGATAAATTGAATATTTTAAGCTAAACGGACTCGTGAGAGGGTTTTGTTGTTTGCCCCAATTTGTTTTGGACTAGGAGAAAGGTTAATAATAGCCGTGAATGTCTCTATGTGTTTTCTTTTTGCCGCTTTCAACTACTTTCCAAATAAGGCGTTCGATATTTTGTAGCTTATAAGATTCACGTCGGTTCTGAATTTTTTGTATTTTGCCCATAAAAATTCTTGTTATTTTTAAGGATTGAAAATAAGTTTGACCAATATGGAAATTTATTAAAATTGTTTTGGACTATTTTGTGAAATAGCTACGTGCGCCGCAGATCGAATTATTTTCTTTATTGAAGCGGCTTCGGCGTTTTTGTTAAGTTTGTAAGGCGATTCATTTGATAGAGATATGGAGAGCGACCTGAATTTAGTACAATCAGTTTTATCAGTTAAGAACAAAGATTGGGCTTGGCATGATACAGGGAAGCGGTGGGTAGGGATGTAACAAGAGGGAAATGGTCGCTGTTGTATATATCTTATATTGTACGAGACGACAGCTTGGGGACTATAAAGGAGCAGGAAAGGATGACGTCCGGCTGGAAGAAGGTGTTATTTAATCATAAGAAGAATATGCGCCAGGATAAAGTCTTCCAAGAGGATGCATTTGAAACCGACATCAACTTCAATAGCCTGAAAGATATAGTAGATGTGATGGTGATTCGCCTGTGATTAATAGTTTTCTTGGTGAAAACAGCGATGCATTCTTGGCTGTGGTATTTCGGTTATGATTGTGGAAATAGCCAACTTATTTACTTGGTGGATAGGCAGTTTTGTTACACGGAATGTGAGTCTCTTGTAATGCTATGATTGCGGAAGAAAAGTCGTTTATTAAAACGTTACGATCTGTATAATTATATACAGGGCGTTTATGTTCAACTGCAAAATTTGCATTATTTATACAGAAATGTGGTGGTGCAAGGTGGGGGCTGGAGTGATATCCTGACATACTGCTGAAAGTATTTGATTTGTTGCTAAGTCATCGTTGCGTTGTGTGTTTACTTGGTTTTCGTTGTTTACTCGTTTGAATTTCGCTTGTTTGTGATCTGTTTACTTTATGTTCGTTTGCACTTATGGAGGCGTTTTTTTGCTGCACATTGGGCATACACAAGGTATTTACTTCGTTTTGGATGGTATTGCTAGTATCGTTTATTTCGTTTTCATTGGAACCGGTGCTTATGAAGTTGGAAAAAGAAGGTGAAGTCAAGTCCAAAGTGGGGGGAGATTGTATTTTGTCTGATTTAATTGCTTCGCGCATTGAACTTTTGTTGTCTGATTTTATTTTTCTGATTTCTTTCATCTGCAAAAACTTTGTGCATGTTTTATTAGACTTAACGCAAAAAATATGCGAGCATGGTGTGGGGGAATGGGGAGGAAGCCCACATGAGTCCCAAGCAGGGAGTTTAATACAGCGTTTTGTTGTGTGCCCAAGAAATTGGCAATTCTTGCACTTCATTCAATTCGAATGTCAAAAGGACAACGCCGCTAGGTATTTGCTTACAATCAATGCATTTGGGGAATTTAAATACTGAAGTTACACCCTGTTGTTTTAAAATTTCAACTATCTCAGTTTCAGGTAACATTGCAAACTCCAATTAATTTAGCATTGCAAACTCCAATTAATTTAGTTGTTGTTATAAACTTATTAGCGTTTTTTACTAAGGCAATCTATTACTGCCGTCTCTAAGTTCGGAAATCCTTATAATTTCGAAACTGTTTGCTTGAATTTATAGCACTTACTATTTTGGGTGGTCCTTTTTTATTATTGATAGAACCGGGAAGTTATCGTTTATTACGTTAGTCACTTTTTTCTATTTAATTTCGGGCTTGTTGACAACAGGCTAAACCTGTTATCCCCAAGCGGGATACCCCGGACGGCATTATCACTACACTCTGATTGCTGGAAAATGATAAATAGGGCGAGTTTAACTACAAGTTTTCAGATATGCGTTAGTGAGTACAAAAAGTGTAAAGAAAGAACGAAATAAAATCACCAAGTAGACTGAACGCACAACTATAATTTACTTAGCGCTGATAACTAAACTGTTCATTGTTGGCATCTCAAACTCTTCAGCCCTTACAATCAAACTACTCATTGTTGTCATCGTTAGTAAATTACAAAAACAAACTACTTTGGAAATGCGCCTGTATTACAGACTAATAAAAAAGTGTAAGTGTGTTAGAATTTTTGCCTAAACTGCTCAGCAGTGGCTTGTACGGTAGTGTTTTTATTACCCTGCAGGATGTGAAGGTAGCTTAAACCTAACTTTAATCTGTTTACGGAAATACTAGTGCATACAATTAATTGTATATTTTCTTTGAGAAAAGCTAATTACTTTTGTAGGGCGATGGCCGAAAAAAAGTCAGCTCTTGTAGAAATACAGCTAGTTACCTATTACCTCATCTAACTACTTATGTATTGCCTGCCGACAAGCCGACTGTGGTCCATTGTCCACGTACTTGCCCAGCAAGTTGTAGGTTGTGGGTTCATATACCGATGGAGTCATGAAAGGAATCTGATGAGGAGATCTACTTAGTGATTCCCGAAATAGCTAGAATTTCTACCACTCCTGACTGTTGTTGTCTTTTCCCCAAAATACTTTCCTCATACTGGCCTCGAGCTCAAAAATTAATATCTGTCGATTTAATAAATTAGGTCAAAAAATAATATATGATTTAAGATAGATTAAAGATCGAAACAACGCATTTAACGTAATCAAGTTAATTGGCGGTATTTATTTATTCAAATATTGCATAAGAATGAATTTTCTTTAAATAACACTGTGGAATCAGGTTAGCAAAAGTTAGGTCGATTCTGAGAGTGAGGGGTGAAAATAGAGTCTAAATGAGAAGACCCGTATCGCGGCGTTTGTTTATGTTAGTTTACATATTATAGATTAAACAGAAAGCAAAAAAGACTTAGTTTTGTGGAAAAACTGTTCAACAAGCTTGAAAAAAAAGTCCAACATTTTGCTTCATAAGCACTACAAACATTTTCTAAATCAATTTTTTTTTAAATTTCAATTGTTGCACAGGTCTCTAGCAATAATTTGGCTTTAACAGATTGAAAAAATATCAATTAGTCGACGAGTTATAGCCAAAAAGCCATATAAACAATATGCTGACAATCGGCATTTGACTGCAAAGTTCGAAGGTCGATTAAAAACAAATTCGAACTAACATAAACAAACGCCGCGATACGGGTCTTCTCATTTAGCCTCTATTTTCACCCCTCACTCTCAGAATCGACCTAACTTTTGCTAACCTGAATTTGTTCCGCAGTGTAATTATAGCTATTATTATTAATTAATAAAAATTTTCCATAGATACAATACGCGACTCCGGCACGCTTAAATGTTTTCTTTTTGTGATTTAATAAATGAAAGTCAGACTTTTGACAGATAATTAAAATATATTTCTGGGTGTTTGATAAAAATGGGCTTTTAATTTAAATCACTACAAAATAGTTAGTAAAAAGTCATCTAGTTTTATTACTTGCTAATTTTGCAAAGGAAATTTTTGTAATTACAAACCTAATATGTTTGTGTATTATAGGAAACGTCACGTTTATACTTTTCTAAAACTGAAGTTTTCATTGCGATTCGTGCCATTGGTTTTAGCAGAAATCCAAATTTTCTTATTGAATTTAAATATCTCCAATTCTTAACTTACTGCATGGGCGAAAGCGGATTTCACGGGGAATGCGGTGGGGCCACATCATATTTTTCTATACATCTTAGACCCACTTGCGGGAAATCCAGAGTTGAATTTATTAATAAGGAGATAAGTAACTCCGACTCAAATGTACTCATAACCAGACATTCATAACCCAGACATTGCTTTACATCAAAGAAATACAGTAACCCAGGCGATGTACATTTTTTTTTTGACATCACATGCTTTTCTCTGCAAATAAAGACTAATTTTTTTTAGATATTGCTCAGGTTTTTTATTACAGTGTTACAGTGGTTAATGGTTTACAATATTCCTTATACTTTGATCTACAATAACAGATATATGTAGGTATATATCAAATATCACATATTTACGTGAAATAGCAGTGAAAATATGCTGAATAGTAGATTCGTCTTCAATGGGAAAGGATTCCGCATTTTCCCTCAACAAGTAATATATACATAGGATCTATATGTCAACTATTGTGCTCCTGCATCAAATAGTTTTAGAGTTATAAGAAATTTGGCTTTTTCATTGTATAGGGCATGGCACCGCCCATTTTTCCAAACGATACACAGTTTGACCTATAAGACATGTTGTATATACATAAGTGTATAATACCCAACGAATGCAACGAATAGTCGCGGATCTAAGATGAATTCAAATTGCCTAAATTTATATAGATACATATATCCTATGTTGGACCCGGATACCACATGAACCAACTGTAAAAAGGTAGGTTGAGTACTTTGGGAGTCTATAAACGACGCGTCGACGTCAGAATCGCGCCACGAAGTAATTTCACGGCGCTTATATGAGAAAAAACAAACATACATACTGGGGTAGCGATATTTCAATGTATATGTATGTATGTAAATGCATCTACCCTGCCAGCCACGAGACGTTAAAAAACTGGATAAAACGTGGGTTTCGTTATCTTCAAAACTTGCTAAAAAGTTAATAATTTTGTGAAGGTGCTGCCCAGATTTTATCCACTTTCCCCTTGATCGTTTGATCAGGCATCCCTGCCGCACGCATTAAACTCCGAGTTAAGGAGATACTATAGCTGATCTCCCCTAATTAAACTAGAAATGTATTTATACAAATTTACACATATGTAAAACTGCTGATGTTTCTGACTGTCAATGTCCCCAAATGTACCTTGTGCACGATAAATCTGCAACTAAAATAAAACATTGACATTTATGAATCTTCAAAGTAAAGTAAATATTAGCATATTTTGAAAAGACGCAAAATTTATAAGAAAAAGTTGATCGATTTTAATGCTTATATAATGAAAAGAAGGACAATCGAATTACCTTTCCTCTGGTATATATTAACAATTAAAAACACTTGAAAAAAAACCTTTATAAAAACTTTGCAAAATTTCACTACCATTCACATTTTGATATTTTGAAAAGTTGCCGCCAACCTTAACTGTATTTTTTTATTGAATTAACGATCTGTAATAATATATAGCCACAATGCAATCTTAAATATGCAAGTTAACCTAATAGTTTAATCTCCATATTATATATATGCATATAGTACAACACAGCATTCCAGAGCATAAAGTTGCCAAATATATTCCCACCAGATCCTCGGAACAATAACAAAGAACACTTTTGTCAAATTTCCACTCTGGTATAATTCACTGTATTACATATGGTCACTGAGGCACTCACCAACAAATATTTTGGGAAGAGTTAGACACAAGGTTAGTCTTTTAACTTAACTTAGATAAATATGTACATATATGATCGCTGTAAATATAATCACAGGTGTGATGCTTTTGCACATCCATCTCGAATCTACTTTACCAGCATCCCTGTGGCTAAGTTTTTGGAACGAGCGGTTGGTTTGATGGCTAGGTCCAAAAAATATCATCCCACTGATGCTTCTTGAACTCCAATTGAAAATACAGTGAGAGCTTTTCAATGACCAATCAGTGAGCAAATTACAACTGAAAGAAACCAATTCCCGGCTTTTCTCGGAGAGGGACCAACAATCCATAAAACAACGTCATTGTTCACACGCGGTATAGGGCGCCAACATCAACTATGTAATTAGACCCAGTATATAAAGAACTGATTGATTTAGATACTTCTAAAGCTTTCACAACAACGTTTAACTTCATGTTTTCTGGAATATCAAAACTTCAAATTTCATTTCATAACGTCCGGAGCCGCGGCCGCCGTAGCCGAGTGTGGGGCGTGTGCGCGCTTCATTCGGTGGGTGCCAGGGTCGAATCCTAGCCGGAGCAAGTAACATTAAAAATTATAGAAATTTTTTTTCTAACAGCGGTCGCCCCTCGGCAGGCATTGGCAAACCTCGGAATGCACTTCTGACATGAAAAAACTTCTCACAAAACACATTCGCCGTTCGAAGTCGGCGTAAAACTGTAGGTCCCTCAATTTGTGTTACAACATCACGACGCACACTACAAATTGTAGGAGAAGTTCGGCCAAAATTGGTTAAGCGGTTATAGCGCCAATTAAGTAAATAAAGTAATGTCCACAACCTTCACGCTGACATTGGTGACGTTAGAAACGATTATTTGGTGCTTTCTTAAGATATTTTATGCTCCGTTGAGACGAGGAGTTATCTCTCTGGAAACTTTGAAATTCCAGATTTTAATATATTAAGCGAGTTAAGGATAGATATCACCGAAATCCGATATAGGAATAGACAAGGTATTTCTATATATGCATAGCCTGAAATTGCTTCCTACATTGAGCTTTGTAGAGTGAATATTATATTTTAATATAATAATTTATGTGCTATTGCTCTACAGACATTCAGTTTTCTCTATCGGAGACTGGAAGCAGAGCTCCGTGGTGGGTTTTCTTATTACTGAAAAAAATTGCAGTAAAAATACTGATCTTGTGAATTGATTTGCATTATTAGTAAAACGTTTGGAATGGAATTGAGATAGACCTGGAATCCGAAGTCGAGTTTTCAGGCTCTCAGGTGTGGTTTCTCATTGGAATTAAAGCTCTCAGGCATGGCTTTACATTGCACATGTAAATACTTGAACGATCTTTAAGGCTATGCTAGACAGAACAGTTACTTCGCTTTTCGAGACTATTTCGCTTTGACAACTAAGATGAATACATACAATTATACAAAGTATCTCACATAACTAACGCTGACGCGGAAAGGCGGACATTTTGGATGATGCGGTTGTGGGATATAAAACGCATTCACCCATTCCCCCTTCTTTGCCACATCCGCCGGCACACAAAATTTGAAAAATTGTTGTTTTCTCATATTATTCCTAATACTAACCTGGCCACAAGCTCTATAAATTATACAGAGGACTAATAAAACAATAAGGCCAAAACTAAAAATAATTATAATAAAGGACGAGCAAACCTAAAAGCAAAAACTATAAGCAGAACAAAAAAAATCTTATTGATTTGTAAAAACAAATAGTACCGACCACCCTGTTAAGCACAGAGTAGCGAAAAGTCACACTTAATAGCGGTATGGTTGGAGATAGGAATAGTGAGAAAAACAAACAATTTTCACACGGTTAGCGTAGCTGAATGGTTGCGTGCTCGCCTAGCAGCTCCGTGTACCATGTTTCAAAGCCAGGTAAAGTCTAGAAAGAAAAGAAGTCTGATGAGGAGATGTGGTGATCTCCGAAACAGCAGCTATCACTTCTACCACTTTGAAAAATTGTTGTTTTCTCATATTATTCCTAATACAAACCTGGCCACAAGCTCTATGAATTATACAGACGATTCATAAAAAATAAGGCCAAAAATGAAAATAACTGCCTATTATTGTGGGCAGTGCTGCATAGGCACAGGTGTCCAATATCCTTAGTTTTGTTTTACGATCTAAAATTTTCAGTTTTGGAATTTTTTTTTCTTTTTTTCAAATTTGAAAAATATATAGTACATATGTTCAAATTTGAAAAATATATAGTACATATGTAAATCTACAGTAGTTGCTAATAACACAACTGTTTTAAAATGAGCGTATCGAAAGAAAATATATCATATATTGATTTTTCTTTGATTTATACACAGTTAGGAAGACGTTGATTGCTTGTTTTCCCAGTCTTACGAAAATTCGGTTCGTTAGGAAGCAAGCGGATGAGATGTATAAAAAGATGTGAGTATGTTTGGAAACTTTTGAATTTCACTACATACATATCTATTGCGTTTAAAATTATTTTTTAATCATTTGAAGGGCAATAATGTGTAAAAAAAGCAAACTATTATTATAAGTAGACTTCAATTGTCAGGCCATGAATATTTGTATATAGGTATTAATTATTATTATTTGTTTCTTCAGTTGTCATTTATATAAATAAACTAGCAAATACCCGGCGTGCTTCGCTGCGCCTTTAAAGTATTTTTGCATTGTTGCCCCTCTTACTACAAAGTACAATACATCCAAAAAATCGTATGGTCTTAATCTGGAAAAATGCCTTAGTTAAAAAGATTTCTTAGTCAAAGATTTCTCAAATACCTTCCATTGGACACCTATATTCTAATATTTAGCTTATCTTATCAACTTATTTAAGTTTAAATTTTCAAGTAGGTGACAACCCGTCTGAAACTTATCTTAGTCAGTCGTTGTATTGACAATTAGTACAAAATTTACATGGTAGATAAGTTGTTTTCAGTTAAAATTTTATATTGAGATAATGATGCAAAGCACGGTTATTGTAATATTACAAACATGTACAAAAGCAAAAATGATATTAAAATTACATTGGAAAAGTTAAGTAAACCATTCATCGCAAGGCTTGGTGATGAACGATATTTTTTGTTTTTCCGGTGGGAGAGAAAACGAATAGCGCCGATGGTTTACCCACTCTCGAGCACGCTACGTACAACTGCCCATGAGAAAAACATGGTAATTCCAGATTTATTCCACAAACTTCCAAAGATTGACCTTGAGATTTATTAATCGTCATTGCAAATGCAAGGCGGACAGGGAACTGGATACGCTTAAAATGAAATGGCAAATCTGTTGGAATAAGAGGTATTCTTGGAATCAGAACATCCTCGCCTTTAAACTTTCCTATGATTATCGTTGCTTCAATTAAGTTGTTCATCAGCTTCTTAACAGCGAGCCTTGTTCCATTACATAGCTTCGGTTGGTTCAGGTTGCGTAACATAATTATCACTGAACCGATCTTGAGTTGCAAATTGTGCGGCGGCATTCCTGGCAAATCCAATGAATTCAGAAATTCAACTGGGTAGTTGACAACCTCATCTAGATCGGTAATTGAATCGATTGACTTATATGAGTGCAATTCACCAGCGATTTTGCTTTGAATTTTTATGTTCAAATCATCTACATCTTTATTTTTCGCTGCCAAAATAGCTCGTCCGCTCAACCAAACATGATTTTTATAATTTGCACCAATTTTCGGGAACACTTTCGAGACCAGCTCTTCTTTTGACTTTGTGAATTGACAAAAATTAGGTGGAAACGAAATGAGACCAGTGGATGGATCAATAGGAACTTTTCCATTACCAATGTCTAATAATTGTGTTGAAAATGTGTGTGATGATTCATCATTTTGCAACGCAACTCGCATATTTGTTGTTAGCTTTAGGGTTTGCACGTATCTCCACAGATAAGATGACTTTAAGCAAGCGTTTATTTCATCAGCAGCTGTTGACCTCGAAATGACTGGCAGGGTTTGTCGAAAATCGCCGGCCAGCAGAATCATCGTACCTCCAAAGAGGTCTTGATTATTTCGCAAATCTTTCAACGTTCGATCAAGTGCTTCCAATGCCCGTTTATGCGCCATCGTACATTCATCCCAAATAATTATTTTGCAATTCTGCAATACTTTCGCCATTGCTGAATTTTTAGTAATGTTGCAAATTGGTTCATCTATTGTTTGCAAATTCAGTGGCAGTTTAAGCGCTGAATGGGCTGTTCGTCCTCCTTCTAGCAAAGTGGCAGCGATCCCTGATGAAGCTACAGCCAGCGCTATTTGGGCTTGTGCGCGAACTGAAGCCAAAATCAGTGATATTAGGAACGTTTTTCCCGTTCCACCAGGTGCATCCAGAAAAAATATTCCTCCATTGTTGTCGTTGACTGCTATCATCAATGTGTCATATGCGGCTTTTTGCTGCTGATTCAAAAGTAGGACTTTCGCTCGCACTGATTGACTTAAAACGTCTCGATCGTATTGCAGTTCTCGTTCAAGCTCCCGATTGAATGCATCGTGCATAGAGCGATTCGGCGCTGGCATCCCTAATTCGTGCAACATCTTTCCCGACATTTGCAAGCACAAATTCTCTATTGAAGTCAATACCTCGTTGTAGATCTCAATGTTAATTTGAAGATCAGGATTCACTGTTCTCAAACGCGCTTGGTGCAAAATATCTTCAGCCATGTCGTCTTTGTATTTGTTCCATAAATGAAGTGGGTTAGATGGAGAGCATGTTGAAATTATTATGGCAAAAAGTGATCTAATTTTCTGTGCAGTAGATGAAATAACAGCGTCAGCAAGTGCGTAATCCCATTGAATGTCATCCTCGAGCAAATATAACCGCTGACACGCTTCTCGATATGTTGCGCACAACTCACCGTTAACAGTTCGTAGAAATTCAAATGAAGTCGGTCCACGAACATTAACCAATAACAGACGCAGGTAAAACATTCATCATTCCTCGGATGAACTGTGTAAATGCGTCCCAATGCGTCGGTTGAATATACATTTTCATATCCAGGAACAGGCTTTCCCTGTTTCCGACGTTGGAACCTTTTTGATGATGCGTTCCGTGTGAAGTATGTAGGCATCTCCGAGTAAAGCAGTCTTCTTGCGAATGGATCACTTGCGCATGTCGAGAAGAAACTTGTTAGCGTTGTCGCTGGTGGACGTTGGGCTATCCGCACTGCGTTTTCTGACGTGAAATATACCCTTTGTCCATTCTCGAGGTGCACAGCCAAGTGGACCACAGTGGGATGACGTTCGTGTATGGCAAAAGAAAAAATTTTCCAAATTGCTTCATTACTGCTGATATATCTCCCTATTTGATATTGCGAAATTTCATCTTTGTAATCAGGAGATGTAATACCAAACACAGCCATGTCGCTTCCTTTAGTGATGTACTTACAAACATATTTGATGGACTTTATAGAATTGCAGTACTCAACATTACAATGCGCTTTGAATGTTTTGGAAAGCAGAGGAGAATACGGAACAATCCAACTGTTGTCCACTACAACGTCCCTATTCTTGATTTTTAACGTAATCGTCCTACCGTTATCCTCTGCCGAGCGACGACGATATAGGGGGTAACCGTCATTACCAGTAATTGTGTTAGCCAATAAAGCACGCGGATAACGTTTAGAACATTTGTTTTCTATCATGCATGGTGATTCCCGGTTATGACTGCCGCATGGTCCATGAATCATATTCGTTGTAACAACTTCATACAATTCTGGATCTGTTTCTTGATCTGGAATTTCTGCGCATATGATTGAGTCAATTTCATCCGGTCTTATTTTCTCGGTCATCCACAGCAGAATATGCGCATGAGGTAGTCCTCTTTTCTGCCACTCTACGGTGTACATCCAACATCGCACGTCTCCGAAAACATGATACTGCACAATAAAATTTTTCAACGCGTTGAGTTTTTGCTTGAACACTCGTGCTGTAATATCGTGGCGATCGCTGGATAATTGACCGGGAAGTAATAGTTGTGTGATTTCGGTCCATTTAGGGTTGCACGTAAATGTTATAAATAAGTCCGGTCGACCTTATTGACGCACGTATGTCATTGCATCTTGCGCATATTCGTGCATATGCCTCGGACTTCCAACATACGTCGGTGGCAAAATGGTAAGTTGGCCGATATTGTTGGCATTTCCATCTTCATTGAGGGCATCTCGCAAATGGATGTATTGCTCTGAACGTAATTTGAGCTGATTAAAGCGTATAAATGACAGTCGTTCCATCTCTATTTTGACATACATATCGACAACGAACTGATGAAATAGTCTGCGACACTTCAATATATGGTTGTCCTCGTTTCGACGAATCATCAACCGGTAGGCCTAAAAGTTCATTGAGCTAACTTTTTTGTTTGTTTCTTGACCTGTTACAAATCAAAGGTAAACTTTTTATAAACACGACACTTGAGTTGATTAAAATATCAAAAGAATAACATATTATATATTTTTTTTTTCAATTTAGTTAAAAACGATTAACAACACTGCTGCGTACCAGTTATTGGACTAATCATCTTGATCAAAAGATGGTATCCATCCTCTCCTCGGCAAAATATTAGCGGGTATTGTAATGCATCATACGAACGATGAGTTTCGGTGACACGTTGAAGGTTGTTTCCATCCCGCCGACGAACCACTATATCGCGACTATCCACATTCTCGCCCACAATGACAATGGCGACTTCATTCAACGTCGGTGCATTAAAGCGCCTTTCATGCTCACCTACAGGTCTTTTATCTGCTTTGATCACTATTTTGTGATCATCTGAAGACATCATTTCTAGTGCTGTCTTGAACAATCTAACCAACTCATTATGTTCATGTAAGAGTTGTTGCAGTTGTGCAATAATATTTCGCTTTAGCGCACGATTGATTTCATCATCTGAATTTCCAAGGAAATAAACCTGCAGGAATTTATGTTGTTCATTTACAGGCGGTAGCAATGCTCCAGTACGATGGTGTATTTGTCCTTGAATCTAAATATCAAATTGAAAAAAAAAACCTAAGTACACCGGGCTCGTCGTGTGTATGTGACATGTGGTATAATTAAAAATGGACATGCCTTAAAAGTTGGCCTAAAACCTCTTTCTGCGATTATATTAGCTCCAAACGACGTCATTTGGAAGGCACTGTTGTATGTTTGAATGTTTTGCAAAAAATGCTTGGATAGAGAATCCTGGCCGGAAAATAACGATGCTAGTGGCTCAGGTGGTGGTGTAATCTGTGGTAATTTAACCTTTCCGTTTGCACAACATAATCCTGGTGGTTCTAACCGAAATTTCAAAGCATTACAATGCTGACAAACAGTGCTCACGGTTCCAAAGTCTACCGATAAATCCACGGCGTAATCGATTGTTGGATCGTATCTGAACGCCAAACGGTCATGCCGAATTGTGACATTTGATCGTCTATTTTGTCTTCATTCCAAATTGCGTTGTGCGCTACTTTCAACTGAGCGAGTCGAACCCGACTCTGCCCTTTGCTCCGGAGTCATAATTGATCGGGCTTGAGAAATTCTTATTCGATTTGCATCCAAACGCTGGGTACGGTCTACAACGCTCTCGTCGTCCCGACTGATAGTCATTACCCTTGCTCTGCGAGTACGCCGACCGATATTTTGACGCTTTATTGGCGGCATGTCTCCAAACACAACAAATATGTATAATCTTTTCCAGTGCACCAGTACAAACAATGTTGATACATATAACAAAATTACTTCGAAAATCTCACAACTAAGTTTATTGATGTTATAGATCTAATGCGCTAGATCAGACTAATTATTGTTTAGCCGCCAACGCATATGATTTAGCGAAATAACAAAAAACAAAGGCCTAACAACATGTAATGTTCCTATACTTACAATATCAGTTGAACACACATACAACAACAACATACATTCGCCAATGCAAGCGAATTTGTATATACCACCCCAAATTTAGAACAACATAACAATAAAAAGATGGCAGGTACTGAGTTTTTGTGCAAGCTGTTATTAAGGGTATTTAATAGCGTTTAGTGATGTACTTGAGATCGCGCGAGCTACTTTCAAGTGTTTAGGTAAGCTGCGAAGTGATTAGTGGTTTTTAAATACATTATGCATGAACAACAGATAGAATACAATAACTACCTTTAGTTTAGAACCTTCTTAAACCTCTTTCATTTCAAATTGCAATATTTTACTTGACTTAAAATTGAATTGAATTTAAGTTTTTAAACAGGTGGCAACACTAATAAATTTATTCTCGAAATGTTAGTTTTTTAAAGCTCTTTCATTTGATACCCGCATTGCATATCTTGATTTAACCTATTAGATTAATTGAAAAAGATGGCAACTCTCTCACCACTTTTTATATTAATTTTTATTTTTTTATAAATGGTAACACTGTCCAAAAATAAAAAAACGGTCATATTGTAGTCCAACCAAAGAAATTTTATTTTTTTATTTTTTAGAGGTCTGGCAACACCATTTACAATTTTTATTTTTTACAAACCATCTACAGTCCGAAGGAAACCAAATAAAATTTAAATGAAGAAAATCGGTTAAGCCGTTCTCAAGTGATGAGGTAACATACGTGGGGCATTTCATTTTTATATATATAGATTGCCCACTTCGTTCATTTACTTTTAAAAAGGCGTTTGCAAACGTGTGACGTCGATTACATTTTCCTTACCACTTTTGTCTGGAAAAAAATCAAATTCATTCATTCAATTTAATTTTCGCTTACTTGAAGAAGCAAGCTAGATATCGTAAGTAATAGAACTGTCATTTTTGTAGTTTGACGGCGAAATCTCATTTCGTAGCATCTTTCATTTTGCGCAAAATAGCGCGCAGGGCATGAACATTCTTATTTGACAACATGTTGCAATTGAAAAAGTGTCCTTTCAAAATGCCCAACGAACAAACCTCTCCCTCGCTTGCGAAAATGAAAAGCAGACAACAAGCGAGAATTTTAAGCCATATGAAATTACTATTCCATCGCTTTGGTAGGATTATGTACCTTGTTTTACATAGTATCGGTAACAGTGCAGGGTTGCTGTATTTGACTTCTGATTTTAGAAGCATATCGACTTATTCATGTGTAAAATAAATATTTTGAGTTTTAGAATTTTTATATTATAAACTTTTAGCAGTTTTCAAGGTAAAAAATGTGTTTATTTTTTTTAAATCTAATTTGCATTTTTTGGTGCCCATATTGTTAACACTGATTAGTTTAAAAAATCCCTTGGAGTAATCATATCCTTGAAGTTTCATAGTATATCGTAGATATTCACAAACACAAACATATATTGTAATAAATATATATATATATATATCATATATATATATATACATATATATACGTATTTCTGTATAGATTTGTATTATAACTGCGTAATTTTTGCGTTTGTTTAGATAATTCACAGAGATTTAGCTGCAAGAAACATCCTTATCTCGGAGGATCACACCTGCAAAGTAGCAGATTTTGGATTCGCAAGAGACGTAATTACATCCAAAATTTATGAACGCACAAGCGAGGGGAAATTGCCAATACGGTAAGTATAAAACTAATAAATACTGTGTATTTATCGTGCACTCTGAGTAATATAAATGCAGGCTAATTGAAAACTTTTTTTGACACTGACTACTTTAGTTAGCTAAGGGATTGACAACTTACGTATCCGCCCGGAAACTTACATTTGTAGGAAGCATGTATCTGTATGGAAAACCATAACGATATTTGATATTTGTTTTTATTGTGAGTATATATTGCATCTTAGCTATCTCCCCACTGCATAAACTACAATTCGGCTACCGAAAAGACAAGTCACCTGCAATATATAAACTAACGACAACTATGAAACGGCTGTTGTCTCTAAACAAATAGATCCGTGCACTTTCATTGCCATTTTGTGTTTGACAGCACTTCTTATGAGGCAATTAACAATGCCACTTTACAGTAGAATATTCCTACTGCTTCATTTTGATATTCTGATTTTCCATCAGGGTGAAAACATAATGTGCATTGGAACGATTTTCCGTCACCCCTTGTCAAGTTTGGCTTGGAGACAAACCGGTTTCGGCGTTGTGCTATCTTCAATATACATCGATTTTCCAACTCCAATAATCAAATGAATTTCATCCATGCTTAGATCTGGAACAATAAGCTTGCTATCAAAACCACTAGAAGCTGCCCGCAAGGGGGTGTGCTTTCTCCTCTACTGTGGATTCTGGTAATAGATGAGCTCTTCAATATACCTCGACGTTCCAACTCCAATAATCAAGCAAATTTCATCCATGCTTAGATCAACAACAATAAGCTTGCTTTCAAAGCCTCTAAAGCTTGCCCGCAAGGGGGTGTACTCTCTCCTCTACTGTGGACCCTGGTAGTAGATGAGCTACCTCACAATCTAACATACACAGGGTTATGCAGTTGACCTTGTAGTATAGACGGTTCCATTTACAAGAAAAAGGATTATCAGCATTGCTTGACCTTCCATTAATGATACCACAACTAATTTTTCAATGGAGCGACCTATCTAGGTGTAGGCTTTGACAAAAAGCTTACCTAAAACAATCATCTCGAAAATGTGGCACGAAAAGCAATAAATGCATTATTCGCCTCTACCAAGCTTTTTTAATTCCAAACGTGGGGCTTAAGTCCATATTGACTTGCTAGGCAAACTACATTATTAACGTTTTAAGGGGCACCTAAAGATCTTAGCAGACTTAAAACGAGACCCAACTTCACGTAGGAGTGACAGTATATGCTTCAAACTATCTCTTTTCAATAGTTGTCAAGTCAATATTAATGATCGAAAAGACTTGAGAACATAAGCCATCCACTTCAAACTTTATTCCCAGATCTGATTTACGGATGGGTGGATCAAAATTTTATACTGGCAACTCAGGGGCGGGAATATACGGCCTCAAATTCAAAACATCTATGGGCGTATACCCATCTACATTTCCGGCAGATTTCTATTGCATACCCGTGCTAGAGAATGTCTGCGCAGGAATATGAGAGGAGCGTATAAATACATATATCTTCTCCGTCAGTCAAGCGGCTTCACGTTTACCTCTAAACTGGCATTTAAATACCGTACTTTTCTCAAGACACTAGGAAACTTAAACACCTTAACTGTTCGTGAGGGGCATGAGGGAAATGAGAAAGCCGATCACTTGGCAATACTGGATGCCAGTATTCCCTTTATTGACCCTGAACCAAATAAACTACTAAGCTATTATTCAAAAATGATTTCTAAAAACTACATTATTTCACTTTTCAACCCAACGTTACGTTATAGAATTTTTAATATCTTCAGGATCAATGTTTCATCTTTCTGTAACAAACAACGAAAAACAAAAATCACATTATTAAAAGAAATACTAAGTAAAACTTGCATAAATATATAGAATTAAAAAGGACTAAATCAATACATTGAATTAAAAACAAATCTATTTACATTTATTTTATATGTCTGTGTCTTTGTTTTTGTTTATTGTATGTTATCTTGTGTCCATAATCCTAAGACTCTATAATTTGTGTCCGTTGTGTGTCTTTTTGTTGTGATATGTTCTGATAATGCTGAGTTCTTTTATACCCAAGCGCAATAGTGCCTTTGGTCACCTAACGGTTGTTTGTAACATCATAAAGCAACCGATATATGTAGGTATATTCATGTATATCATATACTTATGTATATTTATCTACCAAAATTTATAGCGAAATTGATAAAGCCATGTCTGCCAGACTGCCTGTGCAACGGATAACTCGAGTAAATACAGATATCTCAACGAAACTTTCAACCCAATAAGCAAAATTTCGAAAACATTAGAAATCGTACAAAACCTACAACGTTAAAAAACAAAAAAATTCGATATTTATTGACTATACATGGTAATTGCTAAAATTTGAAATGAAAAAATGGAAAAATGGATTCATGAAAAAATGGAATCATGAATTTTGGGAATGACCATGATACGCCACTTTAACGCATATATATCTCCGAAACCGGAATTGCGTTGGAGTGGCCCCGGGGCAGAACAAAATATTTGTGGGCCCCTTTGTCAACAATTTTTCCAAAGACTAAAAATCAGGAAAAATGTTTTTAATGAGCG
This sequence comes from Anomoia purmunda, assembly GCA_951828415.1. NCBI lineage: Eukaryota > Metazoa > Arthropoda > Insecta > Diptera > Tephritidae > Anomoia > Anomoia purmunda. The sequence goes on from OX639993.1 coordinate 92,056,449, forward strand.
GTTATTCATCTTTATTTATGATGTACAATTTATAGATTACAATTAATACATATAAGTATGAAATACACTATTCATTAATTGTTGCTTATACAATACAGATGAGTGCCTATAACTAGAGTACCTCCTGAAAATTCATTTTTCTTGATTTCACGGAAGAAAATTTGTCGATCACTTTATTGAAATCAGTTTTGCATACTCTCTGATTCTCACTGTATAATAGTGACAAGCTGCTTAGTCTTTCTTGTGACATCGTGCTTCGCAAGAAGTTTTTGATCAATTTTAATTTTGAAAAAGTTCGCTCAGCTTTTGCGTCGTGACGGGAATTGTGAGAAACATAAGAAGAGCCGTGCAAACATCTGCATAACTCGTAGACAATGAGGCATTCTGAATAATCAAGAACTGAACCAACTCTTTGACATCTTTCATACGGATAACTTCTTTCTGAAACGAAGACCTGATAGAAAGAAATTGAGAGGAAAATGAAGTCGAAACGTCATCCGTAAAGTTTTTCGAGAACTCATCAGCTTTTCCACCTAAATCTTTAATCGAAACATGTGCTAGGAACTGTGCAAATTTATTTTCAGGTTGCAAATATATGGCATCAGTCATCGGATAGAAAATTGTCACTCGGAAGCTCTGTTCAGGATCATTAAATCTTTCATCTTGGGACAGTTCATCGAAGTGACTCTTGACTTTACGTGACCTTTTTTCCACAAACTTTTTCGGTATTTTCCACACATCGCATATTGTTGAAACGTCTCGAAATAATGAATCAAACCCGTCCCTCAGCTTCTTTATACCTAGCATGGCATTTTGCAATTGATCATGTGCGAACAGAAGATCAATTTTTGCCGACAGCAATTGCTTTGAAGGTAAATTGATTGTTAGCAAAATTTCATGTTGAAGAACAAGAAGGAACACAAAATCGAAATTCTTGATTTTTTTCTGAATCATGAGGAACGTAATATTTGATTCTCTGTTGTAAACCTGTATAAGCGCCACTCATGACTGCTGCACACTCGTTTGCTTCACATCGACATTTTTGAAGATCAAGACCCTTCTTTTGTATAGAATCGATTACAAGGGTTGAAGCAGATTGATCTTTTATAGCAGTAATAGAAGTAAATACCTCGTTCATTTGTAAGTATATCAACAGGCTCCCCTCTAAATGATACTCACGTAACGAAAAACTTGGCTGAATTAGTCAACTTTGCTGGCATCCTGAGTTCTGTATTTGAGGACTTAAATATTTAAGAGAACCTGTAGGTTTTGCCTATAATTCGCTTAAAATCGGGTCATATTTGGCACCAGAGTGATGACTGAAAGAAAATTGCCCTTATTGGAATCCTCGCTAATTTCTTTCGAACCTCGAAAAGCAAGATTACACGTTGCCAGCAACAACGATCCGTTCGGGAACTTTGTTTTTCCGAGACATTTCATGAATCGTGCAAGATTCTACATGACACCCAGATGTTTATTGAGATTTAGTGCGCTCAGATAGATGTTTCCAACCTCTGACGCTTGTAGTAATCCATGAATTTTCAGACGATCCGTGTTGAGGAAAAAGCCAACAAGGCAGACAATAAACAACATCTCTCGTGGCAGAATATGAAAGCCAGTTCCTTTGGATCCCTAGACCTGATTTACTTACCACAGAATAATACTTCTCTGGGAAACTGCGATTATTCTGCTGAATATCTTTTCGAAAATGTCGTCGCGGTTGAAGAGACCCTCAAGCAATCAAACTCATTTTTACTGATGAATCAGTAACTGAATCGGGAAAGTCATTTTGTTCTAAAAAGACAATTTCAAGTCAGTGAAATTTTCCTCCCGGGCAGGTATTATATCTTGAAGTGCTTCATTCTGTCAATCAACATCTGAACCTTCCTTCTCTTCAAGTGTTTCTGAAGATAAATCACATATTATATTGGAAGGTTCTTGTAAGAAATTATTCTGATTCAGGCCAAAAACACGATTGAATAGTAATGATTTAAAGTTCGCATCAAGAACAATGTTTAACAATTATTTAACACCAAAAGATTATAGTATTTGATAATATGAGTTCGTGATACAAACCCTTGATTTTTCCATGCTACTTTGTGCGGTTTTTGATAACCACGACGAAATTCGTTGGTTGTTTTTGAGTGATTCCTCGGTTTTGTATTTTTTTCTCGCCTTTTTGCAACACCACTTGGAAAAGCACGTTTCATCTTGAGAGTTTTAATTATATAAACGAAGATAGTAATTACAAAGATCACACAATGTTATTCTCTACGACACGGCCACGTACTAAAATCTAGGATAGCTGATAATATTTTAATCTATCTAATCTAATCTAAATTGTACTAAAATCACATCAAAACCGATAATATTTTATTTTGTTGTTGATACATACGCGTACCAGTTCGATGCGAGTTTAGAAATGTGAGCAATTGACAATATTCAAAATAAAACCCAAGTTGAGTGTGTTTGGCATATGTTTTCCGTAAGTGTATATGTCTGTTCGAACGGACTTTCATATTTCATATTTCATTTATTGATTAACACATTAGTACAGTAAGATCAAATATGTCTTTTCTCGATTAATAAAATCGGCTGTTTTTTATAAAATTGAGCATAATATAACGTTTTTGAAAAATTGTGTGTTCAACTTACCATCTTTACGTGATTATAAGCCGCGCTTAATTGTAAACCGTGCCCGATTTTCAAGTTTCGACAAATTGAAAAAAGTTGTGGTTAATATTTGAGTGAGCACGGAAAATAAATTACACGTTCATTTCAAACTCACGGAACAAAACCAATTTCGAAAAAAACGATTACGAATTCACAGAAAGTTAATTACAAACGATAGAGCTTCATACTACGAGTATATTTCTTCCCAGGCTGGCCCAAACCAATAATATAAAGCCTCTCCAGTTATCAGGGATTAGGCTTTTTTTAATATTACGTATTCATCTGCACCGAATAGTTGTAAATAATTTAAATTGATATATATCCTATGTTGGGACCGAGAACACATGGTCATGCATGTAATGCAACTATGGTGGATTATCGTCAATACTTTATGAATATTGGCTGTGTTGATTTTGTATTTTCTAGGTTGCGATGAGAAGTTTGTTTTGAGTACCAATCAAGTTGAAGATTGTTATGCATGCAAAATACGCCAAAGAGTGGGATTTTTGAGTTTTTCTCCATTTCCATCCATTCTTCGATTATAAATTATGGTGTTTAAAATAATATTTACATCTTTACGCTTTATTATATCGAAGTTGTCGTGTACGTATTTACTTATAAATTTGATGTCGATATTAAAATGTATTTTTAGCTCCGTGATATCATTGCCCAGTAGGTTGTCCATAATTATGTCAGCAATTGTTGCGGAGATGGGATTTGAAATAGTCATTCCAAACGTTTATGTGTGTAGTGTGTTATTGAACATCAAATAATTATCGCTTTTTAAACTGAAATCTAAAATCTGTTGAAATTTCGTTTTTGGGGTATTCATTTTCTTTTAAACTTGGTCCATTTGCTCGTAACATGTGATTTTAGAAGCTAACATTGTATATTAGCGAATAATAACGACACTAACACATAACACACAACGCCATAACGTTTAGGCGCTATTTCTGCGGTACATGTGAGTTGCAATTATTATTTGTGGTCTATGCATTTTCCTTTGTAAAGTGCGTCCACTATTTGTTATTCTTTTTTCTGAGAGTGTTTGTAAGGTCAGTTCTTATTCAATATTTTTATCTGTTTTTGCTTTTACTACTTTATTCATCATTTCTAGGTACTTGCTGATTGAATTTTTCAAGTTGTTTGTACTTCATATGATTATAAAAGTTCTTCACTTTATTTTTGGTATCTTCAGAAAATAAACACAATATTCGACAGGCCTTCCGATATTGAATTTTATGATTTATCCGATCATTTCGTGATTAATGTAATTTTATGTTAAAAGACTGGCCTGATATAAATATTTTGAGCGAATAAAACTATATTATTCCACTTTTTAACCCAACGTCTCGTTAAAACAATTTTGGCATCTACAGGGGCAATATTTCATTTTTCATTAATGTTGGGGATTCAACTAAAGTAAACTAAAGATGATTTATTTGAATGCTACAAATGAATGCAAACAAATTTAATTAAATTAGATGATGTAGCAGCAGAGTTCGTCCAAGTACTACATACAATATTATTTTTTATTTACATTATTGGATGAATAATACATGTACATATATGCGTATATACATACATATGTACATGCGTAAGCAGATAGCATTTCGTGCCGCTAATAAATAATCCAACTTCTGGAATATTTGCGGAAATAAAAGTTTTTCCAGGTGCTTCCACTACAAACGATTTCAGTTTTAAGTATTTGCTTTTCCGGCTTTAGAAAGAAGATGCTACGTACGTAAGCAGATATGTATATGTAATTGTGCCCACTTAAGGTAGAGGTAGGTATAGTGGACCTATTGCATTTATTTAATAAAAACAAGCAAAGGACTAACGGTATCGTAACGATTTTTACCAGAGTTGTCGTTTACTTATTTTCCCAATTTTAATAAATTTTATTTAAAAAAATATTAAAATAGCGGTAAAATAACGTAAATTCATAATAATTACACTACTCGAAAAATTTTGATCAACTTTAGTCTCCAAGAATAAAATAGTCCTTTCCTAAAGTGAAATTTTCTCCTGATTCCGAATATGACTTCCATTTTCTTGTGACAGATCTAGTTTCCGAGATATCGGCGAAAATATGAAAATTCCCATTTTTGCAGAACACTACTTCATATACCTAGGTACGGCAAAAATTTGCATTTTTCATTTTTTCGTTTTTAACTGTTGAATTATGCATTATACTAATTCCCATAAAAATTTCTTGCCTTCTTCGCCCTCAAGTATCTTCAGTAGTTTGGCCACTATGCCAAAAAACGTTCAAAAAATGTTGAAAAAAAAACGAAATTTTTTACACAATTTCAGATTTAACCACTTTAAAATCGGAAAAATTCTATTGACGAAAAAAAGTTAGCCCTCCTATGTTGTAGGTAATTTAACTACGAAAATTTTAAGCATACCAGTACAACAATCGGACGTGCCATTGAAACTATAGCCCCGTTAACTTGCAAGCGTCTATCCTACAATTTTAGTATTACTCTGATAAAATTGGCGAGACATTTCATTTGGTCACTCTACCTTAGGGTCTAATAAATTTAAAAAGACATCAAGTATTTAATTGTCACTACTGTTTGTTGTAAATTTTGTTTTGCAAATTGTAGTGCAAATTTATACATACTATATCGGTAGATGTGTTTACGAAATGGCTTGTTGCAAAAGAGATTTTAAATGTAAAAATAATCCGGATGATTTTTGCTTTATTTGCGGACATTATATTTTCGGAAACTCAGCTCGGAAAATAACTAATTCTGTCAGAGATGCATACTTTCATTATTTCGGTTTCCGTGTAAAAAATCTCGATAAATCTTGGACACCTAATTTTATTTGCGCTTCCTGTAGATTAACTTTAATGAGATGGGTATCGGGTAAAGGTCATAACATGAAGTTTGGTGTTCCAATGATGTGGACTGAACCCTTTAACCACGACCAGTGCTATTTTTGCGTGATAGACCTTAAAGGTAAAACGAGAAAAAAGAGGAAATTAATAAGTTATCCAAATGTGGCATCAGCTAAAAAACCAAAACTACATGACCATACCTTACCCATACCTAGACCGCCTATAAGTTTTGAAGCCTCAAGCGAAAGTGACTCCGAAGCAGATAATTCAGAAAGTGGACAAGAAGGAGAGATCCCACATCGAGTCTCACAAGCCGAACTTAATGACTTGGTCAGAGATTTGAAATTATCGAAATTTGATAGCGAAGTTCTAGGATCTCGTTTGCAGCAATGGGGCAGCCTGGGCCCTTCGACAAGTACTTCCAAATTTCGAAATAGACACAAGACTTTCTCTTCTTTTTTTACTAAAAGTGAAAATATTTGCTACTGCAATGATGTTCAAGGTTTATTTGAAGCCCTAAAATTAGAAAATAAAGTGGATGATTGGCGCTTGTTTATAGACAGTTCAAAGCATAGTTTAAAAGCAGCATTACTCCATAAAGGAAATTCGTTACCGTCAATACCAGTGGCACATTCTGAGAATACTAAAGAAACTTATTTAAGCATATCAAATTTACTTGAGCTCATTCAATATAAACAATTTAATTGGAAAATTTGTGCGGACTTAAAGGTAAGCAGTTCCGGTGGTACAGTTTAAAATAAATAGTATATGAAATACATCCTAGGTTGTAGCTATAGTTCTCGGACTTCAAGGAGGTTTCACTAAATATTGCTGTTTTCTCTGTCTTTGGGACAGCCGTGCTAGAGAAACCCATTATATTCAGGAAAACTGGCCACCAAGAGCTGAGTACGAACCAGGTGCCTTCAATATCGCAAACCCGCCTTTAGTAAATCCCGAACGAGTTATTTTGCCAGCACTTCACATCAAATTAGGATTAATGAAAAATTTTGTAAAGGCTTTAAATAAGGACGCGCCATCCTTCCAGTACCTAACGAAATTTTTCCCTAAAATAACTCAAGCCAAATTAAAAGAAGGTATATTTGTTGGTCCGCAAATTAGAAAGTTGCTGAAAGACGAAAATTTTGCGAATCATTTATCATCAGTAGAAGCAGCGGCTTGGGACAGCTTTAAGCAAGTCGTTAGTGGGTTTCTTGGCAACAACAAAGATCCCAACTATAGAGAGATGGTCAAAGCCTTGTTGAAAAACTACAGTGCTATGAAATGCAACATGTCCCTCAAAATGCATTTTTTGCATTCACATTTGGATAATTTTCCCGCAAACCTAGGTGCTGAAAGTGATGAACAGGGTGAAAGGTTTCACCAAGACCTCATGATTTTTGAAAAGCGTTACCAAGGTTTTTGGAATGAAGAAATGATGGGAGATTATTGCTGGACAATAATACGGGAGACAAACCCAGAAAATTATAAACGGGTAGTTAGAAGTACCCACGTCCCTCACTATTGACCACCACGGTAAAATCGCTCAATTTGACTTTTTTAGATGTAGATATGTATGTATTTAATGTTGTTGTCGTTGTTGTTTTTTACTGAATTGCTGATTTATACTCATATTACTCAATTGAATACAGTTTAACGTGCAAACATATGTCTATAATAAAACGTTATAAAAAAATAAAAACCTAGTTTGAATAAAAATTTTCTCTATAAAAAAATTGTAGGATAGACGCTTGCAAGTTAACGGGGCTATAGTTTCAATGGCACGTCCGATTGTTGTGCTGGTATGCTTAAAATTTTCGTAGTTAAATTACCTACAACATAGGAGGGCTAACTTTTTTTCGTCAATAGAATTTTTCCGATTTTAAAGTGGTTAAATCTGAAATTGTGTAAAAAATTTCGTTTTTTTTTCAACATTTTTTGAACGTTTTTTGGCATAGTGGCCAAACTACTGAAGATACTTGAGGGAGGTGAAGGCAAGACATTTTTATGGGAATTAGTATAATGCATAATTCAACAGTTTAAAACGAAAAAATGAAAAATACAAATTTTTGCCGTACCTATATGAAGTAGTGTTCTGCAAAAATGGGAATTTTCATATTTTCGCCGATATCTCGGAAACTAGATCTGCCACAAGAAAATGGAAGTCATATTCGGAATCAGGAGAAAATTTCACTTTAGGAAAGGCCTATTTTATTCTTGGAGATTTTTTTTGTCGAGTAGTGTTATAGGTCCGCATTACCTACATTGAAATTGCATAATGTAGCTTTTGTGGATCGTAGGTTCACTAACCAGATTTAATAAGATAAACAAAAGTTAATTTTTAGTTTATAAAACACAAAAGTACCGCATTTTTAATTTATATAAATATAGAAAAGGTGTAGATTTGTTTTAGGAGCTAAAGTGGGCCTATGGTTGTTATAAAAAAGCAACAACAAAAATCTAATTTTACATATATCTGTATGTATGCATGTGTCCGCTATTTATACAAATTAGGACCACTTTAGCACAATATGGAAAAATTTTGAAAAATTTGTTATTTCAATTCTAGCTAATAAAAAGGGTATAATTTTATAAAAAAATATTTGAAATCCTTTGTAAATGCAGGAATTTTACACCAAGTAATAAAAACCTTCATTGCTCAAAATGTATATTTTATCCCTATTTAATTTACATCCAGAACTGCAACGTTTTAGAACCACAATGCCTCCAATAAAAAAATCCAAAAAAGTCACGAGAGGAAAAAATTTTACGCTGGTGGTTTTGTAAAACGCTTTGAGTGCAGTGATGGCAGGAAGAACGGGGTACAGAGCAGTTAAGGAATCTAATATACCAAAAACAACATTACAAAGAAGAGTGACAGGAGAGTACAATTCTGAAACCAAAAAAGGTAGAAAAGAGCAATATTTGGTGGATTAGGGCTTCATATGTCCCAAATAGGATTTCCTGTAACTGAATTCCATTGAACAACTTGACAAATAATTGAAAATTCCAAATTACTTTACTAATGGAAGGCCAGGTATTTGTTTTGTTGAATTTAAAAGTAACAGCAGAGTCTATAAATCCAACACCTCCAATAACAGCAGAGCCTATAAATCCAACACCTGCAATAACAGCAGCTCCAATAATTCCAACACCTGCAATAATAGCAGAGCCAATAATTCCAACACCTTTTAAAAAAAATTTCTTTTTTCAAATATAATCATAAATACAAAAACGCCAAAAGTAAAAATCCCAGCCATGGCTTCATCTCAACAGTGGATTGAATTCCATGAAAAAAAAGGAAAAATAAAAAACTTAATGGTGAAGAAAGTAAGGTAGCAAGGAAAACGACCGTTTGGAAAAAAAGTTCACAACCCCAACCAAGATAATAAAAAAAGTGTTTCCAATCAAAGGTTTATGCTTTGATGTATAATGCTTTTATAGCAAATATGTACTTACTTACATAACTTGAACCAAAGAATGGACATTTTGATTTAATTAATTTCTAAGAAGTTTGTGTTTGCTTTATTTTTATATTGTTTATATACATGAACACATAAATGAAATCCATTTTTTTATTAAAACTATAAATTAACATTTTTTAAAACATCTAAACCAACAATTTAGAAGTTCACTATGCCAACAGAAAATTCTTGCATAGGTTCAGTAAGCCAACTTAGATGTATTTCTTCTAAATTTGAAATAATTATCAAACATGTTTTTGAATTTCAATAAAAGTATTTATATTATTGATTAAAACAGTACAAATAATCAAACTAATATTATTAACTTATATTTTTGCACATTTTTATTCTTTCCGTAAATAGAGGTGTAATTTTAATTATTATTTAAGTGCTTAACCGATAAAATGAAAAATAAACGGAAATCCATTCTAACAAACATACTCGTAATATTAACATTTACATTTTTGCATATAAAAATAAACTAACATCGCTTTTTAGATTTATGTTTTACGAAGAAAAGTTATATAGCAGAAAATTATTCCGGAGAATCACGTTAAAATATGGTTACTTTTCAACGCAAAACATTTTCCAACACCCCCTCAAAGCCCTTACATAAACCCCATAGAAAACATTTGGGCATAGCTTGAAGATAGAGTGCATGTACACAAAACTTTATCAAAAAGTAGTCTCAAGGAAGTTTTGCAAAGGGAATAGGGAAAAATACCACCCGAATTTTGTCGAAAGTTGGTAGAATCGATGCCAAAACGCTTGGAAACTGTTTCTAAAAGTAGCGGTTATAATAATAATAATAATAATAATAATAATAATAAGCCCAACGGTAACCCTCTTTCCCGCCCAACCGACACGAGGGGCACAGTCCGCATGACGTATGGATCTTTTTTTTTTTTTATAATTTTTTTTTGTGCCGAGTTGTTAAAAGGAAAAAGTTTGTTAAGCGTCGAGATCCAAAACTGCTCAGCTACAGAAAAAAAAACTTCATCAGCTGAATCAAATATATATTATACCGCCGTTAATCATTTATTGAGAAAGGACAGTACAGCTCTTTTTATGGTGAAAAGTGAGTCCGAAATATCAAAAGTGCTGGAAAGACAGTTGAAATCTTGACATAAACATCGGAAAGGTTCATTTAATTCATAATTGGTTTTACACTGTTTTAAATAAAGTGGTTTAAAGTGTCTTGAAATCCGAGAAGGAACATTAAGTTTAACTTCGGCAATAAGAAATGTGCTTGCGATAGACCCTGTGAGTAGTTTAGTAATGAATATTATGCCTAGCATTTCTCTACGGCTGGAAAGAGTAGGAAGATTTATTAGCTTCAAACGATCAGTATAATGAGGAAGATTAAGCCGAGAATCCCATCTAAAGTCTCTTAGGGCAAAAAGTAAGAACTGTTTTTGAATTGATTCCAGCCGATCAATGTGAACTTGATAACATGGGTTCCAAACTATCGAACCGTATTCTAGCATAGGTCTTACTAAAGTTGTAAAAAGAGCCTTTGTTACATATGGGTCCTTGAATTCTTCGTTTTATAAAGGCAAATATCCCTCTAGCCTTATTAGATATAGCAATAACATGACTATTAAAATTAAGTTTGGAATCCATTGTAACTCCCAAGTCAACAAAGTCAAACACTTGCTCCAGAGTATAGTTATTTATTATGTAAGAAGCTGGCTGAATAGTTCTCCGTGAAAAACTCATAAATTTACATTTTTTAAGGTTAAGTGCCATATAATTTATATTGCACCAATCAACTAAGCTGTTAATATCTATTTGTAATAAATTTCTTTCTTCAATCGAAGCGTATGATTTAAAAAGTTTTACATCATCGGCATACATTAGTATATTCGAATATCTTATTGCAGTAGTAATATCATTTATGAATAACAAAAACAAAATCGGGCCTAGATGCCTGCCTTGGGGAACTCCCGAAGTAACATTAATGACATTGGAAAAAGCATTTTTGAATATAACGATTTGAGATCTATCGTGTAGATAAGAAGATATCCAGCGGAGGAGAGACGGCAGACGCGAAATGCGTTGAAACGCGTAGGAGGGAAAAAGAAAATTAAATGTTTCGTTTTTACTATTTTTGGCCGAAGCAGCTCCAAACCAGCAAACGAAATTATTTGTCGTTTTACTAAATTAATGTGCTTTTAAGATATTTATTCATTCATTAGTAATATTATCATGCTTTTCAATGAAATTGCCTCTTTTTGTGCTGTATCATTTTACATAAATGAAAACTTTTAATTTTTTATGTTAAAATTTTAATTTTTATGTTGTTTATTTATTTAATTGAATGCATATTCTATATATATTGTGTGTTGTGTTTTGTGTTATCTTTTTTTTTGATTGAACAACTTTTTTTTTTAATTATTGATGCATTATTATAACTGTATTATGTATATTTATTATTTATATAAGTGTTATAAGTGGAAATCGAGCCGCGGAAACTTACTTCTGTAACGCGCCTATTACCTATAGTTTCAAAAATCCCCACTGTTAATTTTATCCAGGTGGCACCAGTAAAAAATGTTATAAAAATGCACCTTTTGACAGTGCTCTCACGAAGAAAAGAGTTTCGTTTCTAGTCACCTTTACTTATGTAGGTAAGACGAAGATCAGCTCTGACACCAGTGATGATCAAAATGCCACAATTGTGATCTTTTGGTATAATTTGAAGCCGAAAAGTGCTTTGGCACCACATAAAATTGTTTAGTACAATTTGCATAGAATGTAACGCAATTTATAAGTTTTTTAATTTTTATTTTTTTTTTAATTAAACGGTCATCTTCTGAAAATGAAAAAAAAAGATTTTCGAAATCTAGTAAATTTCCCATGATTCGAATTCCGGAATATATCTGACAAACTTATATTTTACCAACATTAGACATTAGTCTACAAATTGTTAAAGAAGAAGTAAAGCCTCCGATAAATAAAAACAAAAGAATGCCACTCTGATTCTTTTTAAAAACTTCTAGGGGGCTTTCTCCTCTGTCATTGGTTCACATTCGAGCTTCGAAGTTAAAGAAAGTCGGTATAACGAATATCCGGAACAGGGATAGTTGGTTCATGTGATTTGGGTACAGTTTATCTTAATATTTGAAAGCGAATTGAACAAGTTTTTCAATTCAAATATTTATTTGGGCTTATTCCTCTTAGTACCTTCGATAACTGAGTTAATTTCTGCCCGAGTTCTTTATTTGCAGGTTAAGTTTAGATATTTCCGAATGAAAGAAGTATTTGAGGAATTAATAAAAGCAAACCTTCCATGTTTTGGAAACTTAATTTGCGAAGGTGTAGTTGGTAGCACCTTTTAAGAAACAACGTTAAGGAAACAAGTGGATATATGTAGATAAGGCATTAGATTTCTGACGCCAAGAATATTTGGAACTAACGTGTTGTATATTTAAATATGTAAATATCTTATGGGTATATTAATTATTTGGGACAATCCGAAATTGATCAGGAAAAGTTCCCCGAAGTTTTTACTTGGACCATCTTTCTCTCTGGACAAATAAACTTCTAATTTTTATTTTCATTCTTTATTGATTAGGAAGAGTTCCCAAAAGTTTCTACTTGGACCATCCTTCTCTCTGGAAAAATAAACTTCTAATTTTTAGATTCATTCTTTACACCTATTTTCCAAATATATTTGAAATATTTCTTAATGAAAATTTGGTACGGTTTTGCTTAATTAGGGATATCTTTTCAGGCATTTGGCACAGTTTCGAAAAGTGACCACCGCTCTTCGTTCCAGCCGCCAAGGGCCGCTGAATCCATCCGCTCTTGACCACTTCATCCTGTAGAAATGATGGCTGCCAATAATAAATGTCGATATCTCCCGGTTCTATTGTCCCACTTTACCTAGAATTTCTCTTCCTGCGGTGCTAATAATAGCGGATAATATAAAGACTCTACAGACAGTCTATTCAGTCTGACGGGAAAAGAGACCTGAGCGATGAAGAGAGCAACAAGCTGGCGGAGTTTTTGGAGCAGCACCAAATACTCTTCGTTTAAATATGACCGACCGCTCAAACAACGTACCCCGGTCACGCAGGAAGTGATAAACGCCGAAGTGGATGAACTGGCTTCGAACTTGCTTCTACTACCGCTGACCGAACGCCGGCAGCGAGCCCGACGCATACCCAGTACCTAAGATTGAGACGATACTCGATCAATTGAGGGTATGGTCACGACCAAAAACCGCCTCACGGTTCCAGAAAAGAAGATTTCCAATAGAAAGTGAAGCCCTTTGGCTAACATTCCCTTCCAGCCATATTCCACCGTGCCCTCGATGCTGTAGGCGGACCCGAAATCCGACCGAAAGTATTTATATACCTGAATGACATCATTGTGCTAGAAAACCTTCACAGAGTACATTACCAATCTTCTTTGGTCGACTTCAAGGGCACAACTTCGATAAATGCAGCTTTGCGCAACAAAGAACGCATTATCTGTGTCACATTGTCACATCTGGGGGAATCCATAGTGACCCTGGAAAATAAGCTGCCGTAAGAGAAATATATGCACAACAAAACCTCAGAGAGCTCCGCCGTTTCCTCGGACTCTCTTCATAGTTGTCCTGGCCGACTTCTCAACATTTGCTACACCGCTTAACCAATGACTAAAAAGGGCCAGAACTGTTTACGCGAAGAACAACTAGTATGAGAAAAAGGTGCGTTAAGTGCATCTGTGGCAACGCTGCGAAAGAACGCCAATCCAACTTTGCTCAATCTTATTTGATAGCTGAAAACTCTTGAGCTTCCTTTTTCGTTTGGCTTCTCCCGGCTTCGCAGACTGCAAAGGCATAGGATTTTTATAGCTAATTCACCTTTTTAGTAAATTTAAGTATAAGTAAATATATTTGTTCATTTTATTATAAACGACTAGTGTTCCTCATTCATTGAGCGACAGGGACGCCATAACTGGTGACCCCGACTCTGATGGCCGCGCCGTAATTAGTTGGTTCGCAGCTCTAGTTCAAGTGCCACTACTTAGTGGTTTCTCACTATCCTACATTGAGCCCTGGTTCAACCGCGTGGAAGCATTTTTCTCAATCCATAATTTCGGGAAAATGAAGCAGGAACAGCGAGACAGTGCCAAGTTCAACATCGGATGTATGTACATGGATGAGCGTCTACACGAACAAAATTTCGGCATCGTAGGAAATTCTTCAGCGAACGATAAGCACGCGTCTGTGCACCGCACCGCAGTGTTAAGAAAATTTTCAGTCTCAGCAATATCACGACAAAAGGAGCTCTCTTCGGGGATTCAACTCGGTGACAATAAACCGATTCACGTGTGATGCCAGCTACAAAGAACGGGAGTAACATTGGACAGTAAACTAATAAAAGGTTTTTGGCTCCAAAAACTACTGCCTCAGCACGTGCCGTAATCACTGGAATCGACAAAGGTAACCCGGAGATAACACTTTATTCAGTAGAGGTCGTAACCGCCGTCAACTACAAACTACCAAACCAGCAGGGTTCGTCTCACGCGCTCGCTCGCATCGAGAGCCAGGGACTCAGTACAAGGGAACAAGAGAAGAGACAAAACTTGAATGGATAAGTCAATCCACAACTTTCGAAAATGTAAGGACGACTTAGCAAACGCTACATTGTTAGCACACCCAGCGCCATCGGCCAACTCGATATTGTGCACCGAACAAGCGATAATGCTATCTCTTGCAAATATGGTGCTCACGACTGCTTTACACCACACTGAAGCACTTTATACATGTGTTAGAAGGTAAACAATTTTTTGTAGCAACGGATCACAAGCCACTCACATTCGCTCTTTCACGAATAAAAGATAATGGGTCACCTAGTCAAACTCGTCATCTTGACTTTATCGGTCAGTTCATGACAAGAATACTGCACGTCCCAGGAGCTACTAATATTACTGCAGATACACTTCCCACACGCTCCATATTACAGCAGATGACATAATCGATTATGAAGACAAAGCTAAGCAATAGACAACATGCGAGCAACTCCAAAGATTAATGCAGTCAAAAGACACACCACTATAGTTCAAACAAATTAAAGTTTGCCCAATGTAGCGCATCCTGGAAAAATAGCCATCGCGCGGTTAATGAAGCAACACTTTGTATGGGAGAATGTGGGAAAAGATAGTGGAAGATACGTAACGCATTGCATTCCATGTGGACGATCAAAAGTGGGTAGGCACGTCGTTGCACCAATGGAAAAGTACAAACTACCTTCGAAGAGTTTTGATCACATAAATGTAGATATCATCGGCCCTTTGCCGTCCTCAAATAGGTATAGATACTGCTTAATGATTATCGAGAGATTTTCCAGATTGCTAGAAGCGATTCCGCTGTCGGATATGAACGCAGACATCATCGCTCTCGCATTAACGGGTGGATGAATCACTTCAGAGTGCCCCCTCGCATCTCAACCGATCAAGGTGGACAGTTCGAGTCAACGCTACTTCGAGAAATTAATTGAGAGGTTTCATAGGGCACCCAAGACGGCGATCATGTGCATGCTTTGCCTTCGATCAGTGCACAAACCAGACACGAAGGCTACACCCGCCAAGTTGGTTTAAAGCACTACACTTAGGCTTCCGGACGATATGTGTGAAACTCGCAAAACTGCATTGCCATCAGAATTCGTCCAAACATCGCACCACCACAAGCAAAAACCATTCGTCTTTCCAGCACTTGCCACAGCTAATCACGTTTTTTTACGACACGATTCGGCCTGCTCTGACACCATACGAGTTCGAGGAAGGCCCGAATAAAACATCTAAGACAAAAATCCGTGACAAATCAGTTATAGTTATAAATAAATATATTTGTTTATTTTATTATATATGCATAACTTTTGCCCCTCATTCATTGAGCGACTGGGATGCCATACATCAATTCCGATCGCCCAGAATCAATAAGACCTTGAAACGCGCTCAACTGAACTACTACTTGCCGGGAAATTACCGCGATGTTGCGATGCGCCGCCGTGATGGGAGATCATCGCCGCCGACTTCATTATAAATTCTCCAAGTAGACCGGTACGCCAGGTATTATGGAATTGTATGAGGATTATTTTTGTGGAAGATCTTAACCCTCTAACTGGTCTCTTTATGGGTCAATTTGACCCTTTTTTCGAGAAAATCAAAAAATATCCTTTAAAAAAGGACATTTAAGGATTAAAATATTCTACGAAAATGTTTGGCGGAAAATTTCAGTGCGGGTCACCAAAGACACCATTGTTGTAAATAAAGCTCTTTACGATTAATTGGCAAAATTACATGCCAACATACCAGGTTGTTCAATAACTTTTGGTGTTCGATAAGAAAACACAATTTTATGGTTCAAAATACACTTTATTATTCAGTATAATCTCCCTAAACATTAATGCACTTGCTCCAACGATCCTCCAATCTGTGGATCCCATCCCTGAAGTGAGAATCCGGAAGGTCTGCAAAATACGCTAAACCACAACTTGAGCCACAGATATTTCGGCCCGGCCGTTCAAAGTGTGATGGCCACCGAATAAATCGGAGATCTAGCTGATACAGATATTTCACACTCATGCCACCAGCTGCTAGACAATGTGAATTCTTCCTGCCAATGGTTAGCTGCACCACCGACGCAGAAACACAACACAACACTTCCAGCTGAAACCCGTCCCAACAACGAAGTGAAATATTCCCAAATCCACAGCCCGGCGACTTTTTTGAAACACTTATTTAAAGCGCCCTGAAACCCACCAATCTTAAAACAGCAGCATGTAACAACATATACGAATCATTTCCAAGACAGCCGGTTCTACGTTCCGGAATGACCTGGGTTTTACCCGGCCAAGAGCTGTTGTTTCGGCGATCTAACCCTGCTTAGCTCGGCGCATACCATTCGTCGTTTATCATCTCTGGAGCAATGCCTTGCAGTAGGTTTGATCCATACTCTTCTTCTCAGGGCTGGAATTGAATCCAACCCTGGTCCACAAACATATTTTTGCTGCGTATGCCAGAGAGGGCTCCATCCAAACTCCACCTCGGTAAGATGTAATACGTGCGATGGATGGAGCCATCTTAAGATCTGCTCAGGCCTTAAGACACACAAGGAGTGGACCACACGGTATGTGGCCCCGTGTTGCTTGCGACCGCTACGGCCCGCTTCGTTCCCACTGGAAGAATACCGGAAATTCCTCCGAATTATCCACTGGAAGCGGCAGCGCTAGTCAACGAACGTGACCACCTTCACCTGTCCGATCCTCAAAATCCCCGCATTAGGGATTTAAACGCGGAGATTCGGACCCTGGTAGACGAACATAAGCGGAACAAGTGGAAGGAACACCTGAAGTCTTAAAACTTTACGGCAGGTGTGGGCAAGCTTTGGACCACCGTGAGGTCCTTGTCCAATCCGGCGAAGCGTGATGATCGAGTGGAGATTTCATTCGGTGACCGCGCTTCGTCGGACCCGAAGAGATGCGCGAGCTTCTTCAGCCGACAGTTTACACTGCATACTTCGGTGGATAGGACTAAAGGGAAGGTGTCCAGAAGGCTACGCAAATTACCAAAACCTAGCATGCCTCTTGCCTTCACTTGTGGTGAGGTTGCGGACGCCATCGGGAAAGCGAAAGCCTCCAAGGCTATTGGTCCTGACGGGCTTAGCATGTTGATGCTAAAAAATTTGGGCCCCAAGGGAGTAGCATACCATACGAGACTGTTCAACATGTCGATGACTACCCTCATCATTCCAGAGATCTGGAAGACTGGGAGGGTACTACCACTGTTGAAACCAGGGAAACCGGCCGAAAAGGGAGAATCTTATTTCCCTTCTTTCACCAGTGGTTAATACACTCGAGGCTATCCTGCTTCCCTATTTTACACTCCATCTGAGACCGGCTAAGCATCAACATGGCTTCCGGAAGGTGCACAGCACAACAACAGCACTAAGCGTCATAAACACCCAGTTGGTTCGTGGCCTCAATCGTAACCGTCCCTGTGAGAGAACTGTCTTAGTGGCGTTGGACCTATCAAAGGCCTTTGATACGGTCAACCATTAAATGCTACTTGAAGACATTGAAACATCCACTCTCCCGCAGGGTCTGAAGCGGTGGACTGCGAACTACCTGAGTGGTCGACAGGCGTCGGTGTATTTCAGAGACTCAACATCTAAACCGAGAAGAATTCAATAAGAGGTACCCCAGGGTGGCGTCCTCTCCCCGGTTCTGTTTAATCACTATATCTCAAAGCTTCCTCAGCCACCCAAGGGGGGTTCAATAGTCTCAATTGATGACATGTGCTCAAAAGTGAATGGTTACCTCGGAACTTATTTCTATCCCCTGCTAAATCCTCGGCGACCTTATTTACCCCCTGGACGAAAGAGGTCAGGACACAATTAAATATACAAGTGGACGGTACACCTGTACCGACAGTAAAGCACTCAAAAATTTTGGGTGTTACTTTTGACAGCCTGGCCTCTTTCTCTGCGCACAAACTGTAGTCGTCAATAAAGTACAGAGCCGCAACAAAGCCCTCAAGTCGCTAGCCGGCAGCACTCGGGGCAAAGACAAAGAAACGTTGTTGGCAACATACTAGGCTATTGGCCGGCCGGTTTTAAACTACGCTGCTCCACTTTGGTCGCCCGGGACAAGCAGGACCCAACGGATGAGACTGCAGGCTACCCAGAACGCAGCACTCCGGACGGCAACGGGATGCCTTCTGATGTCTCCGGTAGGGCACCTACACCATGAGGCTTCAATGCTCCCAGTTAGGGAGCACAACTTTATGCTCGCCAGGCAGTTTCTCGTTGGTTGCCATCATAGTGGTCACCCTAACAAGTATCTGCTTGCTGAGGATCCGCCTCTGAGACATGTCAGGGGCATCTCCTAGATTTGACCGCCGAGATCCAGTCGCACACCACCAACAGACTGGACCCTGCTGCCTGCCGGGTAGTCCTGAACGACATTCACCTTCATCGACTCTCGCCCCGTGAATGCCGTTCTCGGGGTCAAACAACCACCCTTAGCAGAGCTCCAGCTGCCTCGTGAATCCCGCGTCACTCTGGCCCAACTACGTCCTGGATATTGTAGCAGGTTAAACTCCTACTTATTCAGAATTAACCCAGACATACTCAATGTGTGTCCGGCATGTGATAAGTCCCCGCACGATACCGCTCACCTTTTCACATGCCCCTTAAAACCTACTTATCTAACCCCCCTTTGGTCCAACCTGCGCGTTTCTTGGGCGTTCCCCTAGATGAGTTTGATAATAACGACCATGGTTGGACCGATCTTGCAGGGTCTGGGTAACCGCTACAACAACAACAACAACAACAACAACAACAACATGTGCGTATCTTCTAACTTGCTGTGAGCTATTTAGATTTTCTTGGTTCTAACCCGACAATTTATTTATAAATTGCGTCACTTGAAGCGGAGTGGTATTTTCAATATATAATAATTCTTCCCACTTTCCAACATAACGTTGGATATGGTTTTGGCCAGATTCCCATTCCGGTTCCACTGGCCATGATTTTTTTGTTACATATCAGAAAACAAAATCTTTAAATGAAAGAGCACCAAACCTCTTTAAGACTAACCAACTTTACAAGTATTAGGTGCAAACATTCACAGAATCGAGGATAAAAGTATCATTTCCTTTAAAAGTTTTATGCGGTGAATTTTTTCTTGTTTGTAACATGAAATATTTTTTAATAACATGATTGTGTAAACATATCCTAAAATAATTTCTGAAAAAGGGTCAAAAATCAAAATTTTCAAAATGTCGGACCAAAGCATATTGCCGTTTAAAAAGTGTTAAATTCGAATCGTGCGCTAACGGGTCTTGCCAACGTTGGGCACAGCAAATAAGAGAAGCTTAAGTGGGTACAAATGTTGGAACTAAGCGTATTTCTTCGCAGCATAAATTTAAATAATTAAATGGAGAACTGGTTCAGAACATTCTCATTGTAATTTTCGTGTTTAATGTTGATGAAGCTGATATTTACACATTTGGCGACGTACGTGTTAAATGGTTGAACTGGTTAAATTTCCAACAACAAGTTGCGTGTGATTTAACTCGTTTACGAACCAGTTTTGTCCATTTGAACATAGTATAATTCTTATACATACATAAGTCTTGTTTTGAAATGTAATACTTTTTAAGTAAATAATCGAAATGTGTGATGGAGGAGTTTCTTAGTAGAACTATGTATGTCGGAAAGTTATGGACGTAGATGAGTTACACAACCGGGGAGAGATCATCCACAAAATCTAGGGCTTGATGGTTGAGGATGAACGGAATGGCCGACCTCAAACAATTGGAGACGAGACATGTGCGAAGAGAAATCGACAGCGCGTAGTGTCAGGGCTGGCGGTTTCAAGAGCGCTATATGTCCGGTAAGATGCAATGAGGACATCTTTAGTGTTTGGCATGCGAGTACGATATTTGTTTGAAAGAAGCGAGTGAACTACAGCAAGCTTATCAGTCTCACAACGAGTCCAATGCGGCTAGTGTATGTTGTGGTAAGCAACATATATAACTTCACCGGTCTAACAAACCATACAATTTAACCTTGCTTTCTGCTGCGGTGCCCTTGTGGAGTGGAACAAGAGCCATTAAGTTTAGATGACGATTAGTAATCAAAACGAATACTTCTGATTATTCTTGCATATTTTATTTATTTTCTCTATTATACTGTAAAGAAACATACTTGTTGTTTGAATGGTCTTATATAGAATATACAAGATGTATTTTCATCTTTCCTACGCTCCTAATTAATAGAGTGTTGCCCAATCGTTATTTACAAGCCTACTGAAATAAGTGGAACTAATCGGAAACTATTTAAGTTTTGTTGCTGAAAATCTAGAGATGCAGATAAGTCCAATGTTCAATACATATTTTGCCTAAACTTGTAAGGCAAACAATAAATTGGATCACGGTTCTACAGAAGCGAACTGACTTAGTTATTGAACAGGTAACAGATTTTATATGGACATAAAATGTAAACGTGGTTTTAAGATTGATAAGTTTTGTCAAAGCTATCTCAATTTTTTTAATTTAGAAGACGATGCTTAATTAATTCATTGAACTATATATTGCTAAATACAAAATTGTTTGAATTTCATATGATGAACATATTTTTCGATTATTATCGATAAAATTTAGAGCCGACACTATTTGTTCGTGATTTCGCTCTGGATTTATGATAAAATACCTCATTTCATCTTAGCTTATTGACCGATTTTATAAGGCGAAATTTCATAGTTTCATCGTAGTTTGCTCATAAACTAAGATTGAGCCATAAATCACAATAGTGTGTCCGGGCTTATGATTTGATAAAAATTAATTATTTTTTAAGAATCCATTTACTGAATAATTACCAGTATTTCTATTTTTTCATAATCAGTGAACGGCTACCATTAAAAATAATGTAAAACGAATCATATTTTTAACCATTGGAAAAGAAAAATCAAAGATAACCAAAAAACTGTGCGAAAAATGTATGAACAAAGTTTAATATTCTGTAACGGATTCACAATATCTATTATGTTGCATTGTATGAAACATTCCTTATATTTTACTTGATTTCGCTGTGTTGATGTCATCAGCTCATAAGGTTTGTTCTCCCCCTCTCTTACATAAGTCTTTTCTTACAACTGCTTATACCAGTTTTGTGGGGGCCTGTAGAAGCTAATACATGCGCAGTATACATACTATGTAGAAGTCAATACCGCAAGTACTGCGATGCATACGTATAGTGATGTATGTGAGTTTCTTATCGTGATCCCCATATTGATAGTAATAGAATACAAATTTTAAATTTGAGTCAAATCGATCCGAAAATAATTTGTTTAGACTTACCTCGAGCCCTGCGCCACCTTTTGAGTTAAAATATTTCCTTTCGTGATCTCTTGAAATTATTTTGGTGTCGGCAAAATTATCGAGTTTCTTGTAATTCTTTGACAATTTTGACATTTCAAAACAAAACTATTGTAAGCAAAAAGTATCAGCATAACAAAGTATGAATAAATTAAAATTTAAAAATGCAAAATTTCACGGATTAGTATTTCGAGGATGATTATGGGTAGTTTATTGTAACAACATCGGTTTATTAGAGTTAACTCTACAATAATATTAATAATTAATAATACAATAAGAATTATGCGAAGTCAAAAAACGGTCCGCTTTAGTGGGCTCAAATTGCACTGTTCTTTGCACAACATATATAAAATATGTAAAACAAATGATCCTAAAAATTGTGAAATTGTTGTTGGCGTAGATATATCGTCGAAACTATTGAATGGGAACTCAATTGGTACAGCAGGCGAACGACATAGAATGCGAATAGTAGACGCCTTGATTTCAAATAAAATTTATTCCGACAAGAATTTATAATAAGGATGCTCATCTCGAATAGTAAACTGCTGGTGAACGAATAAATCTCATAAATAAACAAGTTTTCCATAAATCTTTTATTTTAATGGTAATTATACGTTCAGAGGAGTCCCCCTACTCTGCTATTATGACGTTGCAATACACCACGTTACAATTGGCCACTTTGGTTACAGACTAGAAATTCTTGGCAATAAGGAGGTAACAAAGTAGTAACAGCCGTTTCCATAAATAATTTGGGAAGTGTAAAAATCAAAGCTGAATTAAACTTATATCAGATTAATAAAGTGTGCCCGCATAAAACATTCATATTTGCAATAATAGAATGAAAGAAGTACTTTTAGCCATTTGTGCTATGAAAATGTTGGAAAGGAAACGGCTGCTGAGAACTCTTCGGGACAGCGGTGACCCATCTCCATGTCAGGCTCATTATTTTCTACCAAAAAATATTTGGAATAAATTTAGTAATATGTATATGTAAATGTCTAAAAAATAAAATTATTATTACCTAATACATATGTACCTGGTCACAAGCTCTATAAATTATATAGGCGATTCATAAAAACTAAGGCCAAAAATAAAAATAATTATAATAAAGGACGAGCACACCTAAAAAGCAAAACTATAAGCAGAACCAAAAGCTTATAGATTTGTAAAAAAAAAAAATAATACCGACCACCCTGTTAAGAACAGAGTGCCGAAAAGTCACACTTAATAGCGGTATGGTTGGAGATAGGAATAGTAAGAAAAACAAACAATTTTCACACGGTTAGCGTGGCTGAGTGGTTGCGAGCCCGCCTAGCAACTCCGTGTACAATGATTCAAAGCCAGGTAAAAGTCTAGAAAGAAAAGAAGTCTGATGAGGAGATGTGGTGATATCCGAAATACTTTGAAACACTTTGAAAAATTGTTGTTTTCTCATATTATTCCTAATACAAACCTGGCCACAAGCTCTATAAATTATACAGACGATTGACAAAAAATAAGGCAAAAATAAAACAAATTCTTACTTTTATTTTCCAAATTTATTATTTCAATAATCATTTCCTTTTTACAAAATTGTCTGAATTCTCTTTACAAGTACCTATTGGTTGAAAAAAGTAGCAAAATTAAAGGTGCCAAATTATTACTAACAAATCGTTAGAATAGGCCGGTTAGTGTTCATTTGTTAACTTATTTACTATACTTATCTTTTTGTGTTACAATTTTTTCAATTATATTTAAATTTTTTCCGAAGGGAGCTTACTTCCCGCTAAATTGTCTAAATTGTCCAACTTACTTGTTTATCCCTTTAGTTTTACTAGAAGTATCTTCTCTTTTTATGGTTTTCTTATATACTGCGCAATATCGTCTTTTTTTATCCATAGCTTCGAAAAGAGCTGCCTGCATTTCTACTTGCTTCTGCGAATTCGAAACAGATAATTTCGTATGAAGATTAGTTCGCTTCGCAACTCTACAATACCATCCTTAACTTTTGTTTATATATACACACATATATTAAATTCATTATGCAATAACAGAGGTAATGACAACAGCAAAATCTGTCAGCCCTCATATTTCGGCCATGTATTTGAAGTTAGTAGAAAAGAGAAAATTATTGGTACTGTTTACTAAATGTAGTGAAAAAGGGTAAATTTCTCGAACTACTTTGGTAAAAACCTTATTACGGGACAAACAACAAATCAGCAATTAAATAGGGTTCGTTATTTAATTAATGAAATGTTCGAAACGACTTAGATGGTTTAAGAATCAGAACCTATATCATATATGAAAGTTCGTACATATCTTATTTCATTCCGTCTACCGCTTAAGAAGTCATACTTGAGAAAATAATCCTTTTGAAAGCTGAAGTTGATGAATGTAAACAAGGTTAAATAATGGTTGAACGAGAGTATTTGTTAAAGTTTTGCATTTAGATTTCTTTGCAATAGCAAATTTATTTAACAAACTTTAGGTTAATAATACCTATGTATTAAAAATTGATATAATTTCCGACAAGACCATTAGCAATACGTCGTCAATATAAATGTCGTGAATGCATAATATAGGATCTTGCAATAGGGACGCACAAAAGTAGATCGATAGTGACCGCAAACGACGCCATATTTTTTCCCGCTCTTTTGACATTTCTCTTCAGTAAGCTTTGCCATTTCATCATGGAAGGATATACGACCCAACAACGAATCGAAATTATTAAAATTGACTACCGAAATTCGGAATAAATGGCCTCAACTTTAAGAGCGCTACGTCCAATTTATGGTCGTCGTCATTTCTGGCTGAATGGCTTCGTCGATAAGCAAAATATGCGTTATTGGACCGGCAGCAATCCACACGTACTCCATGAGTCAACATTGTATCCCGAAAAAATTACGGTTTGGTGCGGTGTATGGGCCGGCAGAGTCATTGGGCCGTACTTCTTCCGTGATGATCAAGACCGGCACGTTACTGTGAATGGGAATCGCTACCGCTCAATGATAACCGAATATTTTTGGCCCGAATTGGATCATATGGACTTGGACAATATGTGGTTCCAACAGGACGGTGCCACAAGTCACACAGCGAATGTCACAATCGATTTATTGAAAACCAAGTTTGGCCCAGTCAATTGGCCGCTTCGGTCGTGCGATTTGACGCCGTTAGACTATTTGCTGTGGGGCTACGTCAAGTCTATGGTCTATGCCAACAAGCCAGCGACGATTGATGAACTTCGTACAAATATCGAACGTGAAATTGCAACAGTATCGGCAGATTTATGGTTGAAAACCGTCGAAAATTGGGTTCAGCGTCTGGACTCTGCAAGCGTGGCCCGTGGTGCGCATGCAAAAGAAATCGAGTTCCATACATAATGGCATCGAATGTACTTTCACAGGAATAAAGAATTTAATTCATATCCTAAACCGTTTTTGTTTTATTTATAAAAAAACTTTTGTAGCGGTCCTATTGAAAAACCCTGTAGTTATTTAATTAGTATTAGTATATAAACCACAATATCAGACAGCTATTTAACAAACGATATTATTTAGTTTGTTCAATTAGAAAGAATTGTTGAAATTTTTACCAGTGTTTGCAAGTTTTGACTAGAAAAGCGGTTATTGAACGCTTGCAATAGGGAGCGAAAATGCGGGCGTAACTTGCAACTAACAAAAACGTTGGAATTTCCCAATACAAACGTAAACAAAACCTTGTAGCGAAGTTATCTATGTGGCACGGACATATATAATATTTGAATACGTTACTTGGCACTAGAGTCGAATTATTAAAATTTTTGATCGATTATAAATGCTTGTAAACTCTATATGTGCAAAAACCAAAAAAAAAAGTTGAAAGTGTACATAAAAAGCTATTAGATGACTCTGTAGTCGGGATTGCCAGAAATTCGAATTGTTGTAAGCAATGCAGTCAAATTTTGTAAGGAAAACAACTGCTAGGCCACAATAACAGTGATTGGGGATTCTTCAACTATCATGATATTTCCTGTGAATGAAAACAAAAATCGTATGTATATTACAATGAAGTTGCATGGCTTTTCGTTTCCTGTGGCAAGAACTCTCGTCCAATTCATCACACGCGGAAACTAATTGGATCTAATCAGATTCTGGTATCAGTCAGCAAAAGTCTAAATAGTTCTGGTATGGTGAATTGGACGTGATTTTCTGTTTGAGGAACGGTGGCATGGGATGCAACTTCTTTTTAATTTGCGTTCTTTGATGAAAATTAATCTGGCGATAGCTAGTCAACAGAAATTGCGAATGGTGTTTCTTTGCTTTCATTAGAAATGGTGATTTTACAATTCTTCATTATACATTGTGAATTTACTCGATGCAAACAAAAATCGTATGTATATTACAATGAAGTTGCATGGCTTTTCGTTTCCTGTGGCAAGAACTCTCGTCCAATTCATCACACGCGGAAACTAATTGGATCTAATCAGATTCTGGTATCAGTCAGCAAAAGTCTAAATATGTAGTTCTGGTATGGTGAATTGGACGTGATTTTCTGTTTGAGGAACGGTGGCATGGGATGCAACTTCTTTGTAATTTGCGTTCTTTGATGAAAATTAATCTGGCGATAGCTAGTCAACAGAAATCGCGAATGGTGTTTCTTTGCTTTCATTAGAAATGGTGATTTTACAATTCTTCATTATACATTGTGAATTTACTCGTATGCACATGCGTTTTCCGTTACCGGATATTTTGAATGAACATTTTTAAGTACGCAGTTTAATTTGCTTGATCGCGATATTTGCGTTTAAAATTTTTATTAAAAAAATTGTTTCAACGCTAAAGAGTCGGTATGCAATATCTAGGCAGATAATTTCTGCAGTAAATATATATTGTAGAGTGCCTACCCGTGCTTGTTTACTGAGTTACATGGAGTTATATCCTACGGCTT
This sequence comes from Anomoia purmunda, assembly GCA_951828415.1. NCBI lineage: Eukaryota > Metazoa > Arthropoda > Insecta > Diptera > Tephritidae > Anomoia > Anomoia purmunda. The sequence continues at coordinate 92,083,212 of OX639993.1, forward strand.
CGAGAAGGTAGCCCTTAAGGCCTACCAAATTGATACCAGGGGTGGTGACTCCATCCTGCCAGTTGGACAGGAGGTGGTGCTTGATGTCTTCCGACCTGAAGTGTGGAAGTGGACTCCATCGGGGTGTGTTCGGCAGGATGGAGGAGGAGAGGCTTCTTGCCTCGGATATTGAGGACGTCGCCGCAGATCAGCTGGAGAGATCATTAAGGATGATTTTCCTACAGATCTCCAACACTTTAAGGTGGCGTCCGCCTATATACTGCTCCACTGTGAGACACAGCAGGAGATTTTTCCGGAGGAACCTCAGGAGAATCTACTCCTTTCGGAGAGTTGGATCGACAGCTTGGTAGAGCAATAATAAAGCGATCGAGATCTCGTGCCAACTGAAGAAGCCTTCAAGTGATTCAAAACGACAAGATCATCAACGACAAGACTCGCCACAACCGCCTAATTTTCTGGACGCAGATTTTAGAGAAGGTAGAGTTAACACGGCCGACTACTACCCATTTCCGCCATGCCCGCGGCCAATAGCGTCCGCATAATTGCATTTCATGTAACGTCGGCAGTGTTGGGCTACGAGTCATTAAGTTGTTTGTTACATAAAAAATTAAATAAATCAGTATAAAGTTTTATATCTTGAGTTTTTCTTGGCCTGTAAATTATATTTTTTCAAAGTGTACTATCTTAGATCCATAAACATACACATTTATGTCAAGTGTTTCATGTATGCATACATATGTGTAGGATTCGAAGTAAATTCCTTCAATCCTTTAATGTATTTGAGTTTCGGGTACACGCCTGGCTAAGTACTTCCGATGCAGCAAATTTCACTATTATATTTTACTAGTCGACACCCGCGACTTCGTCTGCGTTACCTACTAAGTTTACATATACTTACAAATGATTTTATAAATCAAAAAATGCAGCTTCTATAGATCCAAAAGCCATATCCCGTAGTCACAGTAAAGATCAAGTCGGCTCTAAAGATAGTAACAATTTTTTGAACATAATTTTTAATCCAAATAACTTAAGGGCCAACTTTATCTCGACTAAGGGTCATCGTTTTTAACTGCACAAAGTTTATTAGATTTTAACTAAGTCGAACCATGAATATGGAGTTTCTGAAAATCTCGACTATATTTATTTTACTTTTTTATTTTTGCAAATATATAAGTATTATACGTATACACTCAACACACATATGTATTCAATGTCTTCTCAGTCGAATTTTAAAAGGATTTCTAATCGCGCCTGTAGCATAGTTTTCGAATATCATCAATACGGACCATGAATACGGATTTTCTAAATATCTCGACTTATGCGCCACCTAACGGATTATAATATAGTTTTTATAAAAATTAATGCCACTTTTCGTTGTAATTTTATAACTTAAGAACGGGCTCACCTATCCAAACGAAATGTTTAGGCTTTGTTCGGACTATTCAGTAGATGGTTTGTGTGAAGTTTGCACAAAATCGGTCGAGCGGCTCTTCATTTAACACATTTTTTGTAACAATGATTTTTGTGTCAAGTTCTTCCTTTTCAAAATCAACGTAGCTGGAAGGAGAAATCGTGGTAATCACTCTTTGCCTGCACCAGCCGAGGTACTCGAAAATTCCCTGTAAGCATTTCGAAGATAAAATACTCTTTACCTGCGCCAGCCGAGATATAAACAGTAACTGATATCCCTTCAACGAGTATATAAGTTACCACATGTGAATAACATTCAGTAAAAATTGCGTCAGTTGCGGTTCTCACGGTAGCCGACAACGCGTAACAACAACAATAATGACTTTATTTAACTTTATTTATTGCTCAACAGCATATTAGACCACTCAACGTTTAAACAGCAAATTTAACCCGATATCACCAACATACGGCAGACGTAGATTCAGCACATTAATCCACTCAACGTTCAAGCAGCAGACTCAACCCGATATCATCAACATACGGCAGACGCTGATTCAGCACATCAATTCACGCGGCTGTTCGCATGCAATAACTATAGGTCAGGGAAGTTAGGTATTCAGGTGCAGTCACCGCAACAGTTAGTCGTAACAACTCACTTGTCAAATTTGGCTGCCTTTGCTCCGGCAAAGGAAATAAAATTTAATAATAAAAAACCAACCGGGTTAAATGAATTGGCGCCCAAAGTGGGGCCGCAATAAAGATAGTTACTATAAAGAACAGTTTGTGATAAAACGAATAAATAAGGTAAAAATAAAGAACAATTTCTAACAAAAACGTAACAATTTGAGTCGGCAAAACGACGAAATAAGATTGAAATAAAAAACAATCTGTAACAGCAACGCAACAATTGGTGTCAGCAAAACGATCACAGAAAATAAAATATGAAGTGGAAAATCCAGAGGCATCTTCCAGAATCCTCGAACGAGGTTCCTGCAACACCACGACACCAAGCGAGGTTCCAGTCCTGCTGGTTTTGATGCTTTTAGTATAAATGGAAATAATTTTGTAAGTAGAGTGTTCAGCTAAAGTTAAGTACTTGCAAATTGTGTAAATTTTTAATGAATAAAGTGAAACGGAATAATTGAAATTAATAATTAAAAGTCGAGTAAGAGTTTATCAAAATGGACAGGACTACGATACAGGCACTTCTAAATGTTGCAGTATGGGCTGCAACCGACCAGACGAGACGGGAATTTCAGACTAAGATCGATGAATTGACTAACAGACTAGGACAAATAGAAACTACACCTCATGTGGAGGAGTTTCAGGCTGTTATGATACAACCTGGAATTTCTTGTGACGAGTAATTAGACTTGGTAAAAACTATGCCCGAGTTTAACGGAGACCAAGCGCGGTACGTGCCCTGGAGACAGGCAGCGCACACGGCGTACAAGGTATTTGAGGGAGAAACACTATCAAGCCGTGGGTATAATTCGCAATAAAATAGTGGGGTATGCGGACATGGTGTTGTCGTCCTTCAACACTGTCTTGAATTTCTACGCCATAATTTCTAGGCTGGATTTCACGTACGCTGACAAAAAGCCAATTTATTTGATTGAGCAAGAGCTCTCAATGCTAAGTCAAGGAGCTCTGTCAGTAGTGAAGTTCTACGATGAGATAGAGCGGAAACTCACGCTTATAATAAACAAAACCACAATGACTCATGGCGAAAATAGGACACTTATAGAGTCACTCAGTAAGAACTATCGTGAAGATGCTCTTCGTGTCTTCATTTCTGGACTCAATCGTCCACTGTGTGACATTCTTTTCTCATCCCGTCCTGCGGATCTGCTCTCCGCACTATCATTAGCACAGGAGTTAGAAGCCAACCAGGCGAGGATGACTAAGATGACCCTAATGCGGTCCATTGGAAACCCGAATAGCCGTTTCCAAGGCCCAAGCACCTACCAGTACTCTCCACATTACCGTAGGGTTCCAACTGAGCAGTCACGACAGCAACCGATACCGATGGATGTGGATCCATCTATTTCACGTTTTAGGCAAACCAGACCTCAACCACCGCAGTTTAATAATAGCAGGACAATAGCTAGAAAAATTCTTATCAGCGCCAGATTGATCCATCAAATACTAGGAGCTTCGATAACGCCTTCAGACGCTCAGCTACGCAAGCTAATGTGCAACCGACGTCCACCTGCGATGATAGGGAAGGGACCGCCCAGAAACGGCGACACGAAAGTGACAGACACCCAGCCCAGAAAATACAGCGGGTGAACCACTTGGCACATGGGAATGACGGTCGAGACAGTGACCAATATGCGGATACCAATTACGACGAATATGACAATTACTATTACGACCAACAGTGCGAGAGCAACGAGGAGGTATTGGCTGAACCTAGTGATGACATCAATTTTTTAGGACAAGCCCCTCCTCCCCTTTACGTGCCTTTGTGGAGGAATTTTCTCCCACATTCCATTACAAACCGGGAAAGGAAAGCTTGGTTGCGGATGCGCTATTCCGACAACACATAAATGCACTGGACTGCGAAAGTAAGTCAGAAAGTGTCATGGCAAATAACGAAGAGTTCCTTACCCAAACCATTTCAACAGTAACAAATCCACATTTTCAAAAACTTCAAAAATAATTTTTAAGTCAAGAATGTGACATCATATAATTTTCAGTAACATTGACGAACTGCTAAACGCCATGAAGCAGTGCATAAATACAAATGTTGTTAATGGTCTAATGTGGGACTTACCTACGCTCGCTAAAATTCAAGACAAGATACTTGCAGAATTTCCTGCCATCAGTATCCGCCATACGAAAAAGCAAGTCATAGATGTCTTTAACAGTGATGATCAGAGGGAAATCTTACAAACAGAGCATAATAGAGCTCACCGGTCGTTACGCGAAAACATGGAACAAATTCTTGAAAATTACTATTTTCCCGGCATGCGGAAGGTGCTAAAGGAAATAATTTCAGGTTGCTAAATATGTCGCGAAGCCAAGTATCAGAGACATCCCCCAAATCCTGGAATAGGGGAGACTCCTGTGCCTTCGTACCCAGGGGAGGTCCTCCACGTTGATATCTATTCGACAGATAAAACTCATTTTCTGACTTCAATTGACAAATTTTCAAAATTTGCAGTTGTCTTTCCAATTACGAGGCATTAGTCGACGATACGAACGAACTTCTAGAGCAATTCCCACAAACGCACATAAAACGAATTTTAACAAATTACGCGGAACACATAACCCAGCTATTGGATGTGGTAAGGCTGCATCACCGACAGTCCCGTAGTATTAATGTATTGGGGACGGCATTGAAATATACAGCAGGTACACCGGATTTTGATGACTTCCAGGGAATTGAGACCAAAACAGTAGCCTTGATAGAATTTCGTGGACAACAAATATCAATTAATTCCAAATTGCAGAAAAGAAAAATGAGTTGACCAAAACTGTTAACGAACTATTGAAAACTGCTAAACAGACTCATATAGATACCGACAATTTATTTTCGTTAGTTTCCGTTAGAAATAGGGCAATAATAATGGAGTTAGAGACCATCATAACATCCGTCACGTTAGGGAAAATAAATGTTATTAACCCAATATTGTTGAGTGGCGTAGAAATTAATGATATTTTAAAAGCTGAACTCTCTGCAAATGTTAGCATAAGCGATCTATTGCAAATCTCTAAAATTAAAATAGTTCAAGACATGTAATGTATTTATTTCATTATAAAATTTCCAAAAATAGCTAGTGTTTATAACTATGTAAAGTTCTTTCCTGTGGTACACGACGACCGATATCACCAACATACGGCAGACGCTAATTCAGCACATCAATTCACGCGGCTGTTCGCATGGAATAACTATAGGTCAGGGAAGTTAGGTATTCAGTGGCAGTCACCGTAACAGTTAGTCGTAAAAACTCACTTGTCAAATTTTGCTGCCTTTGCTCCGGCAAAGGAAATAAAATTTAATAATAAAAAAACCAACCGGGCTAAATTAATTTATATCAGTGTGTCTACTGGATAACTATTATTTTCCCCGAAATGACCGTATCTAGAAGGGCAAACTGTGATAATCACGCTTTGCTTGCACCAGCCGAGGTACTTAAAAAATCATTGTTATTAACGACGACTGATATTGCATTGGCTACAATCCAAACAATCTAAATACTTAAAAAAACCCACACTATCTCAGGTTTTCGATAAAATCTACAAATTTTTGGTTCGAATACCAAACATAACGTCCGGGAAATGCATCTACTTCAGCTCATCCACAACAAATACGAATGCTATTTGCCATTATATTATCAACATGTATGCCATCAAATCCAATTGAATTATGGAACAAATATAAAGATTACATTATATTATATTATTATTTTAATTCGTATTCGTATTCGTATGATTTGTTTCCAATAATGCAGGTGGATTATATTTCTTGGATGCACCTGGTGGTACAGGCAAAACGTCCGTTATATCATTGATTTTAGCGACTATTCGATCGGAACAGAAAATTGGATTGGCACTTGCATCTTCGGGAATTGCTGCTACATTATTAGAAGGTGGTCGGACCGCTCACTCTGCATTAAAATTGCCTTTGAATGTACAGGTGATTGAAACTCCAACGTGCAATAATTCGAAAAATTCTGCTATGGCAAAAGTTCTGCGATTAACGTCAATTATTTTATGGGATGAGTGTGCAATGACGAATAAAAAATCACTAGAAGCATTTAATCGAACAATGCAAGATTTACGTGGTAATCAACAGCTTTTTGGTGGCGCTTTGATATAACTGTCAGGGGATTTTCGTCAAGCATTGCCTGTCATTCCTCGATCCACTCCTGCTGATGAAATAAATGCCTGTTTGAAGTCATCAGTTCTTTGGAGATATGTACAAAAATTGGCACTGAACATTAATATACATACGTATTCACCTACAAAATGATCCAGCTGCCCATGAGTTTTCAAAACAATTGCTAGAAATTGGTGATAGTAAAATACAAATCGACAGTACCAACGGATTGATCACTATACCGAACAATTTTTGTACAATTGCGCAATCGATAGATGAATTGATTGAATGTGTTTTTCCGAATATTCTTCAGAATGATAGAAATCATGATTGGTTGAGAGAACGCGCCATTTTAGCACCGAAGAACATTAATATCAATGCCATTAATTTTCAAATTCAAGCGAAACTGCCAGGTGTAGTCACGACATACATATAAATCAATTGACAGTGTTATGAATCAAGATGAGGCAATGAATTATCCAATTGAATTTTTAAATTCATTGGAACCGGCTGGTATGCCACCGCATTGATTGAATCTGAAAGTTGGTTCTTTGATTATATTATTACGAAATATTAATCCACCAAAACTGTGTAATGGCACCAGATTGGCAGTGAAAAGTTATTGCCAAATTTGATTGAAGCTACGATCTTAACTGCTAAATCAAAAGGAGAAGTTCGTTTGATACCGCGTATCCCTATGATTCCAACTGATATGCCATTTCAATTCAAACGATTACAATATCCAGTGCGTTTATCATTTGCGATGTCCATCAACAAGGCCCAAGGGCAAACACTTAACGTTTGTGGTGTGAATTTGGAGGAATCATGTTTTTCACATGGCCAACTTTATGTTGCCTGTTTCAGAGTCGGTACCCCCAACCGTTTGTTTATTCATGATCAAAATGGAAAAACAAAAAATTTTGTTTATCCAAATGTTTTGGATTAAATTTTAAAATAGCTAGCAATTAATAAAATATTTTTTTGTTTGAATAAATTAATTTGATGTTAAAATAAATTTTTTTATTATTTCACTTTATACGTAGCGAAGCACGTACCGGGCCGCTAGTCTATATATACTTATAAAAGAGGATGTGTTTATGTATGTAACGTATGGAATACAAAACGGCTGGGCCGATTTTGATGAAATTTTCAGGGAATCTTCAAAATGTTTTTTTTTTTTTTATATTTTGTTTTATCTTTTTTGAAAGCCGTTGTCATGTTTTTCAAAACGAGATATCAAACTCTTAAGTCGGTTATGTAGTTCCGAAGATATTTACAAAAAACCTATTTCAATAATTATCCAATATCAAAATTTTAAAACTTTCGAAATGCTGCATTCAAAAATCCGAGTTTTCGGTTTATTTACAAAATATTTACATCATTCGATAACACAAGATATTCCGCGCTTACTAAGGTCAACATTGTACAATAAGTTAAAAATAATATTATACTAGCTGGCAACGGTTGCGCGAAGCTTCGCCACGCGCTTAGTCTTTATATACATATGTATATGTATATAGAAATTACTTACATTTGTTAACCTATGAAACCAACAGCAATATGAGAAAGAGACAACTGGGTGTTACTTGCTACGTACGCTCTGATAACTTGTATGATGGCAAAGCATCTGAAAAAGAAACACACATATGTACATATACAACAGTGTGTATCAAAGTTATCATTTCGCCTTGCATCGGTTTATCAACGAAGTCAACAGCACAGCTCTCTGCGCATAGCCGAACGAAGTAGAAACGAGGAGAAGTTGATTTACTACTCACTCAATTACACATCTTCCCGCTACGACACTGATTTTACATTCGGTTGTAGCAATGCTGTACTTCGTGTAAAAATTTTTAAAACTTTGCACTTAAATATTTCAGAAATGAATGAGCTTATTAATTAAGTAGCTATCCTTATAGTGTTAAGCGCAAGCATTATTTTAAAGAAAGTTGCATCCCAATCCGTTCAGTAGTGTCCGAGATTAGTGTATAGAGTATCAATCGATGATAAACAACTTTAAGTACTCTTGCATTTAAGATACCTACATTTTGTTCACATTTTTGAGTTTTTTTCAAACGCTGATAAAAAATAACGGTACATTCAAACAAACTTTGCTTTCAACTGCTCACTGACTGCATTTGTTTTGTTTTGCGTTAATTGTTGTTTTGTGTTCATAAGCTAAAAACCTATAAGTGAAATCAATTTAGTAAATAACAAGTGTTTTGCAATTTCAAGTTTACAAATTATTTTTAATGTCAATTCATCAAACAGGTAATATTATTACGTGCGAACAACCAATAAAATGTTATAAAAGTAAAAAACAAAACACATCATTGTTCCTTTTGCATGATTACAGTTTACTAAAATACTACCAAAAAAATAGTCATTGCTAAAAAAACCAGTGCAACACGGAAGCAGAGGGAAAGGAGAGCCGTTGAATCAGCTGAGGAACGCGAAACACGTCTTCAGGAAAATCTCGCAAGGGCATCTACGTTTAGAGCCGCAGAAACGGAAAGAGAACGCGAATCACGGCTTCACCAAATGCGTGACAGACAGTCTAGAGCGGCTGAGACACCCCAACAGCATGTCGAAATACCTGCTGTCAAACGAAAACATTAAAGGTTGGATCACCGGTAATTCTTATTCGCAACTTAAACCCACCAAAGTTATGCAACGGAACCAGATAGACCATCAAAAACTGTTCACCAATTTAATCGAGTCAACAATCATCGGTGGCAGATTCAAAGGCGAAGACGTACTTATTCCACGAATTCCGATGATTTCCAACGATTTACCATTCCAATTCCTTTTGCGTCTTGCCTTTGCTATTACCATCAATAAAGCACAAGGCCAATCATATATATGGATTTTTATTTAAAGGCCGTAAATTTCGTTAAAAGCTCAATTTAAATCGTGTGGTAATACAACACTAATGTTTGCTAAGGGGCAGCAACGCGGACCGCGTCAGCTAGTAGATTATAATTTTAATATCTTTTTAAAAGTTATATTTTCGGTGTAAATTGATTTACTAATTTAAAATGCTCGAACTTTATTTCAAAAAGTTGTTTCTTTACAAACTTAGTACAACGATTAGCGGCTTGTCATTTACTTTTTATTTGGATGTAAAAACACCTCGTATTGTTTTTGAGTTTTCTAGAGACATCATTACAATTTTGGAGCTAGTGTAACTGAAATAAAAATAAGATACTGTTCTCTTTAAAGTCGAAAACAGACTGTTGTTAAATACTGTATTATAGATTGGTTCATATATGTATGCCAATTAACAATTATCAAACGCTTCCCTACTTGTTGCACATTTTGCAAATAAACATAGAATCGAACTAATTAATTGATGTAATTATTAATGTAATACTCATCCCCCTTTTTATTGTCACAGATGGATGGCTATAGAATCTCTTTACGACAACATTTTTTCAATGAAATCAGACATATGGAGCTTTGGTATTCTGATGTGGGAAATAGTCACATTAGGGTCAACGCCGTATCCTGGAATTTCCGCAGCAGATGTAATGCGCCAGGTAGGTGAAGTCGTATCATTTGACTTAATATCATGAAACATACATAATGTTCTGCTATTCATACGTAATTACAAAACTTATAGCAAGTGGTGATTTTTGTGCAATCAAAATAAGTACCATCATAATTATAAGCAGTATGAATAAGAATTTAATAATAATAATAACATCTTAGGGCTTACACCATAGCTTGATGTTTGGCCGAACTTCCCCTACAATTTGTGGTGATTGATGTTGTAACACAAATTGAGGGACCTACAGTTTTACACCGACTCCGAACGGCAAATGAATTTTGTGAGAAGTTTTAGCATGGCAGAAATACACTCGGGCGTTTACCATTACCTGCAGAGGAGTGTTGACGTTACTTGCCCCGGCCAGGATTTTCAGCCGGGACCCACCGAGTGAAACGCGCACAAGCACACTCTGCTACGCAGTTTTTATGATTGTACATATTCTTAGGCTTATTTTTTGTGCATAAAATCCGTACTCTACTGATCTGAACAGATTTATCTTGCTTGATACCGAACGTTTTGCTACCGAAAATTGTTGCCACTTCAAGTAACCGCCATTCTGGTGTAAACGATAACGATAAAACCCAAATAATGTACTGGGAACTGTTGCGGCCTTTACGTACGTAAATAAAATTTAGTGTATACTATTACAACATTTTATAGCTGATTTGTTCCACGCAATAAATATCGGTGATACCTCTGTTCCTAACTCCCTTTTGTTTTCAAAAAGGAAATAAATATCTATTTCCACGTTTTTACCACCCAATAATATAATAAAAAATTCTGTGGGAATAAATGTGCACATAGTTGCTCTATCAACGTATCTGCACCTCGACGCGGTGGAGGGGCTTGCGTGCACCAATAATGACACTGGCCTGTATCGACGGAGCGGATGGCGTCTGCTCTGGTAGGGTCTCCTAAGCCGGAGAGGTCGGAATCTGAGGGGTCTGACTGAGACAGGCGCAAACACTTTAAGCTAACGGTCTCCACCTATGCCCTGAAAATTTCCCAAGCAGGGTGAAGCTACTTCCACTAGTGCTCTTGTATCGGCAAAGCATATCTATAGCGAAGTGGTCCGAAACCATCACGGATGGTGTTGCTGACGCAAAGAGTAATGATGGAAGGTTAGGTTTGGTAGTGTGGTGTTGTATTGAGGTACCGCTATCTGATAAGGTCGCAGACCCACTCATCGAGAAACAGACTCCAGTACCAGCATTCAACTGCGAGAAATTCTGTTACGGCTGCGGAGTGATAAAATGAGCAACGGGTTTTCAGGGGAACTTCTTGAGGATTGCGTTGGTAAGATTAGCAACGCATGGGATGAACTTTCGTTAAAGCTCTGGCATCAGGGAAACTGAAATGAAGGTGTTTTTAGCTTCGGTTACGCCTGACTATAAACTACAAAAGATTGAGGACGCATTCTGGCTATGCCGCTTGAGTAAGGAGCCTCGTCCACAGTTGGGTATGCCGTGAGTGCGCCACCTATTAACGAAGTGAAGGATGTTTTAAGTAGCACAAATTAACTTGTAGCATTCCAAAATCGCCTCGGACAACCTTAAAGTCCTCCTAAGGGAGGATAATATCGATATCTGCCTTATTCAGCAGCCCCGGTTCTGGCACTCAAAGATTATGGCCCTGGAGATCGGGAAATACAACTGGTTTCTTACTCATGGAGAAGGTAACCCGAGAGCTTGCATTCTTATAAGCAATCCTATGAATGCTTTCTTGCTTTAGGCCGAAGCGAAGGGCGGTCGAAATCTGCTGATCGGATTTGTTTATATGGCACATAATCGACCCGTACCACCCAAGATACAGCGATTGAAAAGAAGGCTGTCCACCAGAAAAAAAGTCAGTGCGGCATTGTGCGAGGCCTACGGCCACGCACGGGCTGTCGTGTTATTTCGAGGTATCGTAACGTTGAACGTTGAATGACGACTATTGTATTGGTCGTCGCTGAGAATAAGTGAGTAGCAAACATTGAGCAACCAGCTGACATGATACATGCATACATAGCTATCACTGGCGTTAATGAATGTGGTCACTGAGCGCTCTGTCAGTATGTATGTATGCATTAAAGCAACTAGTGCAAATTTTATTCTCTACAAGCAAGAGAATAGAAAAGTTCGCTCACAAGCACGACCACTATTATATTGGTCGTCGCTGAGAATAAGTGAGTAGCAAACATTGAGCAAACAGCTGCCCCAGAAATGCCCCCCACCTCACTACACTTCTGTTCCTCACTTTTTTACTTCAGCATACCCGCATCTATCTCTTTACCCTCACTTTTTTTTACAAATTTCTCTCTGGTTTCAATTTTGCCTGAAAACCCTACCGTATAGCGTCATTCAACGCTAAAAAACTCTGCGCTGCTACGCTATGACGCCAACACAACACATGCGATGAGCGGGAGCAGAAAGACAAACGAGCGAAGTGAGTCTCTTTGATTTTATAATATCCAATTACCTCAACATATGCAATACCAGGAACTCTCCTACCATTTTTATCCCGAGTTCGAAAACCTATCGGGGTGAGAAGAGGTGCTTGGGATCGCTATAGGAACAAAACTCTCCCGATCTTGTAGTACGGAACTTAATAACAGAAAATCTACTTTTCGTATTTTCGTATCATCATATCATCTTTTTCGAGGTAGTCTGGGAAATGGAGAATAGACAATCACCAAGAAATCCAAAGCAGGAATGTTGGCGTTTATTTGATATGGTAGTTAGCGAAAGATTCCGTAGAACCAAAATGCCTATTAAATCTCCGGAACCAAGAGGCAGAGTTCAGGAGAGAGCCCGAGCTGCACGTTGTACCGATGGCGCAGCTGAGTAAATGCATAACTGAAGGGGATATTGACTGTTCAATTAATAGTTTTTCACCACTCAAAACTCCAGGGGTAGATGGAATCTTTCCTATTATGTTGCAGAAGCGTCATAAATCTTTGGTAAGGGGAGCGAAGGAAATCTTCACTTCTGCAGAAGCAATTCACTCCCTCTGCGTTTGTTGATCAGGAATTGGATGTCGTCCCTTCTTCTAAACCGTGAAAGTTCAGTGATAAAATCGAAACGTTTCAACAAGCGGAGAACAGTTTGGAGCTTATATATGTGCATATCTTTTCATGACATGTATGAATTGGATACGATTTAAAAACTTTTGAGTGATATGTAATAATTATGTAATTAATACCACCCTGTATAGATTGTTTAAAAAAAAACTATAGTTATAGTTATGTTTAATAAGGGACTTGGAATGATGAAAAATAAAATAATTGCGTATCTTCCAACTATATAAAAAACAGGTTAAGATTGCTTAAAGTAATAGAGATTACTAAAAGTGCTCATTTCTCATTGATCGGCTGGGTAATATTAAATTAATAAAAAAAATTTACCAACTGCGTAACCAAGTTCACTTTGATCGGCAAGATGATAATAAATAAATAAATTATACCAATCGTTTGAAACTAATAAATCTTCCTACTCTTCCCACCCGTAAAAAATGCTTGGAATAATAGTTGTTGCGAAACTACTCACAGGATCTATTGCGAGTACATTCCTTATTACCGAAGTTAAACTTAATGTCCTTTCAAGGGCTTTAAGTCATTTTAAACCACTTTATTAAACAGTGTAAAACCAATTATGAATTAAATCAACCTGTCCGATGTTTGTGTTCAGGTTTCAACTGTCTTTCTTGCACTTTTGATATTTTGGGCTCACTTCTCACTAAGAAAAACTGTACTACCCCTTCTCAATAAATGAGTACCGATGGTAAAATATTTTTACATTTTATAAATTATATTCACCTGATGAAGTTTTTTTTCGGTAGCTGGCGTTTGGCTAATTATTATTATCATTATTACTATTATTATTATTATTACCTTTAGCTTTTTGCTAATCACTCAGAAAAAATAATCATATGTCGAATTATATTTTTTTGATCACAAGTACAACTCGTTTTTGAGCGTAATTTTTTCGCTCTCAAGTAATTATTATTATTTTTTGTATTGCTATTTTTTTATCTATAATAATCATTATTTTATTAGTTTAAGTATTTGCCCACAAGAAAATTATATATGATCATTCCTACTAATATTATAAATCTGGATTGTTTCATGAGGTTAAGTATGCTACCTTTTCGCACCAAACGGCTGAACGGATTTGCAAAAAATTACCGCCTATATCCTGGATTAAAATATAAGGTATATTCTTTGTCATTATTTTTAAAAGAGTTGTCATCTCTTAAAAAGATTCGGCCAATTAAATTAATAAGTTAAATCACATATTGCTATATGACGACTGGAGAGATTTTGACAAGATTGGCTCATATAAGTTAACATAGCTAGAAGCCAGATGTTGATTCCGCAATTTCAGCTGAACAAACGTTACAGCAATCAGCGTAAACCAATACAAACAACTCATAGCGGACACAAATAATTAACGTTGTGAAAATATTGTAGTACAATCAGAAAAAATCAATTTCACAAAACTTGACATGCGGAAAAATGCTTCAAAATAATTAATATTATTTATTTATTTATTTATTTATATTATATATACATATATTATTTATTTATTTATATTATATTATATTATATATATATATATATATATTATAAATAAAATAATATCAAAATATTCTCATTGTGAAGTATATAAAAGGTTGGAGTGCGAACTTTAATAAACAGGAAAGGATAAAAAACGGGTGGAATGTTCGTAATCGGGAGATAATTTAACATAAGCATTAAGGAAAGAACATACACACATTACCTTTTGAACACTTGACTTTGGGGCTTGTTAAACCTTTTCCAAAAAAAAACTAAAGCAATTGAAAAATAATTACAATTACCAGCTTTATTATAATCAACGAGCGAGGTTTTAGGGTGAAAAATTGAGTATTTTTATGTACGTATAGGTGTGCACAAGTGTCAGCTGTGTAATGTGTGTGGTGTAAAGTGTTTCGTTTAAAGTGTTTTTTCATTTGTTTCACAGACATACGAATTATTTTCTTCTACCTGAGATTTCAAATTTAATTTTGTTAAAAGATTATTAACATAATCATACAAATCGCTCATACTCGATTTTACTTCGGCGGTTTTAATCTTATTAATAATACTCTCAAAACTTTCACATATGTATATTAAAGTTACGTTTTAATGTTTCATTAATAGTAACCCAGTCCACTGGATTGTTGTTGTTGATAAGAGCAATATTTGCTTTGTCTTTAATCTTACTTCTTACTCGTAAGTCAAACAGGTTCATGTAGCTGGGTTCGGCTGAACTCGCTATACTGCGTAACTCGTCAACATGTTTGATGAACAGGAACAGTTCTTCCGGTTTGCCTCTAAATTCTTGGACATCGGCTAATAGATCGAAAATAGTGTTGCGGGAGATATTGAGGGATTCTCTAAAATTTTATTGCGGTCGCTATATCTGCTTTGTAATGTCGTTGGTTAGCACAACAATAATTATTTGTTCTAATGCGCAACAACAAAGTTACATATGTGCGCAAAACAAACGTTAACTTAGCTCTTAATATGTTAAGCTAAACATATGAGGATAACTTTCACTGTTAGTATATCTGTTAAACTAACATTCCTATGTTAATATTTATTTCAAAGTTAATACTTCTGCTCACGTTAACTTCACTCTTAATATGTTAACTTAAACATATGAGAATAATTTTTCACTGTTAGTATTTCTGCTTAGCTTTAGATATATACGTACATATGTACAGAGTTTTTCACAAAAGAAAACCGTTCACTTTCTTTACATAACAGTTTTTTTTTAAAACATCAGTTTTTGGAACAGTACTTTTCACTGATCACACTATTTTAAAGCACTTTAAATAGCGTTTTATCAAAATAGATGCATTTATAAATATGCAATCATAAACTTTTTCTTAAATGTTCGGTAACCGACTGCGCCAATAACAAAACAAATATATGTATATATGTACATATGCTTTTATTAATTGTATTCAATAACAAAACTAATTTATTTTCGGTTTTTAATTTTTATTATTTCAATTCGAGTTTCTTTTCTTTCTAATATTAGTTCAATTATATAAATAATATTAGTACAATTATATATGTAATCCAATTTATCGGAGCTTGGTCAAAAACGATCAGCACGTGTGAAGCGGAAAAGTAAAAGTGAGTCGATGGAAATTACTTATAACTAATGAGAGCCAGAATATAAACAGCTTAATCTTAATTACTACATAACTGGGCTTGTACTACATAAGGAGTAAATGAGAGATGAAAAAGTAGTGGGACATATTATGTAACTATATGGTCTAAATTGAGGTATTATTCCAGGACACCATCGTACGCTGATTTAAGTTCGCCAGTTTTAAGTAGGTTAATTCCATACTTAAAAACTGCTGAAGTGCCGAGGTTCGGGAGCGACCTAAGGCAAATGTGTCTGGGAATTCAAACTTAAATGGTAGTCGTACAACGTATCTACCATCTTCCTTTCGAGTTGGTGGGGCCTTGTAGTAGTCTTCCCAGTTTGGAAGGTCTTCTGGTGTGCTGATTTGCATGGAAGGGAGTTCTTCTTGAGGTATTCACTTGAAATTTCTTCTACTTGACTTGTGAAAGTTGAATTTTTTTTCTGTTTTGATCACTTATATACCATCCAAAGATGGTATTTTGAGCTAACAGTTATTTATGTAGATATTTTTTCAATGCCTTCTATCAATATTTAGGGTATTAGATCATTGCCTAACAGTAGATAAATTTGGCAATTTGGATCCGCCAATTTAAGGTGGGCATATTTTTGCCTATCGTTGCCATTTATTTTGTAGCTGGGAAGCATATTTGTAAGTTGCGGGAGAACTATAGCTTGTGGTTATATTCTTATATCCGCAATGGGGAAAATCATGGTGCATGAGCAGATTTTATTCGGTTTTTGAGTTACACTTTCACGAATTCCCGAAATTTCTAAATTGGAGCTTCTTATTGGGAAATTCAGTCGCAGTTTAAATACATAGCTCTCCTCGATGTTCGATAGAGACTATTGCTGTGTGCAATTAAGTTTTGTTTTAATTTCCAGAAGGAAGAGCTCATATAATTGCTGCTTTGGAGCAGCATGGTTGTTCTTGTTTATCTGCGGGATTTCGTATCTCCTTCTTGTTCATCTGTTGCAACTAAACAAGTGGATCTTGTAGCATTCGAACTATTTTGGAGTGGGTGTGTGAAATTCGTAATGTGAAGCATCGAGTGATGCCTCTCGCGGCAATAAACACAATTGAATTTTCTTTCGCAGTTATTTAACTTGTGGGAGCATGAAAAGCAATTTGTACACAACCATTTGCTTTTATTAAGTTGTGACTTTAGCTTACGGTAAGCCTTTTACATTTTTTCTTTACACAATTCGCATGCGCAGTTTTGTTTTCAGTTATGTAGGAATGATTGCGATCTATTGAAGCTTCTATTAAGGGAGTTTTGATTGCTGGATTGGGGTTTTATGAAGCTTCTATGTAGATAATTTTGTGTGAGTCGGTATTTTTGTATCTACCCTCTCTGAGATTTCGTACTGGGTTGTTCCGAAATGTTGCCATGTCGGGTATTTTTTACGGGATGAGAGCGATTGTTCCCATAAAATCAACGAGTTTTTGGTAATGCAGCGGCACAGTAATTACCAGTATTGGGTTCCAGTTGTCTGTGGGAATATTTTGCGTCGATAACACTGTTAAGCAGTTAGTGACAGTAGACTGTAGTTTTATGAATTCTTCGCTTGTTGCTTTTTGAATTTTGGGTAAATTCATTACACTCGTTACTAGCTTATCGACCAGTACGCTTTCATTTTCATACCTTGATTTAAGTACTTCCCAAGCCAGACTGAAATGGTCGTCTTTTAATCTGAATTGCTTAACTATAATGCCTGCTTGATCTTTAGTCTTGTACCGGAGATGGTATAGATTTTGTTCTGGAGACAATTTTGGGTGGCTTATGCACACGGCCGAAAACATGTCCCGAAGGGACGGCCATTGTTCATACTTACTTACTTAATTGGCGGTATAACCTCTTAAGAGATTTTGACCGATTTTAACAAATTGCGCCAGTCACTCCTACTTCCTGCTAACTGGCACCAATTGGAGATACCAAGTGACGTCACGTCCTTTTCCACTTGCTCTTTCCAACGCAGAGGAGGTCATCCTCTTCCTCTACCACCAGCAGCGGGTACCGCGTTGAATACTTTCAGGGTTGGAGCATTTTCGTCCATTCGCACGACATATTCCAGCCAACGTAACCGCTGAATTTTAATTCGCTGCACTATGTCTATGTCGCGGTAAATCTCATATAGCTCATCGTTCTATCGTCTGCGGTATTCGCCGTTGCAAAGACGTAGGGGTCCATAAATCTTTCGGAGAATGTTTCTCTCGAAAGCTCGAGCCATGGATATAATTTTTTTTTCATTTTTTTTAAATATTATTGACAACTCCATCGCTTTAAGATTGTTTTTTGATAATATTCAAGTACGTTCTATTAAAAATCTTTTGCAAAAAAAAAGACAAAATACTCACGTTTTGATGTTGACTCGTATTTGTACTGCCAAAAACCAAGAAATACTACAATTAAATGCTGAATTAATTTTTATTAAAAAATTGCAAATTCTAGAGCTACTTCACATATATTTTAAATGCAGTTTCACTAGTTTTGCGTAAATACATGCGCAATGTATCCAATTCTCACCCAGTACCGAGAGTATCGAAGTACAAAAAATACTCGGTACTTGGAGAAGTACTCGAGTATATAGCTATAAGGTCAGGTATCGGAACAGCACTATTCCTGACGTATGTGAGACTACAAATTCAAATAGGGAAATATAATTATCCAATGAAATTTATTCAAACGGGAGTATGTGAAAGTAGTCTTAGAGCGTGCTGAAAGTTGTTTCGCTTATTTATACTACTAGCTTTTACCCAGAGCTTCGCTCGCATGGCTTTCGGCTTAACGTTATGGATTCAAATGTAACGGAACAGTAAATAACTAATTTCAGCAAGAGTAATAACTTTTAATTTATTATGAGCTTAGGTATTTAGTTTTTTACCATCTAAAACAAATCTACCCCTACTTCATAATTACTGATTACGGTTAGTTGCTGAAACTTTTTTCTCATTGGCAACTGCGCAGTATGCCATGGCATTCTAATTCATTGTTAGAAATGTCCAACGTAATCAAACGATGGTGGCTTTTAGAAGCCCCATTTTCATGATCAAGTTTTGTTAAGCCTACTTCATTTGAATACCATGCCGCATACTTCGCATAAGTTAATAATCAAATTTTGTTTACTTTGTGAAGTAGAGTTGACCCTCTCCAGATATTTTTTAAATTAAGCTTTCTTAAAACTCCTTCGTATAAGACTCATATTTTTGATTCTACATATTGTAATTTCAACTGAATTTTTACACATGTTTTTTACTTATAGTTTGACGCTCATTTTGTTAAATATCAGTTCATTTAACTAAAGTAAGCTTTCTGCGAATAAATCTGTATTAAACTCCTTTCGCTTAATACCCATATTGCAATATTTGACTTCATGCACTTGTTTAAATGGATTTATCCTTTTCAATAGATAGCAAGACCTTCAAATTTGAATTATTTATTTTGATCTATTTGATCTGTTGTTTATTTATTTAATTCATTTCATCAGTTAGTTTTTACACATATAGATTACTAAATTAAATAACTATAATAAGCTTTCAAAAAAATTTGTGCAAATATGTGTATGAATGTAATATCCTTATTTGTACATAATTTGCAAACAATGAGTAACTCCTACAAATTTGTTCGATACCAAGTTTTCCTAAACCTCTGTCAGTTCAAATGCGTTGTAAAGATTCATTTATTTTGTAATTTTAGTCGTATTTAAATTTTTTTACTCTGCGAATATATTTCTCTAAAAGAACCCCCTTAAAACTGTTACGGAGCTTGGTGTGACTATTCGAATGAAGTGGCTTTATCTCTCGCCGTTTTCTACTTCTGTCACAGCAATAACATTATTGATTACGTAACCAAACATGCTAAGATCGAGCCTAGTTTTCTCCCATTCTCACCTTTAGTCAAAAAAGATCAATTTTTCCAAAAAACGACGATCTTCAGACAAAAACCAAAAGTTTAATAATGAAACCTGAAGGCACTTAAAATTGTACTTCCAAAATGTCTCGGGTCTTAGAACAAAATCCAAATCGCTTCAGCTTATGAGCTCGCAACTAGAATACAATAACTTCGTTATCATGGAAACTTGGATTAATGACAACTTCTACAGTCATAAATTTTTTGATCAAAATTTTTATGAAGTATTTCGCAAGGATAGAGACACGACTAAAACTGGATGCGATAAGAAACGGTGGGTTTTTAATTGCCGCGAAAACATAACCCAATTTTCTATGAATTGAGCAATAACAACCCGCTCTTGACCAACTCTGTGTGTGCGTACAAATCCCTCATGAGTCTCTGTTCATTTGCGCTTCATATATTCCGCCAAATAGCTCAAACGATCTGTATGTATAAATCACATGTAGATAATATTTTGTCGATAAACTCAAATTTTGAAATATGATAATCATCATACTGTCCTAGGACATTTTAATTTAAACTATGTTATGTGGTATAATAATGTTAATACCTCTACCTTGTACCAATGAACGCCAATAGTAGTAGTGGAATGTAATTAATTGATGATTTGTTATACATAGATATTAAACAAATTAGTGTATTCCACACCAAGCTTCAGAGGTTTTTGGGTTTAATCCTTATTAGCAATAATATGATCTATAAATTATCGTGAAAATTCAAAAGTATAATTCTATTATAGTAATCTCTATAATTTATAATTTAGAGATTATTTATTTCTAAATTTGGCCTGGGACAGCTTGTTCCTTAACCTTAAAACTTTAACAACTAAAAAAAAAAATTAGAAATAGGTATCATCGTAAATTCAAAAAGACGAATTGTCTTCATACATTTTTATATAGAAATTATGTTTTCAACTTCGAAACCAATATAAAATCGAATCCTTAAGCTTTCTGGCGATTTATTAACTGGAAGAAGTGTTAGTCTAACAATCCGTCCTAATTATTTCTAAACGGTAAGTCTGCTAACTCCCCTGTTAAAGCCGTATATCTCTTTGCCAACTTTTTCTGCTCCAACTTCACCTCAGATAATGATCATAGAGCAAACTTTTCTAGTTCACTAGAATCGTCTCTAAACTTCGGATCCCTAACCTTGACCACTGGCATACTTAATGGCGTTGCAAGGCCTAAATCTTCAAAGCAAACAAACGTTGACGGCCTTTCTCCAGTTTTAATAAATAATTGCGATTCTCAAATTTTTCCCTAAAATTAATTTTTAATAGATCTCTGTCAACAGGCGTATTTGTTGATGGTTGGAAAATTTTCTTTATTACCCCCTTCCTTCAAAAGTGGTAGCAAAACGATGTAAATAATTATAAACCCATTTCCAAGCTATCCACTGTATCGAAACTGTTCAAATGCCTACCCTAGCTGTTTTTATAGAAGATTGCATTTCTGGGTTCAAGAACGGTTTGCAGGCAGATATTGTTTATACCGATTTTACCAAAGCCTACGACAGGGCCTCTCAATCGATTTTAGTAAACAAACTTGAAGTTATAGGGTTTCACTCAACCTTGACTTTTTGAATTGCATAAAGTCATATCTTAGTAATAGTTGCTGTGTTGTTAAAGTTGACAATTCGTTATCGTATCCCTTTATTGGTCCCTCTGGGGTACCCCAAAGTAGTATATTGGGTCTTTAATTTTTAATTTTATTCATTAATGATATAAGTAGTTGCTTCCCGTTTGCTAAATTCCTACTGTATGCTGATGACTTAAATGTCTACTCCACTATTAAGTGCCAACTTGATTCAGAGATTCTGCAAGTAGAGCTTAAAATCGTTTATTGTTAAATATTAATAAATGATATCGTGTCACCTATAGCAAACGTAGTACAGTTTAACACATTTCTTATCACTTTTCCAATACCTATCTAAAATCCGTCCATGAAATTAAGGGCCTTGGTGTAGTTTTTGATAGCAAGTCCACTTTTGTCAGTCATATTAACTACATTGTTCCAAATCGTATGCAATGTTGGCATTTATGCGACGGAATAGTTCAGAATTTGCAGATCCGTACACTTTAAACATACTTTTTACTGCCCTTGTTAGGTCTACACTAGAGTACGCTTAATTTACCTGGAGACCACATAATGCTTGCTATATTAACCGTATAGAAAAAAATCAAAAGGGTTTTATTCGTTTTGCACTTCGAACGTTACATTTTATTGAACCGATTCCTTCGTACCAAGCAAGATGTATGCTCATAAATCTAAAATCACTCGAAAGTAGGAGACAGACATGGTCATTATCCTTTGTTTTTAATATTATCTCTGTGAGTGTAGATTGTGCCTTCCTCTTTGAACGTATTCGTTTTAATACGCCTCTAAGAAATTTGTGTCACTTTGTACCCTTTTATATTAGCTCGATTAAAACTGTGTATGCTTTAAATGCCCATTAACTGATATTAACCGATATTAACCGCATTGAGAAATGTGATTTTTTTATGTCACACAAATAAATAAATAAATAAATAAACATTTCCGTAGAGATCTTCCTGACGCGAATGCGCAAACATCGTCCGCGTTAGCTTGGACGTGAACAAATTCTTGGGTTTACATAAAAGGGTGTCCACTACCAAACTCTACAAAAGAGGTAACAGAGGTGGCCCTGGGGATATTCTCTAATAACCTCTGCCATGATGCAAGGACCATCTTTCTCCCCCCAAAGTCAGAAATATTCTAGATAACATGGAGTGGGTCAACATTATAATTGCGTCTTCCACCACATGCCTTTCGGCCGCTGAGCACAAAGGATCAAAGGTAGCGTTGTCAAAATCTCTAGCCCCACTTCGATCTTTGATACAAGATCATGTAAAGCTGATTCACAGCATTTTTCACTTTGGTATGCATGTTGATGAACACTAAGTGATCTGCCTACCAAAACTGATCTAATGTGTTTTTTGGCCGTGCACTGCAGGTCCTTCAGCATGAAAGATGTCTGGTTGATTGCCCTGAAGATTTTGCTAGTGCGTATTAATCTTTTCCCGGCTTACGAATGACGACTATCCTACCAAAGTATGGAAATATTATCAAAATCCAGACAAGCTCTAAATATTCTCATCAAGGTCCTAATGAGCTTCTTCCCTCCACACTTTAGCATTTTCGGATATGCGCCATCAGGGCCTGGTGACTTATAGTCATCGAATGAGGATATTGAAAACATCAGTGACTCCTTAGACACCCCCCGTAATGCAACATACCAGTTTCGGTTACTGGAACCTCCCGTCGCGTTATCTGCCCCATATCTCTACCTGCTAATATGGATAGTTTCCACTGTATATGTATGATATGTAATTTGTCCAGTAATAGAAAAATACGGCGCGCAGAAATGTAAGTGCCAAAATTTTTGGTTCCTTTATAGTTTTTTTGCATCGTTCTATTTCTTTCTTAATAGTTTTTTCATCCTTAGTTAGTTCCTGTAGCAACATTTTAGAAGAAGTTAAAAAATAACCAGGTAGCTGTGTGGAATCGCCGCGCCAAGTAATACAGAACTGCAGAAAATACACAAAATCTATTCCATCTGATGCGCGAGTTACATAGTATGTATGTTAACAATTATGCACAAACACCCGATGGTGCAATTGACAAATACAAAGAATTTTTGAAGCAAATAAATAAAGCAGCAACATGAAAACTTTTCCGGCCCATTGGTAAAATTGCATACAAAAAGAGTAATTGAAAATTTAAAAGACAGCAAATTTCCAGGAATTATTAAATCGAACAATAAATTGACTATTAAACAGCTTTATTAAATTCAAATGCCGAAAGTAGTGAGCAAGCAATTATTGTAACTAGAATAAGTTTCCTTCTAAGTTGAATGAATAAAATAAATAAGTATGGTTTTTTGCATCTTCAACGTCACTTCGATGTAACTAAACTTGTAGCTTTTTGTCTTTTTTTAAACCCGATCACCGCGATTCAAAGAGAAGTTATCCTGCCCTAGTGAGCGTGGAAAAGGAATGTGATACGGAAATACGGAAACATTTATGATTCCCAAAATAATCTTGCGAATCTGTAGCCAACTCAAGAGTTGACCAGACCCTCCAAGATGTAACAGAAATATAAACTTTTGCAGTGAACACGACCTTATAATTAAAAAGGCGTTTATTCACAAAAATACAAATTAAAGTGAAGTGAACGAGAAAAATTAGCAAAAATTAAAGCAACAAGGCAGCAAATATTCGACGAAATAATAAAGATGGCACAGAAGCAGACACAAATACTTAATGTGGACCTCGTCGAAGAACTGAATTCGAGGTAACAAAAGCTAGAACAACTTCGACATGCATATGCCGAGCTGCATCAAAGACAATCGGGGAATGACAACAGCACACAACGAGTCATTCAACACTTACCCACCTTTACTGGAAGAGGGGATGTGACAATAAATGCCTTCTTGATCAGCGTCGAATGTTTACTATCATGTATAAGAGACGAGGAGAATAGGAAAGAAGCAACAAGAGCAGTATACTATAGGACCATACACGGCGAAGCAAAGGATATTTAAAAATTTGTCGCATACTGCTAATTGGACGGAGATTAAGAATGCATTGAAATCGCGTTATAAATCGGATGCTGAGCCACACGAAATATACAGAAGCAGTATGAAAGCAAATAAGGTAAGCGAATTAGCGGTAGAAGCTTCAAAAATTAAGTATTAATCGGACGAAATCAAAATATGCTATAAAGACGATGTAGACTTTATTGACCTTAAAAACGTGGACAGTCTATAAGTTAATACACTCAAAGAAATGACTCCAGAAACCTTACTAGAGAAAATATGCGAAGAACAGGACCTTCATATTATTATAGACACTATGACAAGGAGAAGATTTGAAGACACATGCAAAAGATCGAGCCAAGAAGATTTAAAAGAACAGTCGGACAATACAAAAATAATAAGGGATATTATGACCACAAACAAAATGACAAATTTTCCAACAGGGATAATAAGCCAGGTCAATTTACACAAAATATCTGAATTTTTACAATAATAAAGGAAGCACTGAAAATAATTTAGGTCAATTTAAAGTAAATTACTACAGGTTTTCCTATAATAAATGAAGCTCTGAAAATAGCTCTGGGCAATTTAGACATTATTGTTCAAATAGAGGAAACAGGGATAATAATTCAGGCCAATATGGGCAAAGGAACAAAATCTATAAAGACTCTAGAGACAATTATTCAGGCTTAGGAAGAAAAAATAATAATTCCAACCAATTAATACTAGACAAAGGGGAACCCATGGAGGTAGACAATTTAGAAACCAAGAGAGATCTCGAGTAGCAGGACACCCTAGCAGCAGTAGCAGCCCAAATCGCCTGCAATCGCCTTGGCAATTCAACAGAGAGTCCGAAGACTATAAAGAAGTGAAAAACTAAATTTTTTTTTATAAAGAAGCCTCGGACGGCTCACCGAGAATAACAATAACAATTGAAAATAAAAATACCAAGCAATAATATTGTAGATATAGGAGCGAACATAAGTTTAACCGACTCACTTACTTACTTAATTAACGCTATAACCGCTTAAGCGATTTTGGCCGAACTTCTTCTACAATTTGTGGTGTGCGTCTTGATGTTGAAACACAATCTGAGGGAAGTTTTATGCCGACTCCGAACGGCGAATGTTTTTTGTGAGAAGTTTTTTCAAGGCAGAAATACACTCGGAGGTTTGCCATTGCCTGCCGAAGGGCGACCGCTAGTAGAAAAAAACTTTTTCTATAATTTTTGATGTTACCTCTTCCGGCCTGGATTTGAACCTGGGACCCACCGAATGAAGCGCGCACACGCTACGCACTCGGCTACGGCGGCCGCCGTCAGAGTCACTAGCAAGGATAAAATTACTTACGAAGGGCATACTAGAGCACCAATGGAATTTAATTTACCTGATAATGCGTACATAAGATGGAGATCAACATCACTGAAAGGAAGAAAATATAATTTTATAAAAGGTATTGATTCATTAAATCACTTAAACACCATGATAAATCTGATAGATGGAAGAATTACTTTAAATGAAAAAGAAACTGAATTTTTAAATAACCCTTTCAATTTGAAAAAAATTTACATTAGAAGCGACAAATGACAAAATAAAAGAAATACAGTTAGATCATTTGAATGCAGAAGAGTTTACAGAAGTCACAAAATTATTAAAAACATTTGAAAAACTATTATTCAAAGGATGAAAAAAATTAACAAGTACAACGGAAATTGAGCATGAAATAAGAACCACTACAGAGGAGCAAATAAACTCGAAATTATATAGATATCCATCTCAACATGAAGATGAAGTTCGTAAACAAATTCATGAGATGGAGGAGCAAGGAATTATAAGGAAAAATAATTCTAGATACTCCAGTTCCCTAACAGTGATCTCAAAGAAAATGTATAAATCAGGAAAAAGAAAGTACAGGATAATAGTAGATTATACAAAACTGAATGAGGTAAATATAGATGATAAATATCCTTTACCTAACATTGAATCAATACTAGATAAATTGGGACGTGCCCACTACTTCAGACAGATGCAAAACAGCGTTCGTAACACCTCATGGCCTATACGAATTTACAAGGATGCCATTTGGGTTAAAAATGCACCGGCAACCCTTCAACGTCTTATGAATGAAGTTCTACGGGATTTTATAAATAAAACATGCGTGGTATATTTAGATGATATATTAATTTTCAGCACTACATTACAAGAACATTTAAAAGCAATAAAAGTCTTTTAAAGTCCTAGAGAAAAACAATTTAAAAATTTAAATGGACAAATGCAATTTTTTAAAGAAAGAAACTGAGTTTTTAGGACACATTTTAACAAAATCCAAATACAATTAAAGTGATAGAAGAGTTAGAGTTACCAAGAACAGAAAAACAAATAAAGGGCTTTTTGGGTATAATAGGTTATTACCGAAAACTTGTAAAAGATTACGCAAAGGTAGCACAACCAATTACAAAATACCTCAAGAAAGGAGTACAGATTAATACAAAAGATCCATCGTACAAAGAAGCCTTCTTAAAACTCAAGCAATTGATAAGTTCACATCCAATTTTACGATACCCCAATTTTGAAAAAGAATTTACATAAACCACAGATGCATAATTTGAATGCAATTGGCGCATTTATATCTCAAGAGGGACACCAATTATGTTATGTGTCAAGGACGTTGAATAATCACGAAAGAACCTACAAGGAATTTTTAACCTATTATTTGGAGCGTAAATTACTTTAGCCCATATTTGTACGGGAGAAAATTTAAGATCGTAACGGGTCATCAACCAATAAAATATTTACACTCAAAATATAGAGGAAAATATATGTCAATATATCAACGATTGTTGTTAAAGTTAGGAGAATACCAGTTTCTCAAAGAATACATGAAAGTAAAAGAAAATAAAATAGCGGATTTTCTTAGTAGAATACAAAATAACGAGGACGATATTAACGAAAAGGGGGAGGGTGAAATTACTGGCAAAGATATTGAGTACGACCTAAATATGATCGAAGACGATGATGTGCCAATTCAAACGTTCCATTCAGCTGAAGAAACATGCATGCTCATTTTTATATTAAGGAAGAGATAGTCAAAAAATATAGAACACAAACTATCTTAAGAAATAATAAGACAGAGGGACTAAAAATGATACATGGAAAAATAATAATTTTTATAGCTGAATATGATTTTTATCAAATGAGTGAGATATTTAGAAAATACGAGTATATGTATAACAAAAGGAAAAGTAGGAATACTTTCGAAAATATCAGAGCAAAAATATAATACCTATAGTTAAAAAAAAACCTATAGAAATATTTTCTAACGACAATCAATTAGAGTTTGTCAAATGTACAATGAGGGCACAAGAAATCGAAACTGAAGTTGAAGCGGTTAAACAATTTTCGTTTTATCAGACTAGAGAAAGCTTGCATTCTGGTATACAGGAAACTTATAATTAATTTAGAAATAAAATTTACTACCGAAATTAGCAGAACTAATACAAATAGTTATCAACCAATGCGAATCATGCCAGGAGGTAAAATATAATAGGAGACCAAACAAATAAAAATTTTCTCATACAGAAACACCTACAAAATATAATGAAATTATCCATATAGACACCTATGTTGTAAACGACAGAAACCATATTACTATCATTGAACAACTAGAAGACTACATCACCAAAATAGGATAACCGAATAAAATAGTAGCAGGTAATGAATTTAATGTGACAAGGATTAAGGAATTTCTAAGCGATGAAAATATAGAACCTCATCTTACCAAGCCAAACAGTCATACCGGTAACGCGGATATTGAAAGGTTTCAAAATATCATTCCAGGAAAGTTTAGAATGTTATACAAGTTAAACAAAGGCATTTCCGTTAAGCAGCTAATACAAAAAGCTATTAGAAATTATAATGATAGGTTTCATTTTACAATAAAATGCACGCCCAACGAGGTACACAATAACAAAGTAATGAGATTGTAAGAAAAAATTTTGAAAACAAAAATTAAAGAAAGTCTATGTAAGCAATATTAAACGAGCTTTAAAATGTAGAGATATTGATCATGATAACCTAATAACTCTGATGATAAGACAATGTGAAGGAACAATGACTTTGAAAGAAGTAACTGAACAAACCGGAATCATAGATTTGCAAATTAGAGATCAAGACGCACCTAAAGATAGCGACATAGTACTACATATGATTGACGTTCACCAATTAGAAAATATCATCAATGATGTGACTGACAATATAATTTTCATCAAATTAGAAAACAAGGAGATATCACTAAGAGAGTTGTTAGATGCAAGTAATAAGCTACTGACACGTATGCCAGTTCAAACTAGAACTAAACGAGGATTAATTAACGCAATAGGAAGCATGTCCAACAAAATAACAAACACATCTTTTACGGACAAATGACACAATTAAACAACAAATCAAAGTAAATGATTATCTCGCCTCAGCTATTAACATCTCAAACAAATTTAAAAAAATTAAGATTAATTACTAAACAGTAAAATTGAGCACCTGCAAGAAAATATTCTATCAGCCAAATATGGGATAACTAGTGAAGAAATGTGAAATATAATTAGATTATAAAAAACCTAAATATTTCCAATTATGCACAGTAATTGTAAATAATACATTCCTAGTATTCGGCATAAAAATACCTAAAGATTTTAAATATATAAAAGTAAGAGCAATTATCCCAACACCCAATAAAGAAAAAGATGAAATAGAAGCAATAATAGAATAAATATTTATTTATGAAAATAAAACATTAATATTTGAAGAAAATAAATCATTAAAAGAATGAATGATAGAGAACTGGAAATACTAGAAATAAATATACAAACGATTGTTGTTAAAAACGTAATAAATTCACAGCTTAATCATACATGTTCTCAAAAACAACCCATTATAAGCGGAAACCTAATACTATTTAATACGTGTTCAATCAAAATTAACGACTATTATTTTTCTAATTATCTTGAAAATATAACCGAAAATATTGTAAGCTTAAAATATGAGAATGCTCGGAATTTTACGAAAAGAATTACCTTTGATGAAATAATAGAGGAACATAAATCATGATCAAAATATCGCATATCTAAAGTACATAATAGCAATAATAGCTATTGTTATCATCAATAAACACAAACATAGTTATAACTATCAAATTAAATAAACATATGTTAACAATTATGCACAAACATCTGACGGTACATTGACAAATACGAAGAATTTTTTAACCAAATAAATAAAGTAGCAACATGAAACTATTTCCGGCGCATTGGTAAAATTGCATACAAAAAGGGTAATTGAAAATTGAACAGACAGCAAATTCCCAGGAATTATTAAATCGAAAAATACATTGACTATTAAACAGCTTTATTAAATTCAAATGCCGAAAGTATTGAGTAAGCAATTATTGTAACTAAAATAAGTTTCGTTTTAAGTTGAATTAACAAAATAAGGGAGTCTGGTTTAGTACATCTTCAGCGTCACTATGCTGTAACTAAACTTGTAGCTTTTTGCTTTTTAAAAAAAAAAAGAAAGAATAAGGAGTGGCAATAGTACATAAACCGCTCAAAATCGTTGATAAAGATTGAAATGTTTGGAACTTTTTTATATAGAGACAAACTCATATGATGGTCGTGGCCATCCATAGTTTCGGTTGTCGATAGTCACAACCATCGATGGTACTTATGGGTGCGATACAACGGTCATGATGGCCATGACCGCCATTTTAGTTTGTCTCTGCGAAAATTTCACAATGATGCTACAAAATGTAGCAAAAATCTCATTTTTTCGACTTGAAGCGCACTTCACATGTGTTTATAGTGTAAACAAATAAAATGTACTTTAATTTGTTACATAACTTATGCCTCACTTCTTCTACAATTTGTGGAGTGCGTCATGATGAACACAAATTGAGGGGCATACTTAGCGTATTCACAGTTTGTGGGAAACTTAAAATCTGGTAACTTTGCCCAACATTTGACAGCTAAACTGTGAGCACATCATTTTGACTTTGTTTCAAATTTATTTAAATTCCAAAAAACAAATGTCTCGTTTAAGTGGCAAACAAAATATACTGAGTGCACTTAGCCACAAATGTATGCTGGACATAGCTGCCAATGATTCTAGTATGTGCATATATGTACCTATATACATACACAAGACCCTGTCTTCCAAAACAAAAATTGTGTCCCTCAATTGCCTATAGATATTCAACTAAAGATAACTCGTTTTCGTCTGGGATCTAGTGGAGAGAGTGCATCTATTAGGAAGATTGCAACATTGTTCGGTGCTGGCGATGGCGGAACAGTTAGCAAAGTAACCGAGGTTGCATTGGCTATGTTGATGGCACCGAAATCAGATTAGCAGAGTCTCCTTCCAAAGATCACGAACTATACTTTTCTCGCAAAAAACCGTATTCCATAAAAATGCAAGTCGTATGTGACTGTTCGCTAAAAATTAGGCAAGCACCAATAGGATACCGAGGAAGCGTCCATGATGCTAAAATTTTTGCAGAATCACCAATAGGTAAAAACCTAGAACAGTACTTCTCTCAGAGGCAATGGATTGCTGGCGCTTCGGCATATCCTTTGAGCCAAAATCTTATTACACCCTTTCGACAAAACAGTAATGAGCAGACGAAAGAAATGAGAGATAAATATAACCAATACTTCTTTTGGAAAATTAAAGGAAAGATTTGGTAGTTTAAAAGAACTACGATTTCGTTTATCGAACGAAAACAATTACAAAAGTTGTTGTAGATGGATTTTGACATGTTGCATTCTTCACAACATGTTGCTACAATTTAGCTCTGACGAAGAAGATTGTTCCGATAATGAAGATGAAACTGGCTTCCCACAATAAATTTATGAAAACAACGACCTCAGAATAGCATTATCACATTTTGTTGACAATAAAAATTAAACAAGTAATTTGTTTTAATAAAGTGAATACATATGTACGTACATATTTATTTTTTCATTTTTAATTCCTCCATTGCAATTCTTTCTTTCATTTCAAGTTCTTTTAAAGCCACCTTTTCTTTCATTTCAATTTCTAATATTTTTATTTTTTCATCACTTTTGGTTTTTTCTTTTTCAAACAAAAATTTTTGAACTTGTAAATCTAACTCCTTTTCCTTCAAAGCCAGCTCCTTATCCTTCATTTTTGACTCCATTTCTAGTTTTTGTTGCTTCACTTTAACCAAACCAGAATGCATGCTAAGCACATCGGCAAGACCGGTCCGAGAATAAATGCCTTTACGACGATTTATTGTGCTGTATGTAGATGCTGGTGACATACCGATTTCGTGAAACCCATTTGCAACTTCAGGTGTGGCAGCTACATTTGCAGCAGTCGTTGAACTGCTTCCAGCGTCGAAAATGTCTGCAGTGGACGGTGAGCTACTTTCCGTACACACAACTTGTACGTTCAGCGTTTGGATGTTTTCGGCATTATCATCTATAGGCGGCACTGCATTTTCTTCAGTATCTAAAACGGATGCGTTGGATTCAAACTCCTTGTATCCAAATATGTCTTCCAGATCACTGAAGAAAGGGCAGATTTTCGAAATTATGCCTAAAAAAGAAGTGCTTAGATTTGTATAGCAAAAAATACATTTTTAAGTTACTTTCTGTTGTTTCGCCGTCTTGCATAGCACCAGCTCCCGTCGAATTTTGCCAATTTCGCGCTTTGGTATAACATTGGCGCAAGTGTCTTGCCTTCAGCCTCACCAGAGACCAATCCATTTGCAGCTGGTGTGCTTCCAAAAAGCGCTTAAAATACACCTGCGCAGTCGGCTTTTCAAGCGGTCGATTGTCCCGCATGAACATTATGAGCTGCTGCTGCTCCCCGTTGCTCCATTTTCTGTACGGTGCTTTGCGTACACGCCTCGGTTTAGTCTGAAACAAATATTTTTTCATTATTAATAATTATATCACGATTTAAATACTTAATTTTCATTTTACTTACAATTTTGCTTCCGCCAGGTTCCATGTTTGCAAATGTAAACAAAACCAGCTGATCAAAGATGCCAGTTTGCCACAATAAATAAACATGCGCAAAACATCGGGAAATTGAGATAGTAGTGGTATCTTTTCGTTTCACGTAAAATGGAAACGAAACAGATAACTGAGCGGTAAATATGGGAAAATTGCCACCTGGGAAATTTAGCATGCTAGATACCATTTAACTGTGAACAGCATAACTGATTTAAGTCGGCTCTGGATGGCAATTGATTTTTATTTTAGATATTTATTCTTGCCAACAGAAAAAATCTATACGAATCAACGTGTCAAGATACCAAGATACCAATATGAATAAATAAAATAATGTTCACAATCGGAAACAAATTTTTGAAATTAAAAATATTAAATTTTTATTAGAATGTTTTTTTTTTTTGTTTGTAACCGACTGGCAAAAGAGCCTTGATAGGATAACAAATTGCACGTAAAGCAACAACACGAAGTCTGAATGTTACACGAGTTGAAGCAACTCGGTAAAATTATATCCGAACTCAGTTGACGATTAGCTTTCGTCTCGAACGGATCTCTCAGAAGCGCTTTCGTTAGACAACGTTCAGACAGGGAAACTTTTGTCGCGGCAACTCGTTACTTGCAGGAGAGAGAGGGACGAGGAAAGGGGAAGGGCACCGAGTTGCTCGTGCTCGGGCGACACGCTTTGTGTTCTTATTCGTCTCAGTCGGCAGCTAACAAATTTGACATTCCTTTCCGTTTATAAATTCTTTCAGTGGTTGCAGTTTTGTTGAGTTTTAAGTGAATGCATACGGTATGTTTGGAAATAAAATTTTGTTCTTATTTTTTTCGATGAAATATACATATTAACGTAAATTATGTTAAAACTTCATTTTTCAACTCACCTTTTACTTATAATCACAAAATTCAGAATGTGTAAATGCCGCTTAAGCGAAGCGTACAGAAATTTGCGAAAATGATCTAGAATGAAATGCCAAAAAGTTGCCTGAACAGAGTTGCTCTGTGTGAACGCGACGAGCAACACCAAAATGGAAATCGCCGATAATAAGCAACAAAAGTTTCCCTGTCTGAACATAGTCTTAATAACATTTGTGTGAGTATCATAATACATCGCGTACCTTAGAACTTTCAGTTAGTCGTTTTCTTTTTTACATACAGTAAAATTGAGCACCTGCAAGAAAATATTCTATCAGCCAAATATGGGATAACTAGTAAAGAAATGTGAAATATAATTAGATTATAAAAAACCTAAATATTTCCAATTATGCACAGTAATTGTAAATAATACATTCCTAGTATTCGGCATAAAAATACCTAAAGATTTTAAGTATATAAAAGTAAGAGCAATTATCCCAACACCCAATAAAGAAAAAGATGAAATAGAAGCAATAATAGAATAAATATTTATTTATGAAAATAAAACATTAATATTTGAAGAAAATAAATCATTAAAAGAATGAATGATAGAGAACTGGAAATACTAGAAATAAATATACAAACGATTGTTGTTAAAAACGTAATAAATTCACAGCTTAATCATACATGTTCTCAAAAACAACCCATTATAAGCGGAAACCTAATACTATTTAATACGTGTTCAATCAAAATTAACGACTATTATTTTTCTAATTATCTTGAAAATATAACCGAAAATATTGTAAGCTTAAAATATGAGAATGCTCGGAATTTTACGAAAAGAATTACTTTTGATGAAATAATAGAGGAACATAAATCATGATCAAAATATCGCATATCTGGAGTACATAATAGCAATAATAGCTATTGTTATCATCAATAAACACAAACATAGTTATAACTATCAAATTAAATAAACATATGTTAACAATTATGCACAAACATCTGACGGTACATTGACAAATACGAAGAATTTTTTAACCAAATAAGTAAAGTAGCAACATGAAACTATTTCCGGCGCATTAGTAAAATTGCATACAAAAAGGGTAATTGAAAGTTGAACAGACAGCAAATTCCCAGGAATTATTAAATCGAAAAATACATTGACTATTAAACAGCTTTATTAAATTCAAATGCCGAAAGTATTGAGTAAGCAATTATTGTAACTAGAATAAGTTTCGTTTTAAGTTGAATTAACAAAATAAGGGAGTCTGGTTTTGTACATCTTCAGCGTCACTATGCTGTAACTAAACTTGTAGCTTTTTGCTTTTTTAAAAAAAAAAGAAAGAAGAAGGAGTGGCAATAGTACATAAACCGCTCAAAATCGTTGATAAAGATTGAAATGTTTGGAACTTTTTTATATAGAGACAAACTCATATGATGGTCGTGGCCATCCATAGTTTCGATTGTCGATAGTCACAACCATCGATGGTACTTATGGGTGCGATACAACGGTCATGATGGCCATGACCGCCATTTTAGTTTGTCTCTGCGAAAATTTCACAATGATGCTACAAAATGTAGCAAAAATCTCATTTTTTCGACTTGAAGCGCACTTCACATGTGTTTATAGTGTAAACAAATAAAATGTACTTTAATTTGTTACATAACTTATGCCTCACTTCTTCTACAATTTGTGGAGTGCGTCATGATGAACACAAATTGAGGGACATACTGATTTAAGTCGGCTCTGGATGGCAATTGATTTTTATTTTAGATATTTATTCTTGCCAACAGAAAAAATCTATACGAATCAACGTGTCAAGATACCAAGATACCAATATGAATAAATAAAATAATGTTCACAATCGGAAACAAATTTTTGAAATTAAAAATATTAAATTTTTATTAGAATGTTTTTTTTTTTTTGTTTGTAACCGACTGGCAAAAGAGCCTAGATAGGATAACAAATTGCACGTAAAGCAACAACACGAAGTCTGAATGTTACACGAGTTGAAGCAACTCGGTAAAATTATATCCGAACTCAGTTGACGATTAGCTTTCGTCTCGAACGGATCTCTCAGAAGCGCTTTCGTTAGACAACGTTCAGACAGGGAAACTTTTGTCGCGGCAACTCGTTACTTGCAGGAGAGAGAGGGACGAGGAAAGGGGAAGGGCACCGAGTTGCTCGTGCTCGGGCGACACGCTTTGTGTTCTTATTCGTCTCAGTCGGCAGCTAAGAAATTTGACATTCCTTTCCGTTTATAAATTCTTTCAGTGGTTGCAGTTTTGTTGAGTTTTAAGTGAATGCATACGGTATGTTTGGAAATAAAATTTTGTTCTTATTTTTTCGATGAAATATACACATGTGTATGCATATACTATACATATTAACGTAAATTATGTTAAAACTTCATTTTTCAACTCACCTTTTACTTATAATCACAAAATTCAGAATGTGTAAATGCCGCTTAAGCGAAGCGTACAGAAATTTGCGAAAATGATCTAGAATGAAATGCCAAAAAGTTGCCTGAACAGAGTTGCTCTGTGTGAACGCGACGAGCAACACCAAAATGGAAATCGCCGATAATAAGCAACAAAAGTTTCCCTGTCTGAACATAGTCTTAATAACATTTGTGTGAGTATCATAATACATCGCGTACCTTAGAACTTTCAGTTAGTCGTTTTCTTTTTTACATACAATCAAATTCAGCAATTAGATTGTATACAAAAACGCGCCTCCCCTCCTCCCTACTTCTCTTTCATCGTTTCAATAAAAATGAATGATGCCCCACTGTTCCAAACAGATAAAACAAAAGTGTTAAAAGTTATGTCAAATGGGCCAAAACATTTCATAATGAACAGAGTGAACAGTACCGATAACTTAACAAATGTTTCACCTTTCTTAATCAAAAAAGTTATTGACGCCACGTGCAATGGCGAAGTAGAACTGTGTGAAAAATTAAGAAATGGGAATATTCTCATTATATCAAAAAACTGACAACAAGCGGCAAAATTAATAATAACGAAATCGATACAAGTGGAACTTGCGGAACACGCAACTCTTAATTATTCAAAGGGAGTAATATACTCCAATGACTTGAGAGGAATAGCAGAAGATGAAATTCTTAACGAACTGAAGCACCAAAGTGTGTGCGCAGTAAAGAAAATATTGAAAAAATCAGAAGATATGCTAGTAGAAACAGGCCTGGTTAAGAGTATATTAACGTTCTCCAGCACAACACTATCAAATGATGTATCAGTCTGCGCCAACGACGATCACCTCAACCCAGACATAAATGAAACCTGTTATGCCCAGTCAAAGTGCATCAATTGCTCAGAAGATAATGTGACAAACTGCTATCACAATGTCTTCAGCAAAAGTTGTCCCACATTCCTGAAAGAGAAGGAGATCCAGGCTATAATTACTCTTGAGAAGGTGGATAGAAAGGCAATAATAACAACGTATAAACAACGGCATTAGCACGGCGCAACACTCTCCTCAACTATTACACAATACAAATCAAGACAACCCGACAAGCTCAACTATCAACAATAATATTAACATGACAGGCAGCAACTCAAAACATTCACAACTCGATATGATATTAAGATAGCCTCACTGCAAGAAACCCATTTACATCCTCTCTTCACGAACTTTCCAATCCCTGTCAATTTTAGTGTTTATCCCCTTATCCACACAAATACGCGAGGAGGTGTGGCCATCTTAGTGCATAACTCAATTCAACACAAGCAAATTTCAGTTCACAAAGGCTTTGAGGCAGTCTCGGTAGAAATATATTCCAAAAAAACCTTTACAGTTATATCAGCATATATTTCCCCGTCTACCAGATTCAATTACCAAAACTTAGAAAAGGTTCTTCTTAACCACAACCTAGAGCTACTAATCACGGGATTTTAATGGTTGGCATGGAAATTGGGGATCACGAAAAAGTAACGCAAGGGGTAAACGAATAGCGGACTTCATCAACAACTCAAACTATGTACTACTTAATGACAAATCCCCGACTCACTTCTCAACACACAGCACCCTGGCAAATGTAGACATCACATTCAGTTTGCCAACAGTTAGCATTGTCTCAGAATGGCAAATCGAAAAAGATTTGTATGGAAGTGATCACTTCCCTATCTTGATTAATATGTTTGGACCGTTACACCCCCAACCAGTATAATGTAAGGCAAAGTTTAAAGTAGATGCAGCAGGCTGGCCCCTCTTTCAAAGTAAGCAAAGTCAAGCAACGCCTATGCTAGTCTTAAGCCTGTCATCCCAATACAAACGTAGAAGCCACCAACTTCAGGAGCATTATTTTACAGGTTGCTAATGAATCGATCCCACAATCACGTCAGCACGGTCGGTTCCCTGGTGAAATCAGCATCTCAGTGAATTGAAAAAAAGGAAGACCAAACGATGGTAAGAATTTAAAAGAAATATCACTACGCAAAATTTGCTTCAATATAAAAAAGCTAATGCTAAACTCAAGCGCGAGATTAAAGTCACGAAAAGACAGTCGATGCAATATTTTACAGCTCAAATTAAATTTAAATAACTTATTTAAAGGAATTGAAGAATGGTGTGAATACTCATGTGTGACCCAATCTTCCACTAAATGTAGATACGCTCATATCTGTAGAAAGCATAATTGTACCTGCAGTATAATCTCCTCGAACACCCCTCTGACTAAAGCTAGCGAAATAAAAATACTTGCTGTCATTATAAACAAGAGATACAAATGGAACTCTCACATAGAATACCTTTCGTCTTCTATCACTAAACAGCTCAACATCAAGAACAAAACTGAACTTCGGCACTCTCTCATTAGTTTCTCTATTCAAAACCTTAATCTTACCGAAAATAAGCTATGGATATTCTTGCATGGGTATGCTCCACCACATCTACTTAATAAAATAAAGGCAATATTGAATCAATCAATAATAACAGCATTAGGCGCCCTGCGCTCAACTCCAACTCCTAATTTATTATACGAAGCGAATATTTTAACCCTGGAAGATCAATGAGACCTAGTCACGCTAAAGCTTTCAAGGGCAATAAAGAATACTTATGACAATCCGCTAGCAACATGCGCAAAAAATATTTCGAAACGACGAAATGCATCCCGAATTTCAAGCGCCATAGAAAAAATCTATAAACTTAGCACAAACTGAGTATACCAGGCAACTGACATACAGCCCAAACCCAACCCCTTGGCGACTCAAGCCAACATCGATCGACACGACCCTACGAATACATACTAAAAACAACACAAACCCTTCACAATTTAACTCTATGATCCAAGAAATAAAATCAAATTTAAAAGACTACAACTTTATTTACACAGACGGTTCCTTGAAAAATGGGCATCACATACATCATAACAAAATTAAATCATATTGTTAAAATCTCAAATCTACCCGAGTATAATTCTATCATCTCCGCTGAAATTATTGCAATTTCTGAAGTTATTGACATTTTTAAAAATCAAAAAGGTAAATATGCTATTTGCTCAGATTCGTTATCTTCGCTAGAGGCAATAGCAAATATAAACAACCACGAATTCTATTCAGCAAAAATCCGAAATACACTGATAGAGACATTCCCGAGAAGTATTTTAATATGGGTTCCCGGTCATGGTCAAATCAGCGGAAATGAAACAGCAGACAAGGCGGCGAAAGACGCTCATATGTTACCACTGATATCAACTAATAATTGCTGCACTAAAGATATTAATAAATACATAAAAAATGAAATCTTAAAAAAACACCAAACAACATTCAACAAGTCAAATGATTGGTATGAACAAATAAACGCAAACAGGACGAATATAAAGTATTTATCGAACTTCAACAACAACGAATTCAGCAGATTAGACATTACAAAAATTGAACGACTGCGACTAGGTCATAAAAAGCTTACACACAGTTACATTACAAACAATACCGGCACCCCAAGGTGTACCTGCAACCAAGACTCACTATTAACTATCAAGTACTTACTGCTGGACTGCTCGCTTTACACAAGACAGAGATACGCGATATTCAAAAATTCCTATCCCTTACTTGCCCTTTCCTCTCCTTCCAAGGAAGCGATCACCAACAAAAACAACTAAATTATATTTTCTACTCTAATTTAAAAGATATGTACAATAATATATTATCTAGTTAAGCTTAAGGCATTGTAGCTATAGCTTAGTAATTAGCTTATAAGTCTACACACATATAAGTCTACACACATATAAGCTAATATATGAAAATAAAATAAATAAATATCCTAACTCAGATGCAGTATTGTAAAAAAAGTCATTTTTATTTCAATAGTGCATTTAAATATATAACCAAATCAACCATTATTTTGCCAGCAGAAATATTTACCGTTAATAAATAGCACTAAACAATTCGCAAGTTCCATCAAAGATGCTAACAGGGTTGCTTTTGCAACATAAGGAAATTTTATTCGTGTTGGAGCGTTCGTTTGCAAGTCGGCTAGAAAGAACACAATATAAAAAATTTATATATTTAAGTAAATAAACAAACAACTCAAACGTACAGCACTATAGGTTTGTTTAGCAAAACTGAAAAACCTTCTGTACGATGTTCCCTTTTAGAAAAAGACCATGGGTACTATATTACTCTTAATTGCTGTTGTACAGTTTATTGTTTACGTTCTTCGTATTGCAAAATTATTGGTACTTTAAGTTGTATAAAACTTGTATCAACCCTCGTAAATCTTAGCTACGCAAGTATCATACCTGCCAGTGTAGTGCTATTTTTGCATTAGAATTGAATGGGCAATCAAGAGTCTTTAATATTGATATCAACCGCATATGAATATTTTCATATCGGACTGATTTGGGTGCCGGACCATAGCGACATTACGAGGAACTGCATGGCTCATCAGCTGACTTGGTAGGGCACCCTAGAAGATATAGATACTGACAGGGAGCGGATGCGACCTTCTTTGGCCGCCTGCGAAGTTTGATTGGACAGATGGGATTTTTGCCAACTCAGCAACCTTTTATCAGAATATCACGACATGCAGAGTTGACCGCAGGCTTTCGAAGGAACTCCAGGCGCTAAAAAAGCGTTAACTCTTGACTCTTACTAGGGTTTTACTGGCATTGTTCGATAGTATTCATACGTCTAGGCCGAATATAGTACTCGACTCGCAGCTGCTTGGAGGATGAAATTAAAAAAAAAACATTTCTGACAACTCAATTGGAGCGAGGTCTATTCATATAAGTTGTTTTAAATTGTATTTTGATATATTATTGCTTTATTAAGTCAAGAATTAGTGATATTGGATTGTTTTGTGAAAACCTTTGTCAGAATGGTTTAGTAGCAGATACAAGTTTTCGAAGAGTCTTTTGACATTCGAGCTATTTTTTTCTGTGTTTGGATTATCTGATTATTTTGCGCTTATAGTTAACCAAACTGTCTTCTGGGTTTTCGTTGTTAGTAGAAAATGAAGTCAAATCAAGAGAAATAGAAGAAAATGTCATCTCAACAGTCAGTGATTCCGAGGTTGATGCTTTGATATATTCAATTGGAGTATATGGGTAGAATTCGACGACCCTGATGACAGGATAGTAAATTCAAATTATACTTTTGATCAAATCGCACGTGGAGATCATGCGATGGTAAATAATTTCTTGCAATTATTGGACTCCTCATCGTTTGTGGATGAAGTTTACTTGCTTAGGAGTGTAAGCAATGTAACTAAAGAACAAGAACAACCTTCAGGAAAGGAGGTAGTGGCTAACAATAGGTGTAGTAAACGCCCCAATACCGCAAAAATTTCCACCAGATAGTGGATTTACCGCGTTAGTATTTCAAAAATTAGCGTATATCTACATTGAATTGGATGAGTTAGTTTATAGCTCTCGTGTTTGTAATAGCGCTTGTAGCCTAAACAGAAATTCAAGTTAGTTTTTACTTTAATTTCCATTTCGATCAGACAAATTAATCACTTCTGCTTGACACCCTGTTTCATTGCGCTAAACATATTTCTTACAAAAATATTCACTTTTTCCAGTGAAAAAGCGACCTGTCAAAATTTGCCTCGTCACAGTGCCTTCTTGGGCACCAAAAACCTTTTGTTTTCGAGTCCTTCACCTTCAAGTCCTCAGACAGTGGGCAACGTGTTACCCAGAGATAATTGCACACATAGTGTCATGAGAAAAATGGTGTTTGTAATTGCGAGACCACTTGGGTTTCGTCATTTACCAGGAGTTCTACTTATGTACCTACATAAATGCTATCGGTGCTAAATTATATTCGGATTTGAGACCTTACGCAGATAAGTTACATATGGTGTGTAATAAAGTTTGGGTGTAACTTGGTATACATTGGTGTATAAATCATACACACGCACCTACATATGGTGTGTAAAAGCTAAAGCCAAAAGTTACAGTTTTAGTTCTTTTTGTATATAATAATATATAACTATAAAGGCCTTTTTGTAATATATACGTTTTAAAAGTTTTAAATTGAAGTAAGCTCGGTTCTGCATCTATATTCTGCTTTAAGCAGTGACACTTTTTTTTTGCGATTTTATTCATACCAAAATACAAGAAAATGAAATCATTAAGAAAAATAATAAAATCTCAACGCTAAGCACGTTATATTAAAACAAAGTGTATAGTATTAGTAATGATTCGTGAATTAAAGAAAACGTATATTAATAAGAAAAAAAACAAATTGTGCACAAAAGAGGGAAATTTATAAGACCTGTGAATATTTCGACAGTGCATATCTGTTATTGACAATATCAACAGCTACATAAATCACCAACACCAAGAATGATAAAAAACAAAATTGCGTCTGCCTCGCTGAGATTAACTGATAGTGACGTAATAATAGCTACAGAAGGAGAGATTAAAGAAAAAATTCTAAAAAATGGGGAAGATGCTTAGAAGAGGAAGACAAACGGCAGATGGATTGAAAAGTTCTATTAGCTAAGCTTTTGTAAAATTCTTTTATTTCATCAGCGAAAAAGTGGATGCTGCAAAATCGACAAAAAGATGATTAGCAGTCTGCGGAAGGCGCAATCTTGTATTCTATCATTCTGTCATTCATGTCATTTTTGAATCAGTACTTTATGGTAATGCGTGCTATAATAATAAAGAGGAGGTCATGTACGTATTGACAATTCATTTTGCTACGACCTTAGCTCAACATTTTATTGTGGAAATGAAGGGAAAAAAGGAAGAAATTAAAGCCTTTTTGGGGGAAAATATCTAATCAAAATATTCTTATTTTTACTATAATCCTAATGCAATATATATATATATATACATACAGAATTAATAATACTACAAAATAATTAGTTTTCTACACATTCGTCTACGGCAGCCTTGGAATATGTACATACATAGGTTAAAGAAATCACTAAACGAATTATTCGCACAACATAAGATGCGTTATCTTTATATTGAGGGTCCACCGTATTCGGAAAGTTTCATTGTATTCAAAGAATGGCGCACTCACAATCGGGCGATACTGAATACTGTTAAAAGAATCCCCCTCAAAATTGGAAAATAGGGCACACAGTTTTTCTAAGGCAGTCAACATGGCGGAATTAGAAGCTGTCTAAGTACGTCACCTTTCATAATTACATCATGATGTTACTATAAGTATTTCTTAAATTATTTGCTGATGATGCCTCACAAAAAGCATAATTACACAATCCAAAAGAGAAATTTCAACAACAGCATATTGGATTTCCACAACGATAACCAATAAAGAAAATGTGTGAAAGTGTAAGCACACTTATTCACTTTAACAGGAAATTTTTAAAATCAAATATTGGAATTGAAATGTGAAAATGGGAGCACGGATGTTTGTTTTACTTTGACTGCACATGTGCGCCTACGCGAGTGTTAATCATTCGATTGAATACTGAATTTTCAGTTTGCAATAGATTTGTAAATACGGAAAGAGATACGGAAATAACATAAACGATCGATAGGGAACTATTATTGGTAGGTAGGGATCATCCAAGATGTTCGAATTTCTTGGGGTGTTGCGAATGATAACAGTTGGGTGGGAGTCATGGGTTGGCAAACGATCTAAGCTAACCACGGCAAATCAGCAAGGATTAAAACCACCTTTTTATCTGTTTTTTATAAATGAAACTCTTGAGCATGCTAACATTTAAAGTTTATTTTAGCGTGTAGTAAGGGGTTAGGCGGACAGGAGTCGGAAACAAACGCGTGCCCTAGCTTATACTTGCCACCAAAGTGATGTTCTATTAGAGTGTTTATACCTATACTACTCTATGCTACATCTTCAGGACCACTCTTAGACACAAAATCGCGTGGAGATCATAAATTCTCAATTCCCCTTAAGCAATTTCGAACTTTGCAAGGATTTTAGAGGATCGCTCGCTAATAACTTCATATAAATACGAAATAGTAGACGGTAACTGAACAGAACGAAAAATGACACTGAAGATGGCACAATGCCGAAATTGGTTTGGCTCTCAACCAATCTTGGTAAGGGATAACGGAAAATCGTTCCAGTATACATGAAAAGAGTTTTACTTGAGATTGGATAAAATTTGTCCTGATTACAAAATTGTAGATCGTTGGGGAAATAATCAAAATTGGCTTAGCATAGGTATATTCCAATTAAAAAAGCGACTGCCGTGAAATAAAGAAAAACATTTTTTTACAAACAAAAACGAAAACCATTACGAAACAAGTAAGCAAGAGTCTTAGATTTGGTGCAACCGAACTTTAAATACTCTGCACAGGTTTTTATTTCCAATAAACCGTGCTTTTCCTTATTTTGACAAATTTATTTACGTTGTTGTTATTTAAGTCAAAACTAAAATAAATTGGTACGCTTTTAATGTGTGTGTTTATGTACTGTTATATGTTTAAGAAATTATTGTTATATTCGCTTTATTAAAATATTTACTTGAAATATTTT
Source organism: Anomoia purmunda (assembly GCA_951828415.1). Classification (NCBI taxonomy): domain Eukaryota; kingdom Metazoa; phylum Arthropoda; class Insecta; order Diptera; family Tephritidae; genus Anomoia; species Anomoia purmunda. The sequence continues at coordinate 92,127,454 of OX639993.1, forward strand.
CATAATGTATAATTTATTATTTATTATATTAAACAATTTCCGTACTGTACTTGTAAAATATGAGTGCTTATAGTTACATTTTTCTTCTCAAGTATAAGCTTATAAAAAATTTGCTAATGATATTCTTAAAATTAAAATAAAGGGAATTTAGTCAAAGACCGAAATGAAAATACATCCGTGACAACTGTAAACCGTTTTATAAGAAATTGCGTTTACCATATCTGAAAACGCCCAGTAAAGTTGCATCCCTGCAGGTGTAGTACAAAATTCTAGACCTAACAGCGATCTAAGACTGCTATCTTTAAGAAACTTTTCTATTCTATCCTCCATAGACTGGGCACCACTGCGGTCGGCGTCAAAAGTATAAAGGAGTCTAAGTGCGGATTCAACCGAACCTTAAACACCCGGTGCAGGTTTTATTTCAAAGCTAATCTTGTATATAAAAATTAATGTGAGTCCTTTATAGGCGTTCAAACTACTTAATTATACATACCTATTTGCTCTAAGGTGGGCGATACTATGGCCATTCCCAACATTTATGATTCCATGCATTTCATTGTTAAACCCAATTAATCAAATTTGAGCAAATTACTTTGCATAGTTAATAAATATCGGATTTTTTAATTAATATATTTTATTGTTGTATAAGAGTGGCGCATGGTTTTTGTACGATTTTTACAATTTTCGAAATTTTGCTTATTGACTTCAAATTCAAAGTGTGCACCAAATTTGGGTGAAGTTTGGTGGCATAATATTTGAGATATACCTGTTTGCTCGAAAATGGGCGATGCCATGTCTATTACCAATAAATTTAAGCAAATTCTGTTCAATAGTTTCTTAAATATCGCGATTCTTTGATTTTGAAAACTACCGTTATATGTGAGGTGGGCGTAGTTTTGGCTCGGTTTGTACAATTTTTACAATTGCGCTTATCTACATCAATTTTCATAATTTTTTTGATTCGTTGTATTTACTAGTGTAGCCCCACCCTTCATATTAAATTTGAAAGAATTGTTTTAATGCTGACTTAAATATGGCGTTTTTTTTTATTTCTTAAAAATTACCGGGCGAGGTGGGCTTGGATTTGTCCGATTTTAACAATTTTAGAAATTTGGCATTTTGACTTGCAAAGAGTGGTGTTTGGTATAGTTTGGTCAAGTAGTTTCCGAGATATAAGTTTTTTCAAAAAAACTTACAGGCGTATTTCTTTCCCAAACCCAATCCTATGTGTCAAATTTGAGTAAATTGTATGCAATAGTTGCGAAAATATCGAGGCCTTTTGATTTTCACCAAACATCGTTATGTGAGCGTGGTTATGGTCCGATTTGGCCCATTTGCATTACTAGAGTACCTTGAGCCCAGGTCAATGTGTATACGAGCTTCGTTAAGATAGCTCAATATTTACTCGAGTTATCCGACTGACGGACGGACAGACAGACATGGCTAAATCAAATTCGCTATTAATTCTAAAAATTTTGAACATGTCTATATCTGTTACAAACAAACGGTAGGTGAACAAAGTTATAATAGCCTGGGCATCAGTGCGCTCGGCCATAAAAATGATACAAACAAATATGTAAGTAACCAAGAAAATATTTTCTTGGATTTATTAAATTTAGGAAAACCCCTTTACTAATATTGAGAAAACGATTTGCTCTTTTACTTCAATAAACCAGAAGGTTAGTACCGTACTTGGCCATTCCTTTTACTACGACGATCTCTCTTTGGTCTGAAAGGGAGTCGCCTCGGAAAAATAGTTAGACTCTCCAGTTATTCAGAAATCAGATGTCACAAAGGCAGCGTTATCACCTACAAGGTTATCACCTCTTTAAATGTCAACATTCGTTTAGTGTTTTTGTTAATTATGTAATTTTAACAAAACAAGAATATATTTAAATTAATATGAAAGTTAATGAATCAAAAACGGTTGGTTCTCCTAACGCCAATCAATTCCACCAACCACCTTCTTCTTGTTCTTTTTCTTTAGTTGCCGATCATTCTTCGTTAGGATGGCATTTTTGTGTATTTCGGAAGGTTAACACAGGATTGCAATTTATTGTTTTTTAAATACATAAAAATATGATACTAAGTATTGTTCCTTATTTGGTATATATGTACAAAATATGTAAATTTATATTATAGGAAGTGTTGCACCTCAACGTGTATATGTATATGTGAATATACATACATATCTATGTTAGCGCGTAAGTGTATGAATAAGCAGGTAGTTTGGAGTTGAAAATTTTAAAAGGACGAATAAATACGACCGTTGAACAAGAATTGGGTGATTCGCAAGGTGTCATAATGTGTGATAAGTCATAAAGTCATAAAATGTAAAAAAATACAAAATTGCTTAGTTTTAATTGTTTGTTTCAATGCAATCCAAAATCATAACTTTCGGAATCTAAAATTGTATGACTTTATGAATTATGACACCTTGTGAATCACTTAAATATATTGCTATCGTTTCGGGATTTACTTGCGATAGTTTTGTGGACTTAAGTCTTGCAAGTTACTCGTATACGTATCTTTGGTGAGCATTACCCCGCTGGATACTCGTCTGCATCGCTGTCCATACCTTGGTACATAAAATGATAACCTTTTGTTTGCAAAATAAATATGTAAAAACTAGAGGTGTGAAACTATTGATGGCATTATCGACCATTGATGATAATGTAGCCATAATTGTGTTTGGTACAATTTGCAGCCGAAAAGTACTTTGTCATCACATCTACCTTTTCGGTACATTTGGATCGAATGTAAAGCTGTTTATATTTTGTTTTACTTTCAATTATACGGCCTTGTTCTGAAAATCGAAAAGAAAGTTCGATATCGAGTATATTTTGAATTTCGAAAATGAATTAGATGAGATTGTTGCCATTTCTATGATTGCAAAAAATCCTAATGCGAAAGACAAAACATTATTTCACAAATTGATGAAAAAGGAAATTCAAGAACCCGATTGATGAAAACAAAAGATTACCACTCCGATCCTGAAAAAAACTTCCAGGTATATATCTCCGTTTTCTCATTTTGCGGAGACCTTATCCTCTGTCCTTCTTTCTCATTCGAACTTCCAAGCTGAAAAAGTTGGTATTACCAATACCTGGAAAAGGGAGAACTAGTTGATGTGTTTAGGGAGTATTTGGGATTGAACACGCCTTTATATTTATTTGAGTTTATTTCTCTGAAAATCTTCGATAATTAACCTAAACAAATTCTGCTCAAGTTTTTTAATTGCAGGTTAGTTTTGGATAATTGAAGGTGAACAATTATCTATCTCGCTATGCCTAATTACAATTTCCCAATAAAGAGGCGTAAAAATAATAAAAGCAAACCTTATAATATTCCCATAGGTATGTACATACATATATAAATATCTCATATATTAATTATTTTAGACATCGGCCGAAGGTCGAAACTCCTCCGTACATTTTTTTTCTAGCAAAATAAACTTCTGACTGTTATTTTAATTTTTTATGTTAAACATTTTTAAAAATATTTATTTATAAGCCAAAGCCAAACAAATACACTTAAAATATTCTTGTTATGTTTGGCCTTATATGTTTGTAACGACTGCAATTTATTGAGCTTGAGGTCAAGTTTTTATTAGGGAATAATATGAGAAAACAACGATTTTTCAAAGTGGTAGAAGTGATAGCTGCTATGTTTGAACCATGGTACACGGAGTTGACAGGCCAGCAACCATTCAGCCACGCTAACCGTGTGAAAATCGTTTGCTTTCTCATTATCCCTATACCCAACCATACCGCTATTTAGTGTAACGTCGCAACTACATACGTGCTTAACAGCTTGGTCGGTATTTTTGTTTTAGACGGTTCCTAGTTGGCTATTTCAAAATGAATGGAGGAGAATTCTGTTATATACATGCACATTCTTAGACTGTGATTTCAACATAAGTTAAGAATACGGCCCGTTCGGGAGCAGATGTGTATCACTGAACTTTTATGCGGATTTCAAAAATACAAACGTAATTTTTTTAAACATACGAAATATTTGAAAATGAAACGAGCTAACAAACCAACTGTGGAACTTTTTGGGACTTTTTGTTCTCTAAAATTTTAGTGATGTAAGTTTTTTAGTGTAATATATTCCTATGAATTTTTAAACGATTCAAGTTTGTTAATGTGATATACATATTTAGGTATGAAAGCATTTTATGTTATATTAAAATTATTATTTTATCTGCTATATGTATGTACGTTTTATATACGTCCCACATCCAATCGTAAAAAGTACATACATATGTATTAACATATATCTATAGAGCAATAAAAAGGAATGCTTCTGTTTTAATAATCAAGCAGTGGAAAATAATATGTTTACATTTTTTAGTTTTCCAAATAAAATATTCCGTTAGTTCCAGTTTGAAATTCAGTACACAACGCATGCCTTACTTTCGCTGTTAAGCCTAATGACATATTTTTTGCTAGCTTTGAATATCTATTCTTTAATATATGCATTATTAAGATCTTTATAAAGTTCATCAATTTTCACATACATACCAAGATCGCCTTACAGTTTTAGAATGATAACGTTGGAGTATTTCAACATTTGAGTGACTTGCCGTTCCCCATAGTTGTATAGCATAAGTCCAAATCGGTTTAAGAAGTGCCTTTTATATAGCCACTTTATTTTCTAAGCTCAGTTGCGAGTTTTTTCTAAAAAGCCAATATAATTTCTTTGTTTTTTGGTTTAGTCGCGTTATTTTAGCTTTTATATGTATGTGCTTTTCATGTCAGCCTTCAATCAAGATGTATGTACATATGCACACCAAGATACCCGTTCTGGGAATCGGACAAACATTGTTCGGCGTCGATGTATAGATCACCGTAAACTGTTACAGTTATTGTTGTCCGTAAATTTTTAGATATAAGCACATATACTGTGGGAGTAATCTCACGCCATACTTCATGGGTATGGGTAAGTGAGTTGCCTTCATGGAAAAATATCAGAATTTTTTAAATATGTTCTAATAAAAGGGTCACCTCCTCCTCATTCTAAATGGGCATGAGTCTATAAGCCCAATTTTTGTTTTTTTTTTATTTGCGCTAAGTCTTCTTATAAATTCAAATAAACTTTCGGGCTTGACACTTAGTAGTGTTAATTTCAATATAGTCCATGTTACCGTTCACGTTTGTTGGGAGTAATTTGTGTTTGTACGGTTTTGTAGAAATTGAAAGCGATTATTTAGTGGATTGTTTTGACAAACAGTGCCAGGATTGTAATGTGGGGAATGGTAATAAGGGTGGTGTCGAAAAGTCTGTCGTTGTTTGGACACATCGCTTTGTGTGTAATTTTTTCGATAGTTATATGATTCGCCATATCGGCTTAAGGTTAGGTTAGGTTGGAGTGGCAGCCGCCTACAGCGGCTCACTTAGGCCAATATTAGGCCCATTGTGTTACCACAAGAAAAGTTTTGTACCATCCCAAAAAGAAAAATTACCCCTTACTAAACCAGTTTGCCTCATTGATAAACTTCAACAGACAATTTACCTCGGTGCTTGAAACCTCACTAAGGTCATCCAAAAACGGTGATCCCAGATATCGCATTCTGCTTTTACACAGTGCAGGACACTTACACAGTAAATGCAAGATCGTTTCCTCCTCCTCGTCGTTCTTGCAGCTCCTACAGCATCTTCGGAAGGGTACTCCCAACCTTTCAGCATGTTTCCCTATCAGACAGTGCCCTGTTAGAGCCCCGATGACGTTGGAAATGTTTTCCCTACTTAGAGAGAGAACGCTGCGCGACCGTTTCCGGTCCCATTTAGGCCACGTCTGCCTTGAGGTACGACAAGCCGTATTTTGCCTCCATCTATTGTCAGCTTGTTTATATGTAAAATCTCTGAGTAGCATTTTGCAAGTGGCAAACGGCATACCAATGCGTTCTTTGTCCTGAAGAATCTGCTTGGTCGTACCTTGTCTTGCAAGTTCATCTGCCATGCAGTTTCCCTCTATGTCCCGGTGACCAGGGACCCAAATGAGGTACAGTCTGTTCTGCTTAGCCATCTCCTGTAGAGATCGGCGGCAGTCCAGCGCGATATTCGAGGTAAACGTGAGAGAGCTCAGAGCTTTGATTGCAGCCTGGCTGTCACTAAAAATGAAGATGTCTCTTCCTATAATCCCGGTCCCTATCTTCTTCACCGCTTCCATGATAGCTGAGACCTCAGCCTGGAAGACGCTGCAGTGATCTGGTAACCTAAAGGAAATTTGCAGGGGAGGGTTTCGTGAGAAAACGCCCCCTCCTACCTGATTATCGAGTTTCGAGCCATCTGTATAGATGACAATGCTCTCAGGTGGAGTGTGAAACTCAGGTTTCCACTCTTCCCTGCTTGGAATTCGGCTTAAAATTCCTCTTGAATTCCGCGCCAAACGGTTAACGTAAAGGCGCCGATTGTAGAGATTTATCCAACCAGAAAAGATAGCACCAATCGCTTCTTTACTTAAATATCTCTTGCACGTAGGCAAGCTATTTATTTATTAGCTGAAATAAATAAATATATATTTATATTTGTAATGAGTTGCAGGGATCTTATTTGTGTATAGTTCAGAGTTCTCTTCCGAAGTGGCCGAGAACTGGGTGATCACAAACGGCGAAACCATCATCCGAAGCGGGAAACAGGACTCGAAGTAACAGATAACGAGTAGCTGTTACTATTTGTACATTAGCGACATCTGCAAGTGGCATTTTTTTGACAATTCAGCCACACGGTTGTTGGACTTAAACATTCCGCCCGCCTTGCAGTATCGCTGCAACAGACTTAATTCATTTTTAAGTTCCAACAATATTAACAATTCATTTAGTTTTTTATATAAATATTTAACAATTTGTTTTGGTTTTTTTTTATTCATGCAAATTAATTGGCCATCCAACCGAGCAGAGTGTTCTGAGCGGCTGGTCGAGTAGGGGTGGCTGCCGTAAGTCCCGGCCGCAGAATCATCGCATACACCTCTGCTCCAAGGATCAAATATACCGCGCTTGGCGGACGAAAGGTCGGGCTTGCCAGACGTAAATTGTCGAATTCGGTTAAAATTCGAGATCTAACGTGCGCCCGGGGGTGATATGAGAGAGACCTGATATGACATTCAGGGTGAACCTGTACACCTCTGCATGATCTCGGTGTAATATTTGTAGTCGACACCCCAGCTGCCGAGATATCGTAGACTTAGGATGCCCTGGGTCCACGGTTGCGCGTACCACGTAAAACCTTCCCCGGGACATCACTTTAACCGCCACCGTTGGCGTGAGGACAGATAGCCCTGAAGCGCTTAGGGAAGTTCCCGTCATCCGTTCTAGAGCGTCTCTCACATTTCGGCGGTGGGAATCTAAGAGTATCGTGGTATCTTCCTTATGTTCGGCCGCTGCCACGTTGACCAGACACTCGACAGAGGAGGTCTGAGTACGGGGGCTCGTTGGAGTGGGGCGTGTCGTTCGCTATGGGGTGCAGATCATCCTCGTCTGCGTCGATCTGCAGCAACTCCACTTCGTCCCTCGACTCAGTCCAGGTATGGACACTTTGCGGATGGGTTGGCACATCTTCCTCAATCATGGGTTGCTCGCCTAAGCGAAGGAGACTGTGGTGCCGCCCTTCGCAATGGTCGCAGTTCCTTTGCGAGACGCAATCTTTGGTCAGGTGATGCGGCGATAAACAGTTGGCGCAGTGGCAGTCGCCTTCATCTTTTGCCACCTCTTGACAATCGAAGTTGGGTTTTCGATGACTTCGGACCCTGCAATAGCTAGTGATGGGGTGCCAATTAAAAAATGGCCGGGAGTTAGAAGTTCCGTTGATCCGGAACATGGGGCTGATATAACGTGAGTTGAGGCAAGATTCGATTCTTGCCAGCAACGTAGAGAGCTCCTCAATAGGAAAACGCAAGGAGTTCGCCACTTTCCTGAAATGCATTTAAAACTTTTTACACCAGCTTCCTAAAGCTCTCCCATATGAAGCGCTCTTGGGGGTATGAAATGCCATGTGATCTTCTGGTGAGCGAATGTTCGACATGTTGTCTTGCTCGCTCTTACAAAGTTGGTGCCATTGTCCGACGACACATTCTGAGGACAGTCGCGTCTGGACACAAATCGCGAGAAGGCTGCTAAGAATGAAGCGGTGGACAAATCGCTGGTAGCATCCGGGTGTATTGCCTTTGTCGCGAAACAGACAGAAACATAAACATATCCCTTGGTTATGCGGGACGCTCGACCCGTAAAACTCCTTATCTCAAAGGGCCTATTAAAGTCAACTCCGGTGTTCATAAAGGTTATGTTAACCTCTGTGCGTTCCGGTGGCAGAGCCGCCATCAATTGCTCCCGCGCCTTCTTCCTGTAAATTGCGCAAACTTGACAATTGTGAGTAATAGTTTTTATTAAATTTATCATTCGCACGATCCAAAATTCTGACCTCAGAATTCTCAACATAAGTTAGTTTCCCCGAGAAGGGAAACCGCATGCACGAATTTAACCAAAAGTTTCCCAAACTGGCACTCATATGGAATGATGATCGGGTGTCGTTCGTTGTATGGCAAACCAGCCAACGGTACTCTCCCTCCAACTCGCATAACTCCCTTCCCATCAAGGAATGGATTAAGAGTGCTAATGGAGCTTTTCGCATTGACTTTGATGCTGTAAGTGCCTGATACTTCTCGTGTTAGTTCCGCTTCTGCGCAAGAACAATGAGGCGTATTTCTTCTGCTGGGCTTATTTCTGGTGATTCCTCTTGGGGGCTCAATTTATGTCTGTGGTGAATGCTGCGGTAGAATAGCGGAATTCGCACCGTCCCCTCATGGCTCGAGAGAACTCAGAAAATTGCTCCAAAATGCCTTCATGCGGCGAAATTAGTACTGCAAGCACCCTGGCTGCTGTTTTTCCAATTCAGTTTCCAAAGGGTTTTTTATTGGTGTGGTGGGACCAAGAAGATGACTCTTGTTTCAACCACTACTAAGGTGATGCACCCCGACTGCAGAGATCTGCCGGATTATGCGCTGAATCCACATGATTCCATCCATATACTCCAACCAGTTTATCGATTTTTGCGACCCTGTTACCCACAAATGTTGTCCACATACATACGGGGTTTTTAAGCCAAGAAAAGATGATCGTAGAATCGGTCCATTTGTAGATTACTGGCTGTGCGACTTGGAACTGTGGATGAAATACATTAATTAATTCGGCTAGTAATAACGCCCCGCAAAGCTCCAACCGAGGTATGAACACCGTTTTTACTGATGTATATAGCGGCCGCATATGCCTTTTCAGAGGCATCGCAGAATCCATGGAACTCTACTTGTCCCTCGGAGTATAATGGGTGCGTGGGGGAATTCTTATATTTTGAATATTCTCATAATTCTGCAGAAAGATTTCCCATTGTAGCAACAAATTTCGGGGTAGGCTGTTATATCAGTCTATTTTGGATAGCCAGATCGCTTGCATGAGGATCTTTGCCACCACTACAATCGGTCCGAGCCAGCGTAATGGGTCGCACAATTTTTCTACGCAGGATAAAACCTCGCGCTTGGTGTCTTCCTACTTCTTAGATATCGGCTGTACGGTGAAGTAGAACATGTTATATGCTGCAATCCGCCGAATTTCTAACATCTTCATTTCGCTCATATCATCGATCTATAAGTAGTTCTCCTTGTATATATGTTTTTTGCAATTTGAAGTCCACTTCCTTAAATGGAAGCTAGCGCTGTTATGAGCTTCAATTACTACGTCGCGCATTTGTATTGCAGTCGTTGAATCGTGAGCTCCTGCCAGAACGTCATCTGCATACATATATTGCTTTAAGACCTTTGCTGCCAATGGGAGACTTGTTTTTACATCGTCGGTGAGCTGATGTACCGTCCTTATTGCTAAATATGGCGGACAGTTTACTCCAAACGTCACTTTCTTCAGTCGTATTCCTTCAGTTCATTATCCGCCGATTCTCTGATAAGAATTCTCTAAATTGGAGTATTATATAGATGTAGCAGAATTTGCCTGTACATCTTCTCAATGTCTGCGTTAAATACATATTTGAATAAGCGCCACAAGAGTAGGCAAACCAAATCTACTTGCAGAATATGCCCGAGGTACAGTACATCGTTAAGGCTAACTCCATTGAACGTGGGGCACGACGCATTAAACTCCACCCGGGTGATGAGGTGTTTTTATCACGGGCCACATATGTTTAAGCTCGATGCACTCCTTCAGAACCCGGTCATCTTCCATCTTCACGTCTGGTTTCCTGATGTAACTAGCTTCGCTGCGCAAGAATTGGCGTGCAGCGTCACTCCCCTAGTAACCAAGGTTGATTTCTTCCGGGAACTCTTTTGAAAGGGCAGCGTCACTACATACCATCCTTGTTCAATCCTCGTGATCGTCCTTGCGAACAGCTCCCCACAAAACCCATCTTCGGGCGTGATTTTCATTTAGTGGGGCCTTCTTCTAATTCCCAAAATCCAGCCAGCTGAGAGTTTTGCTCTTCTGTGTGACAGGGCACCGAACCAGTGAAGCTCCTTGCTGTCGTTGGTGGTACTGGCCATGTTAGAATCCATCCAAATACCGTTTCCTGTGCTAGAAGAGTGCCCAAGATATTCCGCTTAATGTTATCCTTTATCAGCGCTGGGTCAACATCGGCCCAGGATTATGCCCACTTGTTGACTTCTATAAAAGTTGACATCGGCAAGCTTTAAGGGGGGAAGTGAATCAAAACACGCTTGATCTATTGAAAACTTCGGGTTTTTCCTGTTAATGGAGAAGAACCAGAACTCTTGCCTCAATTCTAAAACGGGGCTGCGATTTTTCGCACATTTGCAGATACCGTGGTATTGATGCCAGATCCCTGTGTGTAAACCCTTCGCGTTGGCAACCTGATGATCCAGAATCCAGTAGAGCTCTAGCCGCATGGCTAACTCCTAAGTAACAGATGTCCACCATAGCCGTACCTAAAATAATGTTCTGATTGCCCGCGGCAAACAGCGCTTTCACGTTACTTGTGCTAGCCGGGGGCTGCACAGTTTGTGAGTCCTTGTTTCTGGGAGGGGGTCGATGTTACATGAGTTGGGCTTCTGTGCCGCTGGAACCCAATGTAACAGCGAATGATGCCTCTGCTGACAACTCCAACAACGAAACGGACTTTTGCAGTCCTTCGCGATATATTAATGCGCTAGGCAGTTCATACACAAGTTGTGTTTTCTGACAACGTTGATACGCTCATCAACCTTCATTGCCAAAAAATTGGGGCAACCCTTTAACGGATGGGTTTGTTCCGGGCATAACCTGCAATGAGCCTTAGAAAATGGAAATTGGTTTCGCGGCTCTGGCACCCCGGATATCGGACACCGTTTCTAACGTCTGGAACCGACTAGTGAGAAAGTTGCCTAATTCCTCCCACTTCGGAATTTCTGCCTTTCTCACAATTCCCTGTTCCCATGACGCTAAAGTGGCATCCGGCAAACGACTTCATACCAGAAACACAAATTCTTGATTTCCGATCCTCGTTCGACGGTTACTGATTGCAGGTTAAATAGCGTCTTCAATTGGCTATTAACCATAATTTGATTATTTTCATATCGTTCAGATAAATTTTGCCACGCTGAAGCCTTTGTGAGTCAAAGGAGATTTTTTCACGATATTCTTTGCTTCACCACAAGTCTTTTGGTTCAAATGGTATAATTTTTCAACCTGACTTAAACGCGAGTTGCTAATATAAATGGCCGTAAATAAATCCTGAAAATTTCCACGACATACAATCAACGTAAAATATTTCGGTGTCACATGGGTTGATATTACAGCAAGCAGGAGTCTCAACTTCGCGGACAGCGGGATTAATCGTTAAGCTACCCTGCTGCAGGAACGTTAAATTATGAGCGGTATCACCCATTAAAGCCCCGCATGTCAGATATGTTATATAGCAGTCCTGTATGCTGTATAGTAGTCCTGATATCTACATTTTGCCAGCCAAAGTGAGGTCTGACCATCCTCTTCACCTAACACACTCTTTGAATAATTATCGAAAGCCTCTTTAAATCCATAACGCTCTCAGTTCTTCCTTTTGGACCTCGAGAGAAAAAATCGAGTGATTATCATTTGGGGTATTATGGTAATTTGATTCAAACTCAAGCAGTGCATCACATGCGCGAGAAAAATCATTTATATGTGCCATCTTTGACTTCCACTAACACGATCAAGTAATTCAATATAAACGCATAGAAGAAGAAGAAACAAAAAATGAGGACAATCAACTACAACAGCGAAAACGAAAAAAATTTGTATTTCTTGAAATGCTTGTAAAAAGTGTAATGACTTTTTAGTCAAACCAATTCACAAAAAGATCGTTTAATATTCTGCTGACGTCTTTGTTCATCCGGCTTGAAACTTCTAACGGACTGAGTCCGTTAATCGTTTGACTGTTTTGCTGTTAACTGTTCCAACAGGTTAGTGTTCCTTTTTTTGCACCTGCTATATATTGGCCTTGTTGCAGAATTCATTGGGCCGTTGGTGTGGACCTTGTCGCAAAAAAAAAACTCGTTGGGCCGTTTTTGGGGCTTGCCGCAAAAAAACTCGTTGGGTCGTTGGTGTGGGCCTTGCCGCAAAAAAAAACTCGTTGGCCCGTTGCTGTGGGTCTTACTGCAGAACTTGTTGGGCTGTTGATGTGGGCCTTGCAGCAAAAAACTCGTCGAGCCGTTGGTTTGGGTCTTGCTGTAGAACTCATTGGGCCGTTGGTGTGGCACTTATTGGCGTCACTCAGCACTCGCACCTGATATAGCGGCAATACAGCCGACGCTCTTCTGTTTTTTTTTTTTGTCACTGCACTTACATATCTTATGGCACTTACTAAATGCTGGTGTAAGCCACTGGTCACTATACCAACCTTTTTACCGCATTTAATACGTAGCCGTTTTTCCAATTGCTGTGGTCGCCGTATTTTGTGTTGTTTTGATAAGGAAATGCGCGCACATTTACAAAATTTTTATTTTATATGTTTGCTTCGGTTCGTTTGTTGTGTAGTGTCAATTTTTTTGGCCCATTCACAATGGGTTCGTATATTAAAAAAATCTTAGTGGTTGAAATGATTGTTGGTGTGTGATGGGTGTTCAAATTACACAAACACACACGAATATCTTTGGTGCAATTAAAGAACAAATCAGTTCAAGAAATGAAAAAAAACCTCGATAATTATGTAGGCAACTTGGCAGTTTGAAAAAATCTTGACTTTTTGATTGTTTAATTTTTTTTTTGGTTTTCGTGATGTTTTCACGAAAAAATCGATTTAGGACGGGATGAAAAATATGAGGGCCGGAAATTCCTGTTGAGTTCCGCGTTAAACGGTTAGCCTAAAGGCGCCGATCGTTGAGATTTATCCAACCAGAGAAGATACCAACAAATGGCTTCTTTACTTAAATTTCTCTTGCAGGTAGGCAAGCTATTTATTTATTAGCTGAAAGAAATAAATATCTATATTGGTGGTTCTCAGTTGGGTAAACCTACTGAAATTTTGGATCTGGATGTGGTATTTGACTATAGGTTTTCATTTCAAAGCCACCTAAATTGCACGATAGCTAAAGCATACTCTATGCTGGCTTTTATTAGGCGTTTCAGTTCAGATTTTTCTGATCCGTATACACTAAAGTTGCTCTACACCTCCCTGGTACGCTCTAAGTTGGACTATGCTGCTGTAATTTGGAGACCTTATTATGCCTGCCAAATCAATAGAGTTGAACGAATTCAAAAAAAATTTCTTAGTTATGCTCTCCGTTCTCTGCGTTTCGTCCACCCTATTCCATCCTATAGAAGTAGATGTCTACTTATTAATCTAAGGTCGTTGATTGTAGATTGACTTTTCTCTCTCTTACCTTCGTCTACAAATTAGCACGTGGTGTGATAGACTGTCCATATTTGCTAGGGCGCATCGATTTCGCAGTGCCACAAAGATGCTTAAGGAATTATGCCTTTTTCTCTATAGAGATGGTTAGAACTAATTACGCATCTAATGCTCCTATATACAGGGCTCTAAAGGAATTCAACTTATTTTCAAGTTCTTCCGCTCTAGACTTTTCGTATCCGGAATTCCGTTTCAAATCGTTACTCAATGAATTAATTACTTAGCTGGTGCTATTTATTTATTTATGTTTCTTTCAAATCTTTACTAAATTTATAAATTACTTAGTTTGTACTTTCTATATATAATATCTTTGTAATCTGTATGAAATGTAATTACTTTCTGGATTATTAATACTAAATAAATAAATAAATAAATAAATAAATATATGTAATGAGTTGCAGGGATCTTACTTGTGTATAGCTCGGAGTTGTCTTCCAAAGTGGCCGAAAGCTGGGTGATCGCAAAAGGCGAAACCCTCATTCGAGACGTGTACAGGGCTCGTGAAAGAGGAGACAAAGTAACGAGTAACTGTTACCATTTGTACAATAGATCATCTGCTAGTGGTATGTTTTGATAATTCAGCCACACGGTTGTTGGACTTAAGCACATGCTCCCAGAACGGCTTTCGAAAAGGAACGGCCACAGCCCATGCAATCAGCGTCACCATTAGATTTAGGTTTCGTTTTAGATCCCAGCTTTTGTTTAGCTGGTTTTATAATTATCTACCAATTTTGTTAGCTTCAGAAACTTTCAGTTGTTTTTTTTTGTAATTTATTTATATCGCAAGTAATTTCATTGTACAAATGTTGAGTAAAACTTTTTTCGGTGAATTGACAACTAGTGCTATTTTTTATAATTTTTTATGATCCTATTTCGATTATTACAAACGATATTTACATTCCTAATGCAAATAAATTAGAATTATAAATTGAGACTCGAAATTTGGGCAGGAAATTACTTTTTATGTACCTACTTGTGTGATGTTTACAACTTGGCTACTTATAAAATAAATAAAAAAAAGTCATTTCCATTCTTTTAGAGTGCAGATTACAACACATTAAACTAGTTTTAGATTATTTGTTCTTGGTCTAGTTTATAAACAGACTCGTTAAGTGTTAAATATGTCATATCAATGAATACGAAAGATATGCACCTTCTGTGGTCTTTTAAAAGTTTTTTTATTTAAAATCCAGAAGAATTATAAATAGATTCAGTTAAAGAAACGCTAAACTTTGAGTCAAATTTGTTCTTTTTTAACTACTTATAGTATTATTTAGCTCTTTTTTCGGTGAGTTTAGTTTCAAACGAAACTTTTTGCTGGATGCAATACGCAGAGTTACTGACATATGTAGATGAAAACGCTGAAATAACTGCTTACTAATCATAGACGTTAAAAATGTTTGACTTCGTTAGGTTAATCAAATCAAAAATTTGATAAGCATAACAAATATTTAAATATCTGTCCAATAGAGTTTTGTTTTACAGTACTGATACAGGCATGAAGCATTCCAAGTTGCCAGATATGTTTCGCAAAGTTCCGTTCTCGGAGCGCTTATTATTACCTACGATGGTGTCCTACGCTTACCCGTCCCAACGGGTGTCGAAATAATTGGCTATGCAGATGGGATTCCACTGTGAGGACAGATGCTGCCAATTCGGTCGAGGGATGGCTTAAAGATAAAAAACTCCAGTTAGCAATCGATACGACTGAAGGTGATTTATAACGGTAGGTAGGATGTCTAATTGCTGCTACTCATGTCGCCCTAGTAGCAAAATACCACCGCTTTGATGCCATAAACTCGACTAAGCCGACTGACCCTAGACCTATTCTCATTATGGTCCGATCAGGTAGTTCTTGATATCCTGCAAGTAGTGGTAGCTTTTCACTTCCGTTGTACCTTGTTCAGATAGAAGATACGTGTACATATGTCCACTGGTTGTTATTTAATCCTCTGCTGAGCCGCAATGTACTAGATTCCAGCTTTCTCGTCACCTGCGATATCTTTATGCCCGGGAACCCAGATTGCAGAAATTTCCAGATTAGTGGTTAAAGATGCAATCAGTTGTTTACAAACACCGACAGCCTTTATGCCAATATTTGGTGCGTTCTTATAACAAGTAGGAGGGAACAGAATGTCAACGGGTATGTACTTGAAACTATTCTAGAAGTAAGGTATTGACGTGCGATAATAAATACGCATTAAAACAGTTAGTCAGAAAGCGGCAGTTATCCATAGTGTTCTAACTAGATTAATAGTTGACGAAGGTAACGCAATTGGTTATTATGTATGCATCCCATGTTTGTACAGCCTTCGGGACAGTTTCATATGATGCAGCCATGCCAACTGCTGTGTGACCACGACTACTTCAGACATTACTTGCGCAAGTGTGGTCATAACGATACAATGGTTTGTGCTTCCTATGGGAATGCGCTAAAAACTCTCGAACATATATTTTATGAGTCCCGTTAATTTTGCTTGGAAAAAGAATAAAAAATCCCGTATAACACAGTTGTATCCAAAACAATAAGCTCTCTTGTGATAAATTACAGTAAAACTGAGATGTGATGCAAAGTTTTAGCAAAAAATAATGACAGAGTTTAGACTAAGTAGATGACGCCAAAAAGAAGAGAGTTTTAACCAATAATAAATGCAAACATAATTTTTAGCCTCTGTTTTTTATTCTTGTTTTTCCGTACAGAAAATTTTGGCAAACGCACCTAAACTCCCAATCGCAAATGTGGATGAAGGAATATGATAGTGGCATTATGGAATGAGGCAGATTTTTATTCCACGGCTTTATCTTTATAAAAAACACACATGTATTGTCCGCAAATTTTTTTTTATAAACGCACATTCATGTGGATGAGCGAGATGTGCAAATACGAACCCTGCAATAAGGATATTTTTTTTAGATATTGCACAGGTTCTATATTACAGTGCTTTGGGTTATAGCTTGATCTGACAGAAATTTGTACATATTAATCAAATATCATATAGCTACGTGAAATAGCTGTGATACAATACTTTCCCCTTAAATAATTAATAGACTGATATATGGATCCATATACCAAATAAAGTATATCTGCGTGAAATAGTTGTGGAATAGAGTGATTTGAATATTTGTGTTTTATTTATTTCGGACATTTTACTAAGTTGTTTGGGAAGTACAGGGCGGTTTTGTTTATTATCTCGGTGTCAAGATATAGGCATAAAACTGAAGTGGTATTGCACCCGGCATCGGTCAAAAAGTTAAGGGATCCGCCTTGACTCAAATATTCGGAATTTTGCACTCAAAATCGTGTCGTCCGTAGAGTTCCAATCTATCACAAACTTGAGACCAAGCGATCTTTTCGATAGCCGGTGTTTCTACTACTAAGACCATCATACGAATTCCAATTGTATGAATTGTATGTGCACAATATTATTCGATAATTATACGGAGTATTGCAGTTCTAGTTGCTTGTGGTGGATTCGTGTAGCTGCCGCATATGTTGCAAACTCACTAATGATGAATTTCATATCAAATCCCGACCCTCTCAGAATTTGATGAAATAGGTACATCTTACGTACCCAAACACAACCTTATTTTTAGAAAATGGATTTTCGAAAAATTGTGGGCGTGGCAAGGTATCGAAATATTCGAAAATATTCGAAAAATTACGATAATAGGTACTTTTAAAGTGTGATTACTACGGAATGGCTTTACCGATTTCAAAGATCTTCATACCACTAGAAAGGTAATGAAATAAGCTTTCAAAAAAATACACTGTAAATTTTGTTTCCAAAATAAAATTTCAAACTGAAAAAACACTTCAAAGATCAAGCGGTTTTGAAAAATAAAATTTTATTTTAGAAAGGTCTATTTAATATATATAACATATCTGAAAACTAAAATGGGGTGTTTTTTATTTTATTTTTTTTCATTTATTTAAGTAAATGCATCTCTTGTTAACTTTTTTTATTTTGATATTATTGTGTGACCAAAAAAGGTACCTAGCTATACTTTGGAAGTTATACAGATTTTTTTTAATTCTAATAGAGTCGAACAAGAATTTTTGTTGTATTTTTCTTGGGACCAAAGTTGAATTTCCAATTGGGATGCAGCGGTGATATCTGAGCATTTTCCAGCAGTCTCCAACACTCATTGTTGCCGTATTTGCGAAAATTGTCGCTTTAAACTGAAGGATGCTATCAAGATTGCTGATAATCAGCGTTCTACTGAAACGGAAATTGAGGATTTACATGACTTGGCTAGCGGTGAATTGTATCAAGAATATAAGGAAGTTCCAAAATGCAGCAGCTATACTAAATCACTCGAACGCAACGAACTCGTCAACAGTATAAATAAGCATGTTATTCCTCATCTTGCAAGCCATCCATCGCCAATGAAGCGAAAATATTTAGAAAGGGATTCATACTGCTAAAAAAAAACACATCAAATTGCGCAAGGTATTTCGGATTCACTTGGAGGTGGTTCACTGTCAACTTTATCAGAAGACCAAAAGAAGATCAAAGCTTACTACGAACAAACTTTGGAGAACATGAAATATCAAATCGAAAACTGCTCAAATAATTTGGATAAGCAAAAAATATTATCTCTATTACCAAACACCATGACATCTAAGGAAATTAAAGACATTTTTGGGCATGATTTATCTTACGAATTGATAAAAATTAGCAAAGATATACAAAAAAATAAAACAAAGTTTTCGGACGTCAAACGCTTTAGCATGGACAGACGTAGTTTACCTGAACAAACTTTAAACACAGTAAAATTGTTTTATGAAGATGATGAAATCAGCCGAATCATGCCTGGGTCACAGGACTCAATCGTAGTAAGACAAGGAAACATACGCGAGAAACTTCAAAAAAGACTAATGCTGTCATCGCTTCGTGAAACTTACTATGAATTTAGAAAAATACATCCTTCACTTCAATTAGGATTTACAAAATTTACCATGTTGCGACCAGAGAATTGTATCAAACTTGGGGTTGGAAACCAGCAAAATGTTTGTGTGTGCACATTGCATCAGAATGTAAAACTGATGTTCGAAAAATCGGCTTTGAAATCGATGGAAGGTCAACATAATTTCATAAACTATAAAGATATTATTAAATTCGTTGTCTGTAATGGTAATATAGAAAACAGCGAGTGTTGCGTATCAATGTGTGGTCGGTGCTACGATAATTTAACGAACCTTAGAACGATGATGTTGGAATATTACGAAAAAAATTCGATTCAAGAAGTCATTTACAAAAACTGGAACACAACACTCAGATGTAATCTCGAAACCATTTCCTCTACTGCAAACACATTTGTTGACGTTTTTGTACAACACATCAATAAGCTGGTGTCACATCATTTCACAGCTAAGCGCCAGTCCCGCTTCGTAAGTGAAAGAAAAATGACACTGCTGCCAGGAGAACTGCTAATTCAAATGGATTTCGCTGAAAACTATGCGTTTGTTATACAAGATGCCATTCAAGGATATCATTGGAATAATAATCAAGCCACGATACATCCGTTCGTTATTTATTACAAAGATAACGATAATTTAATTCATAGAACCTTTGCCATAATATCCGATTGTAATATCCATGATAGTACAAGGTGGCGCAAAAGTAACCTTTCGATGTTTTTTGGCTGTAATTAAAAAAAAATGAAAAACTTTGATTCTTCTTGTGGATTATTTTTATTTGGTCTTTTAATTTTTTTTACATCAAGTCGAGAATATGATGTCATGGAAATGGCCGCCGCCACAGTTGATTGTCATTTGAGCCCTTTTTATGGCATTTTCCATCACTTTGGCCAAAACTTCCGGCGATAGGTCCTCACATTCTTGACGGATATTCTCTTTAAGAGCTGCAAGAGTCTGAGGCTTGTTGACATAAACTCGCGACTTCAAAAAGCCCCACAAAAAGAAGTCTGGAGCGGTCAAATCAGGCTATCTTGCTGGCCAGTGCAAATCGCCAAAACGGGAGATTAGACGCCCGGGAAATGCATCCTTCAGCATATCGGTTGTGGCACGTGCAGTGTGTGCCGTTGCACCGTCCTGTTGGAACCACATGTTTTCCAATCCCAATTCATCAAGTTGCGGCAAAAAGAACTCTTTGATCATTGCTCTGTAGCGCTCACCATTCACAGTAACCGTTTGGCCCGCGACGTCTTCGAAGAAAAAAGGTCCGATGACTCCTCCAGCGAAAACATCACACCATACAGTGACTTTGAGCGGGTGTAATGGCTCTTCGTGGGTTACACGCCGATTTTCAGTGCCCCAGAAGCGTAAATTTTGCTTATTTACGTACCCGCTAAGATGGAAATGGGCCTCATCACTCATGATTATTTTTGATGAAAAATCATCTTCCTCTTGGTGGTTAAGGATGGCTTGAGCGTATGTTAGACGCGATTGGCGGTCAGCAGCTAACAGCTAATGCACCGTCTGGACTTTGTACGGAAACATCTTCAAATCTTGTACCAAAATTCGCTGTAAAGACCGTCGACTGATACCCATTTGCGTGGCACGTCGTCTGGTCGATGTCGACGGCGCTTCCATGACAGCCTCGGCTACAGCAGCAATATTCTCTGCAGAACGGCTACTCCGGGGTCTGTCACGCCTGGCAGCATCTCGTGTTGTACCAGTCTCTTCGAGGCGAGCGGCTAAACGCCGCAGTGTTTCACCAGTAGGCGTTGGACTGCCAGGAAATCTGCGACGAAATTCACGTTGTGCCAAGGCCAACGACCAATTATTGGTCAAATAAATAGTCAGCAATATTCCGCGTTCTGGAGCAGTGTAGCGTAACATTGTTTATTAACGTGTATTTCGCATGTGTTTACTACACAAATGTCAAAACAGAACTGACATTAGGAGCCAATCGCAAAATTTATAGCATTTTCTGATAGGAGGATTACTTTTGCGCCACCTTGTATAACAGCCGTTTAAACACAACTAAAATTTTTACAAGACGAAATTAACGTACGTTCGCTTTGAATTTGCAATGGCAACTGAAACGAATTCATAGAATATCGCTATGAAGCTAACAATCAGGTAGAAATAGTATATACTTAGTCATTAAAAGTTTATTGTACTATCTAACCGAAGGGTGTATGTTTATGTTGTCCAATAGATCCTAGGTACGTTTCGGCACTACTATGCATAGGATCTATTGTACAACATAAACATACACCCTTCGTTTAGATACTATTTCTACCTGACTGTTAGCTTCATATCGATATTCTAGGAATCTGTTTCAGTTGTTGCGGTAAACAGCACAACAAACAGGTACAAAAAATTATTTTCGCTACTGATTTCATGTGGTGGAAGGTTGATCCGCTGTATCCTTTGATGAGCGGTTAAATTTTTCTGTTTTAGATATTGTTAATAAATGTTTTTCGAAATTGATAATATTAATTTGTGAGCTCAAGGCCAGTGTATAAGGAAAAGTATATTGGGAAAAAGACAACAACAGTCAAGTGGTCAAATAAATAGTCAGCAATATTCCGCGTTCTGGAGCAGTGTAGCGTAACATTGTTTATTAACGTGTATTTCGCATGTGTTTACTACACAAATGTCAAAACAGAACTGACATTAGGAGCCAATCGCAAAATTTATAGCATTTTCTGATAGGAGGATTACTTTTGCGCCACCTTGTATAACAGCCGTTTAAACACAACTAAAATTTTTACAAGACGAAATTAACGTACGTTCGCTTTGAATTTGCAATGGCAACTGAAACGAATTCATAGAATATCGCTATGAAGCTAACAATCAGGTAGAAATAGTATATACTTAGTCATTAAAAGTTTATTGTACTATCTAACCGAAGGGTGTATGTTTATGTTGTCCAATAGATCCTAGGTACGTTTCGGCACTACTATGCATAGGATCTATTGTACAACATAAACATACACCCTTCGTTTAGATACTATTTCTACCTGACTGTTAGCTTCATATCGATATTCTAGGAATCTGTTTCAGTTGTTGCGGTAAACAGCACAACAAACAGGTACAAAAAATTATTTTCGCTACTGATTTCATGTGGTGGAAGGTTGATCCGCTGTATCCTTTGATGAGCGGTTAAATTTTTCTGTTTTAGATATTGTTAATAAATGTTTTTCGAAATTGATAATATTAATTTGTGAGCTCAAGGCCAGTGTATAAGGAAAAGTATATTGGGAAAAAGACAACAACAGTCAAGTGGTCAAATAAATAGTCAGCAATATTCCGCGTTCTGGAGCAGTGTAGCGTAACATTGTTTATTAACGTGTATTTCGCATGTGTTTACTACACAAATGTCAAAACAGAACTGACATTAGGAGCCAATCGCAAAATTTATAGCATTTTCTGATAGGAGGATTACTTTTGCGCCACCTTGTATAACAGCCGTTTAAACACAACTAAAATTTTTACAAGACGAAATTAACGTACGTTCGCTTTGAATTTGCAATGGCAACTGAAACGAATTCATAGAATATCGCTATGAAGCTAACAATCAGGTAGAAATAGTATATACTTAGTCATTAAAAGTTTATTGTACTATCTAACCGAAGGGTGTATGTTTATGTTGTCCAATAGATCCTAGGTACGTTTCGGCACTACTATGCATAGGATCTATTGTACAACATAAACATACACCCTTCGTTTAGATACTATTTCTACCTGACTGTTAGCTTCATATCGATATTCTAGGAATCTGTTTCAGTTGTTGCGGTAAACAGCACAACAAACAGGTACAAAAAATTATTTTCGCTACTGATTTCATGTGGTGGAAGGTTGATCCGCTGTATCCTTTGATGAGCGGTTAAATTTTTCTGTTTTAGATATTGTTAATAAATGTTTTTCGAAATTGATAATATTAATTTGTGAGCTCAAGGCCAGTGTATAAGGAAAAGTATATTGGGAAAAAGACAACAACAGTCAAGTGGTCAAATAAATAGTCAGCAATATTCCGCGTTCTGGAGCAGTGTAGCGTAACATTGTTTATTAACGTGTATTTCGCATGTGTTTACTACACAAATGTCAAAACAGAACTGACATTAGGAGCCAATCGCAAAATTTATAGCATTTTCTGATAGGAGGATTACTTTTGCGCCACCTTGTATAACAGCCGTTTAAACACAACTAAAATTTTTACAAGACGAAATTAACGTACGTTCGCTTTGAATTTGCAATGGCAACTGAAACGAATTCATAGAATATCGCTATGAAGCTAACAATCAGGTAGAAATAGTATATACTTAGTCATTAAAAGTTTATTGTACTATCTAACCGAAGGGTGTATGTTTATGTTGTCCAATAGATCCTAGGTACGTTTCGGCACTACTATGCATAGGATCTATTGTACAACATAAACATACACCCTTCGTTTAGATACTATTTCTACCTGACTGTTAGCTTCATATCGATATTCTAGGAATCTGTTTCAGTTGTTGCGGTAAACAGCACAACAAACAGGTACAAAAAATTATTTTCGCTACTGATTTCATGTGGTGGAAGGTTGATCCGCTGTATCCTTTGATGAGCGGTTAAATTTTTCTGTTACCAAGGTCATTAATTTTATATTTTGGGAATGCCTGAAAATTTGACAACAAAAATTCTTGTTCGACTCTATTAGAATTAAAAAAATCTGTATAACTTCCAAAGTATAGCTAGGTACCTTTTTTGGTCACACAATAATATCAAAATAAAAAAAGTTAACAAGAGATGCATTTACTTAAATAAATAAAAAAAAATAAATAAAAAACACCCCATTTTAGTTTTCAGATATGTTATATATATTAAATAGACCTTTCTAAAATAAAATTTTATTTTTCAAAATCGCTTGATCTTTGAAGTGTTTTTTCAGTTTGAAATGTTATTTTGGATTTTCAGTGTACTTTTACAGTATATTTTTTGAAAGCTTATTTCAATACCTTTCTAATGGTATGAAGATCTTTGAAATCGGTAAAGCCATTCCGTAGTAATCACACTTTAAAAGTACCTATTATCGTCATTTTTCGAATATTTCGATACCTTGCCACGCCCACAATTTTTCGAAAATCGATTTTCTAAAAATAAGGTTGTGTTTGGGTACGTAAGATGTACCTATATGCAAAATTTCATCAAATTCTGAGGGGGTCGGGTTCAAAATGTACGTTTTTTTCAGCCTTTGAAATGAAATTCATCTAATATAGAAGCCGCTTACCTTTTTCTCATATCGCCTAAATGTTTTGAAATGCCTTTACTTTTATTTGCATGTATGTATATGAAGACATGCTTATCTGCTTACATATTTTATTTCCAAATCATATGGGAGTTTGAAATATAGTAATATATGTTTTATCGTACTTGAATATTGTATTGATAGTGTGACATACATACATACGTGCGTAAATTATTTTTGTTCACCATTGGCGCAATCTTTGCTTTATCATGAGTTAAACAGTTATGGGAATCAATGTCACGAGCCTGGAGTGGAATTCTTGTTTACGCGGTATGTTCTTTAAACCGTATTGCCCTGTTAATTTGTCCAGCTTCCTGTGCAATGTTTCGTGTTTTAGTTTCATGACACTTTCAATGTCTTCACTTGTACGATCGAAGATCTCCTTTACTGCGTTGGTTGGGATATCTTCCGCAAGCCTCAAGTGAATAGAGGGCACTTAGGTTTTCGTATTCTCCAGTAAAAAAAACTATGCAGTAACTTGCCAGTAACTAAATTGCAGAGCGTAAGCAAAATTTGCTCTCAATGAAAGAAACTTTGCTAGTTTTCTGCTAGTTTTTACGTACGAAAACGCCATCCAGTAAAAATCCAGTACAATTATTACTGGTTCTTGCTGGTTTTTACTGGTTAGTGAAAAAAAAACAAAACCAGTATATCCGCCTTTATTCGTTCTTTTTTGCCATATAGGCTTTTCTGTCCGTATCTGAGGAAATCCTTTTCGTCTTTCTTTATTGTTCTCCTATTTGCATCCGTATTGACCTTTAATTATATATTTGCAAATTTTGGTGTAATATCCAATGTAAGACATTGTTTGTTAAACCATATGCATATGTATTTGTCTTAATGATATATAATCGTCGTTTGTATATTGCCAGTAGGCATTCTGTATATGTACATGGGTCAGAATTTCTCAAACGGATCACCTGAATGCGGTGAAAAATTATTTTTGCTCGTTTTTTCATTTTTTCTGTAGGCATTAATGATGCAAACAAAAACCCAGCTGGATTTTCTAAAAAAAAAATTTTTTGTTTTAGATATTGTTAATAAATGTTTTTCGAAATTGATAATATTAATTTGTGAGCTCAAGGCCAGTGTATAAGGAAAAGTATATTGGGAAAAAGACAACAACAGTCAGGAGTGGTAGAAATTATAGCTATTTCGGAGATCACCACATCTCCTCAACATGCCGAAAAATCATAGACATATGAATATTTGAAACGGACGAGCACGCCCAAACCGTAACAACAATTCTAACAATATCCTAAAAATAGAATTTGTGTTACACAACAAAAATTAAAAACCACACATTCACTTAATAGCGACAGACTGTCGTACTTGAATTGTGTTGGTAGGACATAAGGAAAAGTGGTAAAAAGCAACAGCAGCTTACATGCCGGCTTTGGTCCATTGGCTACGCACTTGCCCAGCAAGTCGTAGGATGTTGGTTCGAATCCCGGTGGAGTCATGAAAGAAATCTGATGAGGAGATGTGGTGATCTCCGAAATAGCTATAATTTCTACCACTCCTGACTGTTGTTGTCTTTTTCCCAATATACTTTTCCTTATACACTGGCCTTGAGCTCACAAATTAATATTATCATTTAATAAAAACAGGCCGAAAAATCATAGACATATGAATATTTGAAACGGACGAGCACGCCCAAAACGTAACAACAATTCTAACAATATTCTAAAAATAGAATTTGTGTTACGCAACAACATTCACTTAATAGCGACAGACTGTCGTACTTGAATTGTGTTGGTAGGACATAAGGAAAAGTGGTAAAAAGCAACAGCAGCTTACATGCCGTCTTTGGTCCATTGGCTACGCACTTGCCCAGCAAGTCGTAGGTTGTTGGTTCGAATCCCGGTGGAGTCATGAAAGAAATCTGATGAGGAGATGTGGTGATCTCCGAAATAGCTATAATTTCTACCACTCCTGACTGTTGTTGTCTTTTTCCCAATATACTTTTCCTTATACACTGGCCTTGAGCTCAAAAATTAATATTATCATTTAATAAAAACAGGCCGAAAAATCATAGACATATGAATATTTGAAACGGACGAGCACGCCCAAAACGTAACAACAATTCTAACAATATTCTAAAAATAGAATTTGTGTTACACAACAAAAATAAAAAACCACACATTCACTTAATAGCGACAGACTGTCGTACTTGAATTGTGTTGGTAGGACATAAGGAAAAGTGGTAAAAAGCAACAGCAGCTTACATGCCGGCTTTGGTCCATTGGCGACGCACTTGCCCAGCAAGTCGTAGGTTGTTGGTTCGAATCCCGGTGGAGTCATGAAAGAAATCTGATGAGGAGATGTGGTGATCTCCGAAATAGCTATAATTTCTACCACTCCTGACTGTTGTTGTCTTTTTCCCAATATACTTTTCCTTATACACTGGCCTTGAACTCACAAATTAATATTATCATTTAATAAAAACAGGCCGAATAATCATAGACATATAAATGATTTTCGAAATTTTTTTTCAAAGATTAATTACGAACGATCTATCAGACCGATTTAGATGATTCGACCGCCATTTTAATCGTCATTTAATATAGATTACGTGTAATTTTTTCCGAATAAAAAAATTGAATCTGAGTCAATTGTTTATATATCGGGTGTTTTTTTTACAGGTTTGTTTTTCGAATAGAGATAAAACTGGCATTTTGTGGTCAAATCTGGCAACTCTAATGTCATTTATGTTCAGTTTGGTTTGCCATTTCATCATGAACAGGTTGACAAAAGAACAACGCTTGCAAATCGTGCAAATTTATTTCGAAAATAATGGTTCAGTTCGCGAAGTTTACCGCGAGCTCCGTCAATTTTATGGTCGACATAATCGTCCATCAGAGCAATTAATTCGGTTAACTATGGATCGTTTTCGCACTACGTTTACTCTATGTGATAATACGCATCCACAGAGACGTCGAACAGTGCGCACCGAAGAAACAATTGCCGCTGTAGAGCAAAGTGTTGAAGAGGACCCGAATGAATCGATTCGCCACCGTGCACAGCAATTGGAGCTTTGTCCATCAACTTTATGGAAGATTTTGCGCAAAGATCTTGGCTTGCGACCTTACAAGATCCAGCTTGTGCAAGAATTAAAGCCGCGAGACCATGCAATGCGTCGTGATTTTGGTGTATGGGCCGAAAATGAGATTGATCTCGATGCTGATTTTCATCGCAAAATTTTGTTCAGTGATGAGGCTCATTTTTGGTTGAATGGCTACGTCAACAAGCAAAATTGCCGCATTTGGAGTGAAGAGAATCCACATGAGACCCTTGAAACGCCATTACATCCACAAAAACTGACTGTTTGGTGTGCTCTATGGGCTGGTGGAGTCATTGGGCCATACTTCTTCCGCAATAATGCTGGAGAGGCAGTTACCGTTAATGGAGGCCGGTATAGAGCCATGATAACTGACTATTTTGTTCCCGAATTGGATGGCATGAATGTGGATGAGTTGTGGTTCCAACAAGACGGCGCTACATGCCACACAGCGCACGTCACAATCGATTTATTGAAGGAAACATTCGATGAGCGCATAATTTCGCGGAATGGACCTGTAAATTGGCCACCAAGATCGTGTGATTTGACACCATTGGATTATTTTCTTTGGGGATATGTGAAGTCGCTCGTCTACGCCAACAAACCAGAAACGTTAGGGGAATTGGAAGCCAACATTCGTGGCGTTATTGCCGACATACGGCCCCATATGCTCGAAAAAGTGGTTGAAAATTTGACCTGTAGAATTGGCTTTATTCGAGCCAGCCGCGGCGGCCACATGCCCGAAATCATATTTAAACATTAATGGCATAAAATTATCCTTCCAATAAAGCCAAATTGATGGACCTTAAAACGATTTTCTTGTGTTTTATTTCAATTCGAAGTTCTATACCCCTAAAAAAAAACACCCGATACTTGTTTATTACAAATTGAAGAAAAAATTTCTTCTGCGCCATATTTCGACATAAAAAAAAACCATGTATACTACATTTCACGCTAAACAATATTCCGTTTTGAAAAAAAATGGCCCGCAATCTGGAAAAAAGTTATTTAGCCTTGAACGTCATGATGGAGCGTTTGGAGCGCACCATAGCGTGTTATTCTTCTCTAGTAGCAACGAGAGCTGCTAGCGCTAAAGAGTGGCGGCGCATATCACCGCGCGTACGGCCGAACGATGCACGATGCTTTCAAAAAACGTCTTTTACATCTATACAACAATATTTTCGAAACGGGCGTTATCCCATAATCATTTAAGTCAGCAGTTGTCATTCCAATAAAGAAATCAAACAAGGACAGCCATCTGTTGGAATCATATCGCCCCATTTCGTTGCTCCCTTGCATCAGTAAGATATTAGAGAAAATGGTTGCAATAAGACTCACCTGGTATTTAGCGTCTTCTAAAACGCTCTCTCCAAATCAGTTTGGATTCAGACCCGGCACAAGCACAATGGATGCTTTATATTACCTTGATCATTTGATCAACAAAACGCTGTCATCAAAAAATCATATTTCAATACTAGCTGTCGACTTTGAAAAGGCTTTTGACAGAGTCGGAGTCCACGTTGTGCTTAACAAACTGCAAAAATTACAAATGGGACCAAAGATGTACAACTATATCAAATCATTCCTAACGAACCGAACCATTCGCTGCAGGGTAAACATGATATATTCGTCAAAATATCCTCTATCCAACGGCATTCCGCAGGGGCCCCCTCTGTCGGTTACTTCATTTCTAATTGCATTTGACGAACTCAGTAAAAATCTTCTCCGAAACAAACACATCGAACATTGCCTCTACGCTGATGACTTATACAAATATAACATGTGATAGCAAGAACCTACAGGAAATAAAAAATCATCTTGAAAACGCTTTGGCAAACATTGACAACTGGTCCCAGCACTCCGGCGCAAAATTATCGGTTGAGAAATGCAAACACCTACACATATGCCGGAAACATTATTGTAATCCTGTTAATGTTAATAATAACAACATAATTATACAAAATATATAAAACCTTAAAATACTAGGATTAATTTTCGATAGTAAGCACACTTTTAAATCACACTGTATTAGCCTAAGAACTAG
Organism: Anomoia purmunda; assembly: GCA_951828415.1. Taxonomy (NCBI): domain Eukaryota; kingdom Metazoa; phylum Arthropoda; class Insecta; order Diptera; family Tephritidae; genus Anomoia; species Anomoia purmunda. The sequence continues at coordinate 92,156,644 of OX639993.1, forward strand.
TTTAGCTGCCAGGTTAAATATAATAAAATACCTTTCCTCTAACAAAAGCCACGTCCACACTAACACTCTCCTCAACGTAACCAAGCTTACCCTTCTCTCCAAAATTGATTATGAATTATCGCTACATGGACAATGCACTAAATCTCACTTGGCTGTAATAAAAGGACCATATCATGCAGCCGCCAAATGTAGCCTGAGGGCAGAACTGGAAGCTGTTCTACACAGACGGGCCCAAGTCAATAGATGGTACGGGATTTGCAGTAGTAGATCAGACTGGTAAAGTGCTGGCTCATGGAACCTTACCTACAGTTGCAACCGCCTTTGACGCTGAAGTTCAAGCTGTACTGTCCGCCCTCCGTATAATAAGTACATTGAAGAAAAACATAATTATATGCACTGACAGCCTTTCGATTTTTGAAGCCACGAGATCAGGACGCAAACCATCAGAACCAATAGCCGCTGTAAAGGAACTTATGATACAATTTCATAATAGAGTCAAACTCATGTGGATACCATGGCACGCAGGCATAGTTGGAAACGAACTTGCTGATAACGCCGCAAAATCAGCCATAAAAGCACCTCTCATTTCGTTTATGCCATTTTCAAACAAAAGCGTAGCAAAAATGTCATCCAAATCAATATATGTAAATCTAGCTATCAGATGGATAAACCAAAACCATTTCTATAAAAGGTTCAACACACATAGATCTCAAATTACACTACCAACGTCCACGACCAAAGCTATGAACAGATGCTTCGTTCGCCTAAGATTGGGTCACACCAATCTCACACGCTCACTTACTCAAAAATGAACCACCGCCAACATGCCAATTTTGTCGAAATACTACCATAACAATCTCCCACATCCTTGTTGAATGCCCTCTTTTAAGAACTAATAGAACATCCGTTTCCGACACCACAATCCCTTAGACATTCTTAGTAACCCAATTGAGAAAGACATTAAACAGATATTCGAATTTTGCAAAAAGATACACATAGAAAAGCTGCTTCAAGACACTTGAATTGTATTTGTAACGTAAGCCGATAGCCCTGGCAGCTAGTGCTTCTTTTATTATAATTTTGATCAGTTATAGTTAATTTGTAATAAATAAATAAATAAATAACTTCGTCAGAAAAAAGAAACTTTGTACGAATTGTTTGTCGCATTCCCACATGGTTAAAGACCGTGAGAGAAAATTTAATTGCGTTTACTGCCGTAGAAGGCATCCTTCAATGCTCCATTTCATAAATTTTCAAAGCACAACCCAAAGTAACGCAAATACAAAAAGAGATACGGGAGTAATGGCAACAGCTCCCCACGCTTTTTGAAAATGATATTCATTTTTTTCTGTTAAGTATTTTACATTTATATTAAATATTATTTTCTGGGTTTTAGTTCTATTAGTTTAGTGGTAACGTGTTATTTTTTTAGTTTTTTAAACTATTATTTATTGTAAAGTAACTTTGAGTTCGCGCACTTTGTGTTTATTTCATGTGTTAAATTTTGTTTATATCTGCTTGGGTTCCGTGATATTTTTACGAACACATCGATTGGATCATGTGTTTGGGCGAGGTATAAATGACGGCCGGAAATTCCTCTTAAATTCTAGTAAATACTCTAAAGCAAAACAATTAGGAAATGGGCGTTGCCCGCCCATTTGAGTCAAAAAAGCTATATCTCCGAAACTGTCCCACCAAACCCTACCAAATTTAATAAGGTTTATTTCAAATAAAAACTTGCGCTAGGTATTTAAAGTTCGGTTGCTCACGAACTTAGACTCTTTCTTATTACGACTCTTTTTTAACATTTATTTTACAGTGTTCTGTGTCAGTGTTCAGACCCATTGCAATTCTCCACGACTTCATTGCAGTTTCAAGGAAATTTTGTATCTGATTATCAATTTTATATATTTAAAGGACTTTAATTAATCACGACTGAGGAAGAATCAAAAGTTCTTATATTCATTATATGAAGTAACAATGTTTTTTGTGTTTTTCAATTTGTTTCATTATAAAATTGCCAATTATAAGTTGGTATTATTATTAACAATGTTATTATTACTATTATTATTATTATTATTCATTTCAATATTAATATTTATTATATTATTTGTTTTAAGGTGCGTGATGGTTACCGCCTCGAAAAGCCTGAACATTGCCGACGTGAGCTGTATAATATAATGTATTATTGCTGGGCAAATGAAGCTAATGAACGGCCAACTTTTGTAGAGTTGTTGAACATGTTCGACAAACTACTACACACTGAGATGGATTACATTGAATTAGAACGGTTTCCTGATCACAACTACTATAATATTCTCAATTTGAGCGGTGAAAAGTTATAAAAATGCAAAAATTTCAAAAACCTTCAAGCCTTATAAACTGTACTTTTAATGCTATTTATTTTAACGTTTTAACAAATCTTTGTTCTCATCTATATAAATACATGAAATAAAGTCACAAATTACATATGAAAATCTATCGCTTAAAAACAATGAACAAATTTCAAACAAGTTTGGAAGCGTATTCCTAGACCCGTGACACGAGAATATGCTATATCTTAATCCGTTAGGTCGCACTTGAGACGATATATTGAAATGAGGAAATTAACGTTAACGTACGTCTAGAAATATTATTACGAAAAATGGATACGCTTGGAGTTGCTAGAGTCCAGTTATTCAAAAAGTACGTATTTATGGTCCGATATTTGAAAAGAATGCTGCAGGTGCGATTGAAATGCATTCATAGTCCGATTTAGGCTAAATTGAAAACATACATATATTTACTGTAAGTATTGAAAATATTTATGATAATACTTTTGATGGTTCTATAGTCAATATCTAGATAAAATACAAATATGATAAGCTCTGTGGACTCAGACTGTTTATTATCTATGTACATATATAAATACATATGTTAAGCCGTATCACGTTATATGAAGGGAGAAAGTTCAGCGCGTGTCAGTTTTATTTGAACACTTTATCATAATAATAATAGTTTAGCACTTACACCATAGCTTGATATTTCGCCGAACTTCTCCTACATTTTGTTGTGTGCGTCTTGTGTTGTAACACAAAATTGAGGAACCTACAGTTTTACACCTACTACGAACGGCAAATTATTTTTATGAGAATTTTTTCATGGCAGAAATACACTCGGAGGTTTGGCATTGCCTGCCGGGGCGACCGCTATTAGAAAAAACTGTTTCTGTAATTTTTGATGTCACTTAAGTTGGGTTAGGTTAGATTAGAGCGGCTCCAACCGTGCAAGTTTAGGATGCACGTTGCAATACCGCTGGCGGAAGCCATGTGTTTTCTTCTTCCTTCCCTTAGAAGGCGAACCACCGAGTACGCCTAACGTAACACAGAAGATCGGAAATGCCTGCCGAGCTCAGGTCGGCCAAACAATTTAGAAAATAAGTTAGAAATTTGTTTCGAGTATTGGTCAGGGCTGGACAGTGGTAGAGATCAATGATCATCACTTCCTCTTCGCCCTTGCAACTTCGGCAGAAATCGTTACTTAGGCATCCCATTCTCTTCCCATATATATAATGAAAACAAGTGATGATAGGACACCAAACCAGTATCCCGCAAATTTACAAATCAATCCTCTACAGCAACCAGATCAATACGGTCAGCAACTTATGCACCTTATACAGCAACAACAACAACAACTTCACAACTTCAACCAATGCAGCAGCCAATACAGCTTCCACAGTTTAGACTTTTAATCAACCACTTTATCTCCAATATAAAGTTAATGATAAACACTTTGTACACAATTGTACAAAATTGAAAACAATAAAACAGTCTATTTAGTTATTCCAATCTTTAATTATTTGTTTGAATTCGTAGCTTTAGTTTTGCTTATTTTCTCTTTTCAGCTCTTGTCACACCGGCAGTTTCAAAAGAATAGATATATATTTCAAAGAAAATGAACACATTTCGAATCAAACAGATTATGTTAAACCTAACATACAATACAAAATGAACATTGTATTTTGCTTACGAAATAACATCTAATTATTGCATCATCTCTGTTAATTAATAGCGCGTTGCATGCATGCTTGCCAGACATCTGCAAAAGCAAGGGTTGCCAACACACCTCCTCAAAATGCAAAGTTCATATCTAAATTGATATGTAATTCAAACAGCATCTATACAAAGTACTCATTAATTACATTTCAGTTTCTTAAACTATATTTAGCATTTAGATAAGCTTATGATTGGTTTAATTTCTTAAAATCTATAGATGTGACAAGGCCGTTATTATCTGGGAGTAATAATTACAGTCCAACATTTGTTGCAAGGATTAGGAAAAACCCAGAAAAACCTAATCAGACCAAAAAAAAATATTACATATATATAATATAAAAATAGTAGTCAAATACTATTTATGTCAGGTTCAGGCACGTTGTTTTTCAATAACATCCATTAGCCGGTTAAACCCATTTGGCATCTTAGTTGATTGAAACGTGGAGCTGGAAGTGGTTTTGTTAAGATATCTGCAATTTGCTTTTCTGTGGAAATATAAACAACTTTTATTAGTTTATTTTCAATTTGTTCTCTAGTAAAATGATACTTTATATCTATATGTTTAGATCGTTTGTGACAAGAGGGGTTATTTGCTATACTTATACAACCCTGATTATCTTCAAATAATTTAATTGGTTGTTTAAATTCTATTTTTAAACTTTCTAATAATGATTTAAGCCACAGTGCTTCTCTAACTGCCTCGAATAAAGCCATATACTCTGCTTCAGTAGATGAAGCAGCCACGGAATTTTGTTTTCGTGTATTCCAACAGATTACATCCGATTCAAACATTTTAAATAAATATCCTGTTGTGCTCTTTCTATCGCTCTCACTACCACCCCAATCTGAGTCTACATAACCAATTAAGAAAATTTCATAGTTAATATTCTTTTTAAACACTAGCTTTGAATCAATTGTTCCTTTTAAATATCTCAACACCCTTTTTAAACATTGCCAAAGTCCTTGGTTATTTTTCTCACAATATCGGCTTAACAAGTTAACTGATGTACTCAAGTCTGGTCTTGTACATATCATAACATACATTAAACATCCTATCAGACTACGACATGGTGCATCATATTTATCATCAGAATTCAATGCTTCCTGATTTAATTTGCTTGGAAGTGGTGAATTTATAGAGTTACATTCATCCATTTTAAATTTATTTAAAACCTTTTTAATATAAGCCGATTGACTCAATCTTATTTCATTATCATCTCTATCAACCTTTATTCCGACAAAATATTTAATCTCAAAGAGATCAGTCATTCGGAATTTATTCTTTAAATAAGATTTGAAATTGTTCATAGTATGAATATTTTCTGTTGATATAACTAAGTCATCAACATACAATAAAACATATATATTCTTAAAAATGTCTCCTTTGACCAGTATATATATACATCGGTCCACAGGTGAATTAACAAAACCAATTTCTTTCAAAGCTTGTTCAAATACCTCGAACCAACATCTAGCAGCTTGCTTAAGCCCGTAAATAGATTTATTCAATTTACATACTTGCCCTTTTTCACAAACTACTCCTTGAGGAACCCTCATGTATATTTCCTCTTTTAAGACACCGTTCAAAAAAGCGGTTTTTACATCCATGTGGTGTACTTTCAATCCATATTGATTTGAAAAAGACATTATGAGCCTAAAACTCGAAATTCGAGCAACTGGTGCAAATGTTTCATCATAATCAATCAAGTATTCTTGCGTGAATCCACGCGCCACAAGTCTTGCTTTATACTTAATTGGTTCGCCAACTTCATTATGTTTAATTGTAAAGACCCATCTATAATCTACGATATTTTTGTTATCTGGTATTTTAACCAGTGACCACGTTTCATTAATTAAATGAGAATCTAGCTCGTCTCTAATTGCTTCTTCCCAGCTTTTCTTATCACTTCTATATTTTATTTCATCAAAAGAAAGAGGAGTATTCTCAATAGAAGACTGGGCATTCATAATACAATTTTCCAAAAGATCTTTATATGAAATTTGTGGTTTATCTTTTAACCTATCACTTTTTCTTATATTTGTCAGCGGTTTTGAACTACTTGGTTCACCTATATCTTCACATATAGTATCACCAGATAAAACTGGATCGGCATTTACTTCTTCCGTTACCATATTCTTAGGCTGTTCATTTAACTGCATATTACTTTTCATATTTGCAGCTTTATTCTCACAGATACCTGAGGAAGTACCCATATCCGAGAGTATATCCTCGTTTCCAGTATCAACCATGCTTTCTTCATTGTTTAATTCAGCATTATTATGGTCAAACACAGCTCTAGAATTAATCATATTTGATTCATCAACAATGACATCTCTAGCAATCTCAAATTTTCCAGTTTCCGCATCCCACACCTTATAACCATTTGGTTCATATCCTACCAGTATACCTTTCCATGATTTTTCATCAAACTTTCCTTTTCTTATTTTCTTATGAACGTATACTGTTGAACCAAAAACTTTTAAATATTTCAGACTCGGCTTTTTATTATGCCACATTTCATATGGTGTTTTATTGCGTTCCCTTAATGCATTACTTGGGCTTCTATTAATTAAATATGTAGCTGTCAATACAGCTTCGCCCCAGAAATATTTTGGTAGCTTAGCTCCTATAACCAAAGAACGAGCTTTTTCGGTTATAGATCTAATCATCCTTTCGGATACACCATTCAATTGCGGGGTATGCGGAACTGTTAAATGGTAACTAATGCCTTTTTGAACACAAAACTCCCGCATTTCGTTTGACAAATATTCCCCTCCATTATCAATATATAAATTTACAACTTTAAGGTTAAAATGTGCTTCACTTTTCGCAAGGAAGTCTTTAAACATAGCAAAAACATCAGACTTATAAGTTAGTAAATATGTGACACAGTAATGGGTATATTCATCTACAAAAATTACATAATAATTTTTTTTATTAATAGTTGAAGGTGATATAGGTCCACATACATCTGAATGAACAACAAACAATGGTCTATTTATGTGGTCCTTATTCTTTGATTTTTCAAAACTAAGCCTAGCCTGCCTGCCTTTTATACATACCTCACATAAATCATCATTAGGTTGTATATTTTCAATTAACTCAATGTTATCAACCATTTTCTTTGATTTCATTTCTACAAATTTACCTTTACTCATATGCCCTAACCTCTCATGCCACAAACTATAATTATTCTTATTTGCAGTTGATACATATGCCCTATTTGGTAAATTAAAATTAACAATAGGAACATTGTTACTATATTTACCCTTCATAATAGTTGTATGATCTTTATTGATCATTACACCTCCTGGATAAAACAAAACTGTCATACCAGCATCCTGCATCTTTTTGACAGATATTAAATTGTGAGGAACATCAGGGCAGAATAATACTTCCTTTAAACAAATTTTTGCTTGAGTACTGCTACATAACTCAATTTCTCCCTTCCTTGATGCATATATAAATTCACCACATTTTGCCACAGAGATTTTTATAGGTGAATCCAAATACGCAAAAGTCGTAAAGAGATTTTCATTATTTATTATATGATCTGACGCTCCGGAGTCCAAGAGGAAAGAAATATTGTCATTTTCACAACACGTACGTTTTAGCATAAATGCAAAGCCAGATTGGCTTGACTGGCCTGATTCTGGCTGAGTAGACACCATTTGCGCTTGTTTGTTGCTAGCCTGACTATTTTCTTCACGATTTTTTTTATTATATATAAAGCAATTCTTTTTGATATGGCCTGCTTTGCCACAATGAAAACATTTAAGTTTGTTATTATTAAACTTAGTTTTATTAAATTTGTATTTATTCTTTTGAAAATTTTGATTTCTGTTTTTAATTATTGTAGGTTTATTTTCGTTTCTAGTCGCTTGCAAAATTTTTAGACTAGTGTCCTTACAAGATTGTTTTAATTTAATTTCCTGATCCAATAATCTGTTCTTCACGAACGCCAAAGTCAAATTGTTTTCAGACAAAGTTTCAATTGCCGTAATAATCCCATCATATTGGGAAGGTAGGGTTAAGAGCAAATGGGATATTTTATCCATTTCATCCACCTGAGCTCCGGACGCCAGCAATTCTGTTACCAAATCATCAAATGTATTAAAATGATTTAGCAATGTTGTTTCACCCTTTAGTTTTAATGATAATAATTGTTTGCGTACAGATAGTTGTGAGGCTAAGCTTTTTCTTTCATATATTTCATCTAAGTTTTTGAAAATCTCTCTAGCACTGCATTCGCTTTTAGCAAAACCGAGAAACGAATCACTCAAATACTCTATAATCAAACTTTTAGCACATCTATTTAGTTTCTCCCACTCATCCGTTTTCTCGCCGTCCTGATCAACAACCTGTAGCGCATCATTTTCACTTAAAAGTGCTCTAACGCGAAATTTCCATATGGAGTACTTTTCCCCATCGAATGGTTTAATATTGCGCTTACCTTTTTCCATCTTTATAAACTGTATTGATACTTATCTGCAGTTACTAGGCATGGACTGGGCCCATAACCTAATGAAAACAAGTGATGATAGGACACCAAACCAGTATCCCGCAAATTTACAAATCAATCCTCTACAGCAACCAGATCAATACGGTCAGCAACTTATGCACCTTATACAGCAACAACAACAACAACTTCACAACTTCAACCAATGCAGCAGCCAATACAGCTTCCACAGTTTAGACTTTTAATCAACCACTTTATCTCCAATATAAAGTTAATGATAAACACTTTGTACACAATTGTACAAAATTGAAAACAATAAAACAGTCTATTTAGTTATTCCAATCTTTAATTATTTGTTTGAATTCGTAGCTTTAGTTTTGCTTATTTTCTTTTTTCAGCTCTTGTCACACCGGCAGTTTCAAAAGAATAGATATATATTTCAAAGAAAATGAACACATTTCGAATCAAACAGATTATGTTAAACCTAACATACAATACAAAATGAACATTGTATTTTGCTTACGAAATAACATCTAATTATTGCATCATCTCTGTTAATTAATAGCGCGTTGCATGCATGCTTGCCAGACATCTGCAAAAGCAAGGGTTGCCAACAATATACTCATAAAGAAGTGTCCGGTTATTGCGTCAATCATTAGTACGAGAGAAGGTCGGTCAAGACGGTATTCACATCTTCGGTGAGTTTTGTTTTTATACTGTGTTTGCAGGAGGTTAAATGCATCCCCGCTTCTAGAGCACCATTTATTATAGGTGATTCGTCCATTTTCTGGCCATCCCGTCTGCCGCGCAATTGCTGGGAATGTCACTGTGCCCAGAGACCTATGTTACTGTCACCGAACGCTTAGGCGCGAGTAGATTGAGGGAATTTCTGCATTTGATGGCAACTTTTGACGTTGGTTTGTGAGAATTAAGGGATTCAATAGCCGATTGACTGTTTGAGTATATAGTGACATGTATGTATGTGGGAGGCATTTTTCTCTGCCTGAAAAACGCTACAGTGGTCGGTTAAGCCGAAGCTGAGGTGCAGCGGTAATTCGTTGGACTGTGTCGCGCTGCCCACTCTTTCGTTATGTTTGGAACCATCTGTAAAGACAGCCGTCGACTCTGTGTCTAGGTCTGTCGCATATTCCCGTTCATTCCTCTCTGGGACTCTTATGTAGAATTTATTGTCCATGCGGCGTACAGGAGTAGTGTAATTTATCTTCCTTAGTGTATTCGAGAGAGCTTCCAGGACCGTTGCATGCCCGTACTTTAGTTCTTCCCACGACTTGCCGCCGCCAGGATTTGAACCCGAGCGACCGAATGAAGCGCGCACTCGTTACACACTCGGCAAAGGCGGCCGAGCAAAAATTTGGATGCCATTTTTTGTTTTTTTGTTTTAGGTATCCGCTAAAAACAGTTAAATCGCGTTTGAAGATCAAACTAATCCCTTCCAAGGAGGTACGCCTACTGCGGGGACAGAACTCACTTATCTCCATGAGTGACTGGGTAGTCATTCGTACGGAAAACCCCCTAGAGGGAACGTAGTGTTCCTCGTTCCTCCTACGGCTGAACGAGGAATGTATTGAGCCACTGCGCAAAGTGGACAATAGTAATTTGTTCAGGGAAAGGGCAGCACAGCTGGAAATATTGCGTTCCAATGAACCGATACCGGAAGCCAATGTCGAGGACTACTCCCAGTTGCTGGGCGATATGAGCATATACAGCGTTATATCCTATTCTACACCAACCGGGCAGATAAACCCCTAGCGTGCGTACTATTAAAAAAATATTTAAACCTTTCCATGTTCTAATTTCAGCTATTCGGGCACGACTGTCGTCAACTTGGATTTGACGGACAACCAATTGTGCTTGATATCCTCCAAAAATTACGCACGACTAGCCCGCCGCAAGAGGTTATAACCTTCCAGAGGCTATCGGGGCCTAGCCCGGTTTTATTTGGCTGCGATACCAACTCCTGCCAACTGCCATTAGGAGCTGCTCCGAGACCAATGAGAGAGATGAGTGACTATTTCAATTTTTATCAATTCTAAGTATATGATCTGTAATAGAGGTGGTTCTCCAATCTTAATTTTTCGTAGTACTCCTGAGTTCTGTGGCTAGGAAAAAATTATAGATCTAACGTTGCCAACCGAGAAGAACCTAAAGGGCACCAAATGGCGAGTATCCGACGAATCACCGACGTTTAGCCTGTCCTTTGAAGTATGGAAGAAAGGCTCGCAAACGTTGGTGGGATGAGGACCTCACAATGCTTCGGAAGCAAGTGACGCCATCCTTGAACGAATGCTACAGAAGTAAGGTATGGGACCTATATAAAACGAACGGACGAATAAATATAAAAGGTCGATCCGGGTCGCTAAGGAGGCGTCTAGGAGAGAGTTTTGTGAATCCATCTAGGATGAGAAGGAGTCCGCCTACGTAAAATGAAGAGTCCAGATGGCTCATGTATCGAGTGGTGAGTCCCTCTTCAAATCAACTGGTATGGACGGAATTTACCAACAATGCTGCAGAAAGCTTCAGATACGATGATTGCAATCCTGGCAGTAGTTCCCAGAAAGTACTTAAGACGCTAGAGAGGCTTCTTGACATGTAGATCAGACACAAAATGTCTAACTTAACACTATCAACACGCCTACTTGAAAATACGGACAATGGAGACCGCTCTACTATAAAAAAATTTCCTATGACCTCTTTCATAGATATTCACGGGCCCTCAATAACGTCAGTGTTGATTCTATACATCATTCAGTGACGTAGCATTTAACGCGCAGGAATGCGCGTGCTGTGTTACGAAAGCGCTCATATCATGTTTTCGCACGCGACTGCGTGAGCAGTACAATGTTAATATCTTTCATTCCAGATACATCTCATTCTTTTCTGAACGGTATGTTGTTTAACACTATTGTTTGTAATTTGCAATTTGTTATAAACAATTTAAAAAAAAATTTGGCAATACACGAATATTAATTTTTGAAAGAATATAATTATTGAGTATATTCAATTTTGAATTGATGGGCGGTTGAATTTTTCAAATCGTTCAGTCTAGCGAAAATGACACGTTATAGAAAAAAAGTGACGAAAATTTTTGTTTGTAAATATCAGCATCAAAAAATTTCCTTTTTCAAAAATCCTTCAGGATATCAATGTTTGACCTCAAACACTATCAAAGCAGTGTATTTCCAACAACAACTGGAATCAGAAGATTTTTGGGTGGTGGTCAGGGTAAGAACCCTATAGTGACAGCAGGTATCTGCAGTGCATAGTCTACCAGCTGAGGAATCTCCATGAACTCTGTACACTCAGAAAAATAGCAACAGTCCTTTTCTGTTAAAATCAAAAATTGTTAAATTAACGGAAATCTTTTCATATATAAGTTAACGCAACATACGCCGAAATTGGCTTACATAGCTTTTTCAAATAACTAACACCAAAAAGCTTAGGTAAGCATGCGACTTGGACAGCGGTCGCTATCCCACGGTTGAACGACACCACACGCGCATCCGGAGTAAATGATGACACAGCGTCGCCGCTGCTTGGGAACGTCAGTGCTGCTTTTCAACAACAACAACGACTTCAATGCACCTGTACGTCCAACGTGACTTGCTAGCATAAATTAGGCGTAAGAAGGTTTTTGTAATTAATTCTAAGTTTGGCTTTCAACAAATAAACACACGGCTCGCTGCCAAATCATAATTGTGTTGTAATTTCTTTTTAAATGTGAACAAATAAATAAATAACTGGCGCCCAACGTGCTAGTCGCGACTGAATAAGTTAATCGAGTAAAGGCCCTTAAGAAGTGCCTCGCGCTGCGGCTCAACAACTAAACAGGACGTGACAGCAGAATCCAAAAGGGATAACTTCGGTGGAAGAAAGCCCGCATCCAACGAAGAGTGCGCAACGTTGGACCCCAAGGAACCCCGGTAAAAAGGAAAAACCCAATGCGCCGTTGGACTTTAGTGTAAGAACATAAAAATAAGAATTTAAGTGAATAGAAATAGGAGTTTAATTTAATAAAAATAAGTGAAACAATAAATTTTTTAATGAAATTTAGTCGAGAGAAACTAATAATAAATTAAGCAACTTAACACACAGAAGTGCATTGTTAGCGTAGATCTGGGAAAAAAATACAAAACAGAATTTTTTAGGAAATATTTTTCAATTTAAACTATAATAAAAAGCTTGTACAGCTTATAATAAAATAAAATAAAGAACCCGGATCAGTTCCAGGTATTATAACATTAAAAACAACTCTGCGATTCACCACCAAAGGGACCCTCCAGAGATTGATAAATCCACTAAAAACATCACAAAACGTAGTTACAAATTGGTAACATAAGAATATAATATAATTTCAATTTTAATTTTTGTACATTTTTGTAATCATTTTCAAACTTTCATCAAATTTTTCGAGTTAAAAAACTTCAAAATGAGCAATCCCGAATCCATTATCAGACCTTCCATCCTTAATACCAATGTACCACCACCATCCACTAGCCCCCAGGTAACCCCAGAATTAGCCAATGTAATTCGCAATATAGTATCCCAGGTGTTTTCGGCAGAAGCACCATCATTGATTCAGAATATTATCCACCCAACAAGCACAATAGTAACAGATCAAATAATAGACCCCAGACACGCAGGAAACTTGACAGGACTCGATAGGATACCAGACGTTGTAAGGTGCTTAAGAGACTTTTCCGGTAATCCAAGAGAGTTCGCTTCTTGGAAAAAAAGTGTTGAGAGAATCCTAAAAATATACGATAGCGAAAAAGGTACTCCACGTTATTTCGGCATTTTAAATGTCATACGAAATAAAATCACGGGGAATGCCGACGTCGCTTTGGAATCCTACAACACTCCTCTAGACTGGGAGGCCATTTCGAAATGCCTCAACGCACACTACGCTGACAAACGCGACATCAGCTCTTTAGAATACCAAATGTCATCTTTATATCAAGGCAATAAAACAATAAATGAATTTTACCAAGATGTGTTCTCACATCTTTCCTTAATTTTAAACAAAATTGCTTGCCTCGAAATAGGACCGGAATCCATAAACATACTGCCTTTTACCCAAGCCTTGCCCACATACCACATCCAATGCCTCGCATGCAACAAACAGCATATAGAACCTTACAGCCCCAATATCAACAGTATCCTCAATACCAACGATACCTAACCTACCCGCAAAATCAACCACCAAGACCCAATCAATACCAAAACCCACCAGCTAGGCCCAATCAATACCAAAATCCGCCACCTAGACCCAATTACCACCAGAACCTACCACCAAGACCAACTCAACCCAAACCCCCAATTCCAATGGAAATAGATGAGTCGCAAAGGACAAAACAAGTAAATTACATGAACAGACCGAACAATAACGGCTTCGCCGGAAAGCGACCCAACACGACTTCAAACCAAGTACACCAACCATACAAACAGCACAGAATTAACCATATTGAACCCGTTGACAATACTATTAATGATCCAGAACAGCAGAACGAAGAGCAAGACGGACAACCATGGGAAGATTACTATAATCAGTACACTTCACACGACAATACCCCGGCAGAAGATTCTAGCGAATTCTCCGACATTCATTTTTTAGGTTAACAAATTCAACGTTACCCTACTTTCAATGTAAAAATGGTAACGGAGAAATCCTGAAATTCTTAATAGACACAGGTTCTAACAAGAACTATATTCAACCCCAACTTGCCAAAACCCCCATTTCAAACAGCGAAAATTTCTATGCCAGCTCAGTAGGAGGGAACATCGAAATCACGCATCACACTTTCCTTAACCTTTTTGGACTTAACGATGAAAATCTAAAATTTTTCATTCTACCTACCCTTAAATCCTTTCATGGAATTCTAGGTAATGACAGCCTTAAGCAGTTAGAAGCAATAATTTTCACTTAAAAAAATTATATGGTATTAAAAAATAAAATAAAAGTCGTCATCAAACAGCAAACAGCAAAATCAATAAATAATATCGAAATTAGAACGGAACATCTCACACTCGGACAGACAGAAAAACTTCGAAATTTATGTAATATATACCCGCAACTTTTTTCCGACCCAGACGAAAAATTAACGTACACTACCGTTGTAAAGGCCGAAATTAAGACGACCACTCAAGATCCAGTATATTCCAGATATTACCCTTACCCCATGTCCCTTAAGGATGAAGTCGAAAAACAATTAACAAAATTACTCGAGGATGGTATAATAAGACCTTCTCGATCCCCTTATAACTCCCCAATCTGGATAGTACCGAAAAAAGTTGATGCATCTGGCACAAAGAAGTACAGAATGGTAATTGACTATCGCAAATTAAATACAATTACGATAGCCGATCGCTATCCTATCCCAGATACAAATGAGGTACTCTCTCAACTCGGACGAAACAAATTCTTTACAGTTCTTGACCTGAAAAGTGGCTTCCATCAGATTCCATTAGTTGAATCGGATATTGGAAAGACAGCTTTCTCAGTCAACAATGGTAAATATGAATTCACCAGACTTCCCTTCGGCTTAAAAAACGCACCCTCAATTTTTCAAAGAGTATTAGACGATATACTCAGAGAATATATCGGCAAAATATGCTTCGTTTACATAGACGACATAATCATTTTTGGCAAAGACGAAGACTCCCATCTAAAAAATGTTGAAACAATTTTCCGAACACTACAAAAAGCTAACATGAAAATCCAGATTGACAAATGCGAATTCTTAAAGACTGAAGTTGAGTTTTTAGGATTTGTCATTTCTCAAAACGGAATAAAAACAAATCCAACAAAAGTAAAAGCAATTTTAGACTTCCCACCCCCACAAACTTTAAAAGAACTTCGATCTTTTCTAGGACTATCTGGTTATTACCGCCGTTTTATTAAAGATTATGCAAAACTTGCCAAACCTCTAACCGTACTTTTGAGAGGGGAAGAGGGACGTATGTCCAAAAATCTTTCATCCAAAATTAAAATTACTCTCGATAATAAAGCAATAGAAGCATTTAATAAATTAAAAAAATCACTAGTATCCTCTGACGTCATGTTACAATACCCAGACTTCGAAAAAGAATTTCACCTGACAACCGACGCATCAAACCACGCAATAGGAGCAGTCCTAGAGCAGGACGGCAAACCCATAACGTTCATTTCCAGAACACTGACAAAGACCGAAGAAAACTACGCGACTAACGAAAAAGAACTTCTAGCCATAATATGGGCTTTAAAAACTTTAAAAATCAAATCTTTATTTCAGCAGGTGAAACATCTTCATACCAATTTAAAATACCCTTTCCTACCTATCACAGGCATATCATAATTGAAAGAGATTTTACGGAAGAAAGTCTTGCTACCATATTAAAAAGATATCTCAATCCTTCAGTAACAAATTGCATAAAAACTGAAGACAACATCTTAGGCAAAATCCAAACAATTTATCAAATTCATTTTAGTAGATACAGGGTACGTTACACTCGAAAATTTACAAAAGACATTATAGACGAATCCGCACAAGAAACGGAAATAATCAACGAACACAATAGAGCGCATCGCAACCCCACAGAAAATAAAGCACAACTTTTAGAAAGATGCTATTTCCCACAAATGAACGCCAAAATAAAACGAATTACAAAACAGTGTAAAATTTGCTTAAAAATAAATACGAAAGACACCCCGTAAAACCCATCCTGAAAGCTACTCCGATTCCCCATTACCCAGGCCAACTTGTCCACATAGACCTTTACTACACTAATAGTAAGATAGTGCTTACAGCAATAGATAAGTTCTCAAAATATGCTCAAGCAAAAATCGTACCTTCTAGAGCATCCGAAGATATAAAAACACCCTTAAGAGAAATCTTGACAATATTTGGAATTCCTGAGAAAATCGTGATTGACAACGAAAAATCATTAAGCTCAGCTTCTATAACCTTCATGTTAGAAAACCAATATGGAATAGAAATCTTCAAAACCCCACCGTACAAAAGTTCAATAAACGGACAGATAGAGCGATTCCATTCAACACTCTCCGAAGTACTGAGATGTACTAAGGCAGAGAAAATCCATACCGACTTTGAAGATCTTCTTAATAGGTCTTTGTATAAATATAATTATTCTATTCATTCCACCACAAAACGAAAGCCCGTAGAAGTATTTTTTGGAAGAACAGTCGGACCTAATCCCTTCGAATTAGACAGACAAGAAAATATTAAAAATCTCAAAAACAAACAAGAAAAAGACCTAGAACTTCATAACAAGAATAGAACTGATTTTAAGACATACAATAACGAAGACGCTATTTACGTTCAAATAAATAAAAGACTAGGCAATAAATTAACGCCCCGTTATAAAAAAGAAATAGTTCAAGAAGACAAAGGCAACACAGTTGTAACAAAATCAGGTCGCACCGTTCACAAAAGTTTCATAAAAAAATAATACACTCCATTTTTTCAGGATCTTGCTTGCTTTGTGCAATGCAGAAGTTCAAATTTTGGACTATACGAACAGCCACTTAGTAACGATAGAAATAGGAACCGCAAAGGTCCAGACCGGAACATTCAGACTGATACACACCATTGACCTCGACCTATATGACTCCGTGCTCAACGAAATACATTCCTCAATAGAACATTACGTAACAAGGAAAGGCCGTAGCTATTCATTCTTATCCCAAGAAGAAAAATCCATCCGATCCCTATTATCCCAGCTCAAACTCAAAAGAACCAAGCGAGCAATAGATTCTCTTGGCACAGCCTGGAAATGGTTGGCCGGATCCCCAGACCATGAAGATTTGAGAATATTAAACAATAAAATAAATAACCTGTTAGTTAATAATAACCAACAAGTAATAATTAATAAGTCTATTCTAGAAAGAATAAACAATCTGACGTATATTTCTAATGTAATATTAAATGAAATTAAGTCAAATGACATTGTCAAATTAGAAGTAGAAAAAGGTATTGAGAGAAAATTAAAATTAATTAAAGAAGAGCTAACAAATATAGATTATTCTATCCAGTGGGCGAAAGCTGGAATTGTAAACTCGTTTATGTTATCAAATGAAGAATTAGTTGTAATCAAGGAAACATTAGAAAAACAAAATACGCCTTACATAAATGTAATCGAAGCTATTGAATTTAGCGATGTCAAAATTGCATCAAATTTATCATCTATCATTTATATTGTAAAATTTCCTTTGACAAGCCAAGAGCTTTGCAAATCAATAATAACAAAACCTGTAAATCTAGGAAATAAGGCTATTAAACTTGAATACGAAAATTTTATTGTTTGTAATAAAGACATATTTGGTGTCAAAAGAAGTTGTAATAATGTTAACGATTTAATAATTTGTAAGCAAGATAATTTAGAAAAAGTCACGAAAAGCAGCTGCGTACCAAATCTGCTAAAGGGCTACGCATCCAACTGCACTTTAGTCAATAGCCACCACATACCAACAATAGAAGAAGTAACACCTGGTTTATTGCTTATCAACGGCTATAATGGGTCTCTGAAGATAGACAACGAGGTTATCAGTCTACAGGGAACCTTCCTAATAAAATACGATAACACAAGTTTAACTATTGAAAACAAGAATTATACAAATAGAAATCAAGTTTTTGCACAACCCCTACCAGCAATCATCAAATCAGCAGACGTTACAGCACATCTCGAAGAAGTCCTCTCTCTGCAATATTTGAAGGACCTTAACGTAGCAAATATCCAACAAATCAATGCCATCAACACTAAATATTTTATTGATTGTAATGATAGCAAGGAAGATCCTCCTCAAACGGAAAACAAAATTTCGTATTCAGGTCAATAATAATCTTACACCAACGAAAGGATGAACCCCTACACTTGACGATATTTCAAGGACATCCAACGAGGACGCTGCATGTTCTAAAGGGGGAGGAGTTAACGCAACATACGCCGAAATTGGCTTACATAGCTTTTTCAAATAACTAACACCAAAAAGCTTAGGTAAGCATGCGCCTTGGACAGCGGTCGCTATCCCACGGTTGAACGACACCACACGCGCATCCGGAGTAAATGATGACACAGCGTCGCCACTGCTTGTGAACGTCAGTGCTGCTTTTCAACAACAACAACGACTTCAATGCACCTGTACGTCCAACGTGACTTGCTAGCATAAATTAGGCGTAAGAAGGTTTTGGTAATTAATTCTAAGTTTGGCTTTCAACAAATAAACACACGGCTCGCTGCCAAATCATAATTGTGTTGTAATTTCTTTTTAAATGTGAACAAATAAATAAATAACTTATATAAACAGATTTATGTATTGAATTAACAAAAAAAAACATTTGTTTTAACAAGCGGCCTCTTAAATATTATCCTTGAATACAACAAACCTGTAGTGCGATTCACTGACTTTAAACGATGCGACAATCGCAATTTTAGACGAAAATATGTGTCGTTTGCACTAACGATTGTGGGATTCACTAACTTATTCTTAACGACACCTAACGGCTGTCTCGTTGTATATATTGAAAGTACAAAATAGTGGCATCTTGGTCAAACTGAATGCCAAGATGAGTGAAAAACACAAAAAGGATTGGAAAAAAGTAAATGAATGCGAGCTGCCGAATATAAATGTGGGCTCGTTTATATTATACTTGATTAAAGAGAAATACGATATTAGTTTATTTCAAACTACAAATATTTATAATTGTTTTTATATATTGCATTGTAGCGGAATTTCGGTCTCTCTCCTGAGTGATTTGATAGAAGAGTCATCAACTCGGCTCTAAGGAATCACCTGCATGCCATGGTTTTCGTTTTCAAAATTCGGTCCATTATGACTCGTGCTCCAGAGTACTTAGCATTTTTTTTAATTGGGATCATTTGAGGAGGTCCATAACAAAACGCAATAATTCCACTTTTCAAATATTTTGGTTTTTTAACTAAATCCAATTCTACGCATTAAAACCTATGTAACCATTGCTATAAAACATACCAAAGGTCAATAATTTTACTGTTATTCAACACCAAAAATTTTAGTTCAGACGAAAATGAAACATTTCCATATCTATCCAATTAAATTAATTTTATTTTTATGGTTGTTAGAAATATTCTTTGATTAAACTACCTTTGTGAATAACTACTTTGCATTTAATATTGTAAACACATTTGCCAATTCTTTTTATGCTAAATATTTTGAGAAAACTTTGGAATGCATTGCAATTTTTCATTCTGGAAATATACGCATCCAATCTAATCGTATTCTCGTGTGTTCTAATTCCAAGTACGCGTATTAAGGTAATATATAGTTCAACAGTGGTACCTCTAAAATAACTGTGAACCAGTAAGAACTATATTATAGTTGGTTATACCATTTTTTTCATAAAAATAGTGAATTTTACAAAAATCATCTATGGCAGAAGCAACAGTGGGAAGTATAAACGTCGGGAAAAGAAGAAGTGATCCTATACAGAGAATTAATAATAGACGTGCA
The DNA here is from genome assembly GCA_951828415.1 of Anomoia purmunda. NCBI lineage: Eukaryota > Metazoa > Arthropoda > Insecta > Diptera > Tephritidae > Anomoia > Anomoia purmunda. The sequence continues at coordinate 92,176,641 of OX639993.1, forward strand.
AACCGTCATAAAAAGTAATTTTTTAATGTCTTGGTATGTTTTCTTATCTATAAAAGTTAACATTTTTTCGCAGATATGCTGATAAGGATCCGTTAGCTCTGTCATTTTACAAACCGTGCAGTCACAAAGAAAACAGTGGTTACAAATGTGGGAAGTTCAATTCCCATTTAATTATTCGCAATCATGAGCTGTTATATAAAAATAAATCAAAAGTTGATCAGGATCAATATTTGACAAGGCTGATGGTTGCATATGTACCCAAGCGCCACAAGTATACACCACAATACAAAAAAAAGACTTTCTCATGCAACTATTTTTTGCAACACAAAAACAAAAAAGAGAGGGTGTGTCATGCCTTTTTTCTGAAAGCATTGTCGGTTACAGGCCGGAGAGTGAATACTGTTGCACAAGCTATTTTTCATAGTAACATTCTTAAAGAGAACAGAGGTGGGGATAGGCTCACATCTCGGTTTAAACCAAAGAGAGAAAGTGTGCTAAAATTCCTCAAAAACTTACCAGCGAAAGAGAGCCATTACAACAGAAATAAATCTAAAAGATGCTATCTTTCACCAGAACTTAATATAAGGAAATTATGGGGGATTTATAATGATTCAGTAGATAATTCACTGAAAGTTAAAAAAACATATTTTTGGAATATTTTCAATACTCTTAACATAGGATTCTCTTCCCCTGCAACAGATGTGTGTGCTGAATGCGTATTAAATAAACAAAAAATCAAAATGGAACAAAATTTGGACTTAAAACAGCAGCTCATTACTGAACAAAGGACTCACAAGCTAAGAGCCAATTATTTTTATGAAATTGCAAGAGATGAGCCTCCTAGATCTGTGAGCTTGTGTTTCGATATGCAGCAAGTCCAACCATTGCCACGTACTCCTATTCAAGAAGCTTTTTATTCAAGGCAAATAGGCTACTATACTCTTTGTGTTGTCGATATGAAATCTAAGGATCCGGTGTTTTATATCTGGACAGAAGATCAAGCTGGAAGAGGTGCTATTTGCGTTGGCTCTGCTTTATTGGCACATTTGGAAGGGCTCAGTCTGTTAGATGTGGATACCTTACGACTTTTTTGCGACGGCTGTGGTGGACAAAACAAAAATATGCATATTATACATGCCTTAATGCATTGGATGTTAAACAGTGCACCTAAACAGCTAAACCAAATAGAATTATATTTTCCTGTCCGAGGTCATAGTTTTTTGCCAGCTGATCGAGTTTTTGGACGTGTTGAAAAAGATTTGCGGAAAAATACTACTATTTTTGTTAAAGAAAGTTATCACAAAGTTTATTCTGCGCATGGGCAAGTTAAGATTTTAGGAGAGGGTTGGCATCTTAAAGATTTAAAAATGTTGGCAGAAAACTACCGTCCCATAACCGGCATTCAGAGTATGAAAATAATTTATTTTAAACTCTCCCTAAATCAACAGAAGTGTGTAGTGAAAACTTTTGAGACGTATAAAGTTGAAGGTAAAGAAAAATTTACCTGCTATCTTAAAAGAGGCAAAGTACCCCCTCGTTTGCTTGATGGAATTGATCTTGGTGTAGCAATAAAGTCAGAAAAGAAGAAAGATGTTGCTAAACTATTGGAAAAACATTATGGCGAACAGTGGTCCAAAATTTCTGAGTTGGAGTATTATACCAAGATATTTTTAGATCAGCAGGGAAATAGTGCCAATGGAACAGATGATATAACTTTATGTGATTGTTTGGAGGAGGACACTGCAATGAAAGTGTAATATAATGTGAATTTATTGTAATACTTGTATGTTAATATAGTGATTTAAATGCAATAAAAACCGTTGATATAAAACAGTTTTTAATTTTCCTATAGACTATGTATAAGCAATTAAAATCAAAAAAAATTATTTAAAGCAAAAAGCCAAAATTCCAAACCTAGTTTATATCAAAACGCATCATTTCCATACATGTTCAGAACAAAATGAAATAAATACTATTGGACGGACCAAAACGCAACATTTCCATTTTTTTAATCTAAATAACTTAAAAACTAATTGCCAGATAAAAATTTTTTTTATGATTTGTATTGTTTTTAGATAACTATTAAACTACAACAAATGTTTAAAAAAAATATATATCCTATTGACTTAAATTAGTTTTTTTCGTTTATCCAAAAAATTGTTTTGGTGGAATTATTGCGGTTATGGACCTCCTCATTTATCTATATATTAAAAATAAACCATATTTCTGTTTTTATAGTTGAATCCTTGATAAAAGCTTGCTTTTACCATTTGCACATTAATATGGTGGTTGACATTAGCCTCCACATTATTCTTTGATGCCAAATTTATACATGTGTACAATCGATGCCCCCAATAGTGCCTCCAACCAAAAGTGACAGCGTTGAAGCAAATATTTATTTAGCAGCTTGACGCTGCACATGGGTCATAGGAAACCTCACTTTTGGGTGAAATAATGAATCATTGACTCCATCCTTTACGCGATGTGTGATACGGCTTACTGCTGACGGGCTCATGGATATTCAGCCAGTTGCGAAGAATCTCTAAGCCACTAGAACCTAGCAATATAAAAGTAAATTTAAAATTGCATACAGGCTTAAAGACTGCAGACGAACTACCTGTTTCCCAGTCGATATTGCTGTTATTCTGGAGCCTGCAACATTAGGTATTCCGCAAAGTCTAGAGTTAACCGATTCTGAAATTCTGTTGCATTCAAATGAAAGGAATTGTCCACATCCCAGAGTAAACGTCGATCCATTGTTGGAGTTCTTACTTCTTCGTCACCTCACGATAAATCATATGCCAAATATTCAAACGATATCATGTTATGTTCGTTTTTTAATTTCAAGAAAACAAATCCCCAATTTTAAATTTATCTTTTATTTAATTTGAAATCTGTTGAAAGTTTCAATTTGTCGAATGAGTTAATATCGTTTAGTTTTCAATAACCGTCTAGCTAACGACAACAGCTGATTCGACGATATCGTTAAAAAATGGCTGCTGAATAGCAACATCGTGAAAATTTTCGTTAAAATTATTTTACCATACGAATATCGTTAAAATAAGTTAGGGAATCGCACTATTGTTCTGTTAATTGTTACCAACTAATACAGTTGGTATAATCGGTTAATTTGAATCATACTACTTTTTACCAGTTGGCATACTAATTCGTCCAGTTAAATGAGTAGAAATTCTGCCAAAATTTCTATATCATATATTCTAAGTTATCCATTTTTTTGTTTGCAAAGAATAAGTAAGTGCATGCGAGCGCGATTTCGATACATTTATATGTTAAACAAAAGAAGTGCAGGAAGACGAAGAACTTTTATGTTTTCTTAGAGATTGGAGTTTGGAGAAAATTTATTTTATATTAACAAGCAGTAAGTAGGTGCATAATATTGCATTAATATCAATATTGAAATTAACTGCAAAGTTTATTTGAAAGAGATGCAAGCGAATATAACTTTTTACTCATAATAAATATATGTTCTTACAGTAGCTCAAAGGGAAACTCGTACAATATTTTTTTATTTGTTTTCATTAATTTTTTTATAAAAACGTAGTTCATTATATAATAAAATCCATATAAGCCCAAAGCAAACTTTGTGCAAAATTCACAAAAATTCAGCAAATTTACAAAAATTGTCATTAAAATATAAAAAAAACTTGTTGAAAATTTTCTACGATGAAATTTTGCAGTTTATTAAATTTTAGCAAAATAACCTTTTTAGCACTTTACCTCTTATGAGCATCTTTGATGACCTTTGGACTTTATCCATGGTATTGAAGTTCATCTCTTTCTAATGATCTCTTGCAGGGCATTTGGCCTCTTCCTACGAGGGTCTCACCCTCTTTTGTTAAATCTTCTTAGATCAGTCAGAGGTGAAAAGTGTTTGCCACAATGTGAGGCTCCATGGTATGGGAATGAGCCTTACATGGTGGCATGGTGAATGGCCATTCATGATGAATGATGAGCTAAGGCGGAGGCGCCATATTGTTCCTTGTATAAGATTCGAACTAAACATTCATACGATTTTTTTATTTTTTTCTGCTTATACTTTACATCTTCATCCATCCTACCGCGGGGTTACATTTCCTAGCCTGTCTTTCAATTAAGCCTACCAACACTCGGACGGTCGGACAGTAACGGTGGCCTTTCCAGGGTTCAGGAGATATTATCCCCTAACCTTTAGAAAAATCTGCTCCACCACCAAGTAGAGGCCAGGAGCCAACGTAGTGTTAGCTTGGCGGGGTCCACTCCCACGGGCATATCAGCTACAGGGGATACTATCTCTCCGTCGGCTACCTAGCATCTTACTTCTCAGCTGGGAGCAATGGTCGCAAAAAAGAGGTTTCGACCTCCTAGCTAGTCCATTGAACACGCATCAAAGACAAGGCGTACACAATACGATTTTTAACCAAATTAGTCAGAAATCAGGAGAGGCACGTCCTAAATGAGGCATACCTTGAGGATGATATGAAATGTGAGACCATCAAAGTCAAGTATTAGTGCATATCTGGTCAAAAGGTAGGCGTGAGGGGATCCTCAGATACTACAAGGGCTGCAAATATACAGACAATGTAAATGGGTATCCCCACAGCGGATCTTCATTGAGTGTATATTGCAACAGCAAGTATCATCGACGTCATGCAAATGCGAAACTTCGTCTTTGAGGCTGCAGTGAGATAAACGAAAAAAGTGACCCTCTCTTTGATTTTGTTAAAAATACCAATCTGTCAAAATGTTATATTTCAAAGTTCGGATTGTTCCAAGGGATGGGATAGTTGGAAAAGTAATATCGAAGAGCGGCTAAAGGCTTTTGGGAAGACATGGAGTGAACACCCGAAGATAGTCCTCTAGACATACAATGCAGTGGTTCATCCAATCCAGTATGATTTGGTTCCCTGGGCTGGCGGGCAGCCGAAACAATATAAACATGTCAATAAAGTAACGAGCGCAGGCACTCAATGCAAAGTGATAATAGGGCAAAACCATACAGTTCTTCAACGGCGAACAACAACAACAACATAAAGCGTACTACAAATCTACATACACCAGCTGACCAAAGAGCACGCTTATGCTATCCAGCAATCCAAAGTGATAATAGCGCGCTATAAAAATCAACAGCGCCTACAGCAGCTCTTACGGCCACAAACATGCAGCAAATGGCAACCAGCAAAGCCTAACAACATAGATAGAAGATATGCAAAATAAAACCCAGCATACAAATCGTAGCGCCAAAAGGAAGCGTACGCATTAAGAATGGTAAACTAAATAAAAGTAAAATTTCAAAAGTCAACTTACCAAAGGGCAGGCACCTTGACGTGGTGCTGGGGCTTAATCGAAGCTCAAAACGGATCTTGCCATCGAGAGGGGGCACCGTCGGATAGGTGATGCCTCAACTGGATGGTAGATAACGCTTGAGCACGATGCCCAAGAACTGCCACCTCCTAAACCGTGCCCATTGGATGGTTTGCAGCCAGGAGGATAACCGGCTATAATGTAATGGTGAGTAACGGTGGCCTTACCGCGACAAGGGGCGATGGCGCGCCAGACAATCAGAGATTCCCAATTTAAAAAATAGAAAGTCAGTATTGCCTCGGCGAGAAAACAAATAAAAAACAACAACAACAACAAAACAGCGTAAACAATAGCAACAACAAAATGGGAGACGGTGGGAATATGACTACGGGCAAAGCTGGGCACGAGCCAACAAGCGAGGCATCTGCCTCCAGTAAGCGCTCCACATCCCCAGCATCATCAAAGAGGCACCGATCCCCTGGTCCAAACTCCAGCGAGCCTTTAAGGGTGGTTAGAAGGCGCAGGCCCAGAAGGGGCAAACCACCACCTCTGCCCTCTCCGGGGAAGCCAGGAGCCCATGATAACCGAAGGAGATCTGGGCTTACCGGGTCGGCCGTCAAGTGGTATCTGACATACCTGGGGCAGGGAAAGCTGGACTGAGGATGAGACTAGAGACCGAACCCGCACCCGCAGATGAGCGGAGAAGCGGGGAACTTAAGGCACATCACAGACCCGCGCCCGCCGTAGAGCGAAGAAGCGCCAAACCCCCAGCCCCAAAGGGACAACCTGCACCCGCTATTAAGCGGAGAAGCGGGCAAATAACACCCCAGGCACCTAACTCCAAAAGCAGCGGGCCCACCCACCTCCTCCACAATCGAACTCAGCAGGTCGGGAAGGAACTCAGGATTCGGTGTTGCCGGCGGATGGGACTGTACAGCCCACCAGCTACTCAGATGCCATCAAAGGTATCCGATCCGCGGTGTTGCCCGAGAACTATCTGGCGGTAGCGCTGAGTTCAGAGGACCTGACAAATCTGCAGGAGGCAATAATGGACGAGGTCTTCAAGGGATGGGCTCCCCCGCTGGCGTTTTATAAATTTTACTTTCGTCCAGGGCTGCTACTGGTCGATTGTAAAGACGAGAACTCCGCAACATGGCTTGCGGAGGTAACGCCCACACTCGGGGCCTGGAAAGACATGAAGTTGTGCACGAGGAGGGAAGAGGATATACCTCCTATGCACACGATGATGGTGTTCCTCCCGAGGAGTGCGGACAAGCCCATCGTACAAGCCATCCGGCTGCTAAACGCCCGAAATGAGGGAATCCATACCTCGGCTTGGCGTATAGTGAGCAGTAACGTAGAGAACACCGGTATACGACTAGTCGCTGGTGTAGATTCAGCTTTGTTACTCTAAGGCTCTGGCGACCAAAGATCGCGGGCGAATCCGGAAGATCGGGGTACAGTATTAGTGCAGGAGCTGTGGGTCTACAAAGTTCAGGTAGGGGGCCTGAAGGAAACCAGTAATAAGGTAATATGGGATCTCTCATCTGAGAGGCCTAGAGCTTGTATAGTGCTTAAGAACAATATTTAATACTTTTTCATTACAAAATATCTAACGTAGGATCTGGTAGCGATGCAGACAATATTGGAGGTGTACAAAATCTCCATGAATGTGGTTTTAGCGGCCCCCTACTTTGCTGGGGACAACACCATACCCCAAAAGAGGCCCAGGAACTAATAAGGTACTGCGAGAAGGCCAAGCTGCCGATGATTATTGGTTGTGATGCCAACGCGCACAATGTGGAGTGGGGCAGAACCGAGACCAACGGACACGGTGAGTCCTTATTAGAATATATTATAAGCAGTGATCTAAGTATACATAATGTTGGGCACAGACCAACATTCATTACCACAGCTAGAGAGGAAGTACTTGACATAACACTCAGCAAAAAAGTGGCTGACGATTTGATCGCGCAGTGGGAAGTTTCCTCGGAACCCTCTCTGTCGGATCACAGAATCATCCAGTTTAAGCTGAGCGCTATGAAAACGAAGAGCAATCCAAACAGGAACCCCAGGAAACCGAACTGGGAGAAGTACAGCAACACATTAAACCTAAATCTGCCTAGTATAGGGCACATTCAAAGGAACACAGACTGTATATAATTAGAAAACAGGGTGCGAAGATTCAATGACGTTGTCATTCATGCCTTCCACTGCAGCTGCCCTGAAACCAAACCGATGAAGAAGTCCAAGGCTCCATGGTGGTCTCAGCACTTCTCATTCTTACGCAGGATCGTGCGAAGGCTTTTTAACAGAGCTAAGCGCAATGGATGCTGGGAAGAGTATGCAGCTAGTCTAACAGCATACAGTACGGAAATCAGAAAAGCTAAAAGGGAAAGTTTTATAAGCTTCTGTGAATACATCAATTCCACTCCGGCAGCGGCAAGGCTTCACAGAGCGCTAGCCAAAGACAAGGTAGAAACTAGACTAGCTATCAAGCTACCTAATGGTACGTAAACCGCTAGTGAAGAGGAAAAAGCGCTGGCTCTGCTGTCGACTCACTCCCCTGATGCATCTGCGCCTGAATCTGAGTCCTATATAGGGGAAATAAGACCATCACCATCTGATTGGGAACCAGCTAAAAACTTATTTACGCAACACTCAGTGAGATGGGCCATGAATTCGTTTGAACGATATAGGTCTTCGGAGGAGGATGGTATCTTACCAGTGTTATTGCAACAGGGTGGCGATCAGATTATCCCACACTTGGTGAAGATAATGAGGGACTCCCTTGTATTGTCATACATTCCAACTGTGTGGGAGAGCAAAGGTAGAAGGCAGGTACAAGCGCCCATTTGTCGATGGGTAAAACCGCTGCTTAAGACTAGAACGGCGGAAACTACTGTAGCGGACAAGGTAATACACCTGAAAACCAGTAGAGCTTGCCCTCAAGGGGGAGTCTTGGAGTCTTGTAGTAGATGAACTCCTACAAAATCTAACCGATAATGGGATTCGCTGCCAAGGATATGCAGACGACATTGTCCTTATAGCTACAGGCAAGCACGAAAGCATATTATGCGATATTGTGCAAAGAGCACTAAACCTGAAAAAGGCATGGTGCGCTGGAGTGGGGCTTAATATCAATCCACTGAAAACAGCCATTATACCTTTCTCTAGAAAGAGGAAGCTACCAGCAATGAGAACAATCTCATTGGCCGGTACTCAAGTGCCTGTGGTAAGCAAGGTGAAATACTTGGGTCTAACCATGGACTCCAAGCTGCTCTGGAGAGAACATGTGGATGCAACAGCATCCAACGCAACTAAGGCAATAATGGCGTGCAGACTGCTAGCGGGAAAATCCTGGGGGTGCAGCCCGAGCATACTTAGATGGATGTACACCATGATAGTCAGGCCGATAGTAACGTATGGTGCAGTGGCATGGGTCTCAAGGGCATCGCTGTCAATAGTGAGGAAATCGCTTACCAAGCTCCAACGGGTGGCATGTGAATGCATAAGGGGAGCAATGCGTTCATGTCCAACGGGGGCCCTGGAAGGGATAGCGTACCTGACACCACTGCACATAAACATAGAACAGTCAGCCAATAGAACCGTACTTAACATAATTAGGGAAGGTCTTGGAAAGGTAAGATTATACCATTCAGAAACATGAAGAAGCTGAGCACGCAGCTCCTCTGGCTCAGCTTCCAAGGGATGAGATCATCAAAGTAACTAAATTTGAGAAAAGATTCACAATTGAATTAGGAAACAAAGGCTCATGGATTACGTCCTCGCTGGAGGGGCACCTACGAGCTAGCACCCTGCACTGGTATACGAATGGATCAAAGACTCCGGAGGGTATAGGGGCCGGGGTCTACGGTCCCAGAACACACCCGTCTGTGCCAATGGTTAAGATGCCAAGCATCTTCCAGGCGGAGGTGTACGCCATCCTCCTGTGTGCAGAGGTGAACTTAAACAGGAACTATCGCAATGAGCGGATAGTCATTGCAAGCGGCAGCCAAGCAGCACTCAAGGTACTATTATCGTATGAGATCAGATCTTTATTGGTCCTTAAGTGTGTAGAAAAACTCAACTCTCTAGCAACCCACAATCACATCCAGCTTCTCTGGGTTCCTGGTCACAAAGGCATTTAGGGAAACGAGGATGCCGATCGATTGGCTAGAGGTCCAGCGGAAAAAACACCCAAAGGGCCCGAGCCCTTCCTGCCGGTAGGCCGACATACCATAAGGGAGGTGGTCAGGACAGAGGAAAATACCTTAAAGGAAAGACACTGGCACCAGATGGCAGGGTTATGCCAGGCGAAATGCCTATTGGAAGGGTATAACAGTAAACGATATAAACAGTTTATTACCCTCTCAAAACCCCACTTGAGGATACTTACAGGTTTTCTTACAGGTCATTGCAGACTGCGTATTCATCTACACAGGCTCGGAATATGGTCGAATGAATCCTGTCGATTCTGTGACTCGGCCCCGGAGACCCCGATGCACCTGCTCTTTGATTGTGAAGCCGTCTCAAGAAGACGGAAGAGATATTTCATATATTCCCGATCCGGAACTTGTACACTCGCTGCCACCAACCATCATCTTAGACTTCCTTAGGAGCGTTTGGGTAAGATGAGGTACTATAAAGAACGGAGGACACAATGGATCGAAAGGTCGAAGTGCAAACCTCAACACTAATATCTATATCTATCTATCTACCTAAGGAAACGCTAGAGGAAAATAGATTTTGTTTACTTGCTGATACTTCGAATAAGAATAATGTGCAGAAAAAAGTGAAACCTCCATCAATATACATACCTTAGGCAACTGAACTCTAGCAGTCTAGTCAATAAAATGATAGAGTTAATAGAGAAAATTAACTTTCGTGTAGTACCTTTTAAAACGGGAAATATTCTGGAGGTAAAAATGTTGCAAAAGGAAAGTTGTCAAACAACAAAGAGTCTTTCCATACGTATCAACTTAAAAGTTTTCATTTGGTAGTGAGCTAAGTTTACAATGTAAAAATAACTTTCAACTTTTAAGAAAAAATTGCGAAATTGTCTTCACCGTCATATTATGGGAAGAACCACACAAACGTGTAGTTCTTGTGCAGTATCATTATTGCCACACGAAGCGTTATTGCACCTTACCTAGTGTATGCATGATTCGTGGAGATTTAATATAATAATAATAATTTGGTGCTTATATCATAGCTTAATGGTTGGCCGAACTTCTCATACAATTTGTGGTGGGCGTTTTGGAATTGTAACACAAATTGGAGGACCTACAATTTAAGGCAACTCCGAAATCCAAATGATTTTTCTGAAAACTTTTTTTATGAAAGAAATACACTCGGAGGTTTGCCATTAGCTGCCGAGGAGCGACCGTTATTAGAAAAAAACTTTGCTATAATTTTTGATGTTACTTGCACCGCCCAGTATTTCTCTGGTTCTGGTCCCGTCACAACTTATCTGGAACTCAATTTACGAAATGTTTTTCTAAATTTGGTAAGAGATTTCTTGGTGACATATAGTTATTATAGATAGATATTATTGTTGAGGTTTGCACTTCGACCTTTCGATCCATTGTGCCCTCCGTTCTTTATAGCACCTCATCTATCCCCAACGCTCTTAGGAAGTCTAAGATGATGGTTGGTGATAGCGAGCGTACAAGTTCCTGATCGGGGGTATATGAGCCCAGATATCTCTTCCATAACGGTGACATAACGTGAAACTTATGTAAAACCACCCAAAACCACAAACTGATTTGATATTTCTTCCACCGTGTACCCAACATACTGGACTACCGATCTTAATGAGACACAAGATCTAATTGACTTCAGAGTAACCTGTTACCCCAGTCTGAAACCCCTTTTAGATCTATATTCTGTGTTTACTAACTCTTAACACAATCCCGACTTTTAATGAATCTCAGACAAGTTTAACTAATAGGCAGATTAGCTTAAATATCAAAAATATATAAACAAATCATTTACAGAGGTGGGACATATAGTGACAGGCTTTACTGACTTACTTCATATAGCAGCACAAATTTCAATCTCTGCATTGCCTAGAAATAATCATAGACAAAGTTTTTACGGCCTACGAGGTAAAGACATTACCATTCTAGTAAATGTGAAAAGGAAACATAGTAGGGATTGGCAAGGTGTTCGTTCCCCTGCTTTGAAATATGAACTCAGCAAATGCACAAAAGAGCTTCACATTATTTTAGTTGAAAAACAACGAAACTAACTTCGAAAGTAAACTCCAATCCTTGCCCCCAAAACCTAACGCTAATTTTTCCTTGCGGCGGTCAGTTCGAGATCATTATTATCCCTGAACCAGGCAATGATCCTACCATGGTTAGCTCGTATATACCTATTAGTCTAATTTCAACATTTTCTATAATAGCCAAACTACACCACACCTCCAATTCGGCATTAGGCAGAAGCACGGTACAATTGACCAAGTATACAGAATGTTTCACATATATGGTCGAGTTTTGGAAACAAAGAGTATTGCACTGCAGTGTTGTTAGATGTTGCGCAAGCATTCGATAAGGTATAGCTATAGAGATTATATAAGTTAAAACGTTCACTTTCCGATATCATTCGTGCTATATTGAAGAGTTTCCTTGTTGACAGAAAATTACGTATTAGGCAAAACAGCTACATACATAACTGCAAGTTAATCCATTGCTGCTGGTCTTCTTCCCAGGTAGCGTCTTATTTAATTTATACAAGTGATCTCCTCACAAACTTAAATCTAGCCACATCAACTTTTGCGGTGCACTCTAACGCAACATTTAAGAGTAGTAGAAGAATGGCTAAACATTTGGAGAATTAAAGTCAATGGGTCTAAGACTATACAGGTAGCACTTACACTAAAAAAGACAATCGGGGTTACGTTGGATAAAATACTCGCCTGGAAAAACTACACATACTAAAATAACAATCGCAAATTTGCATTAGATAATTGGTCCTAAATCGAAATTAAGTTTAGAAAACCAAGTATATATTGCTTTTTTAAATGGTGATACAACTATTTTTTACATTTGGGATACAACTTTGTGGCTCAGCCTCTAAATCTAACTTAAATAGAATGCAAAGACTGCAGTCTAAAATCTTGAAGGCAATATTCAAATCCGGGTTCAAATCCTGGCCGGGCAAGTAGCAAAAAAATTATGGAAAAGTTTTTTCGGCAGGGCAAACTTCCGAGTGTATTTCTGCCATGAAAAATTTCTCATAAAAAAACAAATTCGCCGTTCGAAGTCGATGTAAAACTGAAGGTCCCTCCATTTGTGTTACAACATCAAGACGCACACCACAAATTGTATGAGAAGTTCGGCCAAATTCACTTAACCGCTCATAGCGCCAATTAAGTAAGTAAGAAAAACATTGATGTGCACTTTGCAGTACCAGTTAGAATGCAGTAAATACAATATTTTACTGATTATGCAATTTAATTTATATCACCAGTAAACTTTTACAGTTTACAGAAAAAAGTTGCAGTAAAAATATTTTTTAATAATCACAGAACAAATTTGCAGAAAAATATCTTTTTACTGAATACTGAATTGTTTTTACTGGTATCTGAAAACTCTTATTGGTATGAGAATGTAATGCACTATCATCAGGGAAGTTATGTAGTTTTTGTACTCAAAGACTATTTTTAGTTTTGGCTTATCTGCTTTTCCTCAGAAAAATAAAAGCAACAGGTGTAATGCACCATCATTAGGGAAATTATGTAGTTTTTGTACTCAAAGAATATTTTTAGTTTTGGCTTTTCTGCTTTTCCTCTGAAAAATAAAGCAACAACACTAAATACAAAAGAGTCAGAACTTAAAACTAAAAATTATTCAGCAAAGATTCAATCGAAATTTTGTGAAAATTAGTATTGTGAACGGAAAAATGTTGTGAAAATATATATACCATTATGAACAGACTGAGATCACCAATTCCCATGACAGTCGGTTCTACGATACCGGAACGACCCAGATTTATATCCGGCCAAGGACTGGCACTTCAGCAGCATTCCCCAAATTTTATGGGGAATGATTTATGCTGTTACAACAACAACAACCATTGAAGAAAAGCCACCTTGCGTGAAATATAATCTTAAAAGAAATTTTTATTATGACTATGATATAATAGATATTAATTATGAATTAATACACAGAAAAGCCCGATTGAGAATCTTGAGCTGTGCCTTTTTGCATTAAAAATTGTGGAGACGGTATGTTTAAAATATCACAAAATACTATTTCTAAAGGTATGTTAATTTTGGAAAAAAGTTGACAACGCATTGTAGGAATCATCCCCAATTATATAAATCATATAAATTTTTGATCAGCATAAATAGCCGATTTGAACTAGCTATCCTGCTAACTATAGCTGCCTGCCTCTCCGTCTTTAACTACAACGCAAAGTAGTGTCTCAGTTTTTAAGCTATCTAACAAGACTTGGTGCCCAAACATATACAATAATTTGAATGCACCATTAAGGATAATTTTAAGATATTGGTTATTGGAATTTAGATACATTTTTCGGTTAATTATGGCACTAAAATTATTTATTTATTTTTTAGACGTGTGGTTTTCAATGAGGCAGTACTTTTTTCGGAGTTGATCTTTTGGACATCTGTTACTGTTACTCCGGAACAACGTTAGCAAATCGCGCAAAGCCATTGTTGAGACGCCGTTACATCCTCAAAAAGCCACTGCTGGTGTGCTTTATTGACAGAGGGAATCATTGGTTCATATGTGTTCAAAAATCATGCCGGCTATGATGTTAGTCAATGGGGGATAGTGTCATGATAGATGATTAATGACTTTTTCGTGCCTGAATTGGAGGATGTTGATGTGGACGACCTTTGCTTCCATACAGCCAACGAAACAAAAAATTAGTTGAAGGAAACTTTTTGTGAGCGGATTATCTCGCGTCGTGGGCCTGTGAGGTGAACTCCAATATAGTGCGATTTAACACCGCTGGACTATTTTTTGTGGGGTTATGTTAGGGCGCTTGTCTACGCAGTTAAGCCCGAGACGATTGACGCCTGTGAGAAGAATATTCGGCGCGTTATTGCTGACATTGCCCCAATTACTCTAAAAGTAGTCGATAATTGGGTCTCTCGGCTGGAATTTATTGGAGCCAGCCTCGGCGGTCACTTGCCCGAAATCATTTTTAAAATATAATGGCAATAATAAGGCTGAATTCTTGGCTATAACATTAAACTATATGCCTTTTATTTCTTCTTGAAAACTACATGTCGTTTATTATCAATTTGATAACTTTTGTAATGATTTTCACTAAATTTTTCTTCATTTGTTTTTTGTTTTTAGATTAATTAATGAAAATTTTCTTATTGTAATTCCATTTTGAAGTTTTGCATATTACAATGCTATATTATTACACCATTATATGTTGTTGTATGGTTTTAAAACTATATTTATGTTTAAGAAATTAACACGTGCTGTTTCACAAATATATTTGTGATAAATATACTTTTGAGTTGTATCGTTTTCACTCGGAAAGACCCGGTCAGTTCGGACCACTATAATATAGAGTAATAGCGATCTGAGAAAGCTACTAATCTAAACGGGATTTAACAATGCTAGGATCATATTAGGGACTAGCAAGAGTTTACTGTATTCGGTGGACCGAGGATCTTTTTTCTTATTTTTTATTTAAAGCTTCACAATTTCATTAAAATTCAGATGAACAAAACTCCACATCTAAGAAGAATGTGTGGCTTGATTGGTGCTTGTAAATTTTGCGGAAATAAAGTAAAAGGTTTGCTTCGTATTAGCTCTAATTTTATCAAGCATTTGAAAAAGGATCACCCACAAACATTTTTAATCTTAAAGTCAATTAAAGAATAAAAGAGGCAGAGCGTAGGCCCCAAATACTTTTTTATCCATGATGGACATCTTGGAACATAACGTCCCCCTTGTCCATAGTCAGTAACAAAAGTTTTAAAAAACTATTTTCTGGTAAAAGTATTCCGAGCCATCACTCAATTACCAGTTTAATTTTATTTAGTCACACTAAATATATTCTTAATCTGTTTATTGAGCTGAATAAGATTGAATACGTGAGTGCAACTGCTGATGTGTGGTTAGGTGGAACAAATTATTTTTTGGTTACACTTGCCACTGGTTAGATTCAAAGATTACATAGAAAAATTAAATGTTGATGCAAAGCTTATTCACGACGTAATTGTTATATATGAAAGAGGTTCAACGATTACGGTTAATACAGAGTTCACATTACTTTCTGTCGTCAAACAAATTCATGAAAGAGCAGTTCTGCAACTAAAGCTTAATAAAATTGCAGCATCAAAGAGGCACAATGTACTGATAACACAGTACGACAGTGGTTGGTAGACATGAGAAATGTTAACAGAATATGAAAATAGGCTTAAAATAAAGAAATACGTGTCTCGGGGTTTTTGAGAAAATCGATTTTTAAGCTTCAAAGGGCCGTGGAGGTTCACTTCTAATGTAATACTTTTATTTTATTAATATTTAATTTTTTCATTTTTTCATTTTTTTTTTCATTAGAAGTGAACCTCCACGGTCCTTTGAATTTTCTCAAAATTCTGACGTGCTACAGCAAAACGCCGAGACAAGTATTTCTTTATTTTAAGCCTATTTTCATATTCTGTTAACATTTAACATGTGTACCAAAATTTGATTTTGCCGTACTGTGTAATAGGAAATAAAATAAAGATAGAAAAAGTGTGGTTCAGGTGGGATAACTAGAGAAAATTAATATGTGGCAAAGAAAAGAGGGATAAAGTTCTAAATAACCTATATGATAACAAACTTTTAGATATAAATATTGACTTTGAAAGTTTATAATATATTGATAGAGAAACCGATCAAAATGAAAAAACTAAATTATTTACTTTTAAAGATTTTTGTCTATGTTGGATCGATGCAACTAAAGTGCATAAGTCGGCCATGCTAGTCGGGCTGTATTTTTAGCTACAAAAAATCACTTAATCTGACATATAATTTAAAGTTCACACATCTCAATAAGGCTAGATGATCCAAATAGCTTGCTTTACCCCAATATTCAATTGCAAAAGCTGGAATTATGACTTCAAGAAGTTTGAACAGTTCTTACATCAGCTTTAGCCAGCCTATTTCCTTATAGTTGGGGATCTAAATGCACGTATAGGCTTGGAACAAGCTATAAGAGAGCATTATTTGTTCGGTATACTGAACTTCAAATTCTGAACCCTGTAAATGACATTGGTGATGTAACTCTAGAACCAAAAAGGGCGAATCGGGCGAATGAACCCTTTGGAACGCTGTTGGAAGCGCTCTCGTTGATTACAGAAGTTGCTCTTTCGATCTACTCCCTCTTTAACAAAAGTTCTGCATAGTGGCTATTCGGATCATATGCCAATATCTTTCGAATTTCTTAGTGGCTCCGATGTGTTTTCCGCATCGTCTAACCATTTCCCTACCAAGCTAAAGTGGAACGACTGACAAAAAGATAACTTTTGGGATCCCCTTAATGCGACATCTAACAACAATAATATTGGTATGAACACCTGAATTAAGAATAAACTAAATAAAAAAAAATAAAATCTGCAGCGACAGCTATGCCCGCAAAAAAATTGTTCATCCCTAAAAACGATTGGTTCGATTGCCAATGTCAAAACGTCAGAGACAAAATGATGTAGCATCTGATCACTTTAAGTCATATTTTATCGGCCCGATATGGGGGCGTCTTATTCATTGGAGTATTCCCTCTGTTATTGAACCGTTTATGGATTTTGGGTGTTGCAACTTGTTCTTAAAGGGGGAAAAAACAACAAATCTCCAGGACTAGACCGAATCAGCTACCGAAGCAGATACCCTGCTCTTTTCGAAAAGGAATTGTTAGTGTTTAAAAAATGTGACCCAAACATTGTGTCAAACTATAGATGCCTCTCCTAATACCATGACATACGATTATATTCAAGCTTAGTGCTTTCTGATGTAAATTCTTTTAATTGCCTGCTCATGCCATCAGCATAATCTTTTGTGCAACGAGCGGGCTTTTAAATTTAAATGCAAGAACTTTTAGAAAGTTACCTCAAATTCTTGCCCGATCTGGAATTTAGGGGGCCAGAAATTTACAAAAATTTTCGTTTCATATATTTTGGTGAAAAACATTTCGATTTAGCTAAGGTTATTAGTTTACTGAATGGTTACGACTACTCAGCTTTGTGGAGCTATTTGTGTGCGTCCACGTGAAAAGGGCCCACTTCGGTGGTATTGGAGTTATGCATAGACGTCTTCCTGGTTGATTTCCGATCATTTTGAGATAAATTAGACCATCCTAACTGAAGAATTGAGGGAAATATAGAACTTTGAAGATGAATATCCGAAAAATTACTAATTGAGAAAAATCAATTTGAATTTGAAAGTTGTCCCTTGTGGGCCCTTTTCTTTTTTTTTCAAAAAATTAAAATAATTACAGTGATCCCCGCTTAAGTGCCTCCCCCCTTTAGTGCCATTCCCGCTTAACAACCACATTATTTGTGCACCTGAAGATTTTGACAGCATATTCATATGAAATTCCCCTTTTAAGAGCACCCCGCTTAAGTTCCATACCCGCTTAAGTACCACTAAAATACCTACATCGAAAACAAAAGAACTCCTTTATTTTCCCCGTTTAGGTGCCACTTAAGGAATTAATTTATTTCTTGATATTCCACATGTGGCAACTTTCATAAATCGATTTTCTCGCATTCAATGTGTGGTCGACCATCCCTAGCTGTCAAATTATTTCAATTGCTATCCAACATACGCGTATTAACACAATTTTAAGATGCCTCGCAAAGGCAAAAAAGTGACTGCTTTATCAATTAAACAAAAACTTGATATTATTCGTCTATCCCAACGCGAAAGTAAGCCGAAAACTGAAATTGCAGGCAAATACATATATGTCAGTGCGACATTTCAACTATACATCGCATTTTAAAGCATAGCAAAGAAATATAAGCCAATGCCACAAAAACCAGTTTGAAACGGAAGCGCGTGCGTGAAAGTCCTGCAAGTAAAATGGAAAAGGCGTTAGGAGTATGGTTTGACCGAATGCGATCGGCTAATGCTACCATTTCAAGTGCCCAAATATTTCAAAAAGCAAAAGAGTTCGCATGTAAAATGAATTGCGATTTCGAGCCAACAAACGGCTGGCTGTGGCGTTGGCAGCGTAGGGAAAATATAAAATTCCGGAAAATATGTGGAGAAGCAGCTGACGCTGATACTGTGGAGGCTAACACTTACCGTGTTGAGGCCTTAAAAAACTTAATTAAAGACTACCATCAATGTGACATATTTAACGCAGACGAGAGCGGCCTTTTTTATAAAGCTCTTCCAAATGGAACATTGAGTAGAGTTGGAAGTAAAGCAGTGGGTGGTAAAACGCAAAAAGCTCGGCTAACTCTTTTATTTCTATGCAATGCAGACGGTTCATATAAAAAAGTATTTGTGATTGGAAAATCCAAAAATCCAAGGTGCTTTAAAGGAAAAGTCCTTCCACTACCATATTATTCACAAGGCAAAACTTGGATGACCGGCTTGTTGTGGACCACTATAATAAAAGAATTTGATTTTGAAATGGGAAAGCAAAAAAGAAAAGTTTTATTGATTGTTGACAATGCTGCTTGCCACAAGTTGAAAAACTATACTCCTGAAAATGTGAATCTGAAGTTTCTACCGCCCAATACAACGCCAATACTGCAACCCCTTGACCAAGGGATCATACACTGTTTTAAAGTGTATTTCAGACAAATACTGATCCGGAAGCAGTTACTGGCTGTTGAAAAGGGTTTGTCAATTCAACAATTCCTCAAGTCAATTTCATTGTTTGACACTTTGTTGTTCATAAAGCGGTCATGGTGGCTGGTGAAAATTGAAACCATAAAAAATTGTTTCCAGAAGGTAAATTTAAGTACATATTGTTTTTAAATTTATGTTTTGCAAAATGCAATAAAAGTGTCTTGTTTTTCAGGCTGGTTTTCAAATGAATGATGTTGCACCTGAAGATATCATAGAAGAGGTGGAGATCGCAATTGAACCGGAGGAGTTTGAAAATTACGTCGCATGCGACACTAACGTAGTATGTTTTGGAGATCTTACAGATAATGAAATAGTCGAAGTAACTGAACATAATTCTGATGATTCTGCAGAGGAATCTATGGAGAATGTTGCTGTTAGCATTCCTTCATTTGCAGAGGCATTAGATGCACTTAATTTATTAAAAAAATATATGCAATATGAAAGTGAAGAACTTGAATCTATAGAGTGCAAGTTGTTTAAACAAAAGTTTACAAATGTTCACCAGAAAAAAATAACCGAATTTTTTTGTTTATCTTTAACATTGTTGACATTTAATTATTCAACAAAAAAGTCAGTTATTTTGATATACCTGTGTACATTAGCTGTGTAATGAAAATGAGATCTTATAAGGAAATCTTTGTGCAAATAGTTTACTCGTATTATTTTTGTTCGTTTTTCATGTTTTGTTAAATAAAATGCATGCATATTTACATATGTATATAAATGGGAAATTTTTTTTTCCGCTAAGAATGTTTTTACTCATATGTTTCTGTAAGTATTTCAGCACCTATTTGCAGTCCCCGCATAAGTGCTATCCCC
This sequence comes from Anomoia purmunda, assembly GCA_951828415.1. Taxonomy (NCBI): domain Eukaryota; kingdom Metazoa; phylum Arthropoda; class Insecta; order Diptera; family Tephritidae; genus Anomoia; species Anomoia purmunda. The sequence continues at coordinate 92,196,602 of OX639993.1, forward strand.
GCATAAGTGCCGCAAAAGTTAAACACATTTGGATGTGGCACTTAAGCGGGGACTACTGTACTTCTATTTTACCTAGGAAGCTAAATTTGGTGTCATTCGACGCGTAAATGTATATAGTTTCATAATAAACCATAATAAAAAATTACGAAATTCGATCCATGTATCGAAAAATCTATATATCTCGGAAATTAGATGCGACATAGTGAGCCCTTTTCACGTGGACGGACACATTTGTTCAGTTGCCTTAGGTATAGGGATCTTATTGTCAAAGAATTTACATAATTTGCATAAACACCTAGCATTGAAGAGATATTGTGACCTTATTTGCTACTGTTGACTTTTAAATAGTCACAGTCGTATGTTCATTTTCGTATAGCATTTCATATTTGTAAAATATTGTTAGTTTTTAAATAAAGAACATACATATATATCACATAAACTCTTTCCAAAGGTAAAAAATATTACAATTTAATTAAACACTTGCACCGTCGCATAATAAGAAGCACCGCTTCATATCGCATGAAGAGGTCATCAGAACCACCTTGTTTGGACACGACGCTGTTAATTTACGATTTATGCAGAGCAGCTATTCCAATTTTAATTTCCTGAGAACCTATCTTATGTAAAACTTAAGCCTTAAAGATTAAAAATATCGTTGCAAATTTGTACTTATCGATATTGCCTAAATTTACACTTCATCTGGATTTTACTAATCGTATTTCAATACAAATCTGAAGCTTCTCAACTTTTTTTTCTTAAATGTTAAACAAGAAACCCCGATACTTGGCCTTCATTGTTAAGTAAAGAAGGTTCCCTTAATTATGCTTTCATTTACCTTATTCAAATAGTATATTTTTAGAAATGTAAAAACCGAAACAAAAACACCCCAAAATGTAATTTCTAGGAGCTTAAACCAATAACAACTAGGTTGAGAACTTAAACAATTAAGAAACCAAGACACGCCTTGAGATCAAGCGTGATAGAATTCAAGATTGCTCCTTCCGCGGACCACTGGTCCTCTCTTTGTCGATTAGGCAGCATCCACCGATTCGCTGATGGAATAAAAGCATTTTACGCAAACACTTCTTCCTCTTGTGTTTTAGAACTACACAAATCAACAAAAAAAAATTTTCCGAATTTGTTCCTTAAATTGAACCAGGAATACCACATCTCATCAACTCTGAAGATCTCAATGACTTAATAAGAGACTTAAATCTATCAAAAGACAAAGCAGAGTTATTAGCATCGCGGCTTAAACAACGAAATTTACTTACTTCTGATGTTCGAATATCTCGGCCAAAAAAGCGTCATGAAGAATTTTCTTGTTTCTACAGTAAGGAAGATGGACTCTGTTTTTGCTATGACGTGAAAGGTTTATTTGAAGCAATTGGTATTCCTTGTAATACAAATGAATGGCGCCTCTTTATCGACAGCTCAACAAAAAGTCTAAAAGCAGTTCAACTACACAATGGGAACAAATTTCCATCTATTCCACTGGTACATTCCATACATCTCAAAGAAAATTATGACAGTATTAAAATGCTATTAACTGCAATCAAATATACGGAATACAAGTGGAAAGTTATTGGAGACTTCAAGATGGTTTGTTTTTTTACTGGAATGCAAGGTGGATATACCAAACACTCCTGTTATCTTTGCCTATGGGATAGCAGAAATGATGCCGCCCACTATCGCCAAAAACATTGGCCTGAACGTACTGAGTATAGAGTGGGAAGATTTCATATTAAACATGAAGCAATTATCGATCCTAAAAACATATTGATGCCGCCATTGCATATTAAATTGGGCCTTATTAAGCATTTTGTGAAGGCTCTTAATATTGAGTCTAAAGCTTTCAAATATTTGCAGACTTTTTTTCCAAAGGCGAAAATTAAAGCTGGTGTCTTTGTTGGCCCTCAAATAAAAAAAATTATGAACTGCGATATTTTCCCGGACCTACTTAGCAATGAGAAGAAACTAGCGTGGAACAGTTTTAAGGCAGTATTTCATGGCTTTCTTGGAAATCAAAGGGATGAAAATTATGATGAGCTGATAACTGGCATGATTACGAATTTTTCCGCCATCGGATGTAGAATGTCGGTAAAGATGCACATGTTACATTCACATCTGGATAAATTCAAAGATAATATGGGAGCTTATTCAGAAGAACACGGGGAGCGATTCCATCAAGATAAGTATAATGGAGTTTGAGAAACGCTACCAAAGCCAGTATACGGAAAGCATGATGGGGGACTATATTTGGACGTTAATAAGAGAAAATGTTACCGAATATGGCAGGAAAAACAGTAAAAATCATTTTTAAACATTTAAACTGTATTCTAAAACTAACTAAATCTTAAATTGATTTTTACTATACTAGAATAAATCAAATCTATGTCAAATTTTGATGAATTTTCATGTTTTTCGTTTTTCTCATTTTTTTCGAACAAAACAAAATCAAAAACTTTTTTATGTTCGTATTCTTATTTCTGGGTGCAAAAGCAATAAAAAAAATATACGCACGACCCATGTACAAAAATGTTGTTGACCAGTGTTATTTCTTTGCTCTTTCTTTCTCTAGCTATTATTATGTTCCTAACAGTTATTTTCAGCGCGGAAAGCGCAATCTTGGTATATATCATACTTCGCTCAATTCGATAACCTTTTTATGAATTTGAAGAAAAAGGGAAACAGAAGAGTTTTAAATTACACTCTTTAAAGTTTAACAAATTAATATACAGGTAACTGTACAGGTACAAACAACGCAAGCAGCATCCCTTGAAGAGCTTCGAAGCTGCGCAGCGAAATAAACGCAACACGACAAACTATCATGTAAGTAAACTCTCTTTTCGCTTCTTTTATATACGTTTACAATTCACTATAATGTATTAAATTATTTCTAAATAATTTCAAAAAGAAGAACAAAAATAAAAGAAAGCAAGCGCAAGTGTTTGAAAATCCTGAATGAATTGGTAGTGGGTCAATGGGGTTTCCTTCTGAAGTAATTGAAACCACGGAGGGAGGGCTAGGTGCAGCGTAATTAACACCTCAGTGTTGCTAGGTATTTAAATTTCGGGAAATTTGGAAAAACAGAGATTATTGTAGAGACGCCAGGGGACGCAACAACAAGTTACATAAATAAAAATCAGGCTATTAAAACCGCGTTTCTAAAATATAATACTCATTACCGTCATCTGAACTTCTAGAGCGGTTGCTTTCTTTCTCTGGGATTGAAAATCAGTCCAGAAGGCAAAAACTCAGTGATGCAAAGTTTGGAATGCTTGTTTTAAGAAAAGTATAAAAGAAAATACATTTTTCAAATTTAAAAAATTCCCATTTTCTTTAATAATTCATTGAATCTGTTGTTTGGGTATTGATTTTTAACAACCAGTAACATCTTCTGGTTTACTGCAATTTTTTCCAGTAATTAGTAATATTTGATTTCAAGTTTTTTCAGTAATCAGAAAAATTTTAGTAATTACTGCTGCTTTTCATGGTAAACAACTCCCAAATTCCTAGCTACCTTATGGTTAACAGGCGGATGATTGTATACAGGTGGATGAAAAAATGTACATATTTTGAGCGTCGTTTATTTTATTCTAATGTACAAATGCAGGGTTACAAAAACAATTAAATCATCTCATTTACTTTCATTTATGCTCGCTTCTGCAATATAATGTTTTCTCACCGTCAGTCAAAGTATAAATAACTATACATAAATACATATACTTAAATAACGTAAGCGCGTTAATCTCTAAGCACAATGTTAAACTGTTTAAGAGCGTTCTTGCATCGCAAAGTGGTTTGCCAGATCAATATCGCTACTAGCCTTTTTATAAGGCCAGCTTCTCATCACTGCTGTTCTGTAGTGCGATTCACTAACTTTAAACGGTACGACAATTGTTATTTTTAGCGGCAATATTTGCCGTTTGCACTAACGATTGTGCGATTCGCTAACTTATTCTTAACAACACTTAACAGCTGTTTCGTTGTATTTATTCAAAGTGATAAAGAGTGGGACCTCTGTCAAACTAAATGTCAAAATAAACGAAGAGCACAAAGAGGAATAGAGAAAAAACAAACGAATGCCTGCTGCCAAATATAAATTTGAACGTTTTTATTATATTTCATTAAAGTGAAATAGTATATTAGTTTGTTTCAAACTACAAACACTTATAATTCTTTATATATATTACAATGTTCCATTGTAGCAGAATTCCGGACTCTCCTCTGAGTGTTTTGTTAGAATAGTCATCAATTCGACTCCAAAGAATACGCGGGATCACCAGCAAATATGCCATGGTTATCGTTTTCAAACTTCTCGATGTGCTGCAGCGTATTTAGGATTTACATACATATATTTCATTTTTTTTTAAATTATAATCATTTATCTATATATTAAAACTAAACTATATTTCTGTTTTTATACATGGATCCTTGTAAAAGTTTGCTTTTACCATTTGCATATTAATTGAATAGTAGATGTGGTGGTTGGCATAAGCCTCCTCATGAATGTTTGGTGGTAAAATTGATATACATATGCGTGGAATCGACGGCTCCAATAGAGCCTCCCACGAAGGGGGACGACGCCGAAGCAAACAATTCTTTAGCAGATTGGCGTTCCACTTGGGTCATAGGAAACCTCACTTTCTGGTGAAACAACGAATAATTGATTGCATCCGTTACCCGATGAATGCCGGCTTACGGATAACTAGCTCATGGACATTCCCCTTTGCTCGCCTACGGGTCATTGATAGCATTGATACCAGTTGCGGAGAATCTCAAAGCCACTAGAACCTACCAATATAAAAGTAAAAATTAAAATTGCCTACAGGGTTAAAGATTACACGAGCTACCTGTTTCTCAGCCGATTTTTCTGTTATTCTGGAGCCTCTTATTTGGTTGTTAAGCTGAGAAATTGGCTATTCAGCCAAGTTTTGAGTTAACAAACACAGCTTCTGAAATTCCGTTGAAAGGGACTATCCACATCCCGAAGTAAACGTCGATCCTTCGTCACCTCGGGATAAATCATATGCCGAATATTCAAACGACATTATTTAATGTTCCTTTTTAATTACCAGAAAACAAATTACAAATTTTAAATTTATCTTTTATTTAAGTTGAAATCACTAATTTCACATTTCTCGATTGAGTTACCAACATCAAATTTGTTGTCGTTTAGTTTTCGGTCATCGACTAGCTAACATCAACAGCTGATTCGGCGAATGCGAAAATCGTCAAAAATTGGCTACTGAATAGCAGGGTCGTTAAAATTTTGGTTAAGTTGAGTTAACCAATCGAATATCTTTAAAATAAGTTAGTGAATCGCACTACTGATCTGCCTATCTTGACCTCGTATTATCTATGTCAAAAATTCGTCCTTTTGCCCAGGAATTTCAATTTATATTTTTGTCGACAATGATGACTACGTTGCCTGGCTTAATATGTGGCTGCGGGTCAGACCATTTAGAACGTTCAGTTAAACACAAGCGGCATTCTCGTAGCCACCTTTAACAGAATTTGTCAGCTATTTGTCCAGCAATGTAAACTTTCTGTTCAAACCAATGGAGTTGAAATCAATTTAGTTGCATTCTCGAACACCATTTGATGACCCTAGAAGAAAGTGGTTTGGGTTTAACCCTTCCATCGTCGATGTTTCATTTGGAATATAGGTAAGTGGCCGCATGTTGACAGTGGCTTCAGCCGCAGTTATCGCTGATCGTGGACTAGTACTTCGAAAGTTCGTTGCAGAAGAAACGAGTCTGAGGAAAGTGACGACGATATCTCTAAATGAACCGCTCGCACAGTCATGCAGGTGAAGAGGGTATTCCAGCGTTTTCCGTGTCGTTTGCCCACAACAATATCAAAAAAGCCGAAATAGTCCACGGCGTGTAAGCGAACGGTCGTGTAAATGATGATACGCGTTATAATGGAAGCAGCCCCAATTTAGAAGCAATGGGCGCAGCTCGACGATTTCTGCATTATTGGCACATCGTAGCAACTGGCCTCCCAAGTGTTGGCATTCCTAGAATAAATAACCGCTGCCTTAATTTGTTGGCCGACATTTCGCTAAATTGATGATGGAGTTTCCGTTGACGAAAATCAAAATCAAATCAATCAAAAGAGAGGTTAACATCCTGCACTCCTTCCGCTGCAACAATAAGGAATTTAACGCGCAACAACCCGTTGTCATCTATATACACATACCCAATAAAGTCTGCGCTCACCCGGAAAGAAAAATTACCATTTAGTTGTGGAAAGATGGCGAAAGTTTCAGCAAAATTGGGCAAACTATTGGAAGAACTTATTCCAGCGCGTAGTAAACAATTTCAAAAAAAAAACGGAATTTTAATGTCAAAACCGCGATCTGGCCGTCCAAAAATATTATCAGTCCGGGAACAACGCAAAATAATAAATATAGTGAAAGTTAACCCTCGATTTACGTACACAAAAATTATTGAAAACGTAAATATAATCTTCAAAAAAACAATTTGCGCCTAAACTGCCAGAAAAGTTTTACGAAAAGCTAGATATCATGGCAGAGTCGCTCAAAAAAACCCATATATTTGACTTGTAAACAGATGAAGGCGAACTGAATTTGCTCATAATCATATAAATAAGTCCCAGGAATTCTGGAAACAAGTGATATTTTCGGATGAAAGTAAATTTTGCATTTTTGGCATAAAAGGTCGACAAATTGTGTGGCGAAAATCAGGAACTGCCCTTGGAAAAACAAAATCTAGTTGGTACAGTGAAACACAGTGGTGGTGGAACTATGGTGTGGGGTTGCATGGCGGCTGGTGGTGGGGGTCAGCTTGAATTTATTGAATCTACAATGGATAAATGAGGTTATTTGAACATTTTAAAAAATTATTTGAAACAAAGTGCAGAGAATCTTGGATTATCTTCGACGTTTTGGTTCCAACAAGATAATGATCCGAAAGATACTGCTGAAATTGTTAGACTTTGGCTCTTATACAATGCTCCTAGACAGCTTAAAACGCCCCCTCAATCACCTGTATGTTTACTTGTTGTTACACTAAAATTCCGTTATCACAAAAATGAAAATAGGAATATACATTTTTGTTTTTGTATTTTGAACTTGAGAATATAAAGAAGAAATACATGTAAAAAATTTAAACAGAATTATCTATTTTGTGTTTTTACTTCTCTTATAAAAATGTGTCGGGTGAACGCAGACTCTATTGGGTATGTGTAAGTCGAGAACTTAAAGATTTAATATTTGCTGTTCACCGTAGCGTCAAATGAATTTAATTAAAAAAACTATTTTACAAAGGACTCCTACTAACATGCACGGAAGATCAACTGCTCCGAACTTTTGCACGATTTATCATCCAAAAAATTTGTCAGGGTAGAAGTTCTTGCATCCATTTTCATAAATTTGCGTAAAAAAACTAAAGATGCGCATTTGAGCTCCTCGCAACCTTTCCCACGTAATGAAACTTATTGGACCTGGTGAGCAACGAATATTGTGTTCTGCTTCGTCAAAGATGTGATAAACAAACTGCGACCCCTCCTAGTGAGAATGGCTAAACTCCGATACCCATGCCACTACTGTACTGCGAATCGGCTTCCCACTTGGAACCGTGATCTGAAACGAATCTCGTGTCGAAACCTATCGCCATTAATTCACTTGCGAGTCCTGAAGGATTTGCTCTATACGCACTGCAATAAACTGGTTAAAATTTTTAGCATATTGTCGTATCCAATGCGTCTACTAATAGCAATTGCAAGTTTGTTTTTGATGAAAATGGCTAAGCGCAACCCCAAAATGGCCGCCATTAGTTCAGTCTCGGTACAGATATCGGTTTGAGGGGTGCCGCGCGAATTTTGAAGACCCTACAATGAAACTCACCATTAAATTCTGACCACAGAAACATCACACCTACATAAACCGATATGCTTACATCTACAAATATGTACGCGTAGGTCGTAATTAATTAGCACTTTTGGTTGTTTCTGAACGAACAACAACTCATCTGTACATGGGCGCCGTATGCCAAGGACCTTTTCGATCGTATCATTGGCGTCCTCGAAACTCTGGTCGGCTATCTCACTTTGACCAGTCAAACAAAGTAGAACAAGCTTAGAATTTGATAACCAATTTCGCATTTCCGTTCGTCATTAATATATCTCGCAGTGGTCGGAGGTTCAATTACTATCTCCTCGGGTTCCACGCTCTGCAACCAATCATACACATATGTGGTTTGAACAAAGTAACGGTTCGTAAAATGTTTCGCATTTTTGTTTTTACACAGTTGGCTAGGGATGGAGAGCAGGATGCCCCAAACGTCATGACAACCACCTTATGCACTTCTGTCTCGCGTTCGTCTTCGGTGGAAATGCAGGGCTTTACAGAGGGCTAACTCTAATAGCCTCAACGGAAAAGTACGAGCGCATCAGACCATCTAAATCGGCGTCTTTGGTACATTGACAAATATGCATTAAGTGTGTCCCTCGTTTGTTCGCGGTCATCTCGCCTGTACACCGACCATCCCAACTTACAACGCGTAGCAATCAGATCGACACCTTTGTGATCTCGATTTTCTAACGGCAAGCTAAACTTAGCGTGGTTTACACCGATGACTGTTCCGACCTTGCACTCCGAGTACAGTATTATCGGCACTGACTTCAAATGTTGGCGTTTATTAATAATGTTCATTTGCAGTGGTTGTTGCTGGGGTTCCAAATAAGGGAGTGCGTGAACATTATGCAAATTATACTTCCCGAACCTCTCCCCTTTCAGATATTACGAGCGCTACTACTTTAGAATTTAGACCCTTCTGTGTGGTATTGGCGGTCCATCTGAGGCAAACTTCTTCAGTCGGACCTGGGAATATCAACTTTCCATTCGTATGCAAAGTCACCGAAATTTATGTGAAAAATATTGTTTCGCATTGCCTTTGATGCAAACTTACCGCGTCAGCTTCAGGTTTTTCAGCTAACCAAATGACAACCATCGATACCGCTTAATTTGTTCGATTTACATCGACGAACTAAATTGTTCTTTAAGCACCGAACGCGCTGTTTTTTATCTTTTACGAATTGCGCACTTTATACATTTCGACGATACTGTAAATAGTTTGTATATAAAATAAGTCTTTTGACTTGAGTTGCCGCAGCGCGTGATGCAAAAAAAGTTGAGTTCCAAACGACATTCTCGCCATTGGAATCAGAATTGATGTGACCCGAAAGTTGCACCGACCCCACTCCGTCATGTGTGGTACATGGGGTTGAGATATCACGTGAGTTCGTGAAGGTTTTAAATAGTCACTCGTACCAATATACAGAGGGGGTGGTCCAACATGTGCAAGCGTACGTGCTGACTGCGAATTGTACAAACTAACAGGTTCGAAGTTGTGAAAACCTGGCATATACTGACTGTAGGTACGTAAGTAAATATAGAAGTCGATACAAGTTGATGCTGAGAAAAATTATTGGACGATTTGTACCATGCTGCTGAATAGAGGTTATTCATCATCAAATTTTTGTTGCTAACCGAGTTTGCAAATGATATGTCGTGCTCTGTGCATACCATTACCAGGACAGAGCACGCACATGGAACGGCTTCATAACGTAGCTGTGAAAAGTGACCACTCGTTCTTGGTGATAATGCTACCGAGTTTAAAAGAGTGTGCGACGCTGCTAATTCAGAGATGGTAGCTGCGTTCGACGCTGACGTAGTTGGCGCCCTGATAAATCGGGCCGATAAAGTAGGAGTTGAATAAGCATATGTTAAAGCTGCCGCTTAAAGAAATTCAAAGGTCGTGCACACATACTTTGGGCGTGGAGTAAACTCCGAAAAATTGATACCGAGCGCGCACGGCAGCCCAACAGCTCCAACGAAGTTCAGTTCAGCTAAGACAGTCAAAAATTGCGCACACGTCCATGCCCGGAAGTTGTGAAACACATACATATTTTAATATCAAAATAGTGAAATATATATTTTAACAACAAACAACTTTATTATAATATAATTTATCAGAAAATTTTGCTAAAAGAAAAAAAAGGTGAGTGCGAAGGGACAAACGCGGAGCTATTCAACATCCACGTGTTCAAGAGTACTCGCGTCGCTAGTCGAATGGTCCTTATATTGCGCATTTTTCAAAGTCTGAGACGGTGCACCGGTAGTCGCAAATGTTAACCGCGTTACCAGGGCGACTGGTAATGCCCAATATGTGATTGTTAAGCAGGGGGAAGTCTCACTAATTCGGCTTAAAATTAATGAACCAATCCACAAGTACTTCAGATTCTAGACAGGCGGATGAATAATGGGCCCGTTTTATTGTAACCGACTTGTAAAAGAACGCTCCAGCTCGGATAAAATTTCGTTTATTTACAAAAGCAACCCTGTTAGCATCTGTCATGAATTATGAGATTTGTTAGGGCCATTTAAGAATGGAAAATAGTTGTGCAAATAAACTTTAGGTTGGTTTATTAACAATACGGCAGCTTTTTCACTTCCCAATACTACACCTCAGGTTGGATATCATTTTGCCGAATTAGCTCAACTCGCATTTTTTCCAAATTAGTGTTGTTGTTAGGATAGTACGTACTTAGATTAATCTGATGTACGCTATAGGGATATAAATTAGCCATGAAGTACATACAAATAGAGGGTTAATAAACAATAATATCAACTCATTTACTTACATTTCTGCTCGCTCCTGCAATGAAATGTTTCCTCGCCGCCAAACAAAAGAAAAATAACTATATAAAAATGTTATTCGATGCAGCCCATCGCAAGCGAACGCCTGTTGGCAAAAATTTGTATTGTACTTTGCAGGTGCAGGGTTGCAAACTTCAGTAAGTTTCTGTAAGCATCTTTATATACCATTAGCGCATTAATTTATAGTTTCAAACTATTCCATACAGATAATGCAAAAAAAATTGCTCGTTAAGGCTATTTAACCATCTGATTCAACTTCCTAAAAATTTGTTAATTTATTTATTTATTAGTATTCCATAAGAGATATTTTTGCATATATTGTGTATGTATTTCATGCTAATATCTTTCCTGATGTTGGCTGAAGTCTCGTTCTTCCAGACCGCCTCGTCATTACGAGTACAGGAAAATCGATCTGAATCGAGTTATCCGATCCATGAAAAGGAAAAGATTGAATATGCCATTGTAGAGGAAATGGAAACCCAAACTCCGGTTTTACATTATCCACTTACGGCCAGGACATATACTGGTCGACTTCTGCACTCAGCAGGGTGGCTGAGGACGCTAGCTCCAAAATTACCGGATAGGATGGTGTACAGCTATCGACGTGCGATGGGGATTATATACCAGGCGTACACATGGTTACAGCGTACCTAGCGAAGGATGGAGAGGCGCAGACGAAGAAGCTCCTTCATATCCTTGTTGCTCAAAACGAAGGCCTAAACACAAACTTGTGAAAGGTCTTCACTAGCAAGGACGAGAAAACCGGTAAGCTTCTAACGATCGGGGTTGACAACCGATCACTGTATGCTATCAAAGGGAACAAATGCTTAATTAAGTACTAGTTGGGAATCATTCAGGTTCGCCTGCAAAAGGGACGATGAAGTCTGATACTCCATCAGTTGTGAATACCATAACATCGGAGGAGGTGGTCGAATTGGTTAAGAAAGAGAAAGCGAGAAGCGAAGCGAGAAAAGAATAGTCTTATACGGACGATTAGACCTCACGATGTTTACCATCGTTACGGATGATGACTTTGAGAACGCCGCTTGTCAGAACTTGACGACGCTCTGGCAGTTGAAGACGAACGCCTGTAAGACGGAAGTGACCAGCACTAAGGTTGCGCAGATTAACCAGCACCGTGCGATAGCTGCCTGGGTGGTTTTTGCTAGGTAGACAATATGCAGGTAATTTGGGGCACTAAGTGTGACACTCCTAGATCCTGCATTTTGATAACTAACAGTTTGAAACTTACTTCTCTTTCAGACTTCCTGGACAGAAATGGCTAAGGTCCCGACCAACATCACTGGTACCATTCTGAACAGCGTAGTTACATCAAGCTACATGCCAGTGTCATCAAACAGAGAGACGAGTGCCTTCTAGATTTTATTCTTATTAATGAACTTGAAAAATTCAATGTGGGGAATAAACCCACATTTTTTACCCGCAGCCCAAAAGGGATCCTAGATATAAACATAAGTTACTCTATGGATAACGCTAGGGAAGGATTGGTTCGAGCGAAACGAATCCTCCATGCCAGACAATTCAGTTATCATGTTTGGCATTCAGGGAACTCCTCTTTTAAGGCGGAGTATAAGAAATCTTAGGGAAACAGACTGGCAAAGATTCAAAGATAACCTGAGGCTTAATGCAATCCATTCGGGAAATATCAAGAATACAATTGAAACAGAATCTGTAGTAGAAGACTTATGAGGATAGTGTCAAATAAGAAAAGAAAGATCCACCAGGGATGGTACAAGGACCTTAGCATAATTAGACAGAAGATTCGAAGTATACTTAACCGGGAGAAAAGAACCGGGAGCTGGACAGAATATAGAAACGCTTTAACCCTTTATAATAAAAAGATAAAGCACGATAAAGGTATGGAGCAAGTCTAGACCGTATAAGGTACCATCCAAAAGCAATAGTATATCATTTGGCAATTTAAAAAAGGGTGTCAGGAGTTCACCGGAAGCACGAAGGGGAAGATCAAGCAACTCCTAGGCACTCATTTCACAGGTTCTCCCACGTCACTTCTACCATTTTGAAAAATTGTTGTTTCTCCCTAATACAAACCTGGCCTCAAGCTCTATAAATTATACAGACGTTTCATAAATATAAGGCCAAAAATAACAATAATTACAATAAGGATGAGCAAGCCTAAAAGCAAACTATAAGTAGTACAAAAAGCTTATAGATTAGCAAAACAACAATGCCAACCACGCTGTTACGCACATAGTGGCGATGTCACACTTAATAGCGGTATGGTTAGAGATAGGGATAATGAGAAATCAAGCAATTTTCACACGGTTAGCGTGACTGAGAGGTTGCGTGCTCGCCTAGCAATCCCGTGTACCATGGTTCAAAGCCAGGTAAAGTCTAGAAAGCAAGAAGTCTGATGAGGAGATGTGGTGGCCTCCGAAATACCAGCTATCACTGCTACCACTTTGAAAAATTGTTGTTTCTCATATTATTCCCTAATACAAAGCTGGCCTCAAGCTCTGTAAATTATACAGACGTTTCATAAATATAAGGCCAAAAATAACAATAATTACAATAAAGATGAGCACGCCTAAAAGCAAACTATAAGTAGTACAAAAAGCTTATAGATTTGCAAAACAACAATGCCAACCACGCTGTTAAGCACATAGTGGTGATGTCACACATAATAGCGGTTTGGTTGGAGATAGGGATAATGAGAAAACAAGCAATTTTCACACGGTTAGCGTGGTTGAGTGGTTGCGTGTTCGCCTAGCTATCCCGTGTACCATGGTTCAAAGCCAGGTTAAGTCTAGAAAGAAAGAAGTCTGATGAGGAGATATGGTGATCTCCGAAATAGCAGCTATCACTTCTACCACTTTGAAAAATTTTTGTTTCTCATATTATTCTCTAATACAAATCTGGCCTCAAGCTCCATTAATTATACAGACGTTTCATAAATATAAGGCCAAAAATAACAATAATTACAATAAGCATGAGCAAGCCTAAAAGCAAACTATAAGTAGTACAAAAAGCTTATAGATTTGCAAAACAACAATGCCAACCACGCTGTTAAGCACATAGTGGCGATGTCACACTTAATAGCGGTATGGTTGGAGATTGGGATAATGAGAAAACAAGCAATTTTCACACGGTTAGCGTGGCTGAGTGGTTGGGTATTCGCCTAGCTGTCCCGTGTACCATGGTTCAAAGCCAGGTTAAGTCTAGAAAGAGAGAAGTCTGATGAGGACATGTGGTGATCTCCGAAATAGCAGCTATCACTTCTACCACTTTGAAAAATTGTTGTTTCTCATATTATTCCCTAATACAAATCTGGCCTCAAGCTCTATAAATTATACAGACGTTTCATAAATATAAGGCCAAAAATAACAATAATTACAATAATGATGAGCAAGCCTAAAAGCAAACTATAAGTAGTACAAAAAGCTGATAGATTTGCAAAACAACAATGCCAACCACGCTGTTAAGCACATAGTGGCGATGTCACACATAATAGCGGTATGGTTGGAGTAGGGATAATGAGAAAACAAACAATTTTCACACGGTGAGCGTGGCTGAGTGGTTGCGTGCTCGCCTAGCAATCTCGTGTACCATGGTTTAAAGCCAGGTTAAGTCTAGAAAGAAAGAAGTCTGATGAGGAGATGTGGTGATCTCCGAAATAGCAGCTATCACTTCTACCACTTTGAAAATTTGTTGTTTCTCATATTATTCCCTAATACAAACCTGGCCTCAAGCTCTATAAATTATACAGACGTTTCATAAATATAAGGCCAAAAATAACAATAATTACAATAAGGATGAGCAAGCCTAAAAGCAAACTATAAGTAACACAAAAAGCTTATAGATTAGCAAAACAACAATGCCAACCACGCTGTTGCGGACATAGTGGCGATGTTACACTTAATAGCGGTATGGTTAGAGATAGGGATATTGAGAAATCAAGCAATTTTCAAACGGTTAGCGTGGCTGAGTGGTTGCGTGCTCGCCTAGCAATCCCGTGTACCATGGTTCAAAGCCAGGTAAAGTCTAGAAAGAAAGAAGTCTTATGAGAAGATATGGTGACCTCCGAAATACCAGCTATCACTTCTACCACTTTGAAAAATTGTTGATTCTCATATTATTCCCTAATACAAACCTGGCCTCAAGCTCTATAAATTATACAGACGTTTCATAAATAGAAGGCCAAAAATAACAATAATTACAATAAGGATGAGCAAGCCTAAAAGCCAACTATAAGTAGTACAAAAAGCTGATAGATTTGCAAAACAACAATGCCAACCACGCTGTTAAGCACATAGTGGCGATGTCACACTTAATAGCGGTATGGTTGGAGATAGGGATAATGAGAAAACAAGCAATTTTCACACGGTTAGCGTGGCTGAGTGGTTGCGTGTTCGCCTAGCTATCCCGTGTACCATGGTTCAAAGCCAGGTTAAGTCTAGAAAGAAAGAAGTCTGATGAGGAGATATGGTGATCTCCGAAATAGCAGCTATCACTTCTACCACTTTGAAAAATTTTTGTTTCTCATATTATTCCCTAATACAAATCTGGCCTCAAGCTCTATAAATTATACAGACGTTTCATAAATATAAGGCCAAAAATAACAATAATTACAATAAGCATGAGCAAGCCTAAAAGCAAACTATAAGTAGTACAAAAAGCTGATAGATTTGCAAAACAACAATGCCAACCACGCTGTTAAGCACATAGTGGCGATGTCACACTTAATAGCGGTATGGTTGGAGATAGGGATAATGAGAAAAAAAGCAATTTTCACACGGTTTGCGCGGCTGAGTGGATGCGTGCTCGCCTAGCAAGCCCGTGTACCATGGTTCAAAGCCAGGTAAAGTCTAGAAAGAAAGAAGTCTGATGAGGAGATGTGGTGATCTCCGAAATGGCAGCTATCACTTCTACCACTTTGAAAAATTTTTGTTTCTCATATTATTCCCTAATACAAAGCTGGCCTCAAGCTCCATTAATTATACAGACGTTTCATAAATATAAGGCCAAAAATAACAATAATTACAATAAAGATGAGCACGCATAAAAGCAAACTATAAGTAGTACAAAAAGCGTATAGATTTGCAAAACAAAAATGCCAACCACGCTGTTGCGCACATAGTGGCGATGTCACACTTAATAGCGGTATGGTGTGAGATAGGGATAATGAGAAAACAAGCAATTTTCACACTTTTAGCGTGGCTGAGTGGTTGCGTGCTCGCCTAGCAATCCCGTGTACCATGGTTCAAAGCCAGGTAAAGTCTAGAAAGAAAGAAGTCTGATGAGGAGATGTGGTGACCACCGAAATAGCATCTATCACTTCTACCACTTTGAAAAATTGTTGTTTCTCATATTATTCCCTAATACAATCCTGGCCTCAAGCTCTATAAATTATACAGACGTTTCATAAATATAAGGCCAAAAATAACAATGATTACAATAAGGATGAGCAAGCCTAAAAGCAAACTATAAGTAGTACAAAAAGCTTATAGATTTGCAAAACAACAATGTCAACCACGCTGTTAAGCACATAGTGGCGATGTCACACTTAATAGCGGTATGGTTGGAGATAGGGATAATGAGAAAACAAGCAATTTTCCCACGGTTAGCGCTTCTGAGTGGTTGCGTGCTCGCCTAGCAATCCCGTGTACCATGGTTCAAAGCCAGGTTAAGTCTAGAAAGAAAGAAGTCTGATGAGGAGATGTGGTGATCTCCGAAATGGCAGCTATCACTTCTACCACTTTGAAAAATTGTTGTTTCTCACATTATTCCCTAATACAAACCTGGCCTCAAGCTCTATAAATTATACAGACGTTTTATTAATATAAGGCCAAAAATAACAAGAAGGACATATTTCTTTAGATAGTGAACAGAACTTTTGGGCTTAATATAGTATGTATATACCCTCATCTATTGAAAATACATAGATATGTATATATCGAATAACATATATAGACGTTAAATAGCCGGGAAGATATGGTGAACGATATTCTCGTCTTAAATTTCCCCAACAAATAGTATATAGTCTCATATATTTTTTAGGATCTTTATACCAAATATTGTACATCTGGATAAAATAGTTGCAGAGTTATAAGAAATTTGGCTTTTCTATAGTATAGGGCGTGGCAGCGTCCATTTCTCTCAAAACGATAAACAGTTTGATATATAAGTATAAGAACATATGTATGTATATACTCAAATATTATGAATCTGCACCGAATAGTTGCGGATATATGACAAATTAAAATTTTATCTTCCAAAAGATTAACTTTTTTGGTTGCATACAAGTAAGGTATATTTCAAATAAAAACTTGTGCTGTTTATTTAAAGTTCGGTTGCTCCCAATCTTAGGCTCTTTCGCACCTGTTTTTATGTCGTTTGCTTCATTGTGTTCTATGTCAGTGTTCAGAAATATAGCTATTTCGGAGATCGTCACATCCCCTCATCAGATTTCTTTCATGACTCTACCGGCGTTGTTTTATTAGTTTTCTGCTTGCACGCATGCAAGCTCTTTATTTACTAGTTGAAAATAAATATACATACAGTAGACGCTCACAAATTAGAACTCTCAGAAATTAAAATATTCATGAATTAGAACCAGTGAGTTTAATGCATTGAACGCTCTGAAGTTGAGGTTCTAATTTCTGAACACTTTTTTTTTAATTTTTAACGCAAGGTAATTCCCTTTTCGCCTTTATTTCATTCAGCAAAGTTAAAATAAAAAGGGGAATTACCAAGATATGTATTTGATTCCTTTTGCATTTTTGTTTTGTATATATTTTTTTGTACATATTTTTGGAGCATTTTGATCATTCGTGTGTGAAATTTGCATATGTATTTTGGTAGACTCTATCGTAAAGTGAAAGTAACTTATTAAAAATGCCAAATAAACGTAAAAAAACACATTATCTTTGGAAACCAAAATAAAAATATTGGAAAAGCTGGACAAAAGAGTTCAAGGGAACCGCCTAGCGCTAGATTTCAATGTGATCAAATCTGCCATCAGTTATATCAAGTCAAATAGATCATCTATATTAAATTCTGTTTCCAACACCTACCAGGAAGCAGCAAATAAATCTATACATAGTGCTGAATATCCGAAAAGGGAAAGTCGTCTCTATAAGTGGTTTTTAAAGCAACGTGAAAGGAAGTGTACAGTGACTGGACCAATATTAAAGAAAAAACCTAAACAAATTTTTGGTGAAGAATATCCCAAAAAAAATGAAAATGCATTTCGAGGAAGCGATGGATGGTTTACTAAGTTTAAAAAGCGACACGGTATTCGTATTTTAAAAATTGGTAGTGAAATTCTTTCTAGTGATGTAGCTTCGATCACTCCGTTTTTTCACAAATTTCATGAAAAAGTCGCTAATTTGGACGAAGCCGGATTATTTTATCGTTGCCTACCAGATAACACGTATGTATCTGCTTGTGAAAAAAGTGCCCCTGGATACAAAACCCAAAAAGAACGAATTTCAAATTTACTTGGCGCAAATGCTGATGGCTCACACAAATTAGTTCCATTAGTTATTGGAAAAGCAAAAAATCCAAGGTGCTTCAAAGGTTTTAATAATCCACTTCATTACGACTTTTCCAAAAATGCTAGAATGACGTCTCGGATCTTTCATGATTGGTTTCACAACATATTTATTAATGAAGTATGTAAAAAGAAAAAAATTGTGCTTTAATTATTCTTTAATTTTAAAACATTTTTTGTTTAACAGGTCATCCGGTTTTCTGAAAAAAATAACTTGCCTCCGAAGACCCTCTTGCTTATTAATAACTGATCCGAACCCAATCGAAAAACTTCAAAGCAACGATGAAAACATAGTTGCATTTTTCTTTCCACCAAATGTAACAGCGGCTGAGCAACCAGTGGATCAAAATCCCATAAGGTTAACAAAACTTGTTTACAGAAGTAGGTTACTTGCTCAAATAATTGCTGAAGGTGGTGTATTGAAATCCCATTCCATTCGAAATGCAACATTATTTCTGAAACAAGCTTGGGATGAGATAACGCAAACAGCGATGAGGAATTCTTGGTCCAAGTTGTTTAATTGGGACTCTGACCAATACCAATGGAATGAGGATGTGTTTGAAGACGGATCTGAGTATGAACTGAGTAGCGGAGATGAGTATTCTGATAGTTGTCAAGACGAGATTGTTGCTGACACACCAGTTATTTCAAATACTATAGCCATTGAAAGCGTTAATAATTTAATAAAATGGTGCAACAAGAGTGAATTGTTTTCCAATCTTTTGGCCCTCCGTAACGATATTGTTATATTAGATTTAATGAAACCAAAAAAAAAAACAAACAAATATTACTGATTATATGTTAAAAAAAGATTAATTTTGAACTAGTATTTTGAATTCATTTCTGAAATTTTAATTTTTTTTTTACTGGACGGAACTGTTATGTTTTTAAATAAATAAATAAATAAAACAAATAAAAAAAAAATTTATGTAGTTTTTGGAAGTAGCTTAACTCTTACTTTAATTATTTACGCTACTAAAAAAACGTCCAGAAATTAGAACATTTCGGAAATTAGAACTACCCCAAAAACAAACTGGTTCTAATTTGCGAGCGTCTACTGCATATGTATACACATTAAGCTATAAAGTGTGGGTTATGGCAGAACGCGAGACCCTCATCCGAGGCGGGTAACATGACTCGAAAAAGAGGCGACAAAGTAACGAGCCACTGTTGCCTTTTACGCATTAGCGCTACCTGCAAGTGGCATTTTCTAATTAGGCGAAACAGCTGCTGATCTAAAAAGTTCGCATTTCCAGCGTGGCTGTTCGGGATAGTGAGGCGAGGAGTCACATTATTTGGGCGAACAATCTGACAAGAGTTATTAAATTCGTTGTCCATTATTGCTTTGTTTAGTATTTCTAGCCAGGCAAATCCTTCTTGGTGTTTGATCTTAACAGTGACCATGTTTCTTTCAGGTAATTTATGTATGTGAATTTGACAACAGTCTCAAGAAAATAAATCTGTATCATAAGTTTCTAGCACTCCCCTATGGCTGGCTTCTGTATGGATTTTTCCATCACCTCTAAAGTTTCCACGTCCGCTTTGAGATCTACAGCTTTATAATAGTACTTAGTAAATTTAACACCACTATCGTTTGAAAATAAATTGATTAACTTTTCCTGTACAGTATTGCATAGATTATCGGGAAATTCTGAATGAATTCCCGTTGTTTCTTTCTTAAAATATTTTCTAAAAATATCTGTGACGTAAATCCTGTTTTGTAAGTTTAATTCAGATGGTACCGAATACTCGTATTTAGTTATTATAACAAAATTCGCTTTCGATAATTGTTTTTCTTACTACGCGAATTTGAGTGGTGTATCAGTTTACTATTGACTTGGAAATGAGGAAATGGTTATTTAAATTCTCGGAGGCTAAATGCACCGTTTCTAAAGACTTTATATCAAATATTTCTTCATTATCCATTAGATGATTACCCTTTTGTCGGCTTAGAAAGTCAGCGACATTGTTTTTCTACCTTTAATATATTCCATTTCAAACATTTCAGAGGTTGATGGTCCATTAGAATGACAAATGAAGGTTCAAATAAATAAG
Source organism: Anomoia purmunda (assembly GCA_951828415.1). Classification (NCBI taxonomy): domain Eukaryota; kingdom Metazoa; phylum Arthropoda; class Insecta; order Diptera; family Tephritidae; genus Anomoia; species Anomoia purmunda. Next base: position 92,216,881 of record OX639993.1, read on the forward strand.
GCCTAAAATTCCTCACTACCTATGCTATGGCTGGTAGTGTTCTTTTTAGCGTTTAATACGGGTTTTCTGGTCCATTTAATGTGGGACTGCAAAACATATTGGAATTTAAATTTTGGGTCAAAGCAACTCCTATTGTTTAGGTATCCAGCCGAAATAAAAAAAACTTTAAGTACTGCCCTAATGCGCATTTTCCAGTGAATAATGCACAGGCTTGAGCGAATGAAAAATCAAAGGAAATTAGTTTCGTTTAGTTCCCCCTCAAAAACAAATTACGGCTTTTGAGGGGATCAACGTGATTTCAAAAGCTGAACCTCGTTCACATTGGTTTTTCCAGGAGACTAGCGACCATCAGCCACCACCACTTCTTCAAAGGTACTTTTTTGTATAAATTTATATTATAATAAAAGATAACACTATTGCACCAACTAATTCTCATATATTTTTATCTTCTTATTTTCTCATAATTATATGCTGGGGCACTTCATTTTCTGAGACGCCCTTCCGTGCGTCCTCCGCAACCGAGAAATTGATCCGAACTTACAATATGTAGTGGCTATGAAGCCAACACGGAAAATTTCCACAATACCAACAGCATAATTTGCAACAGCATCTGTAGCACGATTTGCTACAACACCTGCAACAAAATTTACCACAGCACCTAGCTCACAATATACAACAAAACTTGCATCAATCATCACAAGAACAACAAAAATAGCCGTTCAAAACCGTTCAAAAGTATGTGGTTAAAATTTCACTTTAATTAGTTTGTGTCAAAAAGGATATGTCTTGCGTAAAAGATAAGCGGGTGAACTTGCCAGACATTGAATTCCGTCTTTCCGGGAACGGACATAACCGCAATATTAGCACGCGAATAGTTGTAGCTGTTGGTGTAACACAAATATAGTTTATTTTTTTTTTTTTATTAAATACAATAGAACCATCAAATATTTAAAACAATAACTTACAAAGCACGGCATTATATTAGCGTTCCGTTCACATTTCCTGGCTTGTATTGCAATAACATCACAACGAGTAGTTTTCATATTCAAATTTCCAACTAATTTACACCAACACTGCAACCTCTTTAGAAGGATATAATCTCACATAAGTTTACAGTGGGCGCTGCCGTGTACACTTTCTCACTTTCACTTGGGGTTTTTTTGTAAATTAATCACATCTGCCTCTTCATATGTTTTGCAACAAAAGAAATTCATCTTGAGGCTACCACCGATCCTTTCTGCCAGCATTTGCTAGATTCGTTTCTAGGCGAGGATGTCCAATCAGACTTTAAAAATTAGAGCCTTTATGTCAGAAGAACGAACCATACTGCGTATAAATATGGTTATCAGTTGACTTCTTGGCATTTCATACCCCCTGCCTTACCCCAAATGGGCGGATTATGGGAAGCGGGTGTGAAAAGTTTCAAGAGCCATTTTAAAAAAATATCGCCTGACTACAGATATACATTTGAAGAGTTCGCTACTCTTCTATGCCAAATTAAATCGTGTCTCAACTCGCAACCATTAAGCCCATCTTCGAACGAAGTATCCGACCTGGGCCGCTTACTTCAAGGCACTTTTTAAATGGTGGGCATTTACAAGCTCCTCCAGTAATAAGCATCGACGAAACCCCTATATCCATCGTAAACTGGTGGCAAAACTCAAGGCTCTGCATCAGACATTCTGTAGGCGATGGAAGGCGGAGTGTCTAACGGAGATGCAAAAGCGCATCAAATGAAAAAAACCCCAAGCAAACTTAAGAACAGATGCTCTTGTTGTTATTAAGAAGGATAATCTACCACCTAACGAATGGAGATTTTGAAAAATCAACGACGTACACCCTGGTTCAGATACGTGTACGCGTAGTCGACATCGATACCACAGAGGGACAAATCATCAGACCATTTACGAAATTGGTCTTACTACCCTCCTGTCGAGAAGACAGCGAAAATCAAACTATCACCCAATAAATCTCTCCAAACTGATTATTCCACTTCTCAACAACGCTATTCCACAACTATATTTCACGGAACAAGTGACGAAAAATTGAGTGGATCAGAGGGAGGCGTATTCAGAGACGAGGGCAATTGGGAGGCGTATTCACCGATGTAAAAATTTTGCTGAAATGAACGGACCCATTTTCACTTTCAGTAAATTGCAATGTAATAACGCAATGCCATATTTACTTGGTTCACTTCAAATTTCTTCCTTATTATGTAATTTTTAAAAGTATATTGCTTTGGTTGTATAGCAAAACATCATGGTGCTTTACAGAACACTGTACATTGCGTTGCGTTTACATGCTTTTTTTTGAAGAACGGCCCTTTTTCTTTAACACGCTAATTTATGTATACACAACTACTACCAATTGTCTAGGTACCAATTCCTACAAATTAAAATATATTACACAGGCTTAGCCCCTTCACAATTGCGTAGTGGATATTTTGTTAAATGATGCAAATATTTTATATTCATTACTTTTGTCCGTTTCTTATGTAAAGGTGTTATTACTTTTGAATGTAAACATCTTCTTTGGAAAACAATCGTAAGGGAATGTATTTAAATATTTCTTGGCCTCCACTTGGCTCTATTGAACGCCGGTTAATAGCCCAAAACCAATCAAATTTGTCATTGCTCAATCTCTGCCAGAGTTGGTTGTGATCCCTTTTTTTACTGAAGAATTCGTAATTCACCCAGCCATTTTTGAAAAACAAAAAACTTTAAGCTTTGAACTTTCAAAATCTAAGATATAAGTTCCCTTTTGTTTAGATTAATTTGCAATAAATATATTGAGTTGTTCGTATATAAGAGAATATTTATGTCATTGTTTACTTGTTTACTCCATTTCAATATTTTACTGAATTACTGCAAGTGATGTTGAACTTTGCATTGTCGTAGCGCTTCATTGAAACCATCACAAGGTGTCTAGTCGGACTGGCCTTGCGCTCATTTTTATTTCCCAAGTGCATGGTCCTTGCGGTTCCTTGGCTGGGCGCCATTAGCAAAATATTGTTGTTGGACTGAACCCAGCAGCAGGATCGGATGCCCCTTTATCACCGGATTCGCTGAACATACTAGTTAAACCGGCTCCTATGGTGGCCTTGAAAACACTTTTTTTTATTAGGATAACGTTTTTGAACTCAATGATTTTCTGAATTGGTTCCATGGGTCCGCCATAGGTTGCTAGACACAGATAGGGGTTTTTCGTACATTCATACAGGGCATCCGACCAGCTTATTTCGTAATCGACATCTTCATCGGTTTTATGCAAACGCTCTACGTCATTGCCTAAAAACCCCCAAACCGATTGTACAATACCTTGCGAACTATCCTTCTTCGCTTTACCGTCACTCGAAAGCGGCGCATAGCAAATATCCTCCAAAACTGTGCCATTCTCCTTCCTTCCCAAATTCATAATTTCTTCTTGCAATTCGAGTGCTTGAGTGAGAAATGTTTTATCGAACACTGGTCCAAAATGAAGTGGAACATAAGAGGTATTGTGGTGGATGTCGGACAAGTCGACCACGTGAAAGATTACCTGCTCCAAACCGTAGAATGGCTGGAAATGTGAATCGAAAAAAGAATGGGCCCCAATGTGGGAAGAAAGCTTCAAGACGTTTCGGGATTTTAGCTGGATTTTGGTTCACAGTTGCGGAGACAGTGATTTTTGGGATTTTATTTACCTAATTTTATTGCGAAATGTTATAAAAAAAATTTAAGAGTGTAAAAAGTTATACTTTTTGGTAGGTTTCCAAACGCTTTTATCCACAGCAGGTAGGTGTATAAAGATGCATACACTTGCAGTCAATAAAAACGCATCACCAATTTGGTAGACTATTTTAGCTATATAACAGTAAATTTGAAAAAAATTTCTACTAGATCTAGTATGCACTGAGAAATAAATTATTTTTTATGAAATTGGGTTGCACACTTTTCTGTTATAGTCATGTTTTGGTTGTGTAGTTGAAAAGTTGTACAAAAGGCCAAAATCGCATATTCGCATTGGATGAAGAAAAGTTATCTTCTCGGCAAATAGCAGCTAGAATTGGTTGTAGCCATTCAACAATTGTTCGTCTTTTACAAAAAAAAAAGAGAATAGTGATGTGTTGGAGCGTAAAAAGGGATTAGGCCGTCCTCGAAAGTCAACTTGGAGAACATACAACAGACTGCGGCGGATAAGCTTAAGCGACCGCTTTAAAAGTGCACTTTCTATAAGAGCGGAGATGCAGAATTTTCACCAACTGAATTTAAGTGTTGAAACCATATGCCGACGGCTTAGAGATGTCGGTTTATTTGGAAGACGCCCTGCCAAAAAGCCACTATTAACACAGTAAATGATGGTGCAGCATTTCTTGGGCTAAAAAGTGCCAAAATTGGGATCGAAATGATTGGCAACAGATTGGCAAATTTAATTTGCTAAGCTCACAAAATTTGCTTTACGTGCGCCGTTCAGGTGGTGAGAGGTTCCAGGATAATTGTGTAGTAAAGAAATTTAAGTTTCCTCAAAGTCAAATGATTTGGGGCTGCTTTCCATACCATGTTTTGGGGCCTCTACACCTTGTTGATGGAATAGTGAATGCACAAAAATATGCGACAGTGATTAACAATTTTTAGTACCCGCAATTGATGAGCATTATTCTTATACGGAACGCCTAACCTTCCAGGATGACTAGCGCCATGCCATCGTGCTAAATGGGTAAGGTTTGATTGAAAACAAATCTTATATAAAACATCTATACAATATTGGTGTATATGATCCAATTCAGCTCGAATATTTATTTTTAGTTGGACAATACATTTAACGATCTAGGGATTCAACGCTTGGATTGGCCTGGAAACTCGTCAGATTTAAACCCTATTGAGCACTTATGGCACATAATGAAGTGTGAAGTTGCTAAACAGAAGCCAACAAATAAAAGTCAATTGATAAAGATTTTAGAACTGGTTTGGTATGGTCCCGTTGTTAGGAAATCAATTGAGGTCCTAGTGAATTCCATGCCTTCAAGAATTAAGGCAGTTGTTGAGGCTAAGGGAGGAACGACTCGTTATTAGGAAAGCATATTGCGAAGTCTATATTTCTACCGTTAGTGGTGAAAATGATTTAGTCGTTTTAAGTTAACTTTACATTGTTTTCATTTAATTAATCATGAATATCATCGAATGTACACTTTTGTTAATTTTATTAAATTAATTGGCTATTCCTTATAAAAATAACTAATTTACAAATTGCTCATGTGATATTGTTTCAATTATATTTGGTGGTACGTTTTTGTTGTCCGTAAGTGTATGTAGTTAGTTGCCTACATATGTACATGTTTATGTGCGGGCATTTATGGCTAATGGAATTTGTGTCCAGCTGTCTCGTGTAATTTTTCATGAATGACATCATTGTGAATGAATACAAGCTTATGAGGGGATCAACGTGAGTTCAAAAGCTGAATCACTTTGGTTTTTCCAGGAGACTAGCGACCATCAGCCACCACTACTTCTACAAAGGTACTTTTTTGTACAAATTTATATTATAACACAGTACGACAAAATTTGGTACACATGTTAAATGTTAACAGAATATGAAAATAGGCTTAAAATAAAGAAATACGTGTCTCGGCGTTTTGCTGTAGCACGCTAGAATTTTGAGAAAATTCAAAGGATCTAATGAAAAAAAAAATGAAAAAATTAAATATTAATGAAATAAAAGTATTACATTAGAAGTGAACCTCCACGGCCCTTTGAAGCTTAAAAATCGATTTTCTCAAAATTCTGACGTGCTACAGCAAAACACCCAGACACGTATTTCTTTATTTTAAGCCTATATTCTGTTAACATTTCTCATGTGTACCAACCACTGTCGTACATAATATACATTTGTCATTTTGAATTTTCAAGTTTTTTGCGGACAAGTAGTTGAATACTTTTGTTGAGCCCTCAAAATGTTCACTAAAAGATGTAGAAAATACTAAAATATCGTCCATATAAATTATACAGATTTTAGTATTTTATTCAAACAAAATCATGTTCATCATGCGCTGAATCATACTAGGCGCATTTACTAAACCAAATGGGGTATGGGTAAATTCGTTACGCCTATTTGGACCAGGGAAAGGTGTTTTTTTCTATATCGTGATCGCCCATTACCACTGTATGGAAACCTTTTTCCAACGGTTACCCTCTTTTCCGCCCAACCAACACGAGGAACTTAGTGCTGATCTTTCGGTTTTTTTGTGTTCCGAGTCGTCAAAAGCTGAGAGTTTGTTGAGATTCGAGATCTAAACCGCTCAGCTACAAAAAAAAACTTCATCAGCTGAATATAATACACTTGCTGCCTGTATGCGACGTTGTTCGCATTTTCTAAGGAACCCCAAACTTTAGTTTATTATTTTATTTACGAAATGCATATAACTGTTTTTATAATTTATTTTTGAAATTACTGGAACTATTGAATTATTCCTATAAAAGTGTACATTATTGTCATTACTTTCTTTTATATTTCTGTTTTGATGGAACGTATTTGCATCAAACTTCATAGCATAGCCAGTGATAAATATCGTTCAACAAATCGTACTTTAAACAGTATAAGAAAACAGTTCCATATTATTTATATTTTTATTACAAAATTTTTACATAAAATCGCAAGTAAACGTAAAAATTAATTAATTTTGTATTGCCATGCAGTGTATTTAAAATATCACTTGCACCTTCTAAGATATAATTTGTTTTCATAGTTTGTAAAAACGTGAATAACTTATTTGGTAAATCTTCAATGTTTAGTGATTCGTTCGTTGCATCGTTCATTAGGCTTAAAAATGTTGTTTTAACACCAAATTCTTCCTTCAGTTTGTAATACTCTTAAAAGTTGGGTTCGCTAAGTTGTTGCACAAGACCTTGGATATAATATGATGTTTACCAGCGATAAAAAGTTTGCGTCGTCTCTTAAATAGTGTGCTATAGTATACTCACTTTGCCTATCGAAAAAATGGGATGCCACGCCTGCCATGATTCTCTTAACGTCTCTGCTATTGTAAGTTGTTGTTGTAAAGTAACTTTATTTAGCTTTTTTGCTATTTAAGAATATAAAATTTTTTATGTACACTTATTAGATAGTAATTTGTTTATAAGTCATTAATTGTGAGCTAAAATACTGCTCTAACGTAATCTATTAACAGTCTTTTAAATACATTAATGTTTCTTTCATTTTTGATATTACTTGGTAATTCATTAAATAGTTTTAGGCCTTTGTACATTAAGATGTTTTGTGCCTTATTAGACTTATAAAAGTTAATTCTAAAATCATTTTTGTTCCTTAAACTGTAGGGTTGCACATCTCCAACATACACAATGTGGCTCGTTGAATACTTTGGTAGCAGATTATACTTCATTTTAAATACAAAAAGTAGTACATTCATGTTAGTTCTTTGGTTTATATTTAGCCATTTCAGGGTATCGAGCATATGCGAGGTTGGTGTCAATCTATTGCAAATAAGAATACACCGCATTCCCTTATTCTGCAATTTTTGCAGTCTGTTTTTTATATGGTTGGATCCCAGGAACAGTATAGTTGAGCAATATTCAAAACGGGGCTTTATTATGACATTATATATCTTTATTTCTTTTTATTCTTGTGTTCTTTTGATTTGAAATTTTAGGTTCTACTTAATGGAACGCAAGTTTTTATATACTTTGCTTCAAAATAATTTTGTTAATCAACTTACGTATTGTTCATCAACAATGCATATACATTTAAAGATGTTCTTAAATTTGGCATACCAACATTTGCTTTTACGAAACAAGTCTCTATTTGTCAGCAACGTTGTGTTTTTTGACTACTGTGCAAAAATTTAGGAGCATTTAATTAGCCGTTTCCACCAGCTTGAAACTGTGCAATTTCATGCGGTATTCTCGATTTCAGCTGAAATTGCGCCTATATTCCCAATTCGGCTATACACAAATATGCCAGCTGAAATTGCGAATCAAGCACGATTTCAGCCAAATCGTTATAAATTTGACTCAATGGGAATGTAATTTGTATGGATTTCGGCACCAATGTTAAACGCGAACTTAGTACTATGATTAATTTACTATCAATTATATTGCAGTGAAGGAACATAATTTTGTTGAAGGTTGTGCCAGCATGTTCGAAAGCTCAACAAAAGCTGGTAGAAGCTCAGCCTTGCGTGATACACGCTCTGAGTTTAACACGTTGACTGCCAACTACGAGATAACTCGTAGTATGATTTCCCTTCCAGGAAGCCAACTACGAGTTATCTCGTACTACCTAAAACTACCACTTTTTGTGTAGCTACGAGTAAAACCGTATTATAATAGTGTTAGTATCGATAAATGGCTTCTGGGAAAAGAAAAAAATTTTGGGTTTGGCTTCCGTGAACTTTTTTTTTATTAAAAAAAAAAAGAAATTTTATGGAAAAATTCATTCAATATAATGCAAAAATTCATTCAATATAATGGAGAAATTAACTCAAATACAAGAAATAAAGCAATATATTATTGTTTGTGGTAGTTTTTAAAACAATTTTCCACACAAAGGGCTGGCTTCTCTGGACAGGCTGGACAGAAGTAACGCGTTTCTCGGCGTTTTTTTTCTTGGGTACATACACGACATGGCTTTGTCGGACGCTGTTTTTTCCCGTTGGTGGTAAACACTCTAAATAATGGAGCTCTTTAGATCTATTTTTTTTAAAAAGTGGTTGAAAATCTCCAATCAACGCCAAGACGAATTCTTCTCTGAACTTTATCAGTTTTATTTTAGATGAAGTTACTTTTTGGTAAATTCTGTGAGCATTTTGTATATATATCTCTATAATATGAAGTGAAACCTTTTTGTGCCATCTAATAGTCTTTCTTAGAGATGAGTAGTACGAAATCATTTGATCTGATCGGTCAATGCCAGACATTCCATTATTGTAATCTCGAATTATATTCGGTTTCATAGAAATTGTTCCATTGCGATTGGGCACCTCTACCATTTCAATAGCGTGCATGTTTGAAATGGAAAGGACTTCTCGTTTGTCTTTCCATTTGCATACAGTAACAGGACCATTTGTCTGCCAAAAACACTCCCCTCTTTTTAGTTTACGATTTACCACATCTTTGGGGTTTCCTTTTCTGTTATTATTATGATAATTATAATAAATAATAATAACTATAAAACAAAATACTATAGAAAGCAAAAATGATGTTTTTTTTAAGAAAAAAAGGACCTACCTACTACGAGATAATTCGTAGCGTTCTTTCCCAGACGCCAACTACGAGATAACTCGTAGGTCCTTTTTCTCCTTTAAAAAACATCATTTTTGATTTTTGATGATACCAATTATCTAGAAATAGAGTTTTTAGTAATATAATGTGAAAAAATCAAAATGTCATTTTTGGACAGTTTTCAGAAAATGGCCTTGGCAGTCAACGTGTTAAGGAAAATATTTGATTTTCAATGTTATTCACATCTACATATGTATTACATTTGCATTAAATGTTTGATTTCCATGACTTAGTTTGTCGAACGCTTTAGCGAAGTCCATATAGCCAGTATCCACTTGCAGACGATTATTGATAGCGGATAGACCAAATCAACCGTTTAGTTTTAAAGTACGTATTTTGCTTGACAAGGATCTAAAATTACTTAGAAGCAGTCAGCAATTTTGTTATGTGTAGTTGTAGTTGACAATATTGCCCTTAAAACGTCTTATGTGCATGATGGTTGTGAAGGTAAACCTCCTCGCGTCAATAAATTTAACTCTTTCAAGGGATTAATCGAGCATTAGTAACAGAAAGTATCAACCAAGTCATCGAGCATGATGGAGAGCGCTTCAAAATCAATTTGGGCGTCCACAATCAAACAATTGTCTTCAGTAGAATCTAACAGGTTCATGGTTACAGCTAAAAAAGTAAACAAACAGGTTTACAGTCTCTACAAAGCTTTTTCTGATTTGACGTACCGGCAAAAGGCATGGGGCTCCGACTTAAATTTCTGACCATAATTTCTATGAATAATTTTACTCCAGGATTAAAACATTCTTGAATAGTTCAAATATTTGTCCTTATGTGATGAAGAGTTCGATACTTTAAATTTTTTATAGAACTTATTTCTTTAATTGTTAAGTTTATTTAATTATTTAGTGTACAAGGGAATTTTATAAAAGTTCTTATTTCTGGGCGGATTAAAATAAATTTCATTTACACTGCACGTAAATGCAACAAAACATAAATCCACATATATTGACGCCAGCAAAAATCGAGTGCCAGTTCATTAAAGAAACTTCAAAATTAATGACATTAAGGTCGGTATCATAATCAATCCAGGAAAATATTTTGAAATTCATAGAATTGCAATTATAAAACAAGAGGAATATGGTGATAAGCAAGGCATCAAGGCATTCATGTAAAGAAAGATGGCTCTAATTTTGGTTTCCGAGCATATCAATGATTTTCCTTACTCGATGAGACGCAAAGGTCGACCAAGAGCTCGGAAGTTTTCGTATCCAGGCGAGTACTATTCTGGAATCTTCCACATACGGGTCGGGTATGCCCTAGGCTGAGGTTTTTGATAACTGGTTCCAAAAGCTTCATTAGTAGTACCGCACCACATAGTTCTAAACGTGGTAAGCACACGGATTTGATTAGAGCTAAGAGCAAGGTAGCCAGCTGAAGATTGACGCGAAAGTAGACCGTAGCTGCGTACGACTTTTCCGATGCGTCACAAAATCCATGTGTCTCCGTGTCTTCCGCCAGAGAATATTGTACACAATGGGGTGTGTGTATACCATCGATATGACTGTTGCTCTTCGTGAAAGAACGCCAGTGGTTCAAAGAAGCTGGGGATAAACTTTCATCCCAGCCTTTCCAACATCAACATTTTTGCTGTTACAACCACCAGAATGGGTCAAACAGTACACATGTTTTGGTGATCTATGGGTTTGGCTGAAAAAATATATCTGATAGGGCATTCCATCGGATGCCAAGCGCCTTCACCGTGCTGGTATCCTCAAATTCCAGAGAGTCTTCATTGAGTAAATTCGATTTTGGTATGCCATTATTGTACTATCCCTGTTGGATGTCCTTACTGAAAAAACTGGCTGAGTTTATTCGTTGTTAGATCTCATCTCAAGCTATAATCGCAGCATCGTTGGAGTGCCCTCCAGCTAAAACATCATCGACATAAATACATTTTCGGAGAATGTTAGATGCTATTTGAAAAAGCGTTCTGCATCGTCAGCTAATTGTAGAAGCGTTAGTTCATAAAGACTGATAGGTTCACTCGTGCTTGTGCGAAAAATTATCTGATTTGGTGTCATCTGGACCAGCAAAATTTGGCGGTACATTTTTTGTATGTCAATGTTAAAGACATATTAAAATAATCTCCATCGTAAAATTAAAATTGTTAGGTCAGCCTGAAGCATTGAACCAGGAGGAATAATATCGGTCAGACTGACGGCTTTCGTAGTTGGACATGGAGCACTAAACACCACCCGAACTTTCCTCTTTTAATACAGTGTGATGTGGTAGGAAATAACTGCAGTAGTCGTTTCTGAAAAGCACTCTTAAGGGACGGCCCCAAACGGTTGTTTATTGGAAAATCCTATTTAAATGGCAACGACTGCATATATTTGTCATCGAAAGTCCCTTTGGTAGTCATCTTATATAGTTCCTAACAGTCGTCTTTATTATAGGAACATTCTCTAACACTCTTATCTACATATTTATGTATACTCCCACGCTATGCCAGAGGCTTACACTGTTCAGCATGCTGACGACAAAAGTCAGTCAAATAAGTAGCTGTCAGAAAAGAACACAAAAATTTTATAATAATTTTAACTAAAATAAACACATAGTATTGTTAAAAACGTAAAATTATTCACATCTTTTCTAAAGACACAAAAGGACCCCGTTTACTATAGTTTACCTCATAGTAACCCTAAATCAAAAGAAAGGTGATTCGATTACTTTTCTTTTCATTATAAAATCGTAAAAATCCATTAAATTTTTCCTATAATTTTGCAACTTTTCAAAATATCTAAATGCAAGTTGGGGAAGCGGTAAAATTTTGTAAGAAAACTTATTTTTTGTAAACCCCTTTAACTGGATCTTAATTGTAAACATATGTCAAAATTAACTTAATTATATATTAATTTTTCGGTATATTTATTTATATCAAACAATAATTTATATGAGCTCAAGTCCATTTTTAATAGGAAAAATTATAGAAAATACAATAATGGTAGCAGTTATACCTATTTCGTATATCATCTCCGTGTTTTAATAAACTTTTTGGTCCCCAACGAGAATTATTTGTTTAAACGATCCCAACTGTTTTTGTAGCATCTGCGGTGAATGTACATTTAAAAATTTTAGACTAAGCGTGTTGAAGTTCATAAAACAGATATCTTTTGAATACTTTGTATTCCCTTTTGGCAAGTACTGAGCTCCTCATGTGATATGTAGAACATGCATGGAGTCTTTAAGATTATAGGCGCATAACAAAATACCAAATTTTAAATAGCAATCACCAATAAGTTGACTGAATCAAGTTGATTGTTATTATGTGGGGTTGGCCTAAAGAAAATTAATAAAAGAAACCGGTCGAAATGGCTACACTCTTCATAGTTATCTGTTACTCGACCAGTCTAAGCAGGTTTTTTTTTCACAACAATTAATAAATAACTACGATTATTTTCGGACCAAAAAATAACGATTATTCAATGAGTAATAAATAAAACTCAAGAAATAAACGATTATTTTATGGGCAAAAAATAAAACTCAAAAAATAACACTCAACAAATAACGACTAAAAAGTATTTTTTTTAATAAAAGTTATAACCGTTACGGCCCCTGATAGAATAAAGTATAACGAACACCAGTGGCTAATATGTGTAGATCTAAAAATGGTAAATTTTCTTGATGTATATTGGAACGATTTTCCGTTATCCCTTTCCAAATTTGGTTTGAAGATAAACTGGGTTTGGCGTTGTGCCATCTTCAGTGTCAGAGAAATACATTACCTGTTCAACCTGTAGGAAAAGCCGAAGCAATTTGTTAAAGCTCTGAACAAAGATATTTATTGTTTCAAAGACATTTCTAAAAATTTGTATAATTTGAGCACTGAGATTTTTGATGGTCCACAAATAAGAAGGTTGATAAAGGATGAAAACTTTGATAGATACGGGACTGATACTGAAAAAAATGCCTGGAATGAACTCGTTTGTACTGCAAAAACCTTTCTGATAAACAAAACGGATGGAACGGACTATTGTTGGAGCATTAACCCTTCGTTGGTGTGGTGACTAAAAGTTCCTTGAGTGGTGTGGTGGGGTATGACATACCCCATGCCTATCAATTTCAAATAAATACCAAATTCCAATAATAGCAATATTTTGTGGTGATTTATTATTCTTTAACTAATTTTTAAAAAGTGTTAATTTGAAAACATAACAATTTTTCCTTCGTATTCAATATTATAGCCATAAAAAAAAGACAATATAAATTATTCCAAAAAGTGAGGTTCCAGTTTTCTGAAACATAATTTTTTTTGTATTTAAACAATTTCAAAACTGTTTTTACATTTCAAAAGTAAAAATAACATTTATTTAAAGGAAAGAAAATTCACTGTAATGCATTAATTACATAAAAAGTTATGGCGATCGAATATGATACCCCAGCCCACTTTGAAAGGCTGTCCCATGGAACAGAAATATCTGGGGTATGTAAAACGTGGCAGATCTCCTGTATTTGAATGTTAATGAAAGCTATTGGGAGCGATAACGTATTCCTTAAACAAAAACATATATATATTTAAGGAAATACATGTGCTGGGGTATGACATACCCCACCACACCTCCGAAGGGTTAAGAACAACACTTGTGAACCAAGTTAAGCAAGAAAATCTTTAAAAAAATTTTTTTTTATAAGAAGTGGTTGTTTTTCTAATAGTATGCTTAATATTAAATAGATTTTTCTTTAAAGAGCGTTTTAATTATGTCTCAAAAACTAAAGCTGAAACAATGAAATCTTAGACATGGCACCTACAATATTTCATGCAACAAAAATGCTGTTCTCTTGTGTTATTGTAAGTTTAAGTACAAATGTGTGTGATATTTAAATAATTGAAAAATAAATAATTTGGAATTTAAGTGTTTTGGTGTAAAATTCTAAGAATATTTTAAAATCCTTAAAAAAAAAAACAAACAATCCGGCGCGGTTTGGCAACGGAAATTATATATAACCATCTTTATGGCCGAACTTAATATGTGCGACAGTTATGCCTAATCACACGTATTGGGGGAAATGGTTAATTTCTGCAAAACGCCTTCACAATATTAACCATTTAAACCAATTTTGAAGCTAACGAAACTCACACCGGCAGAGCAATATTTACAATAGATAAAATACCCACGTATTGGTCTTTATTTATTTTTCGTTTATGTGCATCTACTGCATACGTACATACATATTAAGAATATTGATTATTGATGTCATTTTTATTTCTAGAAAGGTAAATGTTGCAACATCACTGTCGTCTATGCATTGAAAACTAAGCCCATTCAAGAAATTGTTAAGAAAGACATGAGTAAAGATCATAACATATATTAGGAAGAGGAGGAGTTATATTAACAATCTTTGCATTAACGTCTACAAAATCCGATGCGATAGAAATTTTACTGTCGATGGCAATTTGGCAAATTAGTTTCCAAGTGTGGTTAGAATTTACGGCAGTACCGAACTGGTGCTCATAATATTTGAGGATTCGAGTAGATTTTATAACGCTCCTTCTTCTAGATTTACAGTCATTGTAGGATGCGTTTGACTTCAAGAACTTCCATCAAACAGGGTGTTGATATTAATTTGAATAAAATCGTTTGAGTGAGTTCGTCAACATCACTGAATTCGCAATCGCTGTTCTGCCTAGGAATTTTAAGCTATGCATTTAATTTTTCCTTGATAAGCATCAATTCCTTACTTAGTGCCATGGTTCAAAACAATTAGCAATCCGTTATGGATATTTGTATGTTTTCATAATCGTTCATAAAATGCGGATTTGTATTACCAGCAATTGAATATGTCATCCCATTTTATCTCGATTAATATCTTTTATTATCTCAGAATGGTACTCATTAATTTGAGTTTGAATTTTCGAAAACTGTCCATTAACTTCATTGGTATTCTTGTTGATGATAATTGCTGTCGAATTGATAACGGAAATATATGCCTTTTCTCTTCAGTCTTTTTGACATCATGCAGGGTTACCTAAATATTATCGTAAAGTGGTCTACAGGATGTGGGCTCGCTATCAATCTCAGCAAGACGGAGCTCGTCTTGTCTACCAGAAGGTGTAGAGTAACACTTGTGCTTTCGACCAGGTAAGGTATTTGGGCCTGATTTTGGACAAGAAGCTCTCCTGCGGGCCAAATATTGAGGGAAAGAGTGAATAGGCATCAGTTGCTGTATACTGTTGCCGGGTGTTATTGGATTGAAATGGGGCCTTTCTCCCAAGGTAAATCACTGGTTTTATTAAACACTATTTAGCCCTATATTATTTTATGGAGAGGTCGTCTAGGTGGACTCACTGGAGATGTATCGAAAGTTAAGTAGCTGGAGCGGGTGCAACGGACCGTGATCATTGGATTCATTGGGACCGCACCCAATCTCGCGCTCAACGTTATGCTTAAAGTTTTACCTGTGGGCATTGCCAGCAAGGTTGCTGCAGCCCGTTCGATGGCGTTCTGCGAGGGGTTCTCCCTGAGCCGAAAATTTAGGCCTCCGGACTACTGTAGTGTGTTTCAGGCGGAGGTGGCCGCAATCAAGGAGGCAGCCGGAATACCTTGGCATTGGACTGCTTTGAGTGGCAGCATTGCAGGAAACTGAATGGCTGATGAGCTCGCTGGGGGAGGGTGGGGCTCCTTTGGCTTCTTACGGACTTCTGTCGGATACACGGGCTCTGTCGACTCATTGAGCGCTGGGCAACTACTGCGACATGCAGAATTGCAAGGACCCTTTCATTGTCCGATGGGTATTCCTTTTTGCCGCAGCTTTTAGGAGGATTTTGAGGTGGAATCATCTTTTCATTTTCTGATCAACTGACCTGCCTTTGCAAGACTGAGGTTCAGCTACCTAGGCTTCTGCTTCTTTAGCACCCCAGAAATCTATCTGGGGTGGAAATTGGTTATTTGCGCGACTTCATTCGGGGTACGTAGAGTTTCTCCGGTTAACCATTCTTGGTAGAGGTGTACGTTATTGTTTTAATAACAGGTGGTATCACAATGAACTTCTTTAATATGTATAGGTGAGTTCCCCCTGCGGGAACTACCACATTAACCTAACTATTGTGGAATCCGTCCACACATAGGTTGGTAGACGCCCTAGGCTAATGTTGCAGACGACTGATCCCAGAAGCTCCGCTGATAGTACTGCACCACATTGTTACTTTGCCTACTGTGGTCTTAGCCAGCCGAAGATTGACAAAGATTCAATTTAAATTGCAACTATGCCATATATTTGCCATCGGAAGTTCATAGGAAAATTTACTTATTTATTTATTTATTCATTCATTCAGTCTAAAAAGTACAAGCTTTTTTACAGACGAGTTAAAAATAGAAAACAGTTCAAGCTTAAATTTATATAAACTATTATTAAAATTAAGAACGCTACTATATAGACTTGCTAGATGTATAGTTTTAAAGATTGGTTCCTTCATTGCATAATTTGTTTTATGAGTTACTTCGATAAATAATCCATTATGCCGAAGATCACGCGTGGGAATATAGGGAGTGAATAAATTAGACATTTCACGGCATTTAATATTAGAGTTAATTATATTATAGGCAAATAGCAGCGAGGAACAAGTTCTTCTCTCATACAAAGCCTGGAGACCAAGTAATTTACGCCTGTTGGTATAGGATGGTAGGCCATCGGGCCAACGAAGTTTACGCGAAGCTATTTTGGTGAATATTTTTTGAACTCTTTCAATTTTACATGAATGCTTTTCGTAGAATGGATTCCATATTAATGAGCAATACTCAAGACGACTTCTTACCAAAGAAATATATAGTGACTTCAACATCATTGGATCCTCAAAGTCTCTGGAGTTACGTCTAATAAAGCCAATCATTGCAAAAGATCTCGAAACAATAAAGTCAATGACTCGAACGAGTCTCGAAAGCATTAACAATTAGATTAGTGACTAACGCTAAATTGGTGGAAGTAGACCTCCCAGAAAAAAATCCATGCTGGCATTCAACAATTGCGTTGCTAACGTAATCGAACAATTTACGTTGCAGAATGTGATAGAATAGCTTTGCCATTGTGCTCTGTTTAACTATAGGTCTATAGTTGCAAATATTATTGCGGTCACCAGACTTAAATATCGGATTTATTGTACATAATTTCCAAGAATCTAAGAAAGTTCCACAGTTAAGACATTCTTGAACGAGAAGAGCCAAGGGCTCTGCGACGGTATTGGAACATATTTTGAAAAATAACGGACAAAATCCCTCCTTATCAGACTTTGCACTGCTTGTCAGCTTTGAAATTGACAGAAGAACATCATCGACGGTAATATCGAAGGAAGAAAGGTGGTAAAGGCGTAGGGTGAAATACCGGAATCGGTGAAGTGGTATACTTTGCGTAGACCTTCTGAAATAATTTAGCAAACAGGTTACAAGCATCCTGCGTATTATTGGACACTTCACCATCATACTCCATGCTCGTTGGGAAACCGTTAGTCTGTCTCTTAGAATTTATAGCGGACCAGAAACTAGATGGGTTCGATTAGTTTTGATTCCAATATAAGCATATATTGCTTAAATAAAAACTTATTAAGATAATCAAAGTCCTTTTTATGTCTAAAATAGTTAAGCCGATCAATTTCTTCAGTACTCTTTTTATGTCTTTTAAAAGCCTTGTTCTTGATATTTTTTAGATTACTCAGTCTCGAATTAAACCAGGATGGGTTATTGTTCGAAACTTTCCGTTTTAGAGGTATGAAACTCGAAATAGCTGTTAAGAGTCGTTGACGCAAAATAGCATAAGAAGTATCTGGTCCGTGAGAAGAGTTCAATAAAGTCCAGTCGGTAGCTAGCAAGAAGTCATTAATCGCTACGCTGTCAGCCTTAAAATAATTATACACGACCGTAGGTTCAGCTATTTTTTTATCGAAGTTATAATACTCGAAATGAGCAACCAACGCATTGTGGTGAAAACTATTTTCTAAAATAGGAGATAGGCATTCCAAGCATGTTAGTTTAAGATCAGTGGATCCAAAAATTAGATCAAGGAATCTACTGTTACCATTGGGATACGTGTTACATTGCTTCAGACCATAAGAGAATAAAGTGATTACAAATAGCATAACGATATCGGTCTTGAGATTGGTTGGTAAAATATTATTACAATCGTTTAACCAAGAGATGTTACTTAAATTAAAATCGCCTAAATATATTATCCCATCAGATGGTTTAGCATTACTAATTATACAAGTCAAGTTATCCATATGCCTCTGATAAATAGCAAGACCGCTACTTGGTGCAATATAAGATAATAGAAAAATTATTGTTTTGTTACCAGAAAACTTTACGCTAACACATATTTGTTCTACCTCGCCATCGCAATACTTAAGAGTAATGAGTTTGCTACATAAATCGGCTCTAGCCGCAAGTAGGACCCCACCACCTCTCTCAAGACCTGTGGCGTTCGGGCAACGATCATTACGAAAAACATGATAATAACTATCGAAAAATTACTTGGAAGAAAAATTTTCGTTAAGCCAAGTTTCCGTTAAAGCTAATATATCATATTCATGTGAAATAACGCTACGATAAAAATGAGAAGACTTGGTACGCATACCACTTACATTTTGATAATAAAGTGTATAAGTCATTCTTAATTCACTAATAGGCTTAGAAATAAATAATTCCTCAAGTTGATTTGTAAAAGACTCCGGCGTGGGTTGAGCACTTACGGAACTGATTGAGGCACTTTGTCTTTTAATAAAAAACGAAAAGGGCGAATCTTAACATCCGTGGGCCACATGTCTGTATTCAGAACCTTGTTGTAAAAACTTTCTGATACGCCCAACTTAAAGTTGATTTTCCTTATATAAGTCAGTTGAGTATCTTTTTTAACCAAGGGATAGCAGGCCAAGTATTTACCGTCAATCGCAGCATGCTTAGAAACGTATGCTAGTATATCAGTAGCAGAAATATCTGGAGAGAATGATCCTATATGTAGCCATTTCAAATTTGATATCACTTTAAGTTCATTACTGTTATTGGTGCCAATAAGTACGGATGATTTTGGCTTATTACGGCTAGACTTAGAAACAGTTTTCCAATGATATACATTACAGGGGATTGGCGAAGTTGGAGGCACTGAGTCAGAGACATTTTGCACAATGTTAGTTGCTGGCTGTAGGGTATGCTGATTCGCAGCAACACTAGCAAATGATTTCCTTGTAGCTGTCCGTTTATTAAAGGCGGCAGATTTTGCCACAACTACACCAGTAGCATCAGGCAAAGCTTCAGCCGTCGCAGCAGTGACGTCACAGTCGAATTGACGATAAGCGGAGTAGCAAAAGTCGATGCTGGCGTAGCACATGTAGGTATGGATGTGCATCTAGCAGCAGTCGCAGTAGCAGCGATAGCACAACTATCCGATCGCTGGGCTAATATAGCCGAGTTAGCATCAACCGAAGTAAATGCATTTGAGGGTGACGTAGTGCATAAAGGCACATGTGAGTTCGATGAGCATAATTGCGGCTGAAGAGTATTAGCACTAACAATACAGCGCAAATTTTTTATCTCTAAAGTTAGCATAGAAAAAGCATTGTCTTTGTCAATAAGAGTAGAGCGTAGAGAGCACAACTCGGCATGCATTGCCGAATAATTTTTTAACAATTGTTTGTTGTCTTCACGCACTGCACTCAACATTGATAGAACACTCGCATTATCTGCTCTCAATTTCATTAACGAGAGTTGCCAAAATATTATGAAGATTATTTGATCATTGAACCTCCATTAGAATTACAAGAATTCGATAAGAGAGATGGTGGAGGCGATCGGACAGAATTTCGGCGCGCAATCGTACATGGCTTACAAGAAAAAGGAACGTCCGAACTGAAGAGAAATTCCGCATCAGTAGGTGATAAATCAACACACTTTAAGTGAAAATACTCTTTGCACTTATCACAAAGCACTTTTGGCTTATCGCGGTCAACTTTATGTCCGCAAACACACGGCATATTAAAAAAATTAAATTCTAATAATGTCTATCAAGCTTTTATAGATTTATAAAATAAGAGTCAAGATCTCAAAACAAAATAGTACATTACGAAACAAAATCGGGTCTAAATAAAGCAAGATTTACACCGCGAAATTGAATTAAATCAGAGCGAAATAGAACACGTCTGCACCGCTTGACTGTATACGTGTGACCGGTTAGTATCCAACCGACTACCATTTCCTGAGCCAAAAATGTACCTAGTAAATTCTTTCTTATCCCACCTAATTGGATTTTTGCGTAAATTTCCCCTCCCAGGAGAAACAGGTCGGAGTTTTCCGGTTAATATCTCGCTGTAATTGTTCAATAGAATTGCCACACTCGCTTTCTACCGCTTCTAAATTGAACAGAATTTGAAACTGAGACTTGACAAGGATATGTTTGTTTTCATTCCAATCACTCAAGTTTCCCCATGCGGTTGTGAACCCTACATTAGTATGAGGAAATTTTCCAAATATATTTCTTTCTCAACTTTCACCATTTGGTCGTTAACAGCCGCCATAGTTTCCATGTTTACTTACTTATTTAATTGAAGCGATTAAGCGATTTTAGCCGATTTCAACAAATTGCGCCTGTCGCTTCTGGAAATACCAATTGACATCAAGTCCTTTACCACTCGGTCCTTCCAACGCAGAGGAGGCCACCCTCTTCCTCTACCACCACCAGCTGGTACCGTGTTGAATACTTTCAGGGCTGGAGCATTTTCATCAATTCGCACGGCATGTCCCATCCAACGGCGGCTATTGTATTTCAAATTTTTCTGAACTTAATAGCTCGTCGTATTTGTATAGCAAGGTGAGCTTTGTGTGGTCTTGTTGCGACACATTATTGTAGTCACTTTCAAACTCAATGATCGCGTCTGTTAACCGAATGTAAAGGGTATTTTATTAGACCTATGGTTTTCAATGTGACAATACTTCTTTCGGAGTTGGTATTTTTGGCAGCTGAATTGCAAGAATTGAAGCCAAACAATCATCAAGCTCGTCGCTCGTTCGGTGAATGGGCCCAAAACGAGATGGCCACCGATCCCAATTTTCACAAGAAAATTTTGTTCAGCGATGAAGCTCACTTTTAGTTGAATGGGCATGTTAATAAACAAAATTGTCGCATTTGGAGTGTTGGGCTATCAACAAGTCATTGATAAGACGCCGCTACATTCTCAAAAGGTCACTGTTTGGTGTGCTCTATGGACAGAAGGAATCATTGGCCGATATTTCTTCAAAAATCAATGAAGAACGCAATAGACCATGATTAATGACTTTTTCTTGCCTGGATTGGAGGATGTTGATGTGGATGACCTTTGTTTCAACAAGACGGCGCTACATGCCATACAGCCAGAGAATTAATAAATTTATTGAAGGAAACAGTGGCGTGGACTCTAATATCGTGCGATTTAACTCCGCTGGACAATTTTTTGTGGGGTTATGTTAAGGCCCTTGTCTACGCAGATAAACCCGAGACGATTGACGCCTTGGAAGAGAATATTCGGAGCGTTATTTCTGAAATATGGCCCCCATCGCTGCAGAAATTGGTCGAAAATTAAGCCAGCTGGGTCACTTACGCGAAGTCATTTTTAAACATGATGGCAAACCTTTGTCTTTATAATGAAGCTAAGTTCTTGGCCACAACATTAAACTATTTGCTTTTTATTTGTTCTTGGAAACCACATGTCTAAGAAAAACACCCCTTATGCATCCATATTACGGATGTATTAAAGACGCAAAAATAAAACCTCTATGTGACGACCAACAGAAATATATAATCACCACAATCCAACTCACTCACAACTTTTAATCTCAATTATAATTTTTATTGTATATACATATGTATTTACTTAATGAATGGATGTATATAAAGTTTTATCAAAAAAGGAAATTAAGAACTCTCAAAAAACTTGGTGACTGTTATTAGTGATGATGGGTTATCAAATTAAAAATTGCCTGCAACACGAAGCTTTTGAAAAAAACATTAAATGAAAGCTGAATAGTGTTTATTAATTTGAATCAGTGCTTTGCAAATTGGGAGCAATTGAATGAGCTACGAAAATAAATTCAAAGGAAATAGTGTGTTGCAGTTTAATCTGAATCGATTGTGTTCTAACAACTGACGTGAAACGACGAAAAGAAGTTCAAAGGAAGTAGTGTGTTGCAGTTTAATCTGAATCGACGTGAGTTATATTATTAAAAAATAGGGCGTTTTTTGTTTATGCAGCAACAAAATCAAAACAAATAACCACTCGCGGAATATAATTTTATTTTTTGTAATAATTAAAAGATTTATACGTTTTACGTGCACTGAAATATGAAGCACTTACTTATTATCTCCTGAAGAATTTGATCAAAACATATCGCTTTGTTGCGATGCAGTGGCGCTAATCTTTTTTTTTTAATTCCTCGGTTGTGATCTGTAGTGCGGGTAGTGCCCTTTTTTGGGGTTTGTGCTCCGTTGTGGGGCAAGTAGTGCTCTGTAAAAATGGTTTTGACTGTGGTGATAGGTGTGTCCTAAACAGCTCTGGTGACCAAGTGAAAATAATAAAACAGAAAATAAAGTGGGCCCCCATAATCCGTTTATTTAGTTGTGGGGAAACTTGACAAACGTTATATTTGTAGATCGCCAGTGTATTCGTTGTTTTAAGTTCCGGCCAAAATTTGTGAGCCATATGATGGGTACTTTACACCTGAGAGGTTGATATCAGGCAGAACTTTCGTATTTCCGGGGTAGATTTTTATGCGCTTATAATAAAAAATAATAAAAAAAGCAAATCTCAGGTTGCAATTTGTGTTCGTTTTAAAGCAAAGGCTGTTCATGTAGAGCCTGTCTCTGATTTATCAACTAATGATTTTATATACATATGTAAGTTATCAAAAGGTTGGGCGGTCGTCGCGGAGTTTCTCAGAAAGTGTACTGCGACAACGCAACGAACTTCGTTGGCGCCAACGCTCGACTACAAAAATGCCTTTTGGAAAGGATGGTAAGAACCTTTACTAGCGCAGACGCTAAGGTCCGTGTTGCTGATACCCAAATTGGCAATGCTTCCATCCAACATAACTTGAAGACCGCAGGAGGATGCGCCGTATCCACCTCGCCACAATGAAACACTTATCGTTTAATTTTACTCATATTCAACTTGTACAAACATTTATACTCTACGCAATTCTTCTTTTAATATTTTGTGTGTATATGATCTTGTAGTTTATATATATATAGTTTATATGTGTACATATAAATGAAATAACTTATGTTACATTTTTATTTAATTGTATTGAGTATTTGAATGTTCTATTTTAATAAAAGATTAAGACGTTATTTCATATGCAATTTACATATGTTGAGGAATTCCCCTTACACGGCTTCCTGTGTGGAGATTACAGGACCAACGATTCTTCACTCGTACCTCCCTTGCATCACTCCCTATGTTTTCTGCTCCTCTTCTCCCCTCAAACCAATCCCCCCCTAATCCAGGGTGTTACGCGTCACCATGCCCATTGGACGGTTTGCAGCCGGGGGGTTTAACAGTCCGGCTGTATTTTAACGCCGCCTTCCTGATACCGGGCCACTTCAGAGAGTTAGCTGGCCTTACAGCGGCAAGGGGCGCTATCGTGGTGTACCATCTGTTTTCCCCTTCTTCTATTTTAGAACACTGCGTTCGCTTCGTCGAGCAAGATGGTCATTAAAAACAAAAATGAAAAAACAAAATTTAAATTCCACACGTTTGGGCAAGCGCCTAACGCACCACTTCGCTCCAGAAGGAGCTCTTCCGGGCGGGAAGTGGGGGCAACATATCGGCCCGTGACTCTTGGTGATATGGTGGGACCTAGCACCAGTAAAGCTGTGGGGATTGTGTTGGAAATAGCAAATCTATCCGTGGCCCTCCAGCCGACAAAGACGCTGGTTGGTACCAGGGCCACATAAAAGTGGTCAGCTGCGCGGATCCGAGATCGCTGGTGCTGTATAAGGTCGCCGTTGCGAAAGTGGGTCCTATTTATTCTGGGGCTAAGCTGAATGTGGTGGACTGGAGGGATATTCCAGTCAGACCTCGAGCGAGGGCATAGGTTCCGGTACATTGGCACCGGAGAGCATCCTGAAAATGCTTCAGGTGATGAGCCCGACTCTCCCGACTAGCGATTGGAGTTTCGTCCGGGTTGAGGAGGCGAGCCGCACTGCAAGACAAGTGGTCTTGTCTCTGTCTTGTAACTTTCCTGGTAACACACGCGAAGGGCAAAGCCCCTCTCCTTTTATTTCTTCCAATACTGTGAGCGTGCCGGTTTTGGAGGGAAAGGTTAAAAGGGATATCCAAAGTTTTAAATCATTTAAATCCACAGGGCCGGGATAATACCTGCACAACTAATTAAGACACTGGATGTGTCTGCGAAATGGCTCCAAATATTATAAGGGCTTGTTTCAAACTGACTTATATACCATTATTATAAAGAAACATCATGGCCGCATTTATTCCCAAAGCCGGAAAGGCCTCACATACTAATCCAAACGACCTTGAAAGACAAGAAATTATAAAAATATAATACAAGAAATGAAACGATAATACAAAAAAATAGAATGACAGTCTGAACTATCGCAAATATAACAATGAAAACAGGTTTTTTTAATTATCTGTCAAACCTTGGTAACATAGAGAAAGTAGAGTGAACAATTCACGCAGTCGCCTTCACAACATTAGGAAATGGGCGCGAAATTTTATTTTTCACAGAAATATTTTTTGAATTATCTAACATTAAAGAATCTTGAAATCATAATAGAATAAACCTATAAGTTTCAGTGACTGTCAACTGCCATTTTTGTTTTTTTAATTTTATATACATTTTTTACTGCTAGAGGTTGGAACTCGCGGTCGATCACCTGGTGTACGATTAATTGTTTCAATTTAGATTGGTAGTCAGATGCGTCAGGGAAAAACTTCCGGTAAAAATTAAGCATGGCTATGAAACGTTTTAAGTTCTTAACCACTGAAAGTTTAGGGAAATATGAATTTTATGATTTTCCTACAGTGGTGCGTAGTTAGGACTGGCGACAATTGTTTATGTACCTTAATACTGCAAAATCATTCGAACTTTTCAGACATACGACTTACGAATTGTGTCTCAAATTGATTTCAAAGTTCCCCAGGCGTTCTTTTAAATTACTTGAGAAATTTGAAAAACAAATTTCATAAAGCATTATTTCGGTAGTTTCAAATTTTGTCTTATTTGTTAGAGTTCAACATTCAAGATAGAGTATTGTATAAAAAGTGCATTAAGAAGTGCGAAGGCAGTATTAAAGTAATTCGAAAGTCTTTTGGAGTTTAGGCTCCAATATTCCTTCTCGGCTGAAGATGCGCCAAACTTTTTTCCAGAAGTTTTAAGGGCTAATTTCGACACAGACACTGAAAATGTGATTGGATACAGTTTTACCTCCAATTCCTCGCTTTCCTTTGGGTATGTTAAGATAATGGAGGATGATGTCTTAAAGGCATGTCCTGTCTAAAACCGTCTAAGTTAATGAATGTTGATGGGATGTCAGTTGTGCTTTTTAAGATGTGTCCTGTTTTTGTTGTTCCTCTAACGATAATCTTTAATAAGTCTCTATCTTCGAGTGATTTTATTGATGACTGAAAAAAACTCAATTATCGCTATCTTAAAAATGGCAAAACGACGATGTTCGCAATTATCGGCCTATTTCTAAACTATCTAAGGTTTCTAAGCTCTTCGGATGTATCAGTAATGAAAAGTTGGTTTTTTTCTGTCAACAGCATGGATTTGTTAAAGGCAGATAGATCCACAGGTATCAACCTCGCTGTGTTTACCTTCGACTGTTTTTCGTCCTTTCGAAGTGGGTATCAAGTTAACTCAATTTATACTGACTTTTCAAAGGCTTCAGATAGAGTTTCGCACAAGATATTAATTATGAAAGTAGCATGTTTGGGATTTGATTCTATCTTTCTTGAATGGGTTAAATCGTATTTGTCCAAAAGAATCTATGTATTTGCGTTTGACAATATTCCTTCACGTCCATTCATGGCAACTTCGGGGGTGCCTCAGGGAACTCTGTTTATCAATTTCTCTTCAGCTAGGTTCCTTTTACATGCAGATGACCTTAAGATCTATTTAGTAATAAACGTCTGATGACTTTCATGCTCTCCAATCGGACTTAGATAAATTTTCTGTCTGGTGTTCACAAAAATCGTTTATCTTTGAACGTTAATAAATGTTCTAACTGCACTTTTACTTGAAAGCATTACGCAATTTCTTCGAGTTATTTTACCTCTGGGTCACGATTAAAATGCGTATCCGAAGTTAAGGGCTAGGTATTTACTTTGATACAAAACTGCGTTCATCTTCGCATATTAATTATATTGTTCCAAAATCTTATGCCATGCTAGTTTTATCCGACGTAATAGCATAGCAACTTTTGTGGAATGGAAATTTAGGGACCCTTTGCCTGCCTATGAATCTGACTGCCTGCTCTTGAACTTAATAACTTTAGATTGGCCAAGGCCCGCTCTTACCTATTGGAAAGGTTAGCAGTTCTCGATGTTTGATATTGGATTTCTTGTACCAATTATGCGGTGGAGGTCTGATTCCGTGTGAATCAACTTAATGGCCCAGAAACTTAATTTCCGTTTTCCCAAATTCACACTTAGAAAAATTTATAGTCAGGTTATTTTCCTGTAATCGCTTGGAAAGTAAACGCAAGTGCTGCCGATATTCCTCGACCGATGACGAAGCTAGACAAATATCATCGATATATGTGAAAACAAAAGTTTGTCAGACGAAACCCGACATGGTCAGGAAAATACTGGTTGCCCCGTTATTGGATTCGATAAAAAATCGGATTAAGCTTTGAGCCATATGGAACCAGTAGCGTAATGTCTGGAAATTCTGATAAAACATCTGCGATTGTGAATGAGCACATAAACTCACGTCGAAGACCAAGATCGACTTTCACCTAGAACTTTGATGGGAGCCCCGTTAGTAGCAAAAGCTTAGTGGCAGCGCTAGGCCGAATATCATGCGAGATGAAGTTGGTGGTAGGATTGACACGTCATAACTAGTGTCGAAGCGGAACGCTGTTTTTCACTGGGAGGCGAAAGACTTTGCGATGAGCTACAAACATATCACAACATTTCCCCACGTGGGGCTCTAGTCATTGTTCTCCTTTTTCTGCAGTTGCAACCTGAGCTGAACAGTGTCTGTAACGGCATGGATTGCGGCACTTAAGAGCGGTGGCTTCGTATTTTTGGTGGTACCAGCATAAGTAGCTGGCAGATGAAGCTGGTATACTTCCCTGTACCTCAGGTCTACTTACGCTTCTGGGGCAAAACTTGGTGACAGACTGCTGACAAGTACGGGAACGAGTGCGTACGGAGAATCTATCTAGAAGTTTACTCATGTCTTCTATGGTTACACGTAGTTGGTTTATCTGGCCAGTAACTCCCGATTCTACTCGATGAATGTGGTTCGGAGACACAGCGTCTATGATCGAGTCCGCAATTTCTGAAAATTCTGCAGCTGAACCCGACGAGTGGTCGTTTTTTAAAGCAGCATCCCCTAATGAGACACGTTTCATTTCGAAGTACAATTCGCTTGTCTATCGCTTGCACCTGGACTCTTTTCAGAATAGCAGGAGTTTTGAAGCGTACTCGGCGGTACTGATGAAATTCCGCTCTCGGTGTTTATCATATTAGCAATAGAATCACGTGATTTGATAACTGTATTCAACAGCGAGGTAACGGAGTCTCAGTTCCGTTCCTTAAATACTCTGTGCAGGGTAACCAGTTATATGACTGGATGTTGGAATTGTAGTGATGGATTACTATTAACAAACAGGGTGCTCCACATACACATATAAATGTATATATAGAAAGCGGTGCGTAAAGAATAATTCATACGACTACTAATTCAAGGTTACATGCATGTGTCTTTTTGTACATCAGAATATTATAACACGGTTAGTGTTTGGTGGCATTTCATATATACATACATATGACCGCACATATGTGAGCCCAGGCCAAATACAATCAACATTCTACTTTTGTACAAATTTATATAAAGAAGCGTTAGCTGGCATCAGATAATATAAGTAGTACGGTATTTTTATATACATATGTACTCAACGGTTTCGTGAATGCCAAATATTTGTACCATGTTGATTTACACCGGCATAAATATAACGCGCTTTTGTGTGTATCGGTCAAATTAAAATTGCTTTCGTTGCTTGGTCGAAATAAAAGAAGAGAGAGCTCAATGATCGAATCCACTCTCAGAAAAACAATGTCTTCTGTAACTACTATACCTAATCTAAAGTTGCCAAGTTGCCGGAAAATATGTCAATTACAAAAATTTTATCGGAACGCTAATAAATAAATTCATAAAGAGCCATCATTTAGGTTAGGGTTAGGTTGGAGTGGCAGCCGCCTACAGCGGCTCACTTAGGCCAATATTAGGCCCATTGTGTTACCACAAAGAAAAGTTTTGTACCAACCCAAAAAGAAAAATTACCCCTTACTAAACCAGTTTGCCTCATTGATAAACTTCAACAGACAATTTACCTCGGTGCTAGAAACCTTACTAAGGTCATCCAGAAACGGTGATCCCAGATGTCGCATCCTGCTACACAGTGCAGGGCACTTACACAGTAGATGCAAGATCGTTTCCTCCTCCTCGTCATTCTTGCAGCTCCTACAGCATCTTCGGAAGGGCACTCCCAACCTTTCAGCATGTATACCTATCAGACAGTGCCCTGTTAGAGCCCCGATCACATTCAAAATGTTTTCCCTTCTTAGAGAGAGAACGCTGCGCGACCGTTTCCGATCCCATTTAGGCCACGTCTGCCTTGAGGTTCGACAGGCCGTATTTTGCCTCCATCTATTGTCAGCTTGTTTATATGTAAAATCTCTGAGTAGCATTTTGCAAGTGGCAAACGGCATACCAATGCGTTCTTTGTCCTGAAGAATCTGCTTGGTCGTACCTTGTCTTGCAAGTTCATCTGCCATGCAGTTTTCCTCTATGTCCCGGTGACCAGGGACCCAAATGAGGTACAGTCTGTTCTGCTTAGCCATCTCCTGTAGAGATCGGCGGCAGTCCAGCGCGATATTCGAGTTAAACGTGAGAGAGCTCAAAGCTTTGATTGCAGCCTGGCTGTCACTAAAAATGAAGATGTCTCTTCCTACAATCCCGGTCCCTATCTTCTTCACCGCTTCCATGATAGCTGAGACCTTAGCCTGGAAGACGCTGCAGTGATCTGGTAACCTAAAGGAAATTTGCAGGAGAGGGTTTCGTGAGAAAACGCCCCCTCCTACCTGCCTATCGAGTTTCGAGCCATCTGTATAGATGACAATGCTCTCAGGTGGAGTGTGAAACTCAGGTTTCCACTCTTCCCTGCTTGGAATTCGTGTAGTAAAGTTACTTTCATTTACCGATGTCCAAGCACACCGGTCCGTGCTGATCGGAATAGAGCAGAACTTGTTCAAAATACTAGAGTGCCCTTGGCATTCAGGGTGCCACTGGGATGTCTCTCTTAGTCTCAAAGCAGTCATTGCTGCCGTCTGTTGTCGACCAAATCTAAAGGAAGGAGGTCTAAAATGGCGTTCAAAGCCTCATTTGGCGTGGTTCTGAGCGCCCCACGTATGCAGATCATACTAGATCTTTGCACCTTCGTGAGTAACCTGAGGTTAACCTCTTTGTCTAAAGCACGCCACCATACGATCACCCCATATAGGAGAATTGGTCTGACGACCGCTGTGAAAATCCACCGACAGATCTGGGGATTAAGACCCCATTTCCTGCCTATGGCTCTCTTAGAAGTGAAGAGGGCTATGGAAGCCTTTTCATGACGTTGAACCAGGTTCTCTTTCCAGTTCAGCTTCCTATCTAAAACAACGCCTAAAAATTTGGCACTTGTAGAAATACTTAACCGGGTACCATTTAGTACCGGTGGGGTCACCGAAGGCACTTTATACCTTCTCGTGAAGAGTACGAGTTCCACTTTACTTGAGCTGACCCTGAGCCCGCAGCGGGTGGACCACTTGGATACCTCCCGAAGCGCTCGTTGCATCAGCTCGCATAGTGTCTGCGGAAACTTTCCCCTGAGTGCGATCGCGACGTCATCAGCGTACGCGACAACTTTTGCGCCACCCCATACCGTATCTCGCAGTAGCGTATTAACGGTGAGGTTCCACAGAAGTGGGGATAGGACACCTCCTTGTGGCGTCCCCCTCGACACGTGCCGCGACAATTCGCTCGCACCCAGCTTAGCCCTTACTACTCTCCAACTGAGTAGCTGGCCTATAAACTCAACCAGTGAGCATTCAGCTCCTAGATCCCTAACGGCGGAAGTTATGGCTTCTGGAAGCACATTATTGAAAGCGCCTTCAATGTCCAGGAAGGCTACAAGACAGAACTCCTTGGAACTGAGAGACTTCTCAATATAGCCGACCAAGCTATGGAGTGCAGTCTCAGTAGATTTGCCTTTGCGGTAGGCATGTTGGTCATTAGACAGTAGTCGACTGTCGATGGTATCGGACAGGTGGCAACTAACAATCCTTTCAAGTGCCTTAAGAGCAAATGATGAGAGACTGATAGGCCTAAGATCCTTTGGATTAGTGTATGAGGCCTTACCAGCTTTAGGAATAAAAACAGCCGTGACATTTCTCCATGCCAACGGTATGTGATTTAGTTTGAAACAGGCCCTGAAAATAGTAGAGAGCCATTTTGCAGACACCTTCAATGTCTTAATTAGCTGAGCAGGTATTATCCCATCCGGCCCTTCAGATTTGTATGGCTTAAAGCTTTGGATAGCCCATTTAACCTTTTCTTCCGAAACCGGTATGTTGACGGGGTTGGAAGAAATAAACGGAGGAATTCTTTCCTCTGTAGTTGTGTTCCCAGGGAAGTGGGTGTCTAGTAGCAGTTCAAGGGTTTCCTTTCCCGTAGAGGTCCAGGAACCGTCTTGCCTCTGCAAGAAACCTATCGGGTTAGAGGATCCTGCGAGAACCTTCCTTAGCCTGGCTGTCTCGGAAACACCCTCGATGCCGCCGCAGAAGTTTCTCCACGAAGATCTCTTTGCCGCCCTTAAAGCTTTTTTATAGGTCTGGAGAGACTTTTTGTACTCCTGCCATATCAGTTCGAGATTAAGTCTTTTGGATTTGTTGAAATTTTTCCTACAAGATTTGCGTAGTGAGTCCAACTCACGTGACCACCAATGGGGTTTACGTTTGCCCCATTGTTTAGATTCAGGGCAAGCCTGATCTAGGGCATTTGAGCAGGTCATCGTAAAAACGTTCACCATGTTCTCAATACGATTTCAATATAACGATGATCAGAGAAGGAGTGTTCGTCTAGAACCCGCCAACTCTCGATCAGTTCCGATAGATTAACACTACATAGAGTTATATCTAAAACTTCTTTACGATTCCTAGTAATGAAGGTGGGATCCCTACCTTTGTTGCATATAAGTAGGTTAGTAGTTAGAAGGTAGTTGAAAAGTAACTCACCTCGATCATTAATGTCCGTGCTCCCCCAGTTGACATGGTGAGCATTAGCGTCGCTGCCGACCAACATGTGCCCCTCTCATACCTGGACACCAAGTTCGGAACCATAGAGGGAGGAGGGTATTCGGCTTCGTACGCCATGTAGGCCGATGCCAGCACAATCGACATACCCCCTATCTCCGCGAGAATTGCCGTGACGTCGCCATCAATGTAATTAGGTAAAAGAAAGATATTTAAATCTGCTTTAGCCAGAATACAGGCTCTAATTTTACCTTTACCACGCTCCACGAAGAGCTTAAAACCGGTGGCACTCAACCCACATACCCTTGAGTTGCAAACCCAAGGTTCCTGAATGAGTACCACCGTAATGTCGCCTTTGCTTAGGCGACCCAGGAGAGCAGCTGAAGCTGCTTTAGAATGATGGAGGTTTATTTGCAGCACCCTCATGCGAGACAGCCGCTTCCTCCCCTCCAGCTACGACGGTGACGTCAGCTTCACCCTCCCCGTCACTGAGAAGCAACTCCTCCTCCGCAAACATCCTATGCATTGTTGGTGCAAGGTTCGTCTGGGAGGAGACGCTGCCTTCAGCGTCGGAGAGTTCCTGTTCCGGCTCCGGTTCGGGTGCCTCAATGTCAACGTCCATTGCTTCACCCGACCCAGAGGCACGCTGAGCGTCCCCGCGGTACACTTTGATAATGACCTTATCGAGGCCATACGAAACGCGGCCTTGTCTCTTCTCCAGAAGCCCAATAGACTCCTTATTAAGGGACAATACCACTTGTCTGGAAGGGCCTTCCACGTCCCCGACACGGACGACCCTCCAATCACTTGTCGGGAGGGATGGGTTCATCACCTGGAGCATCTTAACGATGCTTTCCGGTGCCGATGGTGTCACCGGAACCCATACCCTCGCCCGTGGTCTGACTGGAATGTCCTTCCAGTTCACCACCTCCAACTTAGCCCCTGGGTAGACAGGGCCCACCTTTGCAACGGCGGCCTTATACAGCGCCACCGATCTCTGGTCCTCACAGGCTACCACTTTAATATGGCCCTGGTACCAGCCAGCGTCCTGACAGGCCGGGGGGTTCCGGGGTTTTCCAGCAGAACGTCAAAGATGACGTTCGCCAGAGCTGCCTTCACCCCCTCCACTGGTCTTTTGGTAAGGACCCGAGCTCGTTGCCTCGGTCCAGGACCCCAATAAGGATCCTGTCCTTCGCAACCTCGGCAAAGCTAGGCCTGCCCACCCAGGAGTGCGGCCGGATTCTTTTCGTCGCCGGAGTTTGGTCCTCCGCCGATCTTTGTCGTTTAGACGAAGGCACCCGGTTTTCCACTGAAGCCCCAGTGACCCGGAAATTAGGCAGCAGGGCTTTCGCCCTTTCCACCGCTTCCTTCGCGCTCTGGGGCAGCGTTTCCAACGGGACCCCGTCGTATCTCCTTAGCGTCTTCGCGGCCTTTCGCTTGTCAGCGAATTTGAGCCGCTCCGACTCAAACTTCAGAGGGGCGTGGCTCGTAGTTTCCATCGCTGCCAACCCCTCCATATTTTCATGTGTAGCTGCTTGCCGCCTTAATCCGCTCGGGCCAGGCCATGAGACCCCTGCCTTCGCAAGATTAGGCTTCGCAGCCACGCCGGTGTTTGGCGGGCCCCTAGTGCCTACCGCCACGGAACGATCTGCCGTCTCCAGCACAATCCCCGCAGCTTTGCTGGTGCTAGGCCCCGCCATAACACCCATAGTCCCGGGCCGGCGTGCAACCCCCAGCCCGGAAGAGCCCCTGTCGGAGCGAAGCGGCGCTTTAGGCGCTTGCGCCTGCGCATTCTTACCCCGAGATGGGGAAGAAGAAGTTTTTATGCTAGGCGCTCGCGCCTGCATAGTCTTACCCCGAGATGGGGAAGACAAGTTTTTTGAATTTTTTTGTTTATTTGTGTTCATCTTGGGCGTACGACCACCTGCTCGACGAGGCAAGCGCAGTGGTCTGAAAAGTATAAGGGGGAAAAGGGGGGTACACCACGACAGCGCCCCTTGCCGCGGTAAGGCCAAACATACTCCCTGAGGTGGCCCGGTGTCAGGGAGGCGCCGTTAGAATACAGCCGGAGTTTAGACCCCCTGGCTGAAAACCGACCAATGGGCACGGTGACGCTTAACACCCTGGCTTAGGGGGAGGATTGACTAGGGAGGAAGGAGAACTGGGAGATATTAGGAGGGATGCAGGGTATGCGGAAATTGAGAGATGTTGGTGCGGTACTCTCCACATAAGAAGCAGTGCAAGTTCGAGTCCTACATTGATTCATATATGGAGATTCCCTCTTAGTTCGTGGTGTCATGGAAATCCGCGAGGAGTAACCATGCCAACACTTAAGCCTCATCCCCACGCCAAGGAGACCAACGATGATGAGGTTGAGCCATCACTTACAAATATAGAAAAGTTTAACCATTTGTTGAGTTGTTTGTCTGGCGAGGCTCTTCACACTGTTAAGGCATTTCAAATTACAGAAAGAATTATCCGAAAGCGATAGAGAGATTGTCTGAAAGGTATGATAAGGGGTGTGCCATTATTTTTTGACAGCGTAGAGCAAGCATTTAGTATACCAAAAATGTATCCTCCGCAACGCCGTTGATACGATTCGCTTCATTCGTTGAGCAGCGAACATGATATAACTAATGCACTACTTATTCATTTAGCTATGTTAAATTTTGCTTGAGCTACAAGGGCGAGGAGGAACGACCAACTCGACTGTTCGCTTCCACTTCGCATCAGTGTGATAAAGTTCTTATAAGGTGCTGCCAGCCTCTAGAAGTGAATGTTCATAAGCCAAATATACCCTCATTTGAAGAAACCAAGTCCTCAGAAAGGCGTTCTGAAAAATCCTCATTTAGTATAACAGACGCCATTGCCAATAATACCAAATGTTTGTTTTGGAAATCAAACGCGCATTTAACTCCAACTTGCGCTTCATTTTCCAATCTTCTTGTAACAGATGCGCTTTGTATTAATTGTTTAAAAATTAATCACAGTGTTTCTAATTGTCGTTGCGATGTAGAGTATATCTGCGCCTGCATAATTAACTTTTATATAAATACCAAGTTGCTTCTGCCACGACAGCTGACATGTCTCGTACAGCTCAAGCTACGTCGAATACTGCTTCCACAACCCTTCATGTTGCATTCTCAGAAGACGTCGTTATTTTAGCAACGACAGTTATCCAGTTCAGAAGCCAGAATGGTGAATTTGTGGGCTTTGCTAGATTCTGGGTCGCAAATAAATTTAATAAATGAAGAAAAGGCAAAGAGACTTAGACTGAAAACAGGGTGCAAAGAACTGTATACTGCTGGCGTAGATCAAATTGAGCCCAATATTAAGATCAAAGTTTCGACATCTATTAGATCTTGAATAAACGAACATGAGGCAATGTTGACTTTTGGGTCATTAAGTCAATTTCCGGCTATCAACCCGAAGACAATATTGCAACGCAGATTGGAATATTCCTCCAAATATTGAGCTAGCTGTTCCATACTTCTTTAAGCGTCAAATAATCGATATTTTGATTGGAGCCGGAATTTTCTTTAGCTTATTGTCAGTTAGTCAAATAAAACTTAACGCTGAGTTACCAACTTTACAAGAAACGCAGTTAGGTTGGATTGATTCTAATACGGAAAATAGCATAGACAAGACGCTTCAGAAATGCTGGGAAATAGAGAAGGCAAAGGATTATGGATCAAAGTTTATGCTAGAGCATATCGATTGCGAAAATGATTTTAAAGAAAATTTAAAAGTATTGCCCAGTGGTATATTCCAAATAAAACTGCCCTTTAAAAAATATCCATCTACTCTTGGATCAACTTATGAAATAGCTAGAGAAGAATCAATTTCCCAAAATATTCATTCATTCATTATTTATTAGGGCAAATTAGTACAATAAGATATTAAAATCTTTTATAGTACAACAAATTTCAGAGTCACATACATACATAAATAACAAGACATAACATATCTTAAAGTAAGCCAATAATCAGTACATATGTATATAAATAAGCAATAAAACTTATAAATTAAATTACAGGTGTGTACTAGTCACCTATGCAACATCGAGTTAACAATGTTTTAACAAAGAAATTAGTTACAAAAATATGAATAAATTAGGACTAAAATGGAAGATAGGATATCAATTAAAGGCTAAGTACTGAAGTAATTATAGATAGATTGCTTTTTTTTATCTGTTTTCTAATATTGGCAGGGATAGAGTTCCAAATCCGGATAGCGTTAACGAAGAACAGCCTTGCAGAGACCATTGAGGTAAACTGAGGGACTATAAGATCTAATATGCGGACAGATTTGGTAAAACACAACTTATCATAGAGATAGCTAGGAGATTTCCAAGTGATAAGCTTATATAAAAATATACAATTATTGGCCTTGTGATACTCCGAGATCTCACAGCCTAAAAGTCGGTGCTTCCATGGCGAAATATGTTCAAACCTTGATAAGCCGTAAACATAGCGCGTCACATTATTAAACAATGTCCCAATCTTACGCGCAGAGCTACTATCCAGCTTACTATATATCAGATCGGAATACATTATAATTGGGATAATTAGCTATTATAGAATCCAGATTGCCGTAGATTCCTAAGTGTGGCATATACCTTGCTTACTACTTTGTTTACATGATCAGTGCAAGTGAGACTAGAGTTTATGACAAAACCTAAATTAGTTATTTTGCGAACTATCCTTATAGGCTCATTGTCAATGTAAAGCGGAGGTAAGAAATTGAAGTCTTTGGTTTTTTTGTTATATATTGGTAACACACAAGATTTAGTACAATTTAAATAAAGACCATTTTCACTCGCCCATCTGGAGATTGTGGATAGCGCCCCATTGACATTAGCACAAAGACAGTCGGCTTGACTAACAGGTCCAGATACGTAAAACTGGATGTCATCTGCATAAGCATGTAGATTTGCAGTTCGGCAAACGTGGAAAACATCATTTAAAAATAAACTGAAAAGCAACGTGCCAAGAATAGAGCCTTGGGGAACACCAGCAGTCACCGCTTTCAGTTTTGAAACATCAGCACCAATTCGCACTCGTTGAAATCGGCCTGATATATAGCTTTTCATAAGACCAAGCGCACTGTGCCCAAATCCAAAGTAACATTGCAGCTTGCTACAAAAAGTGCATGACTAACAGAATCGAAGGCCTTAGAGAAATCTAGTAGACAGAGTAATGTCAAGTGGTTTTTATCAAAGGGCGTTCGAATGTCATCTAATATTTTTAATATGGAAGTGGTGCAACTGTGATTTTTCCTGAATCCTGATTGCAGAGGGGAAAGAAGATTTTTATTATAGACATGCGACGAGATCTGCTCCGCCATTAAGGTCTCGAAAACTTTGGAGAGAGCCGACAAAATACTAATGGGACGAAAATCATTAATGCAATTAGCAGAACTCTTTTTCGCAACAGGCAGTACTGCAGCAACTTTCCACATGTGCGGAAAGTAAGACGTAGTTACACCATGATTTATGACGTGGGTAAGAGTTCCAAGGATATGCGGCAACACAACCTTTATGAACTTTATTGGGAGTCCATCTTCTCCTTCAGCGTTTGAACTTATCCTAAGAACACATCTTCCCACCTCATATTCTGTCACTGTGGAGAACTCAAACGGTATGCCGTTAAAATATAAATCACTACACGGAACAAAAGACGGTAACTCTGCACTCGACGTACAACTTAAAAGGAAAGCATCATTAACCAAGTCCGGAGGTAAGGTACAACGCACGTCCTCCTTCCTTCGTACCTTTAGATTATAAATATGGCGCCACAAGACTTTAGCTGGAAGATTCGTATTTAATTTTACACCGAAGTAAGCCTGTTTTTCTTATCTAATAATACGTGTCGCTCTATTTCTAGCAGCCTTGAAAGCTTCCCAGTATTCCAAAGTAGGCTTTTTCTTCCATCTAGAGTGGAGTCTATTCCGATGCTTAATAGCAACTTGGACCCTTCTATTGTACCACGGACAAGAAGAACATCTTTCCGGAACGACACGAACAGACACATATTTGTCAAAAGCAGATTTCAAAATATCAACAAGAAAGTCAAGTTTGTCATCAACAGATTCATAGAGCCAGCAAGCACTCCAGTCAATACTGCCTACGTCAGAGAAAAGCTCACTTGAATTGAGATATCGGTAGTCTCTGTAGGAAAGAAGCCTTGCTTCATTAGATTGGTCAATATCAATATCCAAACAGCAAAAAATTAGGTCATGGTCTGATACGAAGGATATTTGGTCAAATTTTAGAACACTGGTCAGGTCGGACACAATAAAATAGTCAAGTAAACTAGGATTGCAGTTCATGGCATACCTTGTTGGAAAAATAGTATTTACAAATGTAAGTCCGGTGCTAGCAACACAATCGACAAAAATATCACTACAACAATCACGTAGAAGAATATTGACATTAAAATCCCCACAAACAACAATATTACTATAATCAACAATATAATCAGATAAGACATCAAAAAACGAGTTTAGGCATACAGATTTATGAGGATTGTAAACGCAGGATACAAGGGCTTTAAAATGCTTACCAGACACCTCAACTAGTATAGATTCTGTGCTATTACCACCTGATTTAGATAACAGTTTCATATGAAGATTGCATCTACAATAAATGACAACTCCACCACCTCTCTTGTCGATCCTATCATTTCGCATTATATTATAGTTATATATACCAGCAAAGGTATCACTTACCCTATCATCAAACCATGTCTCAGATACACAAATAATATCAATTGACGAACACTCAAACACATTTCTAACATAGTCGAGCCTATCAGCATTTAAGCTACGTGCATTTAAATGAACTATGTTGAGGCCTTTCTGTTGGCTACATAAAACATTAATCTTAGCAAAGCTGTTATCAGTAACGCTAGAAGCCCTGCATTGCATATTCATGTGAATAATAAACAAAAGCAATTTTAAGTTTAACAGAAACATTGAGAGGAAATAACAAATAACAATAGCACAGAACAGAACCTTAATTACATACTTAAGAGTATAATACAAATAACAGCTTAGAATAGAATAACACATACATACATACAAAATTGAGTACATAACATCAGCGAAATCGCAGTAAGTCTTCCTCAGAGGAGATTTTAATGGCAGGCGTACTCTTTTCGGAACGAACATATACAGCGCCTTTGAGCGTAAACACCGCCTCTACCTTTTCCGCTCGTCTGATCTTTATTGCCTCCTGCAACAGTTTTCTGTTCTCAACAGAGAGGCTTTCGAAAATGCTAAACCTGCCCTCAATTCCCAACGCATTAAGAGGAATAGCCGATTTAATTCTCTTACGACATTCCGAGAACGCGCGAAGAGTACGGTTACGGTCCAAGGGAGAATAGAATTTTATCACTATGGCGCTATTTGGGTTCACCGTTGACTTTTTGGTGCGGAATATATCCTTTATTTGCTGCACCATATAGTCAATTGAAAGACAGATTTGGTTAAAGGTGCTCTTGAGGTTCTCACCTTCCATATATGGCACACCAAATGCAACAGCATCAGCTACGTGAGCAGAAGTTGCCTTCTGCGACAGCACACTTTCGAGAGACGTCCGTAGATATGTAATCTCACCTTCTTGCTTTTTCATCTCAGCCTCCAATTTCGCAATCCGCTCCGCTGACTCGTCTGCTTTTGTTGTCAGTGCAGTTATTTCTCTTTCTAATTTTTCAGAAAGCTTCTCTTCTATCTGCGAAATTTTGGAAGAGAGCCCTTCAAAGAGAGAGTGCAGCTGATCCGTTTGTTGCTTAACTTTCTCTTCTAGTTCTCTCACTGCAGCCAATATAGCGGGAAGAGCGACATTATCGTCGAATTTTGCCGCCTTTGCAAAAGGCGATTCTCTGCTAGCACGACGTTTTAGTGAAGTTTGCGTTGCGTTTGCCATTGTTATAAGCTCGCAAAATATAGAAAACGATGAATAAGCGCAAAAAGCAAAACAAAAATTTTTAGACTGTGTCGCTGTTGTTTAGCTCAATGGATAAAAAACAATAAATGTACTTTAGCCGTTAGTAGTTTATGAAGATAATAAAACTATTAGATTAATGCGGAGCAAGTGAAAAACACGTCCGAACTCAACGACAGATGAATATATATGTATATGGCACATCATGGCGAAAATTGGCCGAAAATTTTGGAACAAGTTTATTAAATGAAGATGCTACAATTCGCAACACATATACCAATGTCGGGAAGAGTCTTCCCCGTCACGAACTTTGGGCTGCCTTATTATTAACAAAACTGTACAAAGTAACTGAGCCGCTACTTTAAAGCGTTGTAAATGACAATGTTGTTTTTTGATCTGATGGTTCAAGTTTCCTGATAAAAAACTCGATAAGTTGACCCAAAAACAAGAAATTTAAGGTCGAGGAATCTAACACACAATTAGAGCTAGAAAGGAAAAAATCCTACTAAAAGTCATAGTACAAGAAAGTATAATTTTAAACAAGCTTGATTCTGTGTCCCTTTTTAACAGAATTGTACCAATTGTAGCATATATTTACAGATTTATAAAGCCTCTACCTCAGCCAATATAACGGGTACTGATATAACCGCCACTGAATACAATTGGGCATTTTTAAAACTGGTGGAAACCGTTCAAAAATCTGAATTTATGGAAATAATCGAGCAATTAAAAGGCGAACATCCTAATGCAAGTATCCAAGAGCTCACGCCCTTCATACAGGAGCAAAACCAACAAACCCGAAGTTTATCACTGCTGGACATTGGAGCCGTCAAAAAAATTCCGAATTTCCAGAAGACGTAAAATTTACGTTGTTGGTGTCAAAATCCTCCAAGCTTGTGCATAAATATGTTAAGCAATTGCACAAATCAAACTGCCATGCAGGTCCCAGAATTGTCGATGGCCTAATGCGGCAAAACTGATGGGTCATAAATGCCAGAGATATTGCTCGAAAAATAGTTCGCCAGTGTATTCGTTGTTTTAAGTTTCGCCCAAAATTAATGAGCCAAATAATGGGCAATTTGCAACCTGATAGATTGATATCAGTCAGAACTTTTATTATTTCCGGAGTAGATTTTTATGGACTTATATATTATACATAAGTAGGTACAACACACAAAATAGAATTAGAAATTATTTATTGATAATTTATACATTAGGTTATTTTTTAAGATAAAATACATATGTCGAATAACGAAGGATCGAAGAAGCGAGAAAGTAATTGGTGGTGCGTGGTTGAGCAATGAAAAGCGAATGAATTTTGTGAACTGTATAGGCAACTAACAGACCAGTGACGCTGAAAATGAATAGCGGGAGTTGGGTGGCGTGATTTAAATGCAGCCTGGTGTTATTCGCCAACAAAAAAATT
The DNA here is from genome assembly GCA_951828415.1 of Anomoia purmunda. Classification (NCBI taxonomy): domain Eukaryota; kingdom Metazoa; phylum Arthropoda; class Insecta; order Diptera; family Tephritidae; genus Anomoia; species Anomoia purmunda. Next base: position 92,258,034 of record OX639993.1, read on the forward strand.
ATTATTAGCTTTATTTTTTCATTACAACATAATTCCACAATTCCGATGATTTACCAAATTTATTTAATTCATTATTTCCGTTCCCAACACTTGCTTTAAAATGCTGACGCTATGTCTGCAAACTCACGTTGCAACCAAAGTGAAAATCATTGCTCGGAAACGAATTAAATTTATTTTAAAAATTAAGTTAGTAATAAACAGATCATAGAATAAAGAAGACATAGTCTTCTCGTGTCGTTATTATTCAAAAAGTAAAAAGATTATCGAATAATAAGACATAGTCTTCTCGTATGTTTAAATAATTTAATAAAAATAATTTTTTGAACAAAAATAAAAAAGAAAATTATTAACTTGTATATGCGAACAACCACCAACAGCTAAAGAGTACAAACACCAGCAAGTAGCCGCCCAATATCAGACGGCAAGCAGGAACAATAACACCAGCAAATAACCGTCCAAAAGCATCAGGAAAATATCAACAACAACAAACACATCCCAAAACACATACAGGACCAGCACACCAAAATCGCGGTTAGTTAAATAAAAAAACGGAAAATGGAAAGTAAGTCCACCTTTTCCATATAGTACTAAAAATAGCTTAGCGGATTTCTAAAAACGGTATATAAAAACCTCCACTCTTCATATATCGTAAAGTATGTAACATAAAATACAATATAAATTCATGCAAAAAATCCCGCGCATTTCCTGATAAATCCGTTCAGCTAAACTCACATATATATGTACATACGTACATATACTTAGCGGACCACTCAAGAAAAAATATCCGCATCCGCAAACAACACATATTAACACGTATATAATCCCTAAATTACGCAAATAGATTCCAATAAGTGCACGTGCGCACAAAATATAACTACATAAATGTGCCATACATATGTACATTTGCACTTGCGCGAAAACTGTAAAATCTTCTCGAAAAATGCGACAAATTTTTCTGCGCTATGGTGCCACATCGTAATAACAAAACGGTGATGATGAACAAGGTGGAATACAGACAAAAAAGGAAGGATCTTCTAAGCGACAAAACTACATATAAAACCATCCGTATTGACCCAACACAAAAGCTACAGAGAAAAAACAACACCATAGTTAATGACATCTACAAACAAAAGAAAATTGACGCAAAACTTAAAAACTACTTGACATGCAATGCAGCTACAGCACCAAGACTATACGGCCTTCCGAAAATACACAAGGAAAACTCCCCTCTCAGACCAATTTGCTCTTCAATTGGTGTACCGTGCTGCAATCTTTCGAAACATATTGGAAAAACACTGAGACAAATAATTTCGAAGGACTACAATATTAACAATTCTTTCCAACTCAAAGAAAGATTACAACATATACAGCATCGCTGAACTTAAACAAAAGGACATATATATCAAATACATTAACAAATATGTACATGGTACATTCGCTATCGTTAAGATCAAGGACGTGGAAGACATACTAAAAACACTAAACGCACAACATACTAAAATAAATTTCACTACGGAAACAGAACACGGGAAAAAGTTAGCCTTCCTAGACATGGAAATACAGCGAATTGACAATAAAATCACAACAAACTGGTATGCAAAATCGATAGCATCGTCAAGGATGATTAATTATCATTCAAACCACCCGTGGACGCAAAAAAGAAACACAGCTATCAATTTAGTAAACAAAATATACGATTTAAGTGACCAAGAATTCAAAAAGGAGAACACCAAGAAAATTAAAAATATATTGTACAAAAATGGATACCCTAATGCAACAATTGAGAGTCTGTTAGCAACTGCAAACAACAAAAGGGCATTGGCGCACACAAATATTGTAACCACAAACAAAAACGAAAACAAAAAATACACAGGTATCACGTACATACCAGGACTAACGGACAAAAAAACAATAAGCAGAAGTATACAGACAGACAAAATATGCTTTGCACATAAAACCCATCGCACGCTAAACTCGGTGTTTACCAAAAAAAATGACAGAATCAACAAGGAACAAACCAACGTAGTATATGAAATCAAGTGCTATGGTAAATTGAGTGAAAATTGCGATAAAGTATACATAGGCACTACAAAGCGATCACTCGGAATTCGAATTAGCGAACATAAAACGGACGCGAAGAACAAAAAGACAACAACAGCATTGGCACAACATTTAACGAATAGCGGATAGCGGACACTCAGCCGATTTCGAAAATACAAAAATATTAGACGTGGAGAAAAAAGAGAGCACAAGATTAACATTAGAAGGGCTGAGAATAAAATAACAAATACGACACACTATGAATTTTAAGGAGGACGTAGACAATATTAACTGCGCATACAGAACAGCAATAACGAGTGATGGTTAAACAGAGAGACAAAAACGTAGTGTACAATTCAATATGTGGAGTTTTATTTTTATTTTCGTTTTTATATTTTTATTTGATTTGATGTTGTTACTGTTTTCAATCAGCACTATCATGCAATCCATAGTAGAAAAGCTACGAATACGAATGGCCGCTACGAATACGAAAAATTTGCTATCATGCAATCCATGTGAACACGAAAAAGTGCTGCCAAACTCAAATGCCTTATTTTGAAGTTTCGAAATCAGCTGTATCGAAGTAAACAAATAAATTATAGTGTATAGCCAAAATTAAAATTTGTGTTGTTTAATAAAGTTTTTGAAAAGAAGATGGATTCCCTGACGTGTGCAATTATGCTTATGGATGAGGAACGAGTGCGAAGAAGGCACAGTCTAAAAATTCAGCGAAAATCGTTGAGGGACGTAAGCAACCCTCTTGATGTAAACGAAGCAATGTACGTATACCCATATATGCATATAACTTCATAATTAATTTTTATTTAATACTTTCTTTGTGCAGGTTTATTAAAAACTATCGCTTAAACAAGGCGGCCTTTTCGTATGTCCTCAATGTTTTAGAAGGGAGTGAAAGCTCTAAAAGGTCGTCGTCTGTCTCATAACTTCATCGTTTGTCTTCCGTTTTGTTTTTCTTTGCGGAGGGAAATTATCAGCACGGAGTGGGTAAAGATTTTGACATTCCAATAGCACAGTCTACATTTAGTGGTGTATTAAAAGACATATTGGCATCGCTTCAATCACATCTTTGCCCTGAGTGGGTGAATATCGAATTGAGCAATGAAGAAAAAAGGCAAGCCAAGATATCCTTCTACCAGAAACACGGATTTCCAGGAGTGATTTTGCGTGTGGATGGGACACACATCAAAATTGCTGCTCCAGCTAAAGATAAATTCCTCTATTTTAACCGAAAAGGTTACTATAGTATCAATGCCATGATCGTAAGTTCGGCTGTGAATTTATGTACCAAATTTATTACTTCATATTTTGCAGATATGCGACAATAAAATGAGAATACGCTATGCGAATGCGCAGTATCCTGGCAGCAACCATGATTCCCATATATGGAATGTCAGCAATGTACGATATTTTTTTGGAAAGAAGTACCTAGATGGTGAACGAAACACTTGGCTTCTGGGTATATATTTCAACATGCATGCATACATATATGCGCCAAATTCGAGTTAATTTTTATTAAAATCATAACTTTTCTATTTTTTCTTCAGGAGATGCTGGGTATGCCTTGGAACCATGGCTAATGACTCCCTTTCGCTCACCTCCATCAGGAAGCCCCGAAAGTAACTACAATAAAGTACATGCAAAAGCTAGAAATATTGTAGAGAGGACAATTGGGGTATTTAAAAATCGTTTTAGATGTCTTCTGAGTGCTCGTGAGCTTCATTACGAGCCCTGGAAGGTATGCCAAATCGTTAACGTTACGGCAGCGTTACACAATATTTGCATTCACTATTTGGAGCAATATGGTTTAACCGAAAGTTATGAACCTTCATCAACTTACAATAATGTAGCTTCACAGATACGACAATCAATATCTAGGACACTAATGCGAGTATGATAATCAAAATAAAGTTAAACTCAAAATAGTTGTGATTTTTATTAAATTTATAATTGTTTATTTGTTACTTTTGATAAGGCTGTCAAACTATTTTATTCCACGCTCAACATTTGTTTTTTAATTAAATTTTTTTCCGCAATTAAATTTTCCACAGCAATGTTGTGCCTGCGCGTTTCTTCCATTTCTTCTTTCTTCATGTCGAAAAGTTTCTCCGTCGCTCTGTACAACCTTCGCATGCCTGAAGAAAGCTCTTCTAGCTTCGCATCTTGTATGGCAAAGTGTTGAAGCGTCTTTGCTTGGAAGTCCTTCTGCAGCAAAAGTTGCTCCTTTAACAACTCCGCTGCACTATTGTCGGTAGGCTTCTGCGCAGCAGGAGTACGTCGCGGGATTGCTGGACTGCAGGTCACTGATGCCATTGATACGTCTGCCTCGCACTCATTTCCGACGTTCTCTGGCAAAGGTAACCCAACACTCACGGTATTTTCTATGCCATGAGTGCTGGTTTCTAATGCAGTCAACCTAATGGCCGCTTCCTCCATTTCGTTGAAATAGTGCTGTTTGTTTTGACCGCCACTTTGCTATTCGAATTGCATGATAGAAATTTCGTAACTTCTCCGAAAAACAGTCTGCGATGGATTGCATGATAGGGCTGAATGTAATTAAAAATGTAAGTGCAATTATTGTTGTAAGCCAAAATATTGTTATTTGGTTAACACTTGTTTTTATGTTTTATGTACAATAAAATGCAGACTCCCTGATGAAGGCGCGGAAGACGCCGAAACGCGTAGGAGAAAAAAGAAACTTTTTGTTTGCTTTTAATACATATATTACCGACCGAAAAGCTCCTAAAGCATCCCAATTGGAAATTAAACTTTGGTCCCAAGAAAAATAGAAATATGTTTTCATTTTCATAATTTCTTTCTGAAGTGGTTCATCAAACATCGAAAAATCACATGTCGACGGATTATTATGTAATTCTATCAGCGGTTTTATTTGGGGTAGGTCTTGAAATCTGTTTTTATAATTTTTTAAAACTCGGCCGACAATCTGACTAGTATTGTAATTCATTTTGTATTGCAAATTGTGCTGTTATGGTTTCTAAATTTGGCATGTTTGCTTAGTTGTTGTTGTCAATTTGTTCTATTATATCTATTAATCTCTGTTCGAATTGATTTATTATTTTTTGTAAATCGAAAATTAGTTTGTATTTTTCCCTGCAAAGTTAGGTTTAAATTATTTAATATTTTTGTGATATCGCATAAAATGCTAAATCATAAAATCTTCGTTGTTTAATTCCTGAACTAATGATTTTCCAATGTCTGAAGAATCATCTTCTAAGAAAATGTTGACTTCATTTCTTATGTCAAATAGCCTTTGAAGACTTTTTCCTCGGCTTAGGCAACACACTTCTGTGTATAAGAGTAAATTTTTGTGCTCAGCTTCAATCTCATCTAGAAATGTTTTAAGTTTGCGATGACTGAGCGCACTATGACCCCCCTTTATTTTATTTATAATTTTTATAGATGTTTCCATCGCATTTACACATCGCAACTCTTTTGAAAATAGAGCTTGCTGGTGAATTACACAGTGGAATGTTGGAATTTTACAGTTATTTTTTTTGTAATTGTCCAACAAAGCCCGTTTTTGGGCCAATCATAACTGAGGCACCGTCGGTACAAATTGCATTCAACTATTTTCTATCTGCTATGTTGAAAACTTGCTCATTTAGCACTTCCAATAATGTGTCTCTTTTGACATTTCCGTGCAAAGCAACAGTTTCGAGAATTTCTTCGAAAGTTTCAAAGTTTTCATTTAGAGTTTTCACGCATATGATTACTTGGCAAAAATTGTTACTGTCTGTGCTTTCATCCAAGCTCAGTGAAAAATAAAAACAATTTGCCAGTCTTTGCTTGGTGAAATTTTTAATATAAGAACTGATGATCTCAGTTCTTCGTGCGATGGTTTAACGAGAAAGAGGTATTGCTTGCAAAATTGTTTACATTTTTTTACCTTCTTCAAAGATATCTAAAAATGTATCGCACAAGCTTTTGAAAAACTCGCCATCCGAAAACGGGCGACCTTGTTTTGCTAGCTCAAGAGCTATAATAAAAGAAGCTTTTTCCCGCAAATAGACCTCATTTGAGCTGCTATGGGAATTTTCTACCTTTTTCTTGAAAGAATCAAGTAATTCTTTTCGGGCATCTCCTTCAACATTTAATAAATTATTATGGCAAGAAATATAATGTCTTTCTAATGCATGTTTGCTCAATCGACAAACTGTGCCAGAGCAGACAAATCATTTCGGCTGGTCTTGCGCATTTAAAAAAAAATATTTAACTTCCCACAATTTGTTAAACATGTTTTTCATTTTGTTGTGTCAGTTTTACAAGTGGTAAAGTTTTGCAAGAAATCGCTTGCTTGAAGTTGTAACATCAACTGATTGTAAAATTTGTTTTGCTTGCTAGCGTGCATGTAGGAGACGAAGCGAAACGATATGAATGTGTCTCACTGCTGTGCAGGAATGATAGAATACAAGATTGCGCATTCGGACAGAGCTAAAGTAGCGGTTTGATGAAAGCGCTACCTTTGTATTTTCTACATCTTGAATACAATTTTAAAATAACATTTTTCTGCTCAGTGCACATGCTTGTTGACGAAATCATAGTGTCTGCTGCTTTCTACTTAAGCAGAATTATGTGTTGCTTGGTAGCGTGCATGGGAGCGGCGAAGCGTATGTGTGTGACTGCGGCAGCGCAATCAAAGAGCACATAGGAGTATACGCGTGGCCGGCCCTGATTTAGATGCATGTGCACTTGTTAACACTTTAGTTATTTATGATTGCACATACAAATGCACTTATATGTACATACATATGTATATGGGCATTTCCCCAAAAAGGTCCACCACGAGTGCAAAATTCAAACTGTTCCTGAAAACTTTTTGTTGATGAATAATAAATCTCAAGTGTGTTTATTTTATAAATATAAAGGAATTTTTTATTTTCTTGTAATTCTGAGCCGAAATATACCACGAATACACAAAATTTACAAAAATCTGACTCTTTTGACCGATATACCAACATTTTCCCATGTTATATTCCCTTACTCAAAGTAATACTATGACGTTTTTATAATTTAAAAATCTTCTGTTGATATGTAGTAACATAATGTTCAACAAGCAGACAGACTGAGTGGAGATCGAATAACGGTAGTTTTTGTGTTTGCTTCTGCTTATATTCCTATGTCGCGTCCGTTACCGAAAAACAGCAATTATTGTTCTCATTAGTGCACAAAGTGTTGAAAAGTAAATTGCTTTTAGACTACGATTAATAAAATTTATTGGTGTTTGAAATTCGTCGCGTCCGTTACCGTAAACCTTAAATATTAAATAAAGTCGTAGAAATTGCACAAAATTAAAATTTTATAGATGCCAAAAACGGCAAAAGAAACAAAAAGAGCAATAGCAACTGTAAAGTTCACTTGGCAACCCTGTGAGAGGGACATGAGAGAGTTCGTCTTGCAAGATGGGGAGTTGACTCACGGTGTACTGAATACTGAAGGTGACGCCTTTAGAAGTACCGCTACTTTGGTTTTGCCGGGTTTGACAATTCTCAACTTCAACTAGACAAAGCTTTTTTCACAAATTAAGAAAAAGAGACACTTTTTTTTAGTATTTTGCGAATTTATTTATTAAATGTCTGCCTATAAATTCATATTTTACACTTTAGAACAATTAGAACACGTTTTTCAATGAAATATTGGAGGTTGTTCAATTTTCTCTCTCCCGTATTCTTGTTTACTAAAGGCGAAATCTGTCATTTCACCGCGGGAAGGCGCAATCTTGTATTCTATCATTCTTGGAGTTGACTCGTAACCAGCAAGCTAAGCGCACGCATCGCGCAACAATTATATTTGATACTTTCTTTAACTTAAATTAACATAATTACATTTAATAAACTACCTGAATTAGTTAATATTATAAAAGTGAGCGTGTTTTATTTTAAAAGGCTCATCCTGACAAAGTCAGAGTGGAATGAATATCTACTGAATATTGTAGAAGCGCCTACAACGAACACTCAATCAACGTACATATGTACATACGGATGTAGGTATATACGCGTACATATGTACATATGTATATATACATACGAAAGTGTGCCAACGAATTTCATAAGCACAAGGAGATCACAATTTCTGCTAAAGCGCAAACGGCACGTATAGCAAACGGCGCAACGTAGCAATATTGTACAAGTCTCAACGGTGCAACGGTGAAATATACAAACGTACATACACACAAAGTGCGCACTACGGTTAGGTGCATAACGACATACAGCAAAAAGTCTGTCGCGCAAACGTGCACGCGCAAGCAAAACGGCGCAGTACAGATTTCTAATGGTGCTCACAGTCACCGACGCAAACGTACGTTACGTGTCAGCTGACACGATCAAACTTATGAGAACGCCATGTAAATGAAAACTCATCAACGTGTACGTGTGACGGGTACGCGCGACGTGTACGTGTGTAATCAGAGAAATTTAGATTTTTGCCGTGAAGCCGTGTCAGCTGAGTGCTCTCTCACCGCACAGTGTGGCCAAGCAGAACTTTTTAAAATCATTAACAAAATAACCTTATAAAAATTTAAATTTTTATTAAATTAATTTAAAATCGATGTTTTATAATGTTAATTATAGATAAATGAACTATTTGCATTTGTTGGTTTTTGGCTTTGGTTTATTATACAATGAAAAATTGTAATTGACAACGCGGATGTGTGTAAAAGTATGTATGTAAACAAAGGAATTGCAACATTGTGTTGATGCAAACAAACACAGTTTTATGTACGCAAAGTTTGTTTACAAAACATACCCACGGGCACAAGTTTTGCTCAATTTTGTGTATCTCCCGACAAACAGACACGGTATACGTACACGTCGGTGACTGTGGGCACCATAAGCAGTGGAGGCAGCGCAACGCAACAACAATAAGAACACAACAGCGAGAGCTACTACGTATGGCAGCACAGCAACAAGTGTGAGAAAAACCATCCTTATAGCCCTGTCACTTAGAGTACGTTGCGTGCATTCCGACGAAACATTCGACTGACAGCTGAGTAAATTATGTGTATCTGTATGCAGATCGCCACATTCGCAACGCATGCAATACCGCAACGTACGACAGTCGCTCTACTCTCTACTTTTAGCGCATTCAAATCCGTCGCTAAAGACAGCTGATTGTTTTATTTTGTTTGTGGCAACATTGTCTTTGGTGGCGACAACGCGTCAGTGGTAAACATATTTAAAAGGAATAAACAAAATAATAAATATCAAAATACATAAATGGAAATTACCTTGATCCAGGCAGTGCAAATGCACCCTTGTCTTTTCGACAAGAGTGTTTTAAGTTACAGAAACAGGTTGGCCAAGGAGAAGGCCTGGATAAATGTGGCGGCAGCAACAGGTGTAAACGGTAAGTGAAATTTTTAAATATTGTATATTATAACCACATATTTCATATTTGTTCAAAATTTGTAGTGGAACAGTGCCAGAGCCGCTGGAGGTCTCTTCGAGACCGCTTTGTCAAAGAAAGTGGAAAAGCGCCTTCTGGAAGTGCGGCAAAGGAAATTGGCGGTTGGCAGTATATGGATGCAATGGCATTTCTTCAACGACACGTTGCTCCCCGACGGTAAGCTTTCATAAATATGAAATAACATTTTTAAAAGTAAAATAAGGGTAGGATATGCATACATATGTACGTAGCACACACATATAAACATATATTTTGTACTTTTCTTCTATTTCAGGACGTTGGGCAACTCAAACTTTGTTAACGTAGAGCCGTTGCAACCCGAAGGTGAATATGAAGTATGTGACGCGCAGCCGCTTTTTGAGCTTTGTCACGAGGAACAGACCCAATCGTCACCGTCAATGTCTTCCGTTGGAGCCTATTGCATGGAAGAGCCAACCCCCAGCACCAGTAAGCGAACAAATCGCAAGAGAGACGAGAATAGTCTTAACAATTTGTGTGGAGCTGTAAGCGACTGGCTTCAAAAGCAGGAATCAACCCCACAACCAGTAAGCCGAAACGCTGATTTCCTGAAAGTTTTGGACAGCTATCTTTTGAAGCATTCCGAAGAAGTTCAAGATAGCCTAAAAATTGAAATTTTAAATTTTGTATTTAGTACGAGCCAAAGTGCTTAGTCAGCATTTTCTAATTTTTTTGATGTTTATTTTTTTGTGTGTGAAGTGCAATAAATGTGAATTCAGTCCCATATAGGGTGGTATTACTTAGCAGCCGATTTATTTTTTTTTTATTCCACTTGCATGTATTTTGTTTTTGTTTTTGGGGCTTTTTAAAGGTTATACGCAAATACATGGGAATTTCGTAGTTGTACTTATAACACCATCTTTTATGAATTCGCCTATTCAAGTATTGAAATCAAAATGAATTTTGTTTTTATGTGTGTGTGATTTTTATTATATTATATTTCTAGTCGAAATGAATTTAGTTTTTCTGTTCGTTGAGTTCAATGCGTCCTAGTTATAATCGAAATGAATTCGTCTTGTTTGTTTATTTAGTTGTGTTATAAAATACAATAAATTGAAATCAATTTTCAGTTAGTTTGAAATAAATTTAATTTTGTAATTGTTATTTGATTTATTTATATAACATTGATTAAATTACGTCCTATAAATATTTAAAATTTTATCAATGTATTTATATTCCACAGCTAAACATTTTATACGCATCAAAGTAGCAGTGAAATTACCGATAAAGGAGCGTCTTGAGGACTCGTGCAAAAATATTATATCAAATTCTACATTTACAAATACTATTCAATACTTATAAAATAGTACAATTTTGTATTTCCTTAGTAAATTTTAATAAAAAAAAAATAGTTTATTCTACAATGTAATCGACACAATTAGTCCGAATTAAAAAAAGAAAAAATTTAGTATAATGAGTATACCACTAAATCACTATAATCTACAATTCTACAATATGTGTGGTACGGAGCTTTACCATTGTCCCCAGGCGCCGTTATTGGAACCCCATTTTCTATAATTTGTTTGGTTTCACATACCTCGGGGTTTGACCATGGGTCAGTTCAGGTGATAGCATGACCATGCTACGCCCTTGCATCAGGTGGCCTATTAAAAACATATGCACTGCGTCATAAAACTATAGCTCGTTCAATAGCCTATTGAATTCTACTGTAATACAGTGCAAATTTCAAGAGGATTAAGATTATCGTTAATTTTTTTGGAATGCATGAACAAAGTCAAATTTTATATGGTGGACAATACCCAATACTCGACAAAAAAAAATTATAAAAAATCAACGGTAATCCTAATCCACCTGAAATTTGCACTTTATAACATTACAAAATTTTGGAAGAAAATGCCTAGCACCGTCAGCAAAAAAAAATCACTTCACTTCAATAACTTCAAATTCACTTTATTGTTCTAAAATTGAACAATTTAAAAAACACTTAAAGCTAAAATTAAAAAAGTACGAAATAAATAAAAATTCTATCTTATTCTAGAAAAGGTTCTCATTCTCCAATGCCAGATTTCTAAAAAAGAAAAGCAATACGATTAATTAATAATAAGAGTAATGACGTAAGGCGCCGAGAGTAAGTCGTTTTATTCTCAGAATTTTTCAAAATATAAATCACCTTTTTCTTTATTGTGTCATACTTTCAATCGGATGCGACACAAGGTAACTCTTCAGATCCTCTCTTAATTTGAACGCATTTTGGGAAGCGTTGTTTGAACCCACCCGCCTAGCTCTTTGCAAAGGGGTAGACACATCACTCCGCCACAATCCTCTTCTGATTGCGTTACCGTCCTCCTGGTCAACATATTCCGGCGGGCAATAGCTACCATCGTGCATCTTTAGAAAATTGTGAAGGAGAACAGTGGCCTTTACAATCTTTTCGGCGGACGTAGGGCTCATTTGCAGAGGATTCAAAAGAATTCTCCACCGACAAGCCAAAATTCCAAAGGCATTCTCGATAACACGTCGTGCTCGAGACAAACGTTTGTTGAAAATTTGTCTGTCCTGAGATAAATTGGTTCCTAAAATGGATAAATGCGTTTGATTAGAAAATATCACTACTTGAATTCCTCATACAAACCTGGGTATGGCCTCATTAAAAATGGCTTTAACGGAAACGCATTATCTCCAACAAAATAATGGGGAAAAGATGTGTCGGAGTCTGGGGGCAACTCGTTTTCGGGAAGATCCAGTCTTCCGTTATAGAGCTGTCTCCCAAAGCCGGAATTCCATAACACTCCACCATCACTTTGCGAACCGTAAGCTCCAATGTCGATTCCTGTTAATGTATAATTCGCATCACACACCGCCAGCAGAACAATAGAATAGTTCCCTTTGTAGTTATAGAAAAGGGAACCTGAGTTTGATGGGCAAAATATGTTTATGTGTTTGCCATCAATTGCACCAATACAATTGGGCAAATTCCACATCGAATGAAAATCGATGGCGATACGTCATCATCTTTGTGAGGAATCGACAAATAAATTGGCCCAAGCATCTCCCACAAAGCATCGCACGTTTCAGCTACTATTTCCTTCATTGTGGAAACTCCAATTTTAAAGGAAGAAGCATAAAACTGCTTACTTCCTCCGTGAGCCAAATAACAATAATTTAAGATTATTTTTAAATGTGCATATATGTATGTACATATTCATGTTATAAGAACAACTTACCAAAGGGTCAAGTATAGTCGACATTCTGGGGCAATGGATGGCCTATTCGAATTATTCCTCGTAATCCTTTCCCCAACCAGGTTTAAAAGCATCTCAAAAATGTGTTTTTCCATCCTAATGTTCTTCTTGAATTCCGCCCTGAATCCAAAATTCGTTGCGAAAAATCCGTGAGTGTCACGATTTCGTAAAGGAGGTCGCACCCACCATCTACGGCCTCCATAAATCCTATTGAAGCATTCCCTGGCTTCCAGCAACATAAGTAATATTATAACTACTTCAAATATTTCCATTTTTTTAAATCTGTTAGAAATCCTTGGAAAATTAACAAAATACGATTACTTTGTACAGAAAGAAAAATTTCCCGCCAATACAAAACAGCTGATTTGTTTGCTTGCGAAAACGTTTCATTGTGGCTTGCCTTTACGCTGCGTACGCCCTGTCAGTCGCATGCTTCGCCGGAATGCACGCAACGTACTCTAAGTGGCAGGGCTATTAGGCCCTTATTATGATTCACAACTTAGTTGTCAGTTGAGTTGTAATTGTCAAATCCGCATTATGGTTCACAACTCAAGACAACTTCGATAATCGATAACTTTTTCGCTATTATGATTGACAACTAGTTGTAATTTTACACGAATTAGTTGTCAAAACAAGACAACCACTTTTAACTAGTTGTCTTGCCGCTGCACATGTAAAAATGGAGAGTAAAATGTAAGTATTCTAAAATTTAGAGCTAAAAATTGAATAACATGACCATATATATTGTTTCTATTTCAGAAAAGTATCAAGTAAATCACAAATTGAGCGCCTTGTGAAATTGATGGAGGAAACCCCACAACATGCGAGGGGCATTGGCCAATTTGGATGTAGCCGGCAGGAAATGGCTGCCACTTGGGTGAATTTTGCAACGGAGCTGAATGCGCTTGGACCCCCAATCAGGAGTGGTGTGGAGTGGCAACGGGTATGTAATAATATTAGGGCGCAATATTTGTATGTAAAGTGAATAATAAGTGCAATTACAGGTATGGGTACACTACAAGGCCAACCTAAAGAGGAAGTTAGCCAAAAACAAAGAATCGTTGTCCGCTACTGGTGGCGGGCCCCTTCAGGAGCTATCCCTATCGCCAACTGAAGAGCGTGTGTTGGAATTAACACACATTGGAATGTCAATTAATCCAGTTGGGCGTGCTCTCGGGGTTCTGGACCTAGCCGAAGAAGATTCCGGCGATTTTGAGTTACTGGATGGCATACCCAGCACATCAAATGCCACTACGCCACTATCAAGGCGTACGGCTCCGCGAGAAAAAGCGGCTGCCCCTGATAAAGTGCGGGTGGATTTGCTCGCCAAGCAGCTAGCAACTCAGGCCCAGGTTGTGGAGATATTGGAGCGGATGGAAAAAACCCAGTACAAGGGTTACCTGCTTCAGAAGAGGAAGTTGGAGCTGGCAGAGAAATCGCATGAAGAAAAGAGCGAGCTCCGCCAAGTGCAGTTGGCAGGAGCAAAATTGCAGCTGCAGCAACTTCAGAAGATGTGATAAGGTAAATATAAATAATATAAGTAATTAGGTATGTAATAATGCGATATATGTTGTTGCTTTGGATGTCAATATTAGACTTGAATCCCCTCCACATGTCGCGTTTACATGCAGACACCACATCCAGCAATGGGTCGGGTGTTCGTCAACCAGGAAAATACATGTATACTTTCTGTCCCAAACAATTTAAAAATATTTTCAGAATAATACGCATAACGAAACCAGCAATGCGAACTCCAATAACACTGTGTAACACTGAAAATGAACTTTGAAAGAGACCTAGCCTAGGCGTTAGGCCTTATAAAACTAAGAAAAACTGTATACTTGAAATTTGCGAAACACCCCCAAAATCTCATTTTAGGGCCAAAAAACTGTTTTTGAGGTCATTCGCTAGTCAATCATCAATATCTTTGCGAATTTTCATCCGATTCAAAAGTTGTTTATATATTTTGAAAGGTGACAAATCACTATTTTTAATGGCGTATAACTCATCAAAATCAAACGAGAACTGACGAAGCTACAGATAAAAAAAATCGTAACTTAATAAAAAAAAATTAATTTTGAAACTTTGACTACGATTTTACGATAGTCTTAATTCAGAAAGGTACCTATCAAAGACAATATTATTAGTATTATTATTTAGTACTGCGTCGATTAAGCTATTTCAATCGAAAATCGGTTGGAAATTGACAGAGTTATTACTATTTAAATTATTTTAGATGATGACCATATTTAAAAATTCATACATTTTGATTATCTTTCAACTTCAAATTTTTATTGTGACTGAAAATAAAAAAAATTAATCATTAAAATGCTAAATAACTTTATAGCTAAAAATGTTTGCTTGATCTTCTGCGTTTATAAGACGAGTCATCTGTTTCACGTTTGAGTGACCAGCAGTAATTAGCTATCATCCTAACTTGGTTCTTTCCTGTAAACCGTTTTTCAATGTTGGAGATTTCTTGGTGAAATCTTTCACCCTGTTCGTCGCTGAATTTACCAAGATTATCCGGGAAAAATTCCAAATGAGAATGCAAAAAGTGAATTTTTATAGACATGTTGCATCCCATTTCTCCATAAGCTTCCAAAAATTCATGGGCCACCTCAACGTAATTTGAACTTCTCGTGTTTCCAAGAAAGTTACGGCACAAGGAAATGAAACTCAGACATGCTCTTTTCTCTACTGGGTTCAATTTTTTTATGAAGTCATCATCAGTCATAATCTTACGAATCTGCGGTCCAACGAAAACGCCTGATCAAAATGTAAAAATAAATTAGGATGAATTCTTTTTGAAGAATTCTTGTTGGGAAATTTTTATAAGTACCTTCTTTAATCTTGGCGTCACTCAACTTGGGGAATACAAGTTTCAGGTGTAGAAAAGCCTCGCTGTTTTTTTTTTCGAGTCGTTTAACAAACTGTTTCATGTACCCCAATTTTAAATGCGATGGCGGCAAAATTATATCATCAGGCTTAACTAATGCAATATTGAGAACATTATTTTTGCCAATTTGAAACTTTCTCGGTGGCCATATGTTACACTTGTAATGATTTTTGGCACGACAGTCCCATTCACAAAAGTAACAAGGATATTTAGTGTAGCCACCTTGCATTCCAAGTAGAATTGTCAGGACTTTAAGGTCCGAGACAATCTGCCAGCGAAATTTATTGTATTTAATCAATCGTAGAATTTTTTCCATCGTTTGATAAGTCTCTTTCATATCAGTAGCGTATGCCACTGGAACTGATGGCAATTCATTTCTGTTGTGCAGCAATACTGCTTTCAGACCTACGATGTTAGTCAATTGAAAATTAATTGATAAATTGTATTCAAATTTAGTTCTCTCACACTCATAACACATTAAATACTTACTTTTGCAAGAACCGTCTAGAAATAATCGCCAATCTTGTGGACAGTGCACGTGATCGAGTGCAGCAAACAATTCATCCACATCAACGCAATAAACTAGTTTGTTATTGGTGTCATCAGCTTTGAAAATGTGTTCGAACGAAGATAGGTCTCTGTCTCGTGCAGACGTTACTTTAAAGTTACTGTCTACTATATTCCACTGCTTTAATCTGGAGGCCAGAATCTCTGTCTGTCTTAGAGACAGATCCATATCCCGCACAAGATCACAATAATCGTGATTTGACACGAAATGACGTTCCGTTTCTATTGCTTTGGTTGGAAGGTACGGTTCGTCATTTACCTCATTAGAAGATTTGTGGCTTGAATCAGGAAATGCAGCTGGATTTTTGTCTTCAGTTCGCTTGACTTGTTTTCCTCTTGGAATCGGTTTCGATACAGTCAACACATTGGCATATTCTATGAGGTGGCGAGTTTTATAGTGGTGACCAGTGATTTTTGTTTGGCAAAAGTAGCAATCCTCCGGCTTGTGATATATTTGATAATGCCAAGCCATAGGAGTCACAAACGGCAGACGCTGGTCATCACATTTACCGGTTTTCCATTGTTTTAATGTTGTACAGCACATCGAACAAATATATTCGGGTTCATACCAAGCACTTTCCACGTATGAGCAACTGAAAAAGAGGCTGAACGCTTCAACCACAGCTTTATTTGATCTTAAATCGAACCGATATTTCTTATCAACAAATAGACCGCAGGCGTAACAAAATTTGTTGCGCCTATCACACATTTTACCACACTTATCACACAATATAATTGCGAAGCGGTCGCAAGGTTGAATTGACGGCGTAAATTTATTAGATGAGCACTCAAAATTTTTGGAAATGAATGTGTTTAAAATAATTCCTCATACTTGCTATGTTTCTAGTAAAATAACGCAATGAAATGCGGTCAAAGTAGAAAAATTAAAAAAAAAAAACTTTTCGCAAGGTAAATTTATTTAATAGCAGAAAAAATTTAATAGCTTCGTCAATTTTTGTCCGATTTCATTGCATCAGCACTCAATAAAATGCGGTCAAAGTAGAAAAATTTGAAGAAAAAACAAATTTTCCAAGTTTATCCGATGAAAACTTACAACACGCTAGCTCAAAAAATAGATCTTTCTATCTCAATTTAAAGGTATAATCCTTACCTTTCCAAAACATATTTCATATTGAAAATCGGTAAAGAAATGGCCAAGTAATGAAAAGATTAGCGCGTACACTTCCGAAGAACGGGTTTTTAACGGTAAAACAAGATTTTGAGGGTGTTACAAATTTTTCAAAAACCGTTTTGAGTTATATTCGACCAGGTGAACAATTTCCACTATGCCACTTTAAAAGTTCATTCAATTTTTTCCATTTTGTAACACTGTGTAATCACTCGCACAATCATCAACAGAACAACAACAATAGCAGAAACAGCGGCAAACTCATCGAAGCAAATAGCGTGCAGTGCAAGCAACGCAAACAGCAAATGGACGTACAGAAGCTATAAACATAAAGTAACTGACATTCCTATTGAAATAAATATGTCATATATAGATATGTAAAATAGTCTAAGCCTCTAGTCACTAGCTAAGTCGCTAATTAATTAGTAATGAATTAAAATTAAATTAAATATGTTCTCTAGTCACTACTAAGTCGCTAATTTTAAATTAGTAATGAATAAAAATGAAATAATTTTTTGGTTATACATTTTTAATTTGTTGTATTTTGGAAATATAACATGAAAACAATACAAAAATTTAAATGTCTAATGAACGCATTATATTGTTGCGAATTTGATTTGCTTCAGAGCTTGTTCCGTCAGCATCTTCTCCTCCAAATGATTGCTCCAATTGCTCCAGGTCCTCATATTGTACGGCATCCTCCACGACCTTGTAATGCTTGCAAATGTTGTGCATAACACAGCAAGCGTTGACAATGATTGTCGCTTTCGATGCGGAGTAGTGCAGGCCACGTACCGACAGGAGACATCGGAATTTGCCCTTCAGCACTCCAATCGTCCGTTCGACTGCATTCCTGGCTTTAGAGTGAACTTTATTGAACTTCGCTTGCTCCGATCCTTCTACCGTGCTGCGGAATGGCGTTATGAGATTTGGCCGCAGTGGATACCCGGAGTCACCTAAAGTGAAAATAAAATAACTAAATTAGTCAAAGATAAGTTACAAAATAACCTAAAATCCATGTATTGCGCGGTAATGTTCGGTCCAGATGCTGCTTTAGAAGGCTCAAATTCCACACATGGGAATCGTGGTTAGAGCCAGGATAACGTGCATCTACGTACCTAATTCTCTGTTTGAAATCACAATACTGAAAAAACAAAATACCAGTTAATTAATTAATGAAACTCAGTTAAATATTCCAGTTACTCACGATCAGCGCGTTGAGGCTGTAGTATCCTTTCCTATTTAAGTAAAGGTGTTGCTCCTCCAGTCGTGGTGACACGATTCGCACATGAGTGCCATCCACGAAGCCAATCACACCAGGTAATCCGGTGCGCTCATATACTGCCACCTTCGACTCGGTCATCTCGTCGTCACTCATGGCTGCATTTATCCACAGTTTTCCCATGTTGTTCTCGAACACGTGGAGCACTTCATCCAAAATGACTGAGAACGTTGGTTGCGCAATACCAACGTTGAAGTCATTCCCACCGCATGGCTGGTAACTTCCAGTGGCCAGGAATCGCAACGTTGCACATATTTTTAAAATCGGCGGAACAGCGGACGACCGTGTCAATTTTTTAAAAAAAGGGGTAATGGCATCCACTAGGTACCTCATTCCCTCTTTGTTGATGCGGAAGTAACTCAAAAATCTGTAATAAAAACGCTTTGCACATGTACTTACATAGACATAATAAATATTTTACCTTGCTTCCGGCAATTCAAACGGGTTGGACGAATCTCTTATTGTCCTCCTGATTCGTCCAATTTGTGTACGGCTTGCATTATCTTCTGATTCTGCAAAAAAAAATTCGAAGCTCGCTTCCATATTAAATATTTCTATTTTCTTTTAATTCGGCGAACAAATCAGTTGTGTTGATCAGCTGTTTTTAAATTGTCTTGAAACTTATCGATAACTCAACAATTGACAACTAAATCGAGTTGTCAATCATAATACAAATCAAAAGTTGAGTTGAGTTGTGTCTGAGACAACTCAACTCAGTTGAGTTGTGAATCATAATAAGGGCCTTAAAAAGTATGCTTAAGTGAGTGGCGACGGCAAGTGCTTCTATTGAACGAAAACGCAAATAAAGAGCAAAATACATTTTTTGCAACGCAAAGACAAAACGTATAATTTGGAAAAAAAATAACAACGGAAAATTTTGGGGATTCGACATTGGGAAATCAACACGTAAACAAGAAGAAAATGCTGAAATTATCTACGCTAAATGAGTTATTAAGGGCAAATGGTGCATCAACGACTGGAACAAAGACGCATAAGGTCGCAAAACTTCAGGAATTGCTGGAAACGGACGAAATCGACGCAACTGAGTTGGAGGATAGCACAAATTCTGGTGTAAGCGATTTGCAAACGCAAATTGAAGGACTGAAGCAAGTAATGGTAAGTTTGACATCAGCTATCAGCGCAATGAACACAAGACAGCAAGCCAACAACAACGAACATACAAATGTGAGTAACGAAAATGAAATACAACTAACGTCTCCTGTTGTAATTCAAGATTCAGCGAGTATGTTTAATGTACCAAGTCAAGCGGCAATGACGATTCAAGACATGGTTGGAACTTTACCAGATTTTGATCCAGTGAAAGGTTCTACGACGTGACAGCAGTTCATAACAAAGATTGAACAGCTTAGGCAAAATTATAACTGGCCGGAGGTAATGCTTTTAGTGGCAATACAACATAGTAAGTTAAAAGGCATGGCAAAGCTATGGTTAGATGCGCAGCCAGTGTATAGTAGCTGGTCGGCATTTGTGCAAGCGTTTTATACAGATTTTACAATTGAGTTTAATGCAGCAGAAACTCACAAAATGATGGCTAAACGTAAACGTAAATATTCAGAAGACTACGTCGAGTACTATTACGCTATGTTGTCTATTGGGCGACAAGGTAGCTTAGATGATTCGTCGTTCATGACGCATGTAATAAGTGGTCTCAACGATAGCAATCTATCAAAGACGTTAGCAGCAGTATGGTTTAAAACGTGCAGCGATTTATTAACAGCATTGAAAAATTTGATTAACAACCCAGCAGTGGCAAGTAGTGTCACATCAGCACCAGTGCAGCAATCAACGAAGCCTGAGTACAAAAGCAACGTTAAGGTGGCAGGTCAAGTCAAGTGCTATAACTGCAATGACTATGGGCATATAGCAGCGAAATGTGCACAACCACAACGCAAACCACGGTGTACATTATGTTCAAAAATTGGTCACAACGCGAAGGATTGTAACACGAAGTCAGCGATTATGGAAATTGAAGAACATGAGAATCCTGATTCACCAGTCACAAAAGAAGTTGAAATTGAGGGAAAGCCATTCATGGCGTTCATCGATACGGGCAGCGTTTGTTCACTGATAAGGAAAGCGGCAGCAAGATGTATGCAGAAGCAAAGCGCAAATAAATGTTTTGTTGGTTTTGGAGGATGCGAGGTTGAAGTATCCGAAAAAGTTGAAGCTCAAGTAATGATGGCCAGCGTACAACGACGAGTAATATTGTACATTGTTGAAGATAAGATGATACCTTATGATGTATTATTGGGTCGCGACGTACTACGAGAATACGGCTATCGTATAGCAATTGACGATGGAGTATACCAACTCAAAGGTAACGACGCCGAACGCAACTATGCCAGTCATGAACTAGAGGTCCTGGCGATAGTGGAAACTTTGCATGGGGCAACATTTCAAAGTTTTAACGGATTGCAACGCAGTGGCATCCACGAAGGCAACAGCAGCATTATTACCGCGTATAGCCAGATGGTGGCTTAAGCTGCAATAATTTGACTTCGAGTGTGTACATCGATCAGCAGCAAAGAATACATTAGCAGTTGGACTAAGCAGATGTCCAACTCTTCCATCAACCGAAACAGCAACAGTGGCTGACAACGTTTATTCTTTGGTTAAGATTTCGGATGATTGGGTAGCAGCGATGCAACGACAGGACAACAAGCTTAAAGAAATTATAGAAGTTATCAACGGCAAAGACGGCGTAAACGCAAAGCAGTACAGAGACGACTATGTGGTGCAAGGTCATCGGCTTTATCGAAAAGTAGGCAGCGTTAAAAGGTTAGTGGTTCCACAAGGCGTTAAATGGCGCATAGTACAAACATGTCACGAGGAAGCAGGTCATTTCGGCGTGGAAAAGACGTTGGAAAGAATTGCAAAAGATTTATGGTTTGCACGTATGCGACCATATGTAAAATCGTATATCTGATTCAGAATGTTGTTTGAACAAAGTACGAGGTGGAAAGCGAGAGGCACAACTACATGTTAAAGAGGTGGTGCCTATTCCCTTCAGCAGTGTGCACATTGATCATCTGGGACCATTCGTGCGAAGCAAACATGGAAATTGCTACATATTGGTAACTGTATGTGCATTTTCAAAGTATGTGGTATTGAAGGCTTTACGAAATACGAAGACGACACCTGTAGTAACGACTCTACGTAATTATATGACTGTATATGGGCGACCACAACGCATCGTTACCGACAGAGGAACGGCCTTTACATCGAGGGAATTCGAAAAGTTTATGGCAGACTACGAGATTCAGCATGTAAAGACAGCAGTGCGTAGTCCAAGAAGCAATGGTCAAGCGGAACGAATAAACCGAACGGTTTTAGCGTCACTCAAGTGCAATACGACGAACAGTAAAGAATGGGACGAAGTTCTTCCACAGCTTCAATGGTGTTTGAATTCACAAAATAATTCCACGACTAAGCAAAGCCCGAACAATCTGGTGTTCAACTATAAATTGAAAGACGTAACAACAAATCGGCTCATACAAGCAATACAAGACGAAGATAACGACATGGTAAACAACAACGGCTTCCGAACTCAAGCAGCTGGTGAACGTATTCGAGAAGAGCAATGTAAATGGAAACAGCGGTTCGATTCCAAGCATCGAACACCAAAGCCGTATCGCGAAGGTGATTTAGTTGTAATTGATCATGTACCTTCTCCTACAGGCACATCACACAAGTTAGAGCCAGTGTTCAAAGGACCATATGTGGTTACAAAAGTACTTCCACATGACCCTTATCTGATTGAAGATCTACCTGATATGCAAAATTCCCGAAAGCGATATTCCGGGGTATTTACTCATGATAATATGAAACCTTGGTGCTCTATAGGACCAAACGATAACACCGAAGATGATTCAAGTTACGATGACTAAGAAGACAACTACGACAGCGAAGCTAATGACAATTTGAAATCGTCCAGGAGAGACGATTCATCAGGAACGGCCGAGCTGTAAAGTTCACTTGGCAACCCGTGAGAGGGACATGAGAGAGTTCGTCTTGCAAGATGGGGAGTTGACTCGTAACCAGCAAGCTAAGCGCACGCATCGCGCAACAATTATATTTGATACTTTCTTTAACTTAAATTTACATAATTACATTTAATAAACTACGTGAATTAATATTATAAAAGTGAGCGTGTTTTATTTTAAAAGGCTCATCCTGACACAACGAAGTATAGAGAGAAAATGAAAGAAAACGTCGAGAAATGGCTGGAATACAAGAAGAAAGAAGCTAAACGAAAGCAAGAGTACCGTGACCGTGTTAGGCAAAAAAAGAGCATAAATTATATTGATAATTTGAATAGCGAAATTTACAGCAGTAAGCAAACGTTGGGAAAGCAATGAAAAAAGTTGAGCTGCGCTACCTTAAAACCTGAATAGAAAAATAGCTATCCTCAAATCTTTATGCAATAAATATCTTAAACCAACAGAAACGATGGATGAAAATACTACCAGCGTTCAAGCTCCTGGGAGAAGTTACAATACTAATCAATGGGAAAGTAGTCTCAAAAGGTTTTATGCATATGACCTTAACAGAAGCATATCAACTTTTCAAAGCCGAATATGCCGAGGAAGAAGTCTGCAAAACTATTTTCATTCCTTCTAAGCCAACTTACATTCAGTTAATCAATAATTTACGACGCAATATGTGTGTCTGTAGGTACCATGCAAATTTTATTTTTTACTGGAACGCTGTGCAAAAATTATACCGCAGATTCCTGCCAAAGCTGATTTATTTCTTACATCAGTTTGCTGCGACGTTATGAATGAAATGTGCATGGCTAATAATTCTGACAGCTGTGTACGCGATATTAAAGACGATCTAGTTCCAATACAATTCATTAATTTAATACGCTAATCAAATGGAAACAGAGGAGAGAAGTAGAGAATCGCATAACTTTAAACTACACTATTGGTCAATTAAACGACTTAATTCATTATATAGAGATCCAGCTACCAGCTTTTAAAAGGCATTGTTTTGTTAAACGTCACCAACAAAATTACTTTGAAACTAAAAAAAAATTAGCAGCTAATGAAATTGTTAAACAAGTTGATTTTGCTGAAAATTATCGCTTGACATGCCAAAACAAAATTCAAGATGTCCACTTTAGTCATAGCCAAGTAACAGTGTTTAAGTGCATAGCTTGGGTTCTTGGTGAAACCAAGTCCTTTGCTGTTATCAGTGATAGATTGACCCACAGTAAATTCGACGTTTATTGCTTTATTTCCAAAATTGTCATGGAAGCTCTTCCCAATTCAAAAATAAATTTATTCTTTCTAGTATTCCAAGACTTGCCGCTGAATTTCATTGCTGCATCTTAGAGTGGAATTTTTTCGCCACCGTAGTTAAACGAAATATTGTTCTCGCTGATGCTTCATGCTTCTATAAATGTGCTAAGAACAACTTTGATGGAGTTAACATTTTGTATATCTCTGGAACACAAATTGATAGTTTTTCTAATCAACTGACAGAGTTATGGCAAAATGTTCCAAATATCAAAGAAGTTAAAAGCATGCATTGGTTTTCATATTTCGACAGTAAATTTATTGAAGTTGCTCGGAGCGCCTATTCGTTAAAGAAAATAATTAAAATAGACCATGCTGAAAACTAATAACTTTCTTCTTAGTTTTTTAAGTCATTTTTACTATAATGTTACTTGACTTTTTAATTTACGTTATGGTTGTGCTTTATTTTTAATAAAATTGAAGTATTATAATGAAAAAAATTGTATTTCTTGGCTCATGGAAAATTTTGTCGCGTCCGTTATGTCGCGTCCGTATTTCTTCTTTACTCAATTAAAAAAACTAAGAGAAAATTATCATATTTCATAAGCCTACGAATAACAGTCATCTGCTCGCTATTATTAACATATACATATATGTATATGTTTATAAATCCTTAATTTGCTGACTTTTGTATATTTCTGAATGCGCCTCAAAAAAAATTCTATTTTTTATCGCGTCCGTATCACTTTATAATTGCTTATAACTACGTACTTATTTGTAGAAGATCCTTCCCGTATATATTAAAATCTAACACTCCGACAGCACCATCTTACTTTGTGTCCTATTTTAATTATTAATCAGCTGATTGCGAATAAACTAAAAAAAATGCCACGGGAAAGTGAGAAAAATAAAATAATTGCTGAATTATGTAAAAATCGGCTTATGGATATGATTTTTGCGGATTCAAGTAAGTTACAAATATAAATCGTTGTATACTTTTTTACATTCTTATATCATGCTCTTCCAGGCGATGAGGAGGAGCAAGATGAAACGGACGAACTCTTCATGATAAACATGGTAAGCCTTTTGTGCAACCGCAGAAGTATTCATTTGGGAATTCCAAAATCTGTCGTTTGGCACCGGCGTGTACTGAATAATTTTGACGACAGAAGATTTAATCAAATGGTTCGCGTACGACCAGAAGAGTTTGTCTACATATTAAACCTAATAAAAGACGCTGGCATATTTAAAACAATCTCCCATGGAAGTCAGCTTCCAATAAAATTGCAACTCCAAATTGTGTTGTTTCGATTAGGTTCTTCAGGCGATGGGCTATCGATACGAAAAGTTGCGTCTCTTTTTGGCGTAGGCGATGGTGGCACAATTCAAAATGGGACACAACGAGTTTTTAAAACAATATTAGCTTTGAAGAGCAAGTTTTTGAATTGGCCAAGTGACTTCGAAAGACTGCAAATTGTGTCCACCACGAGGAATGAGATGCCAGGTTGCATAGGCTATATCGACGGCTCAGAAATTAGATTGGCCGAAGCACCAGTTAAGAAACATGAGCTCTACTTCTCTCGGAAACGCCAATATTGCATTAAAATGCAAGCTGTCTGCGACTATAAGTTGCGAATAAGGCAAGTTACAGTAGGCTACCCGGGCAGCGTCCACGACGCAAAAATGTTTTTGGACTGCCCACTTTCTAAACATCCCGAACGATTCTTATCTACTTCTCAGTGGATCGCTGCGGATAGTGCTTATCCACTGAAACAATTTATAATTACACCATTCCGACAAAATAGTACCGAGTATACAAGAGAGAGTAGATATTCAACAAATACTTTTCCAAATATCGTGTGAGGATTGAGAATTGCTTTGGGTGATTAAAGGAAAAATTTGGTAGTTTAAAAGAACTGAAATTCAGAATGCTTACCGATCAAAATAAAAAGCATTGCAATGACTGGATAATGGTGTGCTGCATCTTGCACAATATTTTAATAGATTATGCAGAAAAAGAAAGTAGCAGCAACATTCTATCATCTGAACTTCATATACCACCCCCAAGCAACACAAGAGCTGCCTTATTGCAATTTATACAAAACCAAACAAACATTTAATATTTTCTTATTTATATTTATCATTTCGCCGTTATTAGCTACCGCGACTCACAGTGAAACTAGTCCAATGTTATTTGTTGCAATATTGACAAAATTTTTCATGTTAACGTTTTTTCTTTTGTTTAAATATAGCTATCATTATACATAAACCATATAAATCAAAGTTTCAAACTTAAAAAAAAACTCACAAAAATTCAACAAATTTCAAACTTTTTACTCCAAGTTTTTAAAAAAATTTTGGGTATTCAGTTTTGTAGCTCATTCAATTTCAGTATAAGAAAGTGCATTTTGATTTTGGATAATTTTCTTTCCTGAGGGTATTGCTATTTTTCTTCCATACAAAAGTAAATTTTCTTCATTTTGTCAATATTGCAACAAATAACACTGGACCATTTTCACTGTGACTCACTGGAAGTGTACGCGTTAGCTAATACAAATTTTTTTAAATTATGTATGAAATGTAAGTGAAATAAAAAGTTTGAATTCACATTAACACATATAAAAGCAATTGAAAAAAGTATTTGCAGCTTGTACGAATAAGCAGTGTTATTGTAATCAAAATAAACGACATGCTCATAAAAATTTGTTTGAAATTTTGAGATAGAAATAGTTAAATTAAACAAAAAATCAATTCGAATTCATTTATACTTCAATCTAAGCTCCTCCATTGCCAACCGTTCTTTCATTTCCAATTCTTTAACTTTTAAATCAATTTCTTTTTCTTTCAGAGCCAATTCCCTTTCTTTAATGTTTACTTCTCTTTCTCTTAATGTACTTTCATGTTCTATTTACTCCCTTTTCAACTTTAATGACTCCGAGTAAATTTCTCTTATATCCGACACAGCTGTCTGCGAATATATGCCTCTGCGACTTGGGGGCTCTGAACTTTCCACCACTCCAGAGGTCGCGGACGTGGAGCCTTCATCTATTGTAATTATCGTTGAGTTTAAAACATCAAAGTTCGAAGTAGAATCCAAGCTCTCTTCAATGATTGCCGCTTCCACTATTCTGCCCCCAAACATTTCGTCTAGTTCATAGTAACAAGTGCACTTTTTTAGCAAAGTAGCTGAAACAAAATAGTTTGACTTAAAGTTAAAGCCAATTAAATAAATAGTGAATAAACAATCTTACCTTTTAATGTCTCTCCTTCCATACTACCAGCGCCAGTCGAACCTTCCCATGCTTTGGCTTTATTGTAGCTCAACCTCATATTTCTCACCTTCGCACGTATCAACTTCCATTCTACAGTGATGTTCGCCTCTTCCGCGAACTGTCTATAATATGCTTGCGCTGTTGGCTTCTATAATTAAATTTATTAACATACATTTAATATTGTACTACTATACTATACACCTACTTCGAAATTTCTGTTGCCCATCAAAAATTCTACCAGTGCCTTTTCTTCCGCCACTGTCCATTTCTTGGCCGGATTAAGTCGCACACGTTTTGCCTTCGGCTGGAACAAATGTTTTTAGTAAATTTGTAGGCATTTATGCTTTTGTATTCGATAACTTACCTGGATACTTTCCCCTTGCTCCATTTCTCTGTAAAATTAGCAAATGTATTCAACCGCGTAATGAAAATGGCAAAAGTAAAATGAGAAATGAAAAGGTAAACAAAAGACAGCTGATTACATACGACAACCCAAAAACATACCGTGCAGAGTTGTATTTCATTAGTACACCATTCATGTAGAAAGCAACAACAAAATATTTTAAACCGTCATAAAATTTATGATATTATGACAATATGACTCATTATGACACCTTGTGAATCACTTAAATATCTATATATATAAACTTTTACTTTGTCTTCTTTGTTTTGGACGCACTTAAAAGCGTACGAATGTTGCGTCCGTTACCGTAGAAATGCCCATATGTTCATATGTGTGTCTGTGAGTATGAATGTGTGTACATCTATTTGGATATTTATATAAATATGTATGTATGTATGTATGTATATACTCAAGATTGATAACGATTTATATGCTTATAAAATAAGTACATTTCCTATACACATATGTACATACATACGTGCATAAGTATGAACACATTTATTTTGATATTAAAATGTAGTAAGACATCAACTCACTTAGAATTGTAGCATTGGTGTTTGTATTTCAGTACATAAATGTATATGATGATAAGGTTCGTCTATTTTTCTGCATTTTATGCCTGTCAATAAGTGGCATTTCTTAAGTTTTTTCGTCTTTTATTAAATTTCATATAGTTTTTCATACAAAATATAAGACGGCAAAACAGCAAAGCCCATGGGCTATATTATAAATGTGTATCATTTCGCATGGTACTGACAATAAGAATGTAATGTTATGCGATAAAAAAATATGTCAATCAAAACGCACCATCACTTTAGTCTTCTTCAGCTATATAACTATAAATTTGAAAAAATTTCTACTAGATCGTGTAAGCACTGAGAAATAAATTATTTTTTATGAAATTGGTATGCACACTGTTCAGTTATAGTCGTGTTTTGGTGGTGTATTTGAAAAGTTGTGTGAAATGCCAAATAATCGAAAGAAATTAACGCGTGGTCAAAAAGTTCGCATAGTAGCATTAGATGAAGAAAAGTTATCTTCTCGGCAAATAGCAGTTAGAATTGGTTGTACCTATTCAACTATTGTTCGTCTTTTACAGAAAAAGAGAATAGTGATGTGTTGAAACGTAAATAGGGATCAGGTCGTTCTCCAAAGTCAACTGAGAGAACAGGCAACATACTGCGGCGGATAAGCTTAAGCGACCGCTTTAAAAGTGCACTTTCTGTAAAGGCGAATATACAAAATTTTCACCAAGTGGATTTAAGTGTCGAAACCATACGCCCACGGCTTAGAGATGTGGGTTTATATGGAAGACACCCTGCCAAAAAGTCACTATTTACACAAAAAATTTAAGTTGCACGGATTTCTTGGGCTAAAAAGTACAAAAATTGGGACCAAAATGATTGGCAACAGATTATGTGGTCTGACGAAAGCAAATTTAATTTGCTAAGCTCACAAAATTTGATTTACGTGCGCCGTTCAGGTGGTGAGAGTTTCCAGGATAATTGTGTAGTAAAGAAATTTAAGTTTCCTCAAAGTCAAATGATTTGGGGCTGCTTTTCATACCATGTTTTGGGGCCTCTACACCTTGTTGATGAAATAATGAATGCACAAAAATATCCGACAGTGGTTAACAATTTTGTAGTACCCGCAATTGATGAGCATTATCCTTGTACGAAACGCCTAATCTTCCAGGATGACTCAGCGCCATGCCATCGCGCAAAATGGCTAAGTTTTGATTGGGAACAAATCTTGTATAAAACATCTATACAATATTGATCTTGTAAGTTTGCACAAACTAATTACTCGAAAATCCCTCAATGTGAATTAGAGCATTTGTTGGCTTAAGTGCAGCCCTCCGTGGTTGTTATATACGCATACACATACACATGTCCAATACAGAACTAACTTTCCAATATTAGGCTGTATACTAGTTTTTAAGAATAAATGATTTCAATGTCCAAAGGTGACTCAACCGTTCAATGTAGTTTTTCTTTCGTATGTATTTCGGCTTCGTTCCAGTTCTTTTTTTAATACATAGATTTGTGCAACCTGTAGTATACGCGTGAAAGTATCGTGGTTTGTGGGTGTATATCACCAATAAAACCAGTAATATACATTGAAATACTATCCGATGTACATATGTTATGCCTTTGAGGTGTTCTCTCTCTCTGCTTCGCACACAAAAGCCCTCTTATTCTTAGTTTGTTAAGAAGGTTCACTTCTATCACGTGTGCGGTGCTACACGTAAATTTCTTTCTGTGTATCAGAGCACTGGTGTCCAAGACATTATAATCTTGTTTAACTAACGATTGTTTATAACAGCATAAAGCAACCGAGATAGATATAGACGTATATATTTCCAAATTATTGTCTGTCTGTGCGTCGTCCGAGGGTCGAATAATTCGAGTAAATATTCAGCTATCTCAACGAAACTTATATCTCCGAAACTACTTGACCAAACTTTGACAAATTTTGTACACATATTGCATTTTAAACCAGTACGTAATATTTCGAAAAGTTTAAAAATCGAATATTACGATTATTTTTAAAAATCAAAAAACGCGATATTTATATAACTATTAAAGAGAGTTTGTTCAAATTGAATATGCAGAATGAGATTGCATTAGCAAATATACAGAATAAAATCTCTGTAACAGACGTGGCATTGCCCCATTTTGGAGCAAGTACATACATATGTATTCTCAAAAACTGTACCAACAAACAGTAATAAATTTTGTGTGCACATTGCGTTTCAAGTCAGCTTTTTTAGATATTGAGCAGTGCATTTGGGCTTACAATATTCTCCATACCTTGGCATAAAGGAAATATCTATATATCGAATTTCATACATCTTCGTCAAATAGTGGGGAAGATATGGTGACTAGTATTTTCGTCTTAAAGGTGGGGTGAGTCCACCTTTCTTTCCAACAAATAATATATCAAATATTGTGCATCTGCACCAAAGCGCTGCGGAGTTACAAGGGATTTGGCTTTTTTATTGTATGGAGCGTGGCACTGCCCATTTTTACAAAATAATACTACATATGTATGTATTTTCCGAAATATCATTCATCTGGACGGAATAGTTGCGGATATAAGACGAACTTAAATTTTCTCTTCAACGGGGGCGTGACACTGCTCTTTTTCCAAATTCTTTGTTGGCCCGGAAGACCACATGTACCTACTGTACAAATTTCAGAAAGATCGGTTGAGCACTTTGGACGCCTATAAAGGACTCACATTCATTTTTATATAAAAGATTAACTTTTTTGATTGCATACGACAAGTAACGTTTATTTGAAATAAAAACTTGCGCTGAGTATTATTTAAAGATCGGTTGCCCCTTAGCTTATGCTATACCTTCCTTATTTATTTTATATTTTATTTTATTTAAATCTTTGGCTCACCTTTGACCGTTTTCCAACCATTTCTCAAAGAGTGTACTGGACCACAATGCACAAAATATTCCTATTTCTTGATGTAACCACTCAACTATCCTCAACCCACTCGTGTGCAGATATTTTACTTACTTCAAGAAGCGACATTTCTGCAGCGAATATTGGACGAACTTACACCAAATTACACTAAAACGATCCCACTTTACTCTAATAATAAAATCGCTATAAAAGTTGTTGTAAATAATTCTTCTTCGTACCTACAAAGCGGTACGATCAAATTGTCTTATAGCCAAAAGCAAAGCACATATTTTTTTCCGAAGAGCTTGGGTTCTCAAATAATAATTAATGTTTTGAAATCTCTTTGAATAAGATGTATTGGGTCTTGCAATAGGAACGCACAAAAGTTTTTTTTTTTAAATAAAACAAAAACGGTTTGGGATATGAACTAAATTCTTTATTCCTGTGACAGTACATTCGATGCCAATATGTATGGAACTCGATTTATTTTGCATGGCCACCACGGGCACGCTTGCAGAAGTCCAGACGCTGAACCCAATTTTCGACGGTTTTCAAGCATAAATCGGCCGATACTGCTGCAATTTCACGTTCGGTATTCGTACGAAGTTCATCAATCGCCGCTGGCTTGTTGGCATAGACCATAGACTTGATGTAGCCCCACAGGAAATAGTCTAACGGCGTCAAATCGCACGATCGAGGCGGCGAATTGACTGGGCCATTTCGTGAGATAACACGTTCGCCAAACTCGGTTTTCAAGAAATCGATTGTGACATTCGCTGTGTGCCCTGTGGCGCCGTCCTGTTGGAACCACATATTGTCCAAGTCCATGTCATCCAATTCCGGTCTTGATCGTCACGGAAGAAGTACGGCCCAATGACGCCGCCGGCCCATAAACCGCACCAATGCGGATATATTGACTCATGGAGTACGTGTGGATTGCTGCCTGTCCAATAACGCATATTTTGCTTATTGACGAAGCCATTCAGCCAGAAATGACGACGACCATAAATTGGACGTAGCGCTCTTAAAGTTGAGGCCATTGACTCCGAATTTCGGTAGTAAATTTTAATAATTTCGACTCGTTGTAGGATCGTATATCTTCCCATGATGAAATGGCAAACCTTACTGAAGAGAAAATTCAAAAGAGCGGGGAAAAATATGTTGTCGTTTGCTGTCACTATCGGCCTACTTTTGTAGCGTCCCTATTGAAAACCCCCTTTACTTTATAGTTTAGACGAGCGAATCGTTTCAGTGCCTCATTTATTCTCCTTCTCATTTTCTGTACCAAGATGCGTACAAGCTATTCATTTTCGTATGTACATCTCTGTATATAAATGATCAAAAGCGAGATAGAGCCCCAGAGAAACTAACAACCAATGGCTTACAAACTATGTTATGCATGAAGTAAGGCAGAGTTCCAGATATACTGGAACGTCTGGTATACATTCATGTATGTAACACAAAGCGAACAGCGAGCGGGTTCAAAATGTAACGGTAACTTATTAGCTATTTACATATATAACTATCTACATACATGTGTATATACGTAAGTTTTACATCTACTTGATTACAGTGTGTACTATATAAACAGAACACAACCCTTCTATGGATACAAATTTGTTTACAAGACATTTTAAACTGTGGTCATCGTCAAAACTAAATCTGCATATCCATTTTAAGTATTAAATTGACTGGTTGTTTTTATTAATCTCCATATATAAGCAACTCAAAATTTGACATTTAGTGGAATCGTGGGTGAACGAAGTTCTCGCTTCAACATTTTAAGTGGTCTTTGGAGTAGAACTTGGCGAACGCATCCCTTGGAGTAGGACATTTGACAATTTTGGATTTATTCTTTGGCGAATTTCATGACGTCAGTGATTGGGGTAGATAAATCGCTCCACCAATAAGGTGTGCATTGGGATAGAACATGGAGAGAGCACTATTTGGGTGCCATTGTATTTATTGTGGAGTCGAAGCCATTGAGTGGGAATTGCCTTTTGCTTTTAAAAGGGGGACACTTTCGTTTACGTATTTATATCCTTCTTGATTGGACCAAATAATTTGTTGTTCATATCAATGGGTGCCGATACTTGAGGAGTAGACGGTACTTCCGTCTTTAGAGATAAACGGCTGGTGATCTGCAGCTCTGTTGGAAAAACTTTATCAGCTTTTTAAGTTTTAATACACAATAAAGTTGGGACTGGAGAGAGCAGGGTTCTACTGGGTTGCAGGATTTCCTTTGAATGCCTGCAAAGTATCCATCGTTTGCGATTTGCACTTATAATAAATATCGGAACAGGTTTCGTACATATATATGTTCTGCAGAGCTACCGACCTCTGGATAAGCCAGAGGGGAAAAACCGTTTTGAAATCATCGTAAATTTCGTCAAAGAGGAAGCCTTAACTTTTATAAAGGATTCTGTAAGATCCCTCATGGGGATGGACGGTCATCTTGCGCAGAAACTTTCAAATTTACTGCTTTCGAACATAAATATGTTCTCTCTAATAAAAAAAAAAATATTTCCCCGGAAATATGGTGAATATTTTTACTGCTCGAGCAATGGTTTTATTTGAGATGAATAAATAAATTCTACAAAAATATGTGTTGGAAAACTGTCTCTTCTACAGTTCTCTACTAAGGCGGAACTCGAAAATGGCATCGCAACACTTTCCCCATTAATTTAATCCCCTTTATTTGATCAATAACTATGCATTCACTTTAGCGCTCTTTAATTTTATTCAAATAGTTTTATGAACAGGTTTTTAATTTATAAAATTGTATCAATATAGTTTTATGCACAGACTATCAGTTTAATTCTGCAAAATTTTACTAACACAGTTTTAAATTCAATTTAGCGCTCTATCATATCGCCCGTCACCCTGCATCCGGCAGTTTCATTCGTACGGAATAACCAAGGCAGCATAAATTCATTCATTCCCGACCCAAACGGCTCTTCCACACAATAACTTTTGAACATACTGGCGGTAAACGTCTTGTCACAATCATAATGTTTCTTCGCAATCGATTGGCAACATAACCCCTTTTTTTATCATCTCTTGCTGTCGAAGATAATGCCCTCGATAGAGCACGTAACTACCATTTCTGCTTTCACGGCTAATTGCGATACAAAATATGAATTTTCAGCCTATTGTTTTTAACCGAAAAGTGGCCCTGCCGGAGTGCTGTAGTAATTTCCCCTATTAAATCTGTTCCGGTATGACAATTAAGTCCCAAGTGATATTTTTGGGGATCATATAACTTCACTTGCAATTTTTTGCTATCTTAACTTCGATACCATACAGATACACACTTTTAAAGAGCCAAACCCTACAGTTTGTACGAATGGCGGAAATGCGCTAATGATTTGGCGCACTGATCGTACCCCTCTAATTATGAACCTTCGAAAATTTGATGTTATCCAAAACAAAATAAAAGGCTTTGCTGCTTTCACGTTGGTCGGTGCCTGATTTAATGGTCTATATTACTTAATTACTTAATTGCTCAATCGCTTAAGCGATTTTGGCCGAACTTCTCCTACAGTTTGTGGTGTGCGTGTTGTTTTACGCCGACTCCGAACGGCGAATATTTTTTGTAAGAAGTTTTTTTTATGGCAGAAATACGCTCGTAGGTTTGCCATTATCTACCGAGGGGGTAGAAACTTTTCCATAATTTTTGCTGTTACTTGCCCCAGCTAGGATTTGAACCCGGGACCCACCAAATGAAGCCCACACACTCTACGCGCTACTGCTATTAGCGTCCAATATAATGGAGCCCAAGTAAACATTTTTCTCCCCCACTTCTAAAACTGTTCGCAATTCGTTGGTTCCATCTACCTAATCATATATGATGACTATATCGTTCATGTAGACTACTATAGTTCATGATTGTGTTTAATCGCTGAGGATAATTCCGCTAAACTTAGAGCACACTGCCGGGGAGTTAGTTATTTCGAACAGGACTAGCCCGGACCACCACACGTTTCGAAAGAAGTATATTTGCGGGAAACTGGTTTCACAGGTACGTGAAAGAACCCGCCCCTCAGATCTAGCGTCATAAATTCGCAGTAACCTTTCTATGAAGTCTTCAATCAACGGCATCGGAAAATCGCAACACAATCTCTTCTTTCCTTCCTTTTTGTTAACTAAGAACTCAGGTGACGCGAATTTGTTTCCTGCTTCGACATTGTTGTGCGTTACCACCAACACTACCTGCTGCAAGATATCGTTGCCGACTATCGCCGCGTACCTAGCTTGACTCGATGCGACAATCGGATTTCTGCCGATGAACCAGTGCGATTGAAACCAATTTACTGCGGCGAACAGATCTATGTAGCTAGCCCACTGCCGACGAAATGAGCGCTTTTATTAAAGACGTACAGCCGACAAACAGCTATGCCGGTGACGAAGACTTAGCGAAGCTTTGCATTTGAAGCCAACGAACAGGTTGAATCTGCTTTTGCTTGCAGGTGGTCAATTTATAGCCGATGCGATTTCATACAAGGCGATAGCAGAAAGCAGCTGACTCAATTTTTTTTCATTCGCGGCAGTGGGTGTTTCAAACTTATTTGTTTTGTGTACACTCTTATTGGCAAAGTAAAGTGAGATTTATTCGGATATTTTCTTGTATGCATATATTTGTGCGATTAATTAAAAAAAAAATCGTTGGGAGGTGCGCTGTTTGCCATAAGAAAGTTGAACGAGAAACGGGACCAGTCATACAGTAACTTATACTAAAAAGGTTTTCCATTTCCTCACGTCTCAACACTGTTGCATTGGTATCGCAAAAGCGATACAAGCGAGAGTCTTCTGACGGCATCTATTGATTACATGCAACATATGTCTGAACTATGTGATGATGACAAAATACTATGTGTTCTTGCATTCGGGGTAATGAAAGTCGTCGAAGCATTCGAATATGATCAGTCAGGAGACTATGTTCGAAGCCCGCGAATTACGTACATTTGGTAATGGTACGAGAGTTTCGAAAATCATGAAAACACCCCGTTTTCTACGATTTCGACTGCCAAATGACAAAAGAAACTTTGTTTTCAATCATATCCACTTTACATAATGTCCCAGTGGCAGCTATTGTGTGCGATATGGGTTCTACTAATCGCAAGCTATGGAAGGAGCTACATTTACCAATAGGTAAAATGATTATTCCTAACTATTCTGTTAACTTCTTCAATAATAAAAATTGTAAGCTATTCTCATTTCAGATGGCCCGTGATTTATACACCCATCGAATGAAAATTTTAGAGTTTTTGTATTCGCTGACGCACCGCATCTGCTTAAACTGATAAGAAAACATTTTCTGGACTCCGGCATATCGTGGAATTTACACATCCTGACGTCAAAAACGATATAGGATGTTCTAAAGTATATGTCGAAATAAGATGTTTCGATAGCTTTCAAGTTAACTGATGAGCTCTTGTCAGTGAAAGGAATAGATATGGCATACTCTCTTTGCTTCAAACTCATACATCGTTCATAAAATTTCAGGACGTCAGAAAGTTAAGCTAACAGCACAGTTGTTTTCGAACACAACTGCCAATACTTTTAGACACTGTAATTCCCAAGGGTTCGAGTTAAATCAGCCTGCGGATGCAGCTAACTTTATTAATCTTGCGAACGACTGGTTGGATATGTCATATCCAGGAAAGGTAGCTCTTATTACTTAAAATGTAAACACTTTGATTACAGTAATTAAACTTAAGGAACCATTCGGAACGGCCCTTTCGAAACAATTGGAGGTGCTAAATCGCATGAACGAATTCATTCCGTTCACCATTATCCCTAATAAAAATTGTCTGAATAGATTTCAGAAGGGAATACTTATGTCCAACAGGTCATAGGTAGGTTTGTACCAGTATGCGAACAAAAATTCTAATGTGGAATATCTTCTCACAAACCGACTGAATCGGGATGTCATTCTTTAGTGCTATCCGCAGCAGAGGTGGCCTCAACGAGTACCCGACACCCAGCGAATTTCAATACAGGCTGTGAAAATACATTTTGGGTATAGTGAATAATATCTTGCAGCAATAATATTACACTTCGTTTTGTATCACTCTTTAACGGAATGTTTGTAAGGCAGAGGGAACGTGTCGGGAGATACCACCGAATGGCTTGCCTCTACGGATACACAAAAACCGCTAATTATAGTGATGACGTAGCAAGTGGTTCAGCTTGCAACAAATAAACTGATCCAGACAGTCATGCAAGAATCAGAAGTAGATCCGGATGGTTTTAACGCGTTCAGTACTTCCCAAACGGATGAATATGATATTTTTCAGGAGGGCGTTTTAGAGTATATCTATACATATAATCAAAAAGCTGAATAGAGTATATACATATATACATATATATATATATATATATATATAGTTCTGAAGCTTCGCTCGTCTGGGTGGATCAAGTATCGAAAGGTTTTTTAAACAAGGCGTCACCACACTTTATGCAAGGAAAGAGTTTTTCACAACCTTAAGAGGCAGAGCGTTAATTCAACTACCCGAAAGTGTGAAACGCTTGTTTATTAAATGCCGGATACATTTCCGCATCCGAAATTTAAATAAACGTCTCAAAAATTAAGAAGCGAAGCAAAGGATAATGGGGCACAAAAAGTTCCTTAAAATCAACCTTTGAGCACAGTAAGTAATGCAAAATATACTTTCATTATACATTACATTATACTTATTATAATTATTTAATAATACAACTTAAACCACATAAATATCATCTCTTATTACAGATTTCGTAACAGACTTCAGAACCGTCACTTGCAGCGGGAAAATAAAAGGCCCGTTTTTTTGTACCTGAGTTGCTGAGCTCGGATAAAATTTCCTTTTAGTTACTTCACAACCCTGCCAAAATCTGTCATTAAACATACGATATGTTAACGACCGTTTGAAAATTCGTCACTAATTTGTGCGAATTAATATATTGGTTTTACTTAACGTCTCATATAATTTTGGGGAGCGCGAACAATTGTGGCTGCTTTAACTTTAAATTCACTGTAGTTGCCAACGAAAATAATGACCGCACGGTTCCGATAATACAATTCAAGTGTTTATGCATTTCAAATGTTTAATAACCTTAGCCTATAGTTGAATTCATACACTTAACCTAACGGCTTTACCTAGAGGTATTTAGGAGGGGAAAATAGCGGAAACGATAGAGAGTAAGAAGATGAGGTAAGTATACATGGGTAAGTACATAAGATGGTAAGTATATAGCGACAGTAAATTAAGCAAGGGTAAGTATATAAAAGTGTAGGAGATGGTAGGTATGAAGAAGTAAAGGCGAGAAGGTAAGTAAAGTAAAAGCTAGGTATTTATGTAGAGATTCGTATGACTGACTAACATTACACATGTTTATGTATAACAATTAATTTTCATAATTGGTTCTGCTTCGACACCGGCCACCTTGAAGGGATCGATTCCTTCAATTATTTGGCATAGGTAGTACGGCCAGTTTGTGGATGGGCCGTCGTATGACTCCGGATTTAGTGGTGACGTCTGCGACGCGCACCTTGCCATCTTCCCCTGGAATTGTGGTGGTGACTCTGCCTAGCACCCATTGCTGCGGTGGTTCGTTGTCCTCTTGGATGACGACGAGTTGGCCTGGTTCGACGTTGGGCTGCGGTTGCGCCCACTTTTGGCGTTGCTGAAGCTCCAATAGGTAGCTCTTCGACCACGCTCGCCAAAACTGCTGCTTGTGAAAGCATACAAGCTGCCATCTGTCTAAGCAGTGACTGGGGCTGCCGGGTACTTTCTCCGGTGGTAGGGCTCGCAAAGGACATCCGACCAGTAGGTGCGCTGGGGTAAGCGCTTCGCCGTCGTTGGGGTCGCAGCTGAGCGGTGCGAGTGGAGCGTCACGACTTCTTCGGCGGTTAGCAGCGCGTTGCCTACGGCGCGTACTAGCAAGTGTTTCGCCGACTTCACTGCTGCCTCCCACAGCCCGCCGAAATGGGGCGCCATCGGAGGTATGAAGGCGAAGGCGAACTCTTCGTCGGCGGGAACTGAAGAACTTTCGACTTCTGTTTCAGAAATGCCTCCCGCAGCTCCCTCACTTTCCTCTCCGCTCCCACGAAGTTCGTCGCGTTGTCGCAATATATTGTGGCTGGTATTCCCCGGCGCCCAATGAACCTTTTGAAAATGGCAATGTACATTTTTACGGGTGGTCGACCGCGAATTGTTAAAGTGATGTGAATGGGTCCGCAATAATCTACTCCACATATTGTAAATGGCCGCTGGCCTCTTAACCTTTCGCCCA
Organism: Anomoia purmunda; assembly: GCA_951828415.1. NCBI lineage: Eukaryota > Metazoa > Arthropoda > Insecta > Diptera > Tephritidae > Anomoia > Anomoia purmunda. The sequence goes on from OX639993.1 coordinate 92,297,244, forward strand.
TGATCTGACTTTGGAGTTTTCGCTTGTAATGGAAACAGTGAATGCAATCTCTGACAGTTCTACTACAGACTTCTCGTGCATTTATTAGCCATATTTTTTCTCGCAGGAGTGCTACTAATGCTTTTGGACCAGCGTGATGGTTTCGAAAATGTAGGAGCCGGATGTATGCCTTCACAAAGTGCGAGTTCTTGCTTAGTAGCAAAGGAAATTTGGCATCGTATGGGATTGGCGCATTTAATTAGCGGCCACCTATTCGAATTATTTTGAATGACAAAGACGATTCCGAGTAGTCGTGCAGAAAGGGGGTTAATTTCTGTAAACTAGAGGGAAGTACTTTATTTTTCGACAATTTACTGATTTCTTCGCTAAATTCAAAATGTTGAATTATTTCGACAATCTTAAGAAAGCTCAGCTGTAATTCTTTTGCGGTAGGCACCACTTCAAATTCTAGTTTTCGCTCTCGTGTCTTTCGAAGCCATCTTAATATGTAAGCGAAAATGTGAAGCACCTTTCTATGAGATTAAAACTTTTCAATTATTTCCATCAGTGGATTTGTAGTATCAATAGCAGTCAGCGTGATTGCGTTCTTTTTCTTCTCAAGTTTAAGCTGTTCAGGAGAGAAGTTAACATTGGCATTTTGTGGCCATAAAGCCGGGTCTTCTAAGAGGAACTGCCGACCAGTAAACCAGATCGACGTATTCAATTCGTCCTCGTTACAACCCCGAGACACTTGGTCCGCTGGATTTTGTTTTGTTGGCACATGTCGCCATGAAGCATTCTGGGTCCACTCTTGGATTTCTGACACTCTATTTGCGACGAAAGTTTGCAGAGCAGATGGATGCGTTTTGATCCAATGCAAAACTATTTCGGAGTCTGTCTATTGGGCGACTCAACATTGGTGATATTCTCGACCATAATTTGGCCAAAAGATGCGCTGCCGAGAGCTCTAAACGGGGAAGATATTTAGTCTTCAGCGAAGCCACTCTAGACTTCGCAGTAAGCAGCGAACATCTCGTACCACCAGCGAATTGGCTACGTATATACATGCAGCAGCCATACGCCCTTAGGCGTCGGCGAAGCCAAGGACTTGGCAGCTGGAACTCGACTCTGTATTTACATACCGAAGAATCGTAATTGATGGCAGCAGCAATAAATTGGCTTTAAAGTTTTGCCAGCTGGTGTCGAGGCGCAATGGAATCAACTAATCCCAATCTAACTTCTGACCAAGAGGGTCAAAGAGGCGAGGAGAAACAGATAAAAGGTTACGTTTGGTAGCTCGCAGCTCACTAACATTTTCGGCTGCCAGTGGATTCCCAGCGTTTTCGTTGAGTCAGTGTCGCTGAGCTATAATGACTTTTCATGACTCTGGCTGTTCGACCGGTGAGGGTGATTGGAAAACCACTTTGCTAGTTTGAAGCCTGCCGATTCTAGAATTTTATTCACCTCAGTTTGAAATTGGATGAGTGACCTTAAATCGTCGGATCCTGTCAGTAGGTCATCGACATAAAAGTCATTCTGAATGACTTTTGCACCGAGTGGATATTCGTAGACACCGCGTTGCTAGAAATGGTGCAGGCCCAGTGCCTGTTTAAAAGAAACATTTGCAAATTCTCTGATGCATCTGATCTCCACACTATGAGCTGGAAGTTCCTGTCATCTTCGTGCACTGAAATCTGCCGATACATCTTAGTGATGTAGGCAGTAATGGCATATTTGTGCAATCGGAAGCGAAGGAGTGTCGAAAAAAGCTCTTCTTGGACTGTCGGCCCGACCATCAATATGTCATTTAACGCAACTAGTGTGGATGTACGGCTTGAAGCGTCAAAAACTACGCGCAACTTGGTAGTCATGCTCTGCGGTCTTAACACACACTGATGCGGAATAAAATAGTGTGGCTCACTTGGGATCTTGTTGGTTGTGACCCAATTCTAGGTACTCGTTCATGAAGTCAAGATGCATTTTACGAAGTTCTGGATCTTTCAGAGTCCTTCTCTCCAGCGCCTGAAACCGCCGAGCTGCGGTTTCATACGAATGACCGAACAACTTACAATCACTTTTAAAGGGCAATCTAACTTGAAGCCTTCCATTTGGTAAAACCAATGTGGGTTTTAAAAATGACTGCTCATATTCAGCTTGTTCCGGAGTTAATCTTTTACTCTTCCCTTCTGAGGGTAGTTCTTCTAGGGTCCAAAATTTCTGGAGGGTGGCATCGATACTTGCCATATTTTCCTCGATTTAGCATAATGTGGTACTGACTTGTGCACTGGGTATTTGATCGTTGGCGTATTTACCTGAAATTATCTAGCCTAATAACGTTTTTTGCAGCGTTGGCTGTCTTGGACTGGTTTTGATCTGACCCACCGATAACAGATCAAAGAATATTTCAGCTCCCAATAATATACCAATCTTTTGAGATTTTTGGAAATCTGGGTCAGCTAGTTCGATGTTTTGTGGGATTTTCCAGCCATTAGCATTTACTGTGCGATCTGGATGGTTGGCTGATATCGAACGCATTACCCAAAAATCTGCCGAAAACTCGAAGTCATTTACCATTGATTTTACCAAGGCATTTAATTTGCCTTGGACTCTTTTATTGGAATTGCCAGTTCCAATAACATTCAGAGTCGACTTCTCTCTTCGAATTCGCAGTTTTTGTGCCAGCTCTTTAGTCATAAAGTTAACTTGAGACCCAGAGTCAAGCAAGGCACGAGGTGGCACATAACTACCGGAGCAACATTTCACTTTGACCACGGCTGTAGCTAATATGACACGATCTGGTACACTGCCAGTATTCATCGCCTGTGTTGTCGAAGGTTGACGCTCAGTCTCAAAGGTGGTCGGGTATTGGTGCAGCAGAGTATGGTGCGACCGATTGCATACCTGACACCGACTTGCTTTGCACTTTGAGACGGTATGCCCCTTGCGTAAGCAATTAATACACAAAGAAACCGACTTTGCGGACTCGAATCGCTGAAGAGCAGTCAAGGATTTAATTTTTTGGCATGATGTCAAATAATGGTCCTTTGAACAACAATGATGACAATTTAGCTCCTTAGAGTTTGACGCAACAAACAATGTCTTTGATCTGTCCAACTTTTGATTATTTGCTCTCTGCCAAGTGTCTGAGTTGTTAGATTTTATTTGGGACGAGGAAGCCTCTTCAGCAGAGAGGTGCTGGAATCTCTTATTGAGCATAGCTTCACACTCACCCCAAAGCGGTAACTTGTCATAGTCTAGTTGCTCTTCCCACTTCGAACGGGTTGCGGGATCTACCTTCGACATAACTATGTGAATTAGCATCGCATTTGAAATATGTTTATCGTCGCCCAGCGACAAAAGCGAGTCGCATACCGCAGACACAGAATCGATCATCGATCGCAAAGCTGACGCAGAAGGCTTCAGTATTTTATAAAGATCGAAAAGCCTGGAGACCGTGTTTAAAAATATAAGACATTTATTGTCATATACTTTCTTTAAACCAGCCTACGCCTTCTCTTCCGACATTTGGAAAGACTTTACTGTACCCAAGGCCTCACCGGACAGACACGACACCAAATGATTAAATTTTTCAATATCCGGTATTGTAGGATCATTGTGCACTAAACTCTGAAACAGACTCATGCAATTTTTGAAAACAGAATATTCCTCTTTAAATTTCGGTAATGACATCTTTGGCAGTCGCGAGTTGTGAGGTACAATAAACGACGCTTCGGCAATGGAAGATCTATTTTTTGCCAATATCGATTTAATGATCGACTTTGTTTCGACGATTATTTCCTTTAATCCCCACGGGCTGTGTCTTCCTCATCAATCTCTTCTATCTTCGACTGACACTTCATAAGCTTTTCGCTATGTGAATTCAGTATGTCCAGTCGGCACTCCAATTCGATGGGATCTAGTGACATAGTTTTTTCAAGAAGCCCCGTTTTTATGCGCAGGATGCTGTTTTTAGCAACTGCCGTTTGGCGCTTCAAGGATTTTAAGTCAAACATCTCCTTACTTGGAGAGAGACTCGACGTTGTAGATTTTTGCTTGCTCATTATTTAAAGAAAAAATAACTTTTTAGCTCAAATGAGTTTGAAGAAGATCGCTTCTGTAACTTGAGTTTGAAAGCTGAACTGGAAGTCTTTCAGCAAACGAAAACGAAAACGAAAGTAGTATATGAAATTTTACCAGCTCCAATGAGAACGAAAACAAAAAAAGCAGCATATAGTTGAGTATTGGATAAAAAAATTTTACTCTTGGCAAAATTTTCCAAAAATTTTAAATTTTCGAAAGTTGCAGATCAGATACAAATTATCTAAATGATTGAAATTAAATATATACGCAAATTGCGTTAAATTTTTAATAAAAGTCGAGAAGAATCGACAATAGTACTTGCAAACAATTAAATGGTAAAACGCGCACATCTACCTCTTGCCCCACTGTATCTCACTCCAAAGGCAGTATGTGTGTATGTATGTACTTATGCAGGCCTGCACGTATATATGCAATGTAGGCAATATATACTCGCATGCAAATAAATATGTAAATCAGCACAATTAAAATGGAAACAAAAAATGCCAATAATTGAAGCTTTTTAATTTGTGAGACGATTATTAGCAACTTTAATAATCAAGTCAAATACAAAACCAAATATTTCGTTTGCTTCAATTTTTCGCACTCAATATCTGGTTATCATGGACCGGTTTATTTCCAGCCTTCACTTCCCTTTTGCAGGCGATGCAGTCGCAGCTCATTCCCTCCGTGTCTATTGAAACGATGGTTTGTTCAGCTTCCAACAGCAAACGGCAATTTCAAGGTCCAGAGGTTTGTATGTACTTGGGTACAAATTGGTAGCGGTATAAAGCGGATAAAATTTTGCTTTTAGTTAGTTTTTTTTTTAATGGTTATATACAAGTGTACATATCGACAGTACTATTTTCGCGCACACAGCTGTATGTATCGGGTGTTTTTTTTACAGGTTTGTTTTTCGAATAGAGATAAAACTGGCATTTTGTGGTCAAATCTGGCAACTCTAATGTCATTTATGTTCAGTTTGGTTTGCCATTTCATCATGAACAGGTTGACAAAAGAACAACGCTTGCAAATCGTGCAAATTTATTTCGAAAATAATGGTTCAGTTCGCGAAGTTTACCGCGAGCTCCGTCAATTTTATGGTCGACATAATTGTCCATCAGAGCAATTAATTCGGTTAACCATGGATCGTTTTCGCACTACGTTTACTCTATGTGATAATACGCATCCGCAGAGACGTCGAACAGTGCGCACCGAAGAAACAATTGCCGCTGTAGAGCAAAGTGTTGAAGAGGACCCGAATGAATCGATTCGCCACCGTGCACAGCAATTGGAGCTTTGCTAATCAACTTTATGGAAGATTTTGCGCAAAGATCTTGGCTTGCGACGTTACAAGATCCAGCTTGTGCAAGAATTAAAGCCGCGAGACCATGCAATGCGTCGTGATTTTGGTGTATGGGCCGAAAATGAGATTGATCTCGATGCTGATTTTCATCGCAAAATTTTGTTCAGTGATGAGGCTCATTTTTGGTTGAATGGCTACGTCAACAAGCAAAATTGCCGCATTTGGAGTGAAGAGAATCCACATGAGACCCTTGAAACGCCATTACATCCACAAAAACTGACTGTTTGGTGTGCTCTATGGGCTGGTGGAGTCATTGGGCCATACTTCTTCCGCAATAATGCTGGAGAGGCAGTTACCGTTAATGGAGACCGGTATAGAGCCATGATAACCGACTATTTTGTTCCCGAATTGGATGGCATGAATGTGGATGAGTTGTGGTTCCAACAAGACGGCGCTACATGCCACACAGCGCACGTCACAATCGATTTATTGAAGGAAACATTCGATGAGCGCATAATTTCGCGGAATGGACCTGTAAATTGGCCACCAAGATCGTGTGATTTGACACCATTGGATTATTTTCTTTGGGGATATGTGAAGTCGCTCGTCTACGCCAACAAACCAGAAACGTTAGGGGAATTGGAAGCCAACATTCGTGGCGTTATTGCCGACATACGGCCCCCATAGGCTCGAAAAAGTGGTTGAAAATTGGACCTGTAGAATTGGCTTTATTCGAGCCAGCCGCGGCGGCCACATGCCCGAAATCATATTTAAACATTAATGGCATAAAATTATCCTTCCAATAAAGCCAAATTGATGGACCTTAAAACGATTTTCTTGTGTTTTATTTCAATTCGAAGTTCTATACCCCTAAAAAAAACACCCGATATATATAACTTTTTTTTTTGTGTTTTCGCAAATGGCTCACTGTCACTGCATCCAATGTCCACTGTGTTTACATAGCTTGTATTTTGTTTGTGTGTTTGTGCACTTGTTATATGCTTTATATTGTTCGTTTTAATGTCACGGACCGCGCAGGCAACTACGTTTTGTTTTATGTTTAATTTATTATTTAGTTATTTACTTTGTTTTTTTTTGTGAAAATAAAGCACTTTCTTGTTTTAATGTTTCGCACTATGTCCCTGTTCCGGCGCCATGAAAATTTGTCACTAATTTGTGCGAATTAATATTTGGTTTTACTTTACGTCACATATAATTTGAGGAGCGCGAACAATTGTGACTGCTTTAACTTTAAATTCACTGTGGTTGCCAACGTAAATAATGACCGCACGGTTCAGATAATACAATTCAAGTGTTTATTCATTTCAAATGTTTAATAACCTTAGCCTATAGTTGAATTCATACACTTAACCTAACGGCTTTACCTAGAGGTATTTAGGAGGGGAAAATAGCGGAAACGATAGAGAGTAAGAAGATGAGGTAAGTATACATGGGTAAGTACATAAGATGGTAAGTATATAGCGACAGTAAATTAAGCAAGGGTAAGTATATAAAAGTGTAGGAGATGGTAGGTATGAAGAAGTAAAGGCGAGAAGGTAAGTAAAGTAAAAACTAGGTATTTATGTAGAGATTCGTGTGACTGACTAACATTACACATGTTTATGTATAACAATGAATTTTCATAATTGGTTCTGCTTCGACACCGTTTACGTTAGTTTATTGTGTCCTTGTACAAGTTTTCAATTAAAATACTTCGTTTAATTTTAAAAAAATTTTGGAGCTGAATGCTCCGTGTTTATTGACTCAAAACTTAAGACTGACTTATCATAATACCATTTGTTTAAACTTAACTTATTGAATCGGCGAAATGCTTAGTTTACATTTCCGGCCCAACATAATGAAATTTTGTATTTATTTACCCAATTGGTGTTTAACAAGAATAAGAATTAATTAACTAGTGTCTACTTATTTATTTGCCTGATTGGCAATTTCCAAAGTAATTAAAAAGGATAAATAAAGTAAACCTAATTTAGTATGTAAGCAACACAGTGACATTTAGGCAACTGACAAATTTCAGCCCCGTTAGCGGCATGGTCAACTGTGCTAAGGGTTTCCCGGTTTTTATAATCGATTAGAAATTATGTAACATATTAAATGGCCAGAGGGCAGATATTTGTACGAAACTGTAGAAAAATTTCAACAAAAGAAACGAATCCCTGGTGTGATTGGTTCAATCGATTGCACGCACATTGCAATTAAATCCCCAAAGAACCTTAAAGAAATGTACTTTGATCGGAAAAGAACGTACAGTATTGTGTTTCAAGCTGTGTAGATGTCAACAAAAAATTCATTGACATGACTTGTGGTGACCAGGATCGCTGCATGATTACCGTGTTCTAATAATTGGACTTTATTCAGGCTTTGGACATTACTCTTTCAGGTTACAGAAAACCATTATGAGGATATGTTTCCGAATTAATTTTTTATAATCGGAGATTCGGCATGGCTGGTTCCACCTTTTAAGGACTGCGGAAATTTAAATGCATATCAACGAAAGTTCAACGAAATATATTATTCAACACGGATGGTGGTCGAAAATTGATTTGGACTACTGATACTGAAGTTTACTGAGCAAACGGACTTGAAGACAATAACCAACATAGTGGTCAGCGTATGTGTTTTACATAACATTTGTATTTTTTCGACGACTCGTGCGATGCCATCGATGTGAGTGATCAAAATGCGCTTGCAAACCTAGACGTAGCCTTTGGCAGAAGGCAAAACCTTTTTAGTTACTTCAGACAACAAAATATTATTTAAAAATTTCACTACATATATTTATATCATTAACTTCATTAATAAAAATATTGACATGGATTCATTGCTTTTCATTTAACTTATAATCTATAAAACTAAAACAAATTCAGAAGGAGTAACACATTAAAAATATTTCACATAAAAAATTCAATTCAGATCATTTTTTATTATAATTATCAGTAAAATAAAAACAAACAAAAAACCAGTTTCAGTGAAAACCTTTTATTGAATTTGTTGAAATGTTTTTGATGTAAATTCGTCGTGGTCGTTTTTATAAAAACCTTGTCCATTCTATAGTAAAATGTTACCGATGTTTTTTGAAAATTTGTTAAGTTGATCCTCTTATGCATCATTCTTCATATAAGGCATTCATGATTTATATTACATGATGGACAAGAACATCAACTTAAAAAATTTTCATAAAACATCGGTGACATTTTGCTATACAATTTACAAAGTTTTTATAAAAACGGGCACGATAAATTTACATAAAAATATTGCAAAAAATTCACTAAAAGGTTTTCACTGAAACTCACAGCAGCGTTTTAAAAAGCTGCTGCTAGAGAGAGTAATTTCTGTTAGCTATTTTTTCCTGCAATGCAACCTTTCTCCACTCTAAATCGCCGTCCTTCTTCCACCTCTCCATCAACATTTGAATCGGTTGAATGTCTTCGCTTTCTTTTTCTGTTCCTCCTCCAATTTCCTCAATTGGAATTTCTTCACGCCATATAGCTCTCTCACTGAACGTTTTCGACGTACTACTGGAGCTGGAGAAAAAGCCAATGTTGATGTAGGTGGTGACATTGACGACGATGGTGACGGTGATTGTCTGTTATCTGTTATCGGCAACGTCAATGGTATTGGAGATGGCAGGGGGGAGGGAATCCATGTTGACGCCTTAGCAGACAGCACACTTGCCGAAAGTGTTTCAAACAGTCTGTAACCCACATGAACCGTGTGGTCGTTTGAAATAATCGGACTTCATCCATTTGCTTGATATAGGATGCAAAGCACGGGCTGGCGCCAGTTCTGCTGTTGTTGTCTCGTGCCGACTTATAGGCCTGAAGAAGACTTCCCATCTTCAACTCCAAACAGAGCGGTGTCCTTTCTAAGACCTGGAAGTGGATTATGTATCTAAATACAATTTTTTAAAACACATATTTTTTGAACCTACCGTAATCGCGATTGATACCATGTATCCCAACACGTTCGCGTAGACCAACCTATATCTTTTTTGGGATCGAACTCCGCTTTCCGGTCCTTTTTTTGTGCCTTTTGAAATAACACACATATTTTAATTCATAATTTTATGTAAAATCTACGCAAAGCAATTTTACTTACCCATGATCTATTTTTATTTGTTTTGTTTATGTATCTATAAAACAAACAAGATTTGACAGTTGGTAGGAATTTCCCAAGTACTTTCCAGAGCCCATTCACAATAGAACTTTTTTTTCGCTTCACAACACTACATCTCAGTTCTTATATCATTTAGCCGAGTTGGCTCAACTCGCATATTTTTCCGAGTTAGTGTTGTTGATTTAAATGCTATTTCTTATCCTACCTAGTGTTCTTTTGCAACTAGGTTGCAAGGAAACGGGACCATTGTTGATGTTGGCCTCTTCAACTTTATCGCCATTTCTTGATTGAATTTGAGTTTGTTTGCTTTTACAACGATATACATCTAAAACGTCGCTTTTATTTTGGTTGCAATGTAAAAACGAGGTTGTCCAATTGCCAATACTATTGGGACAGCGAATTTGATTCGGTTGCTTAATCTTGTACAAGCGTCACCAGGCAGTCGGGTGTAGTTACATATATCGTTCATGAACTGGTCAATTTGTAAAGAGCATGATGTGTATTTGTAGTAGTGCAAGTTAAGCTAAACAATTATGGGACCGTTTCTTTCCACCCGAGTTGCAAAAGAACGCTCCAACTCGATAAATAAAATTTCCTTTATTTGCAAAAGAAACTCTGTTAGCTCTTTCATCCTCTGCTAGGGCAGGCACCTTGACGTGGTGCAGGGGCTTAATCAAAGCTCAAAACGGATCCTACCATCGAGAAGGGGAACCGTCGGACAGGTGATGCCTCAACTAGATGGTAGATACCGCTTGAGCACGATGACCAAGAACTGCCACCTCCTAATCCAGGGTGTTAAGCGACACCGTGCCCATTGGACAGTTTGCAGCCAGGAGGACAACCGGCTGTAATATAACGGCGTCTCATCGACACAGGGCCGAATCGAGGAGTAACGGTGGCCTTACCGCGACTACGGGCGGTGGCGCGGCGGACGATCAGAGTTCCCCAATTTTAAATATAGACCGTCAGTATTGCCTCTGCGAGAAAGCGGTCATAAGAACAAGCTGAATAACAAACAAACAAAAAACAACAACAACAAAAACAACACAAACAATAGAAACAACAAAAAAGGGAGACGGGAAAATCCCCTCCACGCAGACTTTTCCCATGCAGAGGCAGCCCTCTTCGCCGAGCATTCTCGGGACGATAGCGACGGGCCCACAACAAGTAGGGATGTAGCGAGGCACCGGGAGAAGGTACCCAGTGGGAATATGACTACGGGCAAAGCTGGGCACGAGCCAACAAGCGAGGCATCTGCCTCCAGTAAGCGCTCCTCATCCCCAGCATCATCAAAGGGACACCGATCCCCCAGTCCGAACCCCAGCCTTTTAGGGTGGTTAGAAGGCGCAGGCCCAGAAGGGGCAAACCACCACCTCTGCCCTCTCCAGGGAAGCCAGGAGCCCATGATGACCGAAGGAGATCTGGGCTTACCGGGTCGGCCGTCAAGTGGTATCTGAGATACCTGGGGCAGGAAAAGCTGGACTGAGGATGAGACTAGAGACCGAACCCGCACCCGCAGATGGGCGGAGAAGCGGGGAACTTAAGGCACATCACAGACCCGCGCCCGCCGTAGAGCGAAGAAGCGCGAAACCACCAGACTCAAAGGAACAACCTGCACCCGCTATTAAGCGGAGAAGCGGGTAAATAACACCCCAGGCACCTAACTCCAAAGGCAGCGGGTCCACCCACCTCCTCCACAATCGAACTCAGCAGGTCGGGAAGGAACTCAGGATTCAGTGTTGCCGGCGAATGGGACGGTACAGCCCACCAGCTACTCGGATGCCCTGAAAGGTATCCAGCTGGCGGTGTTGCCCGAGAACTATCCGGCGGTAGCACTAAGTTCAGAGGACCTGACAAATCTGCAGGAGGCAATAATGGACGAAGTTTTGATGGACCCACCCGTTAGCGTTTTGTGGAGTTTACTTTCGGCCAGGGCTGCTACTGGTCGACTGTAAAGATGAGAACACTGCAACATGGCTTTCGAAGGTAACGGCCACACTCGGAGCCTGGAAGGGCATGAAGCTCTACACGAGGAGAGGAGAGGAGATACCTCCCAAACACAATGATGATGGCATTCCTCCCGAGGAGTGCGGACAAGCCCATCGAGCACGCCATCGGGGTGCTAAACGCCAAAATGAGGGAATTCATACCTCTGCTTCGCGTATAGTGAGCAGGAGCTGAGGGTCTACAAAGTTCAGGTAGGGTGCCTGAAGGAAACCAGTAATAAGGTAATATGGGATCTCTCATCTGAGAGGCCTAGAGCTTGTATAGTGCTTAAGAACAATATTTAATACTTTTTCATTACAGAATATCTAACGTAGGATCTGGTAGCGATGCAGACAATATTGGAGGTGGACAAAATCTCCATGAACGTGGTTTTAGCGGCCCCCTACTTTGCTGGGGACAACACCATACCCCCAAAAGAGGCCCAGGAACTAATAAGGTACTGCGAGAAGGCCAAGCTGCCGATGCTTATTGGTTGTGATGCCAACGCGCACAATGTGGAGTGGGGCAGAACCGAGACCAACGGACACGGTGAGTCCTTATTAGAATATATTATAAGCAGTGATCTAAGTATACATAATGTTGGGCACATACCAACATTCATTACCACAGCTAGAGAGGAAGTACTTGACATAACACTCAGCAAAAAAGTGGCTGACGATGTGATCGCGCAGTGGGAAGTTTCCTCGGAACCCTCTCTGTCAGATCACAGAATCATCCAGTTTAAGCTGAGCGCTATGATAACGAACGGTAATCCAAAGAGGAACCCCAGGAGAACGAACTGGGAAAAGTTCAGCAACACATTAAGCCTAAATTTGCCTAGTATAGGGCACATTCAAAGGAAGACAGACTGTATAGAATTAGAAAAGAGGGTGCGAAGATTCTATGACGTTGTTGGTGCCTTCCACTGTAGCTGCTCTGAAACCAAACCAAAGGAGAAGTCCAAGACTCCATGGTGGCCCCAGCACCTCTCATCCTTACGCAAAACCGTGCGAAGGCTTTTTAACAGAGCTTCTGTGAAGACATCACTTCCACGCCGACAGCGGCAAGGCTTCACAAAGCGCTAGCCAAAGACAAGGTAGAAACTAGACTAGCTATCAAGCTACCTAATGGTACGTATACCGCTAGTGAAGAGGAAAGAGCGCTGGCTCTGTTGTCGACTCACTTCCCTGATGCATCTGCGCCTGAATATGAGTCCTATATAGGGGAAATGAGACCATCACCATCTGATTGGGAACTAGCTAAAAACTTATTTACGCAACACTCAGTGAGATGGACTATGAATTCGTTTGAACGATATAGGTCTCCGGAGATGGATGGTATCTTGCCAGTGTTATTGCAACAGGGCGGCGATCAGATTATCCCACACTTGGTAAAGATAATGAGGGACTCCCTTGCATTGTCATACATTCCAACTGTGTGGAGGAGAGACAAGGTAATATTTATACCCAAGGTTGGGAAAAGGGACCACTCCCTGGCGAAGTCTTTCAGACCAATTAGCCTAACCTCCTTTGTACTGAAAACAATGGAGAAGATCATAGGCAATGAAATCTGGTCAAAAACTCTGCGGTGGAAGCCACTAAGTCAGCATGCGTATAGAGCGGGAAGGTCCACTGGCACTGCCCTTTACCAGCTATCGACGGAGATACAGAGCGCTTTTGACTGTGGGGAGACCGTAATATGTTAATTTCTGGACATAGAAGGCGCCTTCGATAACGCCACACATACGGGGATATGCAAGGCTTTGGAGAGAAGGCAGGTACAAGCGCCAATCTGTCAATGGGTAGAAGCACTGCTTAAGACTAGAACGGCGGAAACTAGTGTAGCGGACAAGGTAATACAGGTGAAAACCAGTAGAGGTTGCCCACATGGGGGAGTTTTATCGCTTCTATTGTGGAGTCTTGTAGTAGATGAACTCCTACAAGAACTAACCGATAATGGAATTTCGCTGCCAAGGATACGCAGACGACATTGTCATTATAGCTAGAGGCAAGTACGAAAGCACATTATGCGATATTGTGCAAAGAGCACTAAACCTGACAAAGGCATGGTGCGCTGGAGGGGGCTTAATATTAATCCACTGAAAACAGCCATTATAACTTTCTCTAGAAAAAGGAAGCTACCAGCAATGAGAACGATCTCATTGGAAGGTACTCAAGTTCCTGTGGTAAGCAAGGTGAAATACCTGGGTCTAACCATGGACTCTAAGCTGCTCTGGAGAGAACATGTAGATGCAACAGCATCCAAAGCAACTAAGGCAATAATGGTGTGCAGACGTCTAGCAGGTAAATCCCGGGGGTGCAGCCCGAACATACTGAGATGGATGTATACCATGATAGTCAGGCCGATAGTAACGTATGGTGCAGTGGCATGGGTCTCAAGGGCATCGCTGTCAAGAGTGAGGAAGTCGCTTACCAAGCTCCAATGGCTGGCATGTGTATGCCTAACGGGAGCAATACGTTCATGTACAACGGGGGCGCTGGAAGAGATAGTGGACCTGACACCACTGCACATTAACATAGAACCCTAATTAACATAATTAAGAAAGGGCATGGGAAAGGTAAGATTATATCATCCAAAAACATGGAGAAGCTAAGCATCCAGCTTCCTCTTGCTCAGCTTCCAAGTGATGAGATCATCAAAGTAACTAAATTTGAGAAAGGATTCAAAATGGAATTAGGAAACAAAGTTTCATGGATTACACCCTCGCTGGAAGGACACTTCCGAGCAAGCACCCTGCACTGGTATACGGATGGATCAAAGACTTCGGAGGGTATAGGGGCCGGGTCTTAGGTCCCAGAACACACCTGTCTGTGCCAATGGGTAAGATGCCAAGCATCTTCCAGGCGGAGGTGTACGCCATCCTCCTGTGTGCAGAGGTAAACTTGAAAAGGAACTATCGCAATGAGCGGATAGTCATTGCAAGTGACACCCAAGCAGCACTTAAGGCACTATCATCGTATGAGATCAGATCCTTATTGGCGCTTGAGTGTGTAGAAAAACTCAACTCTCTAGCAACCCAAAATCAATATATAAAAACGATTTAAGTCTTAAATATAAATTCCCCATGTATTTTCTTAGGTCGAATTCATAATACCACAGTTTTTTCACTTTACAACACTACATCTCAGGTCAGATATCATTTTACCGAGTTAGCTCAACTCGCATACTTCTCCGAGTTTGTGTTTTTGCTTTACACGCATTTTGTTGTTCCACCTAGTGTTCTTTTGCAACTAGGTAACAAAGAAACGGGCCCTATATTACTCGTCATTAATTTTACATACCTTTACTTTAGTAATTTTTCTGCTATTATGTCTACGCATACTGATACCGATCGCGCCTGTAAAGTATTCCAAGGCGGAACCGACGGTTGACTCCAGATGAACAACACTCACTCTTTCTCTATGAATTTTTTACTGACTATTATTTCTTTATTGAGTTTGCGTCCACGAAGTGCAAAATTTTTGGTGTTAAGCAATTTTCACCATTATTGTTCTGCAACTCAGGACGCTTCAAGTCATGTTCATTAATTTGTGCACGAGCTTAATCACTGTGGATATTTGTTAATCACCCTAATAACTGTAATATTAATATCTTGAACGCAATTAAGTATTTTTAATTTGCTAAAAATGCTCCTATACACATTTTTTCCACATTTTCTTGTGCTGCAAATTCACGTAATTTACCAATAGAAATGTCAGTTCTTGACATTACCATCTATAGCGAATTCAGATTTTGACATTACTCTCACAAAAATACGAAAACAAAATACATGTGTTTCTTTATACTACACTGCGTAACAAAAATTAAAAAAAAACCAGCGGTCATGATTTTGTTAATAGTTTTTATTAACATTAGTAGCAGTCTTACGAACTGTGTTTTTTTTTCTTTTTTTGGATTGGCTCTAGTTTTTGAGATAAACGAAACTTAAGAAATTAATGAAAAAAAAATATATGACCCAGTTCCAGACGAGAAAAGATCATTCTTCCACCACCTCACATCAAGCTTGGGCTAATGAAACAGTTCATCAAAGCCCTTGATAAGACAGGTGACTGTTTCGAATATGTATGCAAAAAATTTCCAGTCCTTAGTATGGAAAAATTAAAAGCAGGAGTCTTCGGTGGTCCTCAAATTCGTACCCTTCTAAAAGACACTGAATTCTTAAACCATATGTCACAAATTGAATCTGAAGCCTGGCTAAGCTTTGTTAATGTAGTCAAAAAATTTTTGGCAAATCATAAATCATCAGACTATACAAAACTAGTTGCTGATATGCTTCTCAATTTTCGCAAACTAGGAGCTAAAATGAGCATTAAATTACATTATTTACATAGTCATTTGGACAAATTCCCGGACAACCTAGGCGATTACAGTGAGGAACAAGGTGAACGGTTCCAACAGGACATAAAAATAATGGAAGAAAAATACCAAGGTCGATGGGACGATCACATGATGGCGGACTACTGCTGGAACTTAATACGGGATTGTCCTGAGCAACGACATCATAGGAGGTCCTACAGAAAAAATTTTTTGTAATTTTTTTAAAATTAATTAATGAAAAGAATATTTTTTTTTATTTTTATGCATGCGCGCAATAAAAATATAATTTAAATCCATATTGGTATTTTTAATTAGGTTTTTTCGTGAAATATTTAAAAGTCTTTATCTGAAAAACTAGAGCCAATTCGCCAAAACTGATATTATTTTCGAAATCAGCGCCCCAAATTACCCTAAATCGGCTTAAAAATCTCCGACCGCAAAATTTTGTTTCGCAGTGCTATCATCATATATGAATTCGCCTTGTTTACAGCCTTTGAATTTGCACCTTCTTAAATACGGCAGCTCACAGCTTTTAAGTTTGCAGCCAACATGCAGCCAGTGAACAGTTAACAACTTTAATGTTTGTAGGGGATGTGCTGTCAACTATCTACTTTAGAATTTGCAGCCAACGCCATGCTGACAAACTACTGACAACTTTTGGGGTTTGCAGCCAAAATGCTGCCGACGAAAAACGTGCTGCGGACGAATAGCTTACAACTAAGAGTTCGCAGCATATGTATCGCTGAGTTCTGTATTTTTAGCCAACGTACCGCCGACGAACACTTGACATTTGACATTTATATATTTTGCACGAAATTAGCCTGCTGCAGGAAAATGAATAGCACGTCAAATCCTAATGGTTTTTAGACCGATTGGCTACGTAACTGGATCAAACCACAGCCAACGCCATGCTGACAAACAACTGACAACTTTTGGGTTTTGAAGCCAAAGTGCTGCTGTCGAACAAATTATACTTTTTGGATTTGAAAATAAAGTACTGCTGAAGTTCAGCTTTGTAGCCAACGTGCTGTGGACGAACAGCTTACAACTAAGAGCTTGCAGCGTGTGTGTCGCTGAGTTCTATATTTGCAGATAACGTACCGCCGACGAACAATTTACTTAACATTTAAGTATATGCTGTGCACAAAAATGAAGATGAATATCACAACAAATCCTAAATACGTGCCTATTTACAAAATATAATCGCTTTTATTACCTTTCTGACACCAAAAATATAGGCCAACTTTTTTTCTATTAATTTAGTGTTAAGCATATATAAAGTCTTTCATTTGACTAATATAATTTTAATTGCAGCTTTTGTATTTAACACTCTATCACGTCGCCCGTTCACACTCAAAGGCCGTTCGATCGAGTTTAGGAAAACTTCTTTGTGTATCGAGTTTTGGAAAACTTTATCATATTTATATAGTTTTAAGCATAGTCTATCAATTTAGCTCTCTATAATTTTATAAATATAGTAGCTCTCTATAACGTCACCCGTGCACAATTGTTCGCTCCTCGATTTCAACTGCCGCTAACTCCCATTTATCCTGTTTTCAGTTTCAGTCCGTCTTTATATTCATTCGTCCGTTATTGTCTTTTTACACAGTGATATGTTTATGATAGTAAGTTTACCAGTAGTTTATACTAGTAATCACCAGTAGTTTATACTAGTAATCACTTCCTATTTATGTCTGTTAGCCATCTAGACCTACGCCTGTGTGAGGTTTCGGTTTGTTTCTGACAATTTTAAACTTATATAAATAGATTTTTTTACTACTATATTTATTTTTTCTTAAAGTTTGAGTCAATTCTGTTTAATAATAAGGTGCAGGTCTTAATTCTGTTCAATAATAAAGTTCAAATAAGTTCTTAACTTAAGATTACTTCGTATTTATGAGCTGGATCCAATTGAAGTTATTTCCAAAAATATAATCAAATCGTAAAAGTGTTTAAGCTTAAAAGGTATACACAAAAATATTTTAAAAATTGCATACAGAATCATAATAACGAGAAAACCGATTTATATATATAATTCCAAATTTTCCGCAATTGCAAAATTGCTTGAAGCAATTGTTACTAATCAGTTGAAATATTCGATCCCTACAACAATTTCAAACTCTCTGCTAAAAATTATGACGGATGCTGATTTAAAGGAAGTTCTATGTATAATCCAGTAACGAAGGCACAATGATTTGTTATTTTCGTCTGTAATGTGCTAACGTTCCTGGTACTGTTCAAGGTAACATCAAACCATAGAACAACAAAAAAACGCAGAGTATAACAACGATAGAATATTTAGCGCAGCGACAGTACCAAAATAGTTAACGCAGACATAAGAACGGAAGCGCTTGCCAGCAAGTAACATCAGTAGCAGTCCAATATTGTGGTAATCGCCGGTTCAGCAATTTAGACGCACACTTCCCTCCACGTGAGGTTTGCAGTATTCAGGTGGACTCCCCGCAAAGTGTTTAGATAACAAAGGAGTTATAGGCGCAAGTGAACTCAAACACGAAACACACACGCCGCAGCGTAAATATTTTCTAACCGCCCTAATGCGCGTGTATGTACGCATACATATGCAACTGCGAATTACTCCGTATTTCCTGCCGGATAATTCCTTTTGCTAACATTTTCCAATAATTGCTTTCCAATAAAACTGCGGTTGACGGCAACCGTACGTTTTTTCATAATTTCACTCGATCACAGGATTTCAAGAGCGACACAGGTCTACCACGGATTCACACCACAGATAAAGCAACATTCATGTATATCTACATATATGCAATTGAATAAATCTTCATTATACATTTTAAAACTAAACACAATCTTTTTAATTTCTATTTTCAAATATCCAACCGTGCGTCTTGACATTTGTACATGGTCCTTCGAGCCGAGATAAAGATACAGTCCACTCAAGTGATTTTTTTTTGTGAAAACGAAATAGTGATACAATTCAAGTAAAATTATACAGTGCTAATTCCGTTTGTCCGCGAGCGACAACAACAAACACTAACGGTCGTACACACACACGCACAACAGTGAACAGTGGTACGGTATTGCAACAATTCAATCCATCGAATTTTAATTTAAAGTTTTATTTTGGATTTTTCTCTTTTATTAACTTTAAAGTAAATCGGCATAACTCTTTGTTCAATACTGTTCATTGGCTTAGCACAATTGTTTATTTGCAAGTCACTATTTCACTGATTCGAGCAACACTATTTCTATTGCACTATTGCGTTTTCACATAATCACTTTTGAGCCTTTGTTGTAATTTTGTATATATACATACATAACTAACAAGTAAATCACCAATAACACTGGTACATAATTAAGTACCCACTTTACTTGTTAAAGCACAGTTATATATATACGTCGACACATTTTGGGTGGCAAGTGTTTTTTTTCTTTTGCATCAAGTGCCATTTTCACACATTAGCGTGGCACACATTAAAAAAAAAATTAATTACCATTTGACTGAAATTAAAAGAAAATCATTAAATAAAGATACAGACATATAAAAATTTACTGGTGATTGTCATTTTGTGGGACTTTTTTAAAAATATCAGATTTAGGTTACTTCAGTAAATCCTTCTTAGCTTTCATTATGGATTCATACATCCGTTTAGCAGAATCTGTCGCAGAGTTCGATGCTGACTTCAACAGCACTCCCGCCTCCGAACAAAATAAGCACGGTCTTACTATCCAGCAAGACGAATTAAAAGTGTTATGGGAGAAAACGAAGGCAGCGTACGATACGCTAGTGAGCTCAGAAGGTTTAAGTAAGGAAGATGTTAGGGCGATAAAAAAGAAATATAGAATATGTTTTTCGACATATGTGAAATGCATGTCTGCTATGGCTACTCAAGCAGAAGCATTAACTAACTTACAAAAGGATGTAGCGGAGCAGTCCGTCCGCGAACACAATATCCACCTTCCACCGTGCGATACAGACGTGTTCAAGGGCGACTATCTGTCATGGCCAACATTCCGTGATATGTTCACGGCCATCTACATCCTCAATAAGCGCCTCACCCCGGTTGAGAAACTTTTTCATCTCAACCATAAGACACAAGGGGAGGCCAAAGAAATAGTAAGAAAGTGCCCCCTAACGAATGAAGGCTTTACTACAGCGTGGAAAACCCTGTTCGAACGCTATGAAAACAAGCGTATTCTAGTCAACACGCAAATAAAACTATTGTTTAACTTAAAGGCAATAGAATTTGAGTGTGGTAGCTCAATAAAAAGTTTGCAGCGGGAGATAAACAATTGCTTATCAGCCCTTAAGAGTCATCAAATTGACATATCGAACTGGGACGCAATTGTCGTTTATCTCTGCTCGACGAAGCTGCCTGACAGTACATTGGCTCTATGGGAACAAACAAATTCCTGTCCAATCGTTTTCAGACCCTTGAGACATTGTCAGGGTTGAAGGATGGTAGAGCTGTCAGAGTGCCAAAGCCGCCACAAATCACACATCATCCTTTCGAAACCCCAACAAAAAGAGTTGGCACCTTCCAAGTAAGCGTGACCAATTTTACTTGTAAAATGTGCCATACAAACGAGCACAAATTGTGCAGCTGTTCCCGATTCCTACAGCTAACACCTACAAACAGATTGAACTTTTTAAAGGAAAATAATTGTTGCCTGAATTGCCTTAGTTCCGGACATACTGTGTCAAGATGCACAAGTTCATATAATTGCAATACGTGTCACTCGCGACATCACACGCTCCTGCATCTAAATGAAATTCAGCCAAAGGCAACGACGCGTTGGACGTCTTCAAGGCCTGCCGATGATTCTCCATCGACATCTAGGCAGGCGCAAGCACAACGTGATTCCGATAAAGCAACAGAAAACGCAAACAGAAATTTTAAGTCCTGCTTTGCGAATTCAAGTACAGGTGTGCTATTAGGAACAGCTCGCGTAAACATACGTCTCAATGGCACAGATTTTGCTGCACGAGCACTGATTGATTCTGGTTCTGAGTGTTCCTTTATAACAGAGAGGCTCAAACGCAGAATCAATCTATCTGCAAAAAAGATCCACGCCCAAGTTTCGGGCATCACAAACTCGGTAAATGCCCAGGTTAAAGAAGCATGCAACATACAATTGCGGTCCCCCGTCGACCCATTGTTTAGCTTGACTGCAACTGTCCTGGTTTTACCACAACTAACCGGAAATCTGCCTACAACAAATATAAGCGCGACAACGAGGCAAGAATTTCCGGACCTGGTATAAGCGGATAAAAGGTTTTTCGTAAATGAACAAATATACCTCATTCTTGGTGGAGACATTTATCCACAAATCATATTAAGTGGGATAAAGAAAAACGTCTTGAGGACACTTCTAGCCCAAGAAGCCGTATTCGGCTGGATTATAACTGGTAGTTCGGATACTACAAATACAAACAGAAATATAGTTTCGTGCTTCAGCGAAGTTGCGCTGGATAAGCAACTTACGGCATTCTGGGAGTTAGAAGGTTTACCCAAACCAAAAGCCTCAATGAAGATGATAAATATTGCGAAGAGCTTTATAAAAAGACCACTATCAGAACTAATGAGGGAAAATACATAGTCTCGTTACCATTCCGACAGGAATTTCCAGTAACCATACAACTAGGCCCTTCTCTTAAAAAAGCCTGCTCTCAATTCTTCCGGAATGAGACACGGATAGCCAAGGATCCCGTCCTACAAAAAGAGTATAATAGGGTGTTAGCAGAGTATGAGACACTAGGACACATGACGAGAATAAATAGTAACATTTCAGCGGACTCATGTGAAAATTACTTCCTGCCTCATCACGCCGTTACAAAGGCAGAGAGTACCTCAACTAAAGTTCGCGTGGTTTTCAACGCCTCAAGTGCAACCGCTAATGGAAAAAGCTTAAATGACGTCCTCCTACCAGGTCCAGTACTGCAATCAGATCTTCCGATACTGATTCTACGCTGGAAATTATACAGATACGTTTTCAACAGTGACATTGAGAAAATGTACCGACAAATCTGGATAAACGACAACCAGTCGAAATATCAGCGCATCGTCTTTCGGGCAAACCCGAACAAGTCAACGAGCCTATATGAACTAAAGACGGTTACGTTTGGAATAAACTGTGCTCCTTACCTGGCGATAAGAACACTGTTGCAGTTGGCCGATGACGTAGAAAGCTCGCATCCAATAGCAGCTAATATTATAAAGGCAAGGGACGAAATTTCTACGGTACTGCGGTCAGCAGGTTTTCCCTTACGAAAATGGACGGCCAACTGCGAGGATATAATTGCAGACATTCCAAAGAAGGATCTACTAAGCGAAGATTTTTTGGAATTCGAAGACACCAGCACAGTTAAGGCTCTTGGAATAAGATGGAACGCCCATTCGGATTATTTTTACTTCCTAACAAGACCAATGGAGCATAGTGACACAATCACTAAAAGGTCGATATTGTCTTCGATCGCCAAGCTGTTCAATCCGCTAGGATGGCTTGCGCCCATTGTAATAGTAGCCAAAATATTGATGCAAAACATTTGGCTGGAAGGCACAGAGTGGGATGAACCTGTGTCTTTAACTACTTTGGAAAAATGGCAAAATTTCACCAAACATTACCGCGAGATAGAGAGGATTAAGATACCGCGTTTGGTCTATTTTTCTCCCGCCCATGACGTCGAAGTACATGGCTTCTGCGATGCTTCAGAAAAAGCGTATGCAGCTACGGTATACTTACGGGTTAAGCAGGGTAGTGAAGTTCTAGTGAATCTGCTGGTAGCAAAAACAAAAGTTGCTCCAGTTAAAACTATTTCCCTGCCCCGATTAGAACTATGCGGCGCGGTATTGCTCGCCGAAAGTATTGAGTCGGTACTTGGCAACCTACCACTAGGACAGGTACAAGTACACTTATGGACAGATTCCACAATTGTGCTTGCATGGATACGTAAACCTCCATGTTCGTGGTCAACGTTCGTAGCACATCGTATATCCAAAATACTCGACAAAGTCGGAAATACTGACTGGCTTCATGTGGAGTCGGCATCAAATCCAGCAGATATGGCAAGCAGAGGAGTTCTCGCCTGCGAATTAGTCGATAACACTCTGTGGTGGCATGGCCCTTCTTGGTTGCAAGAAGACAAGGAAAATTGGCCAAGACAAGAGACAAACTATAACACCAACGTCGAAGAAAAGAGGGCGCATTTATGTGCAACCGTAACAATAAAAAATTTTGATGACATTCTCGATAGGTACAGATTTACCGAGAGCTTTGAGAATCTTGTCATACATCATGAGATTCTACCAAAGCACTCGTCCGAACAAAAAAGCTTCCTTTCGAGCAGAGTCTTGTTTAATTTCATCCGATGAAATTAAGGCAACGACACAACGCTTAATAATCCTTTATCAGAAGCAATACTACAGTGATGAATATTCGAACCTAGAGTCACAGAAACCCATCGATAGAAAAAGCGAAGTGCTACCCCTTAACCCTTTCTTAGATCAAAATGGGATTATGAGGACTGGAGGTCGTCTTGGCGCATCGCTAGATTTAGCGTACAACGAGCGTCACCCAATAATCCTTCCTTATAAGTGCCGATTAGCCCGTCTTGTTGTCCAATTTATCCATCAAATCTCCCTGCATGGCGAGAACCAATTAATGCTGCGTCTCATTAGAACTCAATACTGGATTCCCCGAGTCAAAAATATGGTAAAGGCTGTCATCCATAATTGTAAGGTCTGCACAATCCACAGAAAACAAACCCAAACGCAGCTTATGGGAGTGCTTCCTCAGGAACGCACCTCCTTTTCGCGTGCATTTACAAACACGGGTGTAGATTTCGCAGGACCTTTCGATATCAAAAACTTCCGCGGCAGAGGTTGTCGCATCTCAAAAGGTTACGTCTGCCTGTTTGTGTGTTTCGCCACTAAGGCTATACACTTGGAAGCCACCAATGACCTTAGCACTGCATCTTTTTTGGCAGCTTTCGCTAGGTTCATAGCCAGGAGAGGATGCCCAAAAAATGTTTACTCCGACAATGGCACCAACTTTGTCGGAGCTTCGCGATCTCTACGATCAGAATTCAAAGCATTTATAACTGAAGCGCGAAATAACATAATGATTAAATATAGCCATCAGATAATCACATGGCATTTCTTACCCACTGCAGCGCCTCGAATGAGCCTTCCGACTTGGAGCCTCTTACCCCCGGTCACTTCCTAGTAGGTGGACACCTATTAGCTCCACCTGAACTAGAAATCAACGAAAGCCCTGCCTCGATCGTAAACCGATGGCAGAAACTTAAAGCCCTACATCAAACATTTTGTAAAAGATGGAAAGCTGAATATCTGCTGGAAATGCAGAAACGTACAAAGTGGACACATCCACAAACTAACATCAAAACAGGAGATCTTGTGGTTATAAAAGAGGATAATCTACCGCCTAACATGTGGAGACTGGGACGAGTCATCAACTTACACCCAGGCTCGGATAACCGGGTACACGTCGTCGACATCTATACTACGAAGGGACAAACCAGCAGACCAATAACGAAATTGGTATTGCTGCCCTTCATCGAAAATACCGCTACTTCCCCTACCCAAGGATAAGTACTTAAAACAAAAAAAAAAAAATATTTCATAAACAGTACGTGAAGTACAAGAAAATAAAGAATTCTGCACTGCCATTTTTTCTAAATAATATAAGTACTTAACTTGAAAATGTACCGATGCGATCACACCCAAATACCATTTTTACAGTGGGTGATGAAAGTTTTTGGACACTTGGCGCATAAATGCACCAAATACATAATAAATACATAAATACATAAATACATAAAATTTACGATAAAATACATATATATATATGCATACAATTTTTGTCATGCCATAATTTCATAAAATAAAATCATTTTTTTTTCTTTGGTTGTTTTGTTCCATATCACTTGCCACCCAATATTACTACCACTTTCAACGGGTGGCGGCTCGGAAACCTATACTTTCCGACCGTCACTGCAGCATGAACGGCGAAGGCACGGCTCGGAAACCAGTCCTTTCCGACGGCCCAGGCAGCGCGGCTTTGGATCCCGTCCTTTCAGACCGTCTGTTCAGAAAAAAGAAACGACGAGCGACTGGCGTGGGAACTCGTCCTTCCCGACCAGCTCAGCATCAGCGAACGGATGGCTCGGGAACATGTTCTTTCCGACCATCTGATATCCAAAAGAATTGGCGGCGAGTTGACTCGGGAACACGTCCTTCCCGATCACTACGAGGAAACGCCCTATATAATTACCCCAACTAGCGCGACAACACACGTATCGGAGCGGCTCAAGGAAACAACAAGCAAGCGGCTCAACAAACAAACAAACAGAATAATATTTTTTAATCAAATATGTGATGTGGTGTGAACCAGTAGTAGACTGTTGTCAACGCTCAGGATTTTTGCTTACCGCAAGGGGGCCGGCATGTTTACGCCGCAGCGTAAATATTTTCTAACCGCCCTTATGCGCGTGTATGTACGCATACATATGCAACTGCGAATTACTCCGTATTTCCCGCCGGATAATTCCTTTTGCTAACATTTTCCAATAATTGCTTTCCAATAAAACTGCGGTTGACGGCAACCGTACGTTTTTTCATAATTTCACTCGATCACAGGATTTCAAGAGCGACACAGGTCTACCACGGATTCACACCACAGGTAAAGCAACATTCATGTATATCTACATATATGCAATTGAATAAATCTTCATTATACATTTTAAAACTAAACACAATCTTTTTAATTTCTATTTTCAAATATCCAACCGTGCGTCTGGACATTTGTACAAGTGTTTAAATAAAAAAAAACCTTTTATTTACAATGAAACGATTTTTCTAATAAACTGGGAAACTAAAGAGGAGTGAGTTTTACTTTCGATACAACTTTCTTCAATATGAAGAAAAACTGTGAGTGTGAAATTGAAAGAAAAATTGCCTAAAAACCAAACCGTGTAATCACTAAGCCCCACTTGCGGAAAATCCAGAGTTAATTTTATAAATAAAGAAATAAGTAACTCAGAGTTATGTTTTTAATTTCGTAGCCCAAACATTGTCTTGCATCAAATAAATCCAGTAACCCAGGATATGTACATACATTTCTTTTTTGATATTTTCTTTGAATTTTATGAATTTATTGAAATTTAAAATCAAAATAATTTTTGGCGGTTTTAGTACAACAACGAAATGCTTGGTATGCTTGATCTCCAATCTCGTGGAAGTGATCGCACAACAACGAAATGCTTGGTATGATTGATCTCCAATCTCGTGGAAGTGATCGCTTCGCTTTGCCAAAGCTACTTAAAAAGAGTTGGAGCCAACGTATTCGCTGGCATCCTCATTATTGTCAAAAAAAGACATTCGAGTTTCAAATTTTGTCGTTTATTTCAAAAAAATTTGTTTGACAAATTACTTTTTTTATTTATTTACTAGGTGGCAACGGTTGCGCGAGGCTTCGCCACGCGCTTTCTGTTTATGTATATGTATAAGAAATTACTTACTATTAGTTACTTTGGTTCTGAAATAGTTTGATTTTGCATTTACCTTAATTCCTAAATATACAAACTCATAAAAATAACAATTCTATGTTGCTTACAATTGCAATTAAAACTTTTTATTGGACAAACATCAAACAATTTCTTTGTATACCATATGCGTACCTCCCTCTGCAAGGACAAAAAGGTTTCTTTTCGATGTAACACGTGGTGGGGCTACGTACAGTTGTCCGTGTGAAAAACATGGCTTACTCAAATCCACTCCGGTTACATTAAATGTTTGCCCCTGTGCCTTGCTTATGGTCATTCCAAAACAAACCTTTACCGGAAACTGAAGTCTTTTAAATCGAAATGGCAAATCTGTAGGTATCATCGGAATTCTAGGTATTAAGGTAGATTTTCCAGTGCCACAACCAGTTAAAATAGCACATTCAACCAGATAAAAATGTAACCTTTTTACCTGCAGGCGAGTTCATTGCATAACAGTGGGGGACTTAAATTTCGCAATAAAATTATTGGAGCTCCAACTTTTAAAGTAAGTTTGTGGAGAGGCATACCTGAAGGGTTCATAGAATTTAGAAATTCCGTTGGGTAGTGCACAGCTTCTTCACCGTCGACTACTGTATCCACCGAGCAATATTCTCTCGTTTGTGCGTGGAATTTTACCAATACCAATTCGTTAATTTTTTCGACTTGTTCATTAGTAGGTGTTAATATTGCTCGTTCCTTTAACCAGGATACAGGTTTATAAGCAAGTTGGTCTATTGTGGGATATATTTTGTCAATCAGTTGTTGATGGTCGGTGACTGAAACGCATATATCATTATTGAAGGAGATTTTCCCACAAACTGTTGGAAGCTCACCGTTACCAACTTTCAGTAACATGTCAGCAAACATCCTGTTATCTTCTGTGGCTTTAAGCACTCTCATGTTAATCTTGAGTGCTAATTTTATTACATGGGACCAAAGGTATGATCGTTTTAATGACGCATTCACCTCATCAGCCCTGGTTCCTCTAGATATAACTGGCACTATTTGACGGAAATCTCCTGAAAATAATACCGTACAACCACCCATAGGTGTGTTCGTACTTCTTAAATCGCGCATGGTCCTATCTAGGGTTTCAACTGACGCTTTATGTGACATTGTGGCTTCATCCCAAACTATCAGTGAGCACATCTAGATAAGCTTAGAAGTATTACTTTGCTTAGAAATGTTGCATACGCTGGCACAATCGTCAGAAATATTTAGAGGAAGTTTAAATGTAGTATGCCCCGTTCTTCCACCTTCTAAAAGGGTAGCTGCGATCCCAGAAGACGCTACCGCAAGGGCAACGTTACCGCCAGATCTTAATTTAGTGAGAAGTAAATTTATAAAAAAAATTTTTCCCGTGCCGCCAGGAGCATCAAGGAAAAATATCTTTCCGTCCTTGTATTGTGTACAAAGAAATTTTTTGATGTGTGTCCAATAAAAAGTTTTAATTGCAATTGTATGCAACATAAAATTGTTATTTTTATGAGTTTGTATATTTAAGAATTAAGGTAAATGCAAAATCAAACTATTTCAGGACCAAAGTAACTAATAGTTAGTAATTTCTTATACATATACTTACATAAACAGAAAGCGCGTGGCGA
Source organism: Anomoia purmunda (assembly GCA_951828415.1). Classification (NCBI taxonomy): domain Eukaryota; kingdom Metazoa; phylum Arthropoda; class Insecta; order Diptera; family Tephritidae; genus Anomoia; species Anomoia purmunda. Next base: position 92,325,214 of record OX639993.1, read on the forward strand.
AGCCTCGCGCAACCGTTGCCAGCTAGTAAACACATAAACAAAACTAATTTTTAATTTTAATTAAAAAAATTAAAGAATATCTAGTTTTGAATTTAAGGATATATTGGTTTTCATGCTCAATGCCTTTTTTGTCTGCGTAAGAAGGAATTTAGCCATCATACTGTACGGTCTTATGCATGGCCTCCCTGATGCTCCTAACCGTCTCTGTAGCGGTCCAATGGTAGTACCATAATGGGGTATGCCAATGACACGCAATTAGACAATTCGTCAGGCAGTTCGCTGCTATGAACACGGTGTCCCGGAACCCAAATGAGCTCAAGCATATTCCATTTCTTATTTTCTTGGGCAATTTTTGAAGAAGTTCGAACAGTCTCCAATGCCTTTAGTGGAGCTTTCCCGCCCCTGCAGGTAATGATTTGGTATTTATCCCATTTTATCCCTTTTGCCAATTATACAATCCGCTACACCGTTGCCATTGTAGATAAGGCAGAAAGGCAAATGATATCACCATCCAGGTACCAACCTCATACCCCAAGTCTTACTAAAGGTTCTCCGACTCTGTCTAAACACCTTCAGTGCTCGAACCACCAGCTTTCCAAGTAATTTTTTTTATAAAAGGTTACCCTCGTACAGTGCTGGAAGGATGAGAACTTCCAATTTTCTCTTCCTCGTAAACAATTCCAGGGTTGTCTTTCTCAATCTTGTCAAGGGTACTCTGTATGTTTCCACAGAGCTTCAGGAGAGATCTTCCTGACGCTAATGCACAAACATCGTCCGCGTAAGCTTGGATGTGAATGAAGCCTTGGATTTCCTTTCAAACACCACAAGAGAGGAGAGAGTATGCCGCCCCGAAGTCAGCCTTTCCAAGCCTCTGGTGCAAATACCATCTTTCTCTCGCACAGTCAGCAATCTTCTATCCCTTTCACCAATACCTTATGTCCACTATAGATACGACCAAAGGTAGCATTGTTAACAGCCCGTCAATATCAGAAAAAGCCCTGGTATAAATATTAATGGATACTAATAGGACTGTACACCAAAACCTTTGGCCTGATTTGTTTTTCGAACGTGCGCTTCAAGCTCTTCGGCATGAAAGATTTTAGGTTGGTTGTTCTGAAACTTTTTGGTAAGGTGAAGTCATCTGTTCTCGGTTTGGAATGAAGACTACCCCTACTGTTTTCCAAAGCGTAGGAATACAAGATCGCTTGGTATTATTGGAGTACCTTGCATAGCGTTGCCGAATCTTTCATGTTCTCAATATCACTAAAAAAGCTCTTATAAGAACTGAGTTTCGATTTCCAAATTTTCCGAATCTCTCTACAAGATATGATATTCGGACCAATCTTCTTCTTTTCGAGTATTTAGCGCTCTATTAAAAAAATTTCTGAATCATGTACGAAGTTTGGTAAGTTCAGTGTTCCACCATAGGACTGCTTTGTCTTGCCTATTTCTGTCCAGCGGAAAACCCTACTCAAATCAGTCAACTGCAGTATTCATTACCCTGTGCGTTCTCTTCAATTGATTTTAAACTATTGAGTTTTGGGAAATCTGGTATCCTCAATTCAAGGAGCAACCCAAACTCTTGCCATATGCCTTTCGATGATTTCAACCTGTGTCAGTGCCCAGCGGAAACCACAGATACGTCTACGAAAAACCCATGGTTCCTGCATTAGAATTATTTGTGGATTTTTATGCAGTATTGCACGACTCCTGCTTACAAGAATAGTATACGATTAATATGCGTGAAAACAATCTCAGTCTCGCCATTCCCTGGTATTCAACCATTCACTAGCCATCGAGAAAGTCTCTCTAACCTTTGGCCAGTGGTCTTTCTCATTGTCGGCATTTATCTCAACCGGCATAATCTTGGCAGCCATTCTAGCGAATGAACCGAGGTGGATGGTTGAGTTTCATCCGACGCTCTGGATCTTTCGGAGACTTCTTGTGCAGGAGGAAGCTGACATACAGGCTTTTGCTTAAGCAGGCAGGCACATCCAATTTAGATTTAAAGATGATCAGCTTCTTTGCCTTGTGACTTTTGCCAACTGCCCGCACGGACCCCTGGTCGACATCGGAAGAACGAGTCATATCTTGGTATTTTATGTTTACCAGTAGCCGTTTCTGGTGCAGATACAGAAGTCGAAAGGAGTATGTTGACCTAGGCTATGGCCGCAGCTATTTTCTCCCTTTGCCTCCTCCTTTTCAGTTATCTTGCTTTCAACTCTCCAACGCGTTAGTTCACTTGCATGCCAGTTCGTCTTCCTACGCATTCAAACGTAGGCTCAACAGAGAGTAGTCTGCATGTCTTCCTCCTACTTCCCGAGACGCACTAAAGTACATTCGGGTGCTGCAGCCAGGTAGTACTTTGGCATCGTGGAAAAAGCAGCCCGAACCAATGAAATTAAGTACTACTGAGCAGCGCTAGTACTTTTGCAATCGCACCACCCGTTGATAAGGTCTGATTATTGATTCGACAAAGCTCTTGCCCGGTAAAAAGGCGCCTGTCTTCGCAGGGCTTAAAGGCTTAAGTACATACGAATGTAAAGAAAATATAGAATAAAAGATAAACAAACAATATAAAAAAAAGGAAAACAAAATTCGTGCAGAATTCACAGTTTCGTCATTCAATCAATAACTGGCGGTATAACCACGATTTTGGCCTATTCCAATAAAGCACGCTAGTCGCTCCTGTGCTTTGCTAACTGGCGCCTACCGGAGACACTAAGTGAAACCAATTCCTTTCCACCTGGGTTTCCAACCTCTTCCTCTGCCACCTCCTGCGGGTACCGCGTTGCACACTTTCAGGGCTGGATCACTTATTTTCATATATATAAGACCCAGCCAGATATTGATAGCATCCGTGTTTGCCATATAGTGCACGGGTACGATGAGGGACTTGTAGAGTATGGTGTTCGTCCATTGGTAAAATACTTTACAGCTCAGCCCAAAGTAGCACTTGTTGACGTGAGAGATTCTCCGTTAGATTTCGTGGCTGATATTATTGTTGGTGTTAATACCATTTCTAAAATAAACAAAGTCCTCTACTTTGTCAAAATTGCAACTCGTAGCAGTGACGCAGGAGCCAAGACGAGACCTCGTTTCGTATCAAATGGCTCAAACAGATTATTAAGCGTAATTTTATAAAGCCGTACTAGTTTTGCAGGGATATCAGATATCGCGGCATAACTGCAACTTCTTCTCGTATTGTCGAAAGTGGATTTGAGGTTGACAAAACGATGGTGTGTTAATTCTTATTTTTCGGGTCGTATTTAATATTTTGCATATCGTGAATATATGGGCGATCGTAAATTTTCCAAGTCTAACCCCACACTGATATGGTCCAACCAGTTCGTTAACGGTTGGCTTCAGTCTTTCGCCCAATGCACCCGATGGAACCATATACATATCAAATGTTTAGGAGACTGATCCCGCTGTAGTTGGCGCTTATTGCAGGACCAACCCTCTTTTGAATTGGGCAGAGCATACTTTAATTCCAATCAGCGAGCATGCATTCGTCCCCCTTACCAGCTCTTCGCCACCATACTTAAATAGCTCAGCTGGTAACCCATCAGCGCCCGCGGCTTCATTGTCCCTTGGCCGCGTTATTGCTGTCCAAACTTTATCGAGGTCGGCTGACGCGATTTTAATGTCATCATCAGCGATTTGAGGGTTAGGAACTTCATCTTTCCGGCGACGCTTTCGCTGTCACCGTTTACGAAAGTGGATAAATGCTCCCTCAACATAACTCATTCTATAAGGCTTCAAACAACAGTTTATGTGTGTTGTTGTTTATTTGTACAATAGTATTTATGTTAAGATATTTATGTTAATCTAAGCAATAAATTTTATAATTAAATATGAGCAGCAAAAAAATAAAAATATAATTATCACGAGGTGTCTTTGCGTAGAATAAACTTAAGTAGTTAATTATTTAAGCTTGAGACAAATCCATTTGAGATCAGTGTGAGAGACATTGGTTCTTTCAGGTCCAAGATTAATACAATGACATATTTGGTGACTCCGACGGTCCTACAATAAGGCGCAGGGCCCATTGGCGTGGCGGTGGTTACAAATAAAATACTTCATAATCAGTAAGACGTATTGAGCGCCTTAAGGAGAAATCAAGGCTGAAGAAAATCAGATGCAGCCGATGACGTATTACCAAATAAAATTGACCCTCATTGACAAATACATGCAAGCAACGGGCATTGAAGACATTGACGGATACACCTTAGATCACGTCTATAAAATGGTTATTGTAAATTGGTAAATTGATGTTGTAACACAAATTGAGGGATCTACAGTTTTACGCCGACTCCGAACGGCGAATGTTTTTTGTGAAACGTTTTTTTATGGCAGAAATACACTCGAAGGCTTGTCATTGCCTGCCGAGGGACGAACGCTATTAGAAAACATTTTTCTACAATATTTGATGTTACTTTCATGAATCCAAAGAATGCATTCATGTTTTGTACGCACGAGGGTTTCTGGTAGTGAAATGGGATGTAATGGTTCATCTACTGTTAAGGAGGCTTGACAACTCTGCAATGGCACTAGAAAATAGCTAATAGAACGTTAGTTCGGACGGATTTCAACATGATTTTTCTGTAATGATGTTTGTTGACTGTTCGAATAGGCGCATATAACATTAAAGTTGTATTCAAAAATATTCAAGCCCCTTAAAGTTATCGGCGACCACGTGTACGTACCAGTTACAATCAGAAAGTTCTGCGATTTGGTTAAAGATAAAGAGATCAGTAAACGTATGTTGGAAATATCCCATTTATTTAACGAAAAAGTACATCAACATTAAAAGCTATACATAAAAGCGTAACGGAAGTTACGCTCTTTAGTAACGTAGGTTATACGAGTACGTGCCTTTTGGATAACATTTCTCCACCTTCGCAGGATGGATAATGAAGTTGAAAATTTTATTTTTTTCAATATTTATTATTTCATTAACGATTGCACTTATTTGTCATTATCTAGATGGGCATTCTTTCAAATTCGTAAACGCTCTAGTATATTAAGCATTTATATTTCGGTGTTACAGGAAAGATTCACCTGGTAAATAAAAGTTTCCATATACGTAACTATAGGAAAATGTTTCTACAATGTACATATATATTATATTAGTGAAAACTTTATAAACACGCAAAAACTAACGTTGTATTTTTTAAAGGCTCATTAACTATGGTCAGACTATATGTTACATAGCACGTACATATTATTAAATTCTGTTCGAAAACTTTCCTTATGAAATTGAGAAGTGAATGCCTGAGCTGCACGAATGTCACTTTCATCAAATTAGAAATAACGAAAACCCCAGTTTCGCTCCTTTGCTTGACATGCATTTAATTTTTCTGACCTTGTCAAATCTCGAAGCCAAAACGTTTTCATTTTCTTTTAATATCTTTGAGGTCGCGACTTGAAAAAAAAAGTTTTGGAGCATATTGGTTGTGGATGCTGCTTCGTAAATTCAAAATAGACCTATGAAATTTAGTAACATTTGACATCGGATTCTTAACAAACTTCATGTCACGCTTCCCAGGTGCTTGATGGCTGATTTCATCAGCACAATACAATTCCTGAATCAATTTTGTGACTTTATTATTATAAGAACTGCGTGTCTCTGACTCTTTGCTCCCCGGATATACTGAAACAGCTTCTGGTAAAGTCTTCTTTAAAATATGACGAGAACTGCCGCTTACAGTTGCTTTCCGAATATCCTTTGCAAATGTTTCAGGACACTTATGTATATGGACCAAATGCAGATGTTTTAGAACTTTAGCTTTGACCAAATATAACCAGGCTGTATCACAATAGATATCATACCTACTGGCTTACAACAGACCTTGGACATAAATACACCAAGATTGAAAACTATATATGGTGGGCGACAATACGCCTCAACTATATACTACGAAAATGGGCCCAGGTTAAAGTAATCTTTATAACGCAGCAAAATCTTCAAAAAAGACTTCATACTAATAAGTCTCTCATGCGTTCTTTTGAAAACATTCGAGAGCATCTTATAGAGGAAAGTGGGGCCAGAACTCTCCGATTCCCAACATGCTTACTCTAAGGTTAAAGGGCTGGAAACTGCCCTCCACAGCCTTGTCTTTAACATTAAAACATCTTTGCATTACAAATAATTCTCCCTAGCTATATACCTAGACATAGAAGGTGCATTTAACAATATTAGTCACTAAGGTGCTTAGTGCGCTACTTAGTTTCCTCCCGGTAGACTTAGGTGAGCTGAAAGTTGCATGCAATACTACCATTAGTCTTAATGCAGTTAGAAAATGGATATATCCTTATATCGGCCACAGTTCAGTAACCGACTACGAGCTTTCGACCGCCTTGACCGAAACCAAATACATGACCCTATTGGCCGAAAGAGAGAGGTGGAAATTGTACCCAGTTAGGAAAAGTGGAAACATCTATGTTTACACGGATGTGTACATTGTGATATGATTCCTTTCGTTGTTATCTATATTTTCACAGATATCAAGAGTAGTTGAGGAGTGCCGTCGTTATTCCCAAAACTTATTGTGTGGGTTCCCGGTCACTGCGGCCTACGGGTTCAGAGCGAAGCTGATTAGCTTGCTCGCCGCGACACTACTATGCCGGACACCAATATCACTGATCCACTCGGCATTTACTGTTATATAAGCTATTGATAGACAGGAAATTTATTAGCAGGGTGAACTCACTTGGTAAATTGCAATGACACTCTGGCGATCGTTGAGTGACCAACGAACAAAATCTTTCCCTAACTTGGGGATGCAGAATATTAGGATGACGTCTGCAGTCCTAACCGGACATTGTTTAATAGGTGCGCATGCATGAAAACTAGGAGCCCCCAGGCGGGAATACTACAGGAGCTGTCGTGGCGTGGACGAGGAGCAGATATGTACATCACATTCTCTGCCGCTGTCCGACGCTTGCTAATTACCCACATAATGATATTTCTTATTTACTATTATCACATTTATAAAAATTAAATCCTTTACTCAACTTTTTATAAATGTGTTATTTAAGTATGTATTATTTAGTGATCAAAAGGTTATTTTACTATATACATATATGTATCCGGTCTTGTAATAAGAACGCACAAAAGTTTTTTTTAATAAAACAAACACGGTTTGGGATATGAATTAAATTCTTTATTCCTGTGAAAGTACATTCGATGCCATTATGTATGGAAATCGATTTCTCTTGCATAGGCACCACGGGCACGCTTGCAGAAGTCCAGACGCTGAACCCAATTTTCGACGGTTTTCAAGCATAAATCGGCCGATACTGCTGCAATTCCACGTTCGATATTCGTACGAAGTTCATCAATCATCGCTGGCTTGTTGGCATAGACCATAGACTTGACGTAGCCCTACAGGAAATAGTCTAACGGCGTCAAATCGTACGACCGAGGCGGCCAATTGACTGGGCCATTTCGTGAGATAACACGTTCATCAAACTTGGTTTTCAATAAATCGATTGTGCCATTCGCTGCAGCGATAGCTATTCCCATTCACAGTAACGTGCCGGTCTTGATCATCACGGAAAAAGTACGGCCCATAAACCGCACCAAACCGTAATTTTTTCGGGATGCAATGTTGACTAATGGAGTACGTGTGGATTGCTGCCTGTCCAATAACGCATTTTTGGCTTATTGACGAAGCCATTCAGCCAGAAATGACGACGACCATAAATTGGACGTAGCGCTCTTAAAGTTGAGGCCATTGTCTCCGAATTTCGGTAGTAAAATTTAATAATTTCGACTCGTTGTTGGATCGTATATCTTCCCATGATGAAATAGCAAACCTTACTGAAGAGAAATGTCAAAAGAGTGGGGAAAAATATAGCGTCGTTTGCTGACACTATCGGTCTACTTTTGTCGCGTCCCTATTGAAAAACCCTTTATATACTACCATAAATTAAATATATAATAATTCAAACATACATATCTGTATAACATGAAGAAATTAACGTTTCTGAGAGACCGATGATAATATCCGTGTTATGAAATTCATGTTAGTAACCGAAGGTTACTACATAAGCACCACAAATATCCCACAAAGAAGGCTAAGAAATCATGGCATATTTTTTGGACATGTTAGAAATAATCACTCTATTGATGCTCTTATCCACAGAGCTCTAAATGAATTTCATTTGCTGTCAAGATCTTTTGCTATAGATTTCTCTTCGACTAAATTTCATTTCAAATTACTTTTAAACAGAATGTTAAAACAGTTAGTAATTACATTTATTATTATTTATGCTGTCTGTAAGAAATGTTGTGGTTCTAGGTTAATAAAATAAATTCATTCATACCAATATGCGATGAATATCCATAAATTTCTGTATAAAATACATTCATAGCAACACAACCCCATAAAAGCTTTGGATAGTTTTCAAGATTTTGCCAGGAATATGACTGAACAGAGTCATAGTTACTTTCTCATCTATAGTATTTTCAAGTTAGGGCCCGCTTTTTGGTTTAAATCTAATTATTTATTTCTGGCTATTTCATGTAGATAAAGAACACAACTTATATACATATACATAAAAAAAAGTATGTAATTTGTAAATAGGTGCTGAATGACATAGTAAAATCATTACAGTTTTTGAAGTCAGTGACTGATTTTACATACGAGATATTTATATAGTGACGGTTTGACAGATGAACTTCGTAGTTTGGCGTTTTCAGTCTGTTTAGACTATAAATGTTATCAAAAATCACGTGCATACTCATGTTCATATATGTATAAGTATATGTACTTAGAAAGCATTTATGCCTTAGAGTCCAGTTGCATAGAGATATTGATAGAGAGTGGTCGAATCTACGGGTTTGTAATAGATACAAATACATACATAAATATGTCTGAAAAAGGTCGGTAAAAATACATGGTTTTACTCTTTTTTTGGTATTAAGAGTTATACACATATATGTACATAAGTCCATATGTTAACTGATACTATTTTAGTGAAGTTTGGCAAATGTTATCGCAAAAAACAATTGTAGGTATATAGTAAGTACTTAAGTACACGTACGCATACAAAATTATGTACATTTGGAACAAAAATACATGTATACTAATAAATGGCGGGACGTACATATATATTTTGCTAGACACCGTACTTCACCCTAATTGCTGAAGCTCTCACATTCGTTTTTTAGTGAAAAAATACTTGAGCATTATAGGTATGTACATTCTTACATTCATAGCTCAAGTAGGTCAACATACAGTACATGAACAAAATGGGGTTAATGCAAATAAATATGCATATGAATTGTTTTGCAATTTTATTTTCAAATATGCGTACGTCAGATACAGATTTCACTTTGCATATAATACGTGCATATGTACATTAAGGTGGTCCTTTAAATCGAATGCACAGTTTTCCAGGGTTTGGTTGCGATTGGAGGTGGTTAAGGCGTAACCCACAGGGTACAAGTCCCGTTTACAATATGAAGACTCACCAAAAATTAAAAGTTTTTTTTTTTCGTCTAAGGAGTTTTGTACCGAGGGCAAATTTCAGAGTACCCTGCTCAAAAAATTAAAATGAGTATTTGATATCTTCCATGAATGGATTACACCAGATCACGCACGATCAACCAAATGAAAAAAGTCGATTTTTTGAGCTAGTTTTACGCCATTTGGTTTATCTGTCAAACGAGGGAAAAGTAAACCAAACAAAGAAAAGCAAGTTGATGGTCAGATGGTTAATTTATAAAGTTAGTGTAAAATGCTGGAAAATAGCGAAAATAAACACGTTTTATCGGCCAGGGCAAGTAACATTACAAATTATAGAAAAACTATGTGACAGGCAAACTTCTCCCAAGAATCATTTGTCGTTTGGAGTCGGTGTAAAACTGTAGTCGTCGCAATTTGTGTTACACCATCAAGACGCAATAGCCAGCGCCGCCGAGAGGAAATCCAGGCCCAGGGGTTAAAATTTGGGGCCCCCTTTCTACATAAAAGTTTCGAATACTTCATCAATTTCATCAGCTATCTTTCTACTTACTACTTCAATGTTTTTAAAGAATAAGTCAAATATGACGTTTTTGCTTTCATCAGTTCATTACATCTGTATTAAATTTGCTTTATAGTTGATATTGGGTGAAACAAATTTTTTATATATGTATGTACGTTTTCGAAAATCAATAGAATATATTAATCAATTCATATATGTATATAGACTTTTGGTCAGGAATATTTATTCAGATTACATCGGAATATACGAATATAAGGATAACAGGACTTGACAGTTAATAAGAAGACAGCAACATCTTATTCAAACAAAACGACCGTTATCACCGAGGTACACATAGTTTTTTTCAATTGCGGTGCAAAAACGCGAGTTACGCTCTGCATTCGAGGATTGAAATGGTCGGTTCTTGGTTCTTGGTGAATTATGTAGCTGCGATGCAGAAGACACTTCCGCCGAGTGTGAAGTTTACATGTCGAGCCGAAGGCGAGTTCCACAATTTTTGACAAATGAAAAAATTGTAGAATTGTTTTGCGGAAAATTACGGTCGATGAAATCGCGCAATCTTGTATTGATTGGCACTTTTCCGACAAAAACGGAAATATTCGCCTCTTTACAACATTTTTTAAACACATTTTCCTACATTATTTATTTATCAGCAAACTAGCAAAGGACTCGTATTTCCAGCTGCTTATACGGGTTCTTTTCTACAGGCCCTTGTGAGTCTCGATTATTTTCCGAAAGCGATACAAACTTGTTTGTGAATTAAATATTTCAACTCACCTTAAGGACAGCCTATCAACTCTAAGTTCACAAAATTGCTCTGGCCTTTGGCGGATCAATTTCATTCTCGAAGCACCGAGCATAACATAACAAAATTCTTGGAACACGAAAAACTTCAAACAAAGTGGAAAATTCTCAAGTTGGAAACGTCAATGTAACTGTTAAAGTTAAATGAATTTTTCCGACTGAGGCACATGCATTTCGCTCAGAGTTTTCTAAACGACTAGGGAAGCATCTGGTGACATTCGATGATGGGGATGGACTTTCCTATAGTGTACATGTTAAAGTGCCTTACCGATAAGAAAACGCACTGAAAAGTGTTGTGGGCTCGGTTGGCGGCTGTTATGCCGACTCTTATTATTTTTTGTACATGCACGCCTTATCGGTAATGACAACTTTCAAATAAATGTTTGAATTAATCGACTATCAAAAGCATTCTAATTTTACTATTCACTCAATTTCTTGAAAAATACGGGCCCCTTCGAGAACTCCCCCCCTCCGTCTCGTCGGGCCTGCAAAGAGCTATATGATTTAAGCGCCAAAGTATTGTTATCATTATAGTAGCGACGTAAGTGTTCAGGTTTTTAGAAAATCTGATGTTAAAATATTCTTCCAATGTTTAAGACAATCCTAAGCAAAATATATACATAACTGAACCATAAGTTTCTGTGTAAGTCAAATCAAGTGTATGTTTTTCACAAGTATGCATAACAGAGCCATAAGACATATCTGTCAGTTTAAGTGCATCGGATAACTCGAGTAAATATTGAATATTTAATACGAAACTCGGTGCAGAAATTCTCCTTCATTCAAGGTAGGTTGGTATCGAAAACGGCAAGAACTTTTACCCGTGTGAATTTGCCAATACTAACCCGAAATTTTTTAAGCACACTTAAAAAATGCGAATATCCACTCATGGAAAAGGAGGTATATAATTGATTTGCGCACTAGTCAGTTCATAAGTTTTGTTCCGTAAGTTCAAATTTATTCGAATTTTTTTTAAATAGTTTTTGCAGGAACATAGCTCTCCAACACAAGCTATTCTTCTACTGGATAACTTCCAGTCCTACAGAAAGTGATTTTAAGACCACTGATGACTCGTAATTTATATGCCGCCTAATATTACGGCTCTCATTCAGCCTATGAATCATAATGCTATTCGCCTACATAAATTGTACTACTGGAAACAGCTGTCGGCATTATCCTTACTCAGACAAAAATTGTTGTAAGAAAGATATGCAACTGTTCATGAGCTACAGACCCTGTTTCAAGCTTTTATCGCAGGTGCGAGTTTTTCGGAAAATTAAGCAATGAGCGGATATCTGTGGTCTATGGACAAGAAGTGCAAGTCGTCTTAAGTGATTAATGAGATTATGTATTGACAGAGTTCTTTACACTAAGGCGCATAGATATGAAAAAATATATGTATACATATATTTGACAGTGAAGTTTTTAGGGGTTCTTTAGAGCTTAAGTAGCTTATGTTCACATATACTACATTCCAATCAGAATCAGTATTTTCAACTAAGCATGTGGCTATAATTTTAGAAGTGGTCTAAGTCTTCATTTTATTGTATCGATAGGATTAAAGTTTGGATTTGAGTAAATAGAAAAACCGTTTGAATTGTATTACGTTAGGGTTATTTTGGGGTCGCAATTAAATCAACTACAAGCGCTAGTGTTCATGCGTGGTGGTCAAGCCCTAGGTGATTTATCAACAGGTTAAAGTTTAAGGAGAATATTTGTAGTCATAATTAAGTTGGTACTTAAAGTTCGTTGTAGTTTTTTGACAGATAGCCCACTGAAAATTATGTCAAAAGGCTAAAAATTATTTCATGTACTAACTTAATTTTGTGTATGAATATATCGCTTTATGTTGTGATCAAAATGCAGTTGGTGTTTTGAAAAATAGTGTACAAAACTTTCTCAAATACAATTTCTGTATTCAGAGACGCAATTATAGTAAAATTTAATAAGGATTTTTTTGAAGAATGCTTTAACCAGAGGTCGAACATATTAATTTAAGAAAGTTCACAGTTGATATATGCGTGCTATTTTTTCCAAAAAATATAAAGCGGTATACCAACAATAATTTGACCAATACCGCAATTGTGATGCGGTGTTAGTGATCTGCGGTCGAATTTTTTTGATTTGTAAGCAGATTTTTAAAAAATTAAAGATTTGATACGATATTTCTAAGTGTACTTGCACGTGCTATTAAAAATATGTAAAAAAAATAAAAATATATGTATATGTGGCCAAAAACAAGTACCATCTAAGTCGAGTAAAGATAAAATCGAGTTATATATGCCATCGTATATTTCATGCGTATTTGTAATCCCCATCACGCCAGCTACGCTTTTCTAAAAGTTAGGCAAAGAAATAATTTAATTTCCCAATCCAAATGTTTACAACTTTTTGTCTAATTTATTGTTTTCTACTTAAACAGTAATTTTTGTGAACACAGATACGATGTATAAGTGAACTTAATTTGAATTAAATGAAATGCAAATACACGCACGCACATAACATTTATTAACATTTATTCATATTAAGTCTAAGGTTTAAATTTAGTTTTAAGTTAAAATTAAGTCTTAGGCCTAAATTTAATGTTTAAGTTAAAATTAAGTTGTAATTTACAATTTAAGGTTAAACCCTCAATCCGGTTGCGAGGCGTACCGGATTAACTACTGCCCGCCTTGCCGTTTCCAGAACTTCTGTTTCTTCATCTGTCTGTTGTTGTCGCTGTCCTCCTCCGTTGGTCAAGTTTAAACGGTGTCGTTAAGTCAGTGTTGCTTATTACCTTTTGTTTAATTGGCTTCGCAGATGTCACTTCCCTTTAACCCGCTTACCATCATCCCACATTTTTTAATATCCTTTGTATCTTCCAAAACTTGTAAACAACTTAAACGACAAAATGTGAATCACCGAAATAGAACTTAATTTTGTACATAACTATAAAAAAATGCTGGTTTGTCGATCACTCATTCGATCGGACAGCCGAATATAAAATATTCAAAATCCACAGTACTGCGGTTGCCACTGTTGAAATAAATAACGACCGAAACCTAACCAAAAAAAAAAAACCAATTTATTATTCCCGCATATATTTCAAAAAACAAATTTTATTGCGGCATTAAAAACAGTGATTTGGAAAACCACAATGTTTATATTCTTAAACATCCAGAATATTCTATACTACATTTGCATATGTATTTAGTTATATGTATACCACATTTATGTAGCCTTGCTTAATAAGATCAGTAAAAATTCAATAACCTTGGTTTAAAAAAAACGATGTTTAGCTAAACAACGAATGTTAGACTTTGTGTTCATTTTCATTATTGCGACTTTTCAAAGGAAAAACAATTGTCGTTCAAAGAATTAAAAAAAAACCCGCTGTAATGGTAGATAAAACTAATAAGTAGAAAATAATGTGTAATGTAAGTGTAAAATAAGTAACAAAAAACATATATCATTTTCTTAAAGGTGAGGGTGATTTGTTCCATATTGTTTTATAATACTAAATTAACAAAACGTCTTTCAATAATCGATCAGCCACCGCTTCAAATAAATGATATCAATTTAAACTATTATTTATTACAGTTAGTTGTGCACAACACGCTTTCTAAAAACGATAAAAGCAATTGTGGGTGCTTGGGTCTCAAATAAAACAATGGTGTAGTATTAAATACACTAGACCTGGTTTATTTTATAAATCGAAGTTGTTATTTTACGTGTTGCACAGGAGAGAATCAGATGAAGAAGAGATCAGTATTCAAGATCGATATTAATTAATTGTCTAATTGTATAATCGATAACATTGTTAGCGAATAGTGTTGTCATACAATATGTAGTATGAAATATATTTCTTAACATTTATAGTATAATAAGATTTGCTTTGTGGTAGTCACCACAATAACCCCCGGCTAGTTACGAAGCTAACGATACCGAAGAGGAATTTGGACTCGTCTTCCTGATGTTGAACATTTTCCGGGCTCTGCTTTTCCCGAATCGCTGTCGTTGTTTTCCACATCTTAATTTTCCGGACTCGGTGCTACTGTCGTTGTGATCTCAACGTCGCGATCGTTGAAGATGAATGCTGGCTTTAAACGGTCCATGGAGATTTTAGCTTCACGTTGCCGGATTTTGATTACAAAATATTTTTCGTAGCTCGATAGACCTTCGTAGGGTCCTTCGTAGTTCGGCTCTAGAGGTTCGCGAACTCCATCTATTCGTATGAAAACGTACTTGCAATCCTTCAATGCTGGTTGTATATATGCTGACGTTCGCGGTGATGGCATGGCCTTGTTGTAGGTAATTCGCTAATTACTTTCCGTAGAACTTCAATGAACTGAGTTTCGCTAAGTCGCTCCTTTCGCTTACTTAGAAACTCCCTGGGTATGCGTAGTGACGTACCGTACAGCATTTCTGCTGGGCTCGTGCCGATGTCTGTTTTGATGGAAGCACGCATTCCAAGTAGAATGAGGGGTAATGCACAATCCCAATACTGGGAAGCGGTCCAACGATGCCGACGTTTATGTGTTGAAATCGGTCATCAACTTCTGCGTAATTTCCAAGTGGTGTCTTCGTGTGTCGTTGCACTTTCGCTCTTTGACACGGAATACATCCGCGAACAATTTTAGCGACGTCGGTGGCCATTCGAGGTCAAATGAATCTCTGCGCTACCATCCTCTGTGTGGCTTTGATTCCCGGGTGGGACAGATGGTGTAGCTTATTTGTAACCTTGACTCGGAAGCTATTCGGTACATATGGTCGTACTCTACCGTGGGAGATCTCGCAAAACAATTTTTTTAGTCAGCCTGGAAGTGGCACTTCTATTAATGAATTGGAACTGTTCTCACCTGAATTAAGAAGTCTTTGAAGCGGCGGATCGTTTGCTTGAGCGGTGGCCATCTCATCGAAGTCAATCGTATCGCTGCGCATCGTGTTGATGCGGAAGAGCAGGTCGGCGACATTATTGTCATGTCCAGGCAAATGACGGATATCGGTAGCGAACTGGCTGATGGTGTCTAGCTGTCGTGCTCTTTGCGGGGGAGCCTTGTCACTACTTTGACGAAAGGCAAAGATGAGGGGTTTATGGTCGGTGAATAGTACGAATTCTCTTCCTTCGAGTGCGTATTTGAAATGCAGCACGCCTTGGTACGCTGCAGTGAGCTCCCTGTCATACGCACTATACTTTTTTTGCGCTGTCGTTAGTTTTTTCGAGTAGAAACTTAGGGGCTGTACTTGCCCGTCGACTATTTGGTGTAACACCGCGCATACTGCGCCGTCTGAAGCGTCAACTGTTAAAGTTAGTTTGTAGTTCAGCAACGCGGCGTTTGCCAACTCGTCTTTGCATGCGTCGAAGGCTATTTGGGCTTCCGTTGACCAAGCAATCGTAGTATTGTCGTTTTTCCGGTTACCCATAATTAATCGCTTGAGAACGTGAGGAATAAAGGATCGATAAAAATTGATCATTCCCAGGAACTTTTTTAGGTCCTTTGCTACTGTTGGCATTTTAAAATTACGAACGGCTTCAACTTTATCCTCAGGAGCCTTTATAACATGTGCGTTTATTGTATGGCCTAAGAACCTTAGTTCATTTTGTTGTGAAGTTGCTTAGTGAATGACCCTTCTCTACATATTTAATGCAACCCTGAAGTATATCATTAAATGTAAAATAAAGAACATGTCTTCACTTCCGTTTGAATTACAATTGTGCTTACACGCCTTTAATTTATCTACTGCGAATATCGGTTTGTATCATATTATCTAACAGGTTATGGGCCTATATGATAACGCGTATAAATTGTAAATTGTGTAATTCGCGAAGTCTAACATAATCTTAGCGATCGGCTGCATAAAACATATACTTTTTGTATAGTTTGTAAATTTTTCACATCATCATGGCGGCAAACCACAATAATATATCATTTGATAAGCTAAAAGGCCGTGAAAATTTAGATGTGTGGAAGCTCCATGCAAAATCTTATCTTGTGATAAAAGGGTGCTGGGATGTAGTAAAAACAGGACTACAAGCAACTCCTTCAGATAAAGATAAGCAGGCAGATCAGCGGGCGCTTGCAGAAATCACGCTAATGATTGAACCTATAAACTTTTCGCACATCGCGACAGCTACGACGGCCAAGGAGGCTTGGGATGCCTTAGTATCAGCATATGAAGATTCCGGACTAACGCGTAAAGTTGAATTATTCAGACTTCTCTTCTATGCAGGAGTATCTAAATACCTTGGTGATGACGTCTATAAAGGCGAGAACTGCTGGTTTGAATATTGATGACGAAGTTACCGCATCATTGATATTGGCAGGCTTACCAGATGAATTTCGAGCTTTGGTCTTAGCCATCGAAAATTCGAAACAACAGCTTACGATCGATAATGTAAAAACATTATTATTGCAAGAGGCGAAATTTGATAAACCAAATGGTGATTGCGCTTTGTATTCCAAAAATAAATATAAGCCTAAATTCGTCAAGTGCCACAATTGCAAAGAATTGGGGCATTATGCTAAACAATGTCCAAACAAAAGAAAAAGTAACAACCCTGGCGCAAAGAATGAGAAAATACTCTTTGCTTCTTTGCTTTCACATGACAGCTGATTGGTACGTAGATTCTGGTGCAACAGCCCATATGACGCAAAACAAACAATTGATTTCTAATGAAAAGCCGACAATTGGCAAAAATATTATTGTGGCGAATAATAAAACAATTCCAGTGGTATCAAGCGGTACAGCAAAATTAAGTTTGTCTACAGGATATGATGCAGTGCTCAACGTTGATTACGTGTCCGAATTGTGTGTGAATTTACTGTCCGTGCGTGAAATGACCAAAAACGGCAACAAAGTTGTGTTTAAAGAAAATTACTGCCGAATTTTTGATAACAAAGAAAATCTGATTGTTACCGCGACTGCGGTCAATGACCTCTATCGTCTAAATGTTCGTGAAAGCAAAATAAATAGTGCACTTATGGCAAATAGTGACTATGAGTTATGGCATCGTAGATTAGGCCATATTTGCAACGAAAATTTGAAGAAAATTAAAAACACCTGTAGTGGTGTAGATTTTAGCAACATTGGTAAAGAGCAATGTGTTGTGTGCATTAAGGGAAAACAAACCCGCGCTTCGTTCAAAGACAGTGGTACTCGAGCTGAAAATCTTCTTGACCTGGTCCACTTAGATGTGGCAGGACCTTTCCAAGTAAAGTCACATTCGGGCTGCAGATTTTTTGTGACTTTTATAGACGATTTCTCGAAAAAAATTACAGTGATACCAATCAAACACAAATCAGAAGTTTTCGAGGAATTTGTTAAATATAAAAGATTAGTTGAAAATCAATGTTGGCGTAAAATTAAGATACTTCGTTCGGATAATGTCTTCACTTCCGTTTGAATTACAATTGTGCTTACACGCCTTTAATTTATCTACTGCGAATATCGGTTTGTATCATATTATCCAACACATTTGTTCCGAACTTACATTTTCCGACTGCGATCGCCAGGTTGCTCTGATGGAGACGTTCGAAAACTATTCGTAGACGCTTTCAGTCCTCCTCTTCCGATACAGAAGCCACCAAAATAACGTCAACATAAGCAAAAGTAAAATCGAGTCCCCTTTATACGTGTTGAATATGGCGTTGAAAGGTCTGAGCTGCGTTCCTCAGGCCGAAAGTCATGAAAACGAACTCGAAGAGTCCAATCGGTGTCGATATGGCCGTTTTGGGTATGTCGCACGGCTCGATTGGTATTTGGTAGTACGCTTTTTGAAAATCGATTGCCGAAAAAAACTTCTTACCGTGAAACATACTGGTTACATCATGTAAATACGGGATAGGGTACCTATCAGGCACCGTGATTGCATTCAGTGCACGGTAGTCCCCACAAGGTCTCCAAGTCCCGTCTTGTTTTTTGACGAGATGAAGCGGACTAGCCCAGTTGCTGTTGGATGGTCGGCAAATCCCTTTTTGCAGCAAGTACTCGAATTCTCGTTTCGCTTCGCTAAGTTTGTCGGTCACTAATCTTCGTGGATGCGCAAACACTGGGCGCCCGTAGTTGTGATGTGGTGTGCCACATCTGAGTTTACCGGTTTCTTGTTTGCGTTGATCGCAACGATGTCGGGCTACTCGTGCAGCAATTTTGCGTATTTTCCGTGTAGTGAGATCATCCGCTTGCGTGACCACGCCCTCCGTTTCGAGAAGCGTATGTCTGTGTAGCAAACTACCCCTTTTAATGTCTACAAGAAAGTCGTAGTAGTTTAAAAAATCTGAGCCGATTATGGGTGAGCTGACATCCGCTAAAATAATCGTCCAAGGGAAATCGCGCCTCAAACCCAGAGAAAGTCGAATTCGCTTTTCACCATACGTTTTTATGGGTGAACCGTTGGCAGCATAAAGATTCGTTGTACTGATTGTCTTGTATGACTTTGCCGATACATAAGCACCGGTGTCGATTAGAAACTTCGTTTTTGTGTTGACGTCATCAATAATTATGCGGGTAATGTGCTGGCTGGTCTCGGGTCTACCCTCTGGATCCGAAACTGCGGTTAGTTTTTTGTCGCTGTTTTCTCATATGTGCAGGAAGGAGGTCTGGCACTTACGGGCATTCTCTCCATACCTGATGGTACCAGCAATATTCGTCTGTTGCTCGGGTTGGTGTGGTTGTTCGGCCACGATGTCGTGCCGAAGTAGAACGTGATCGTTGGCTTTGACGCTGGTTGCCATTCCGGAATAACTTTTCAAATTTCATTTCTAGGCGTTCTATTCGCTTACCTATTTCTGAAGAACCTGCCTCCCCTGTGCTGGCTTCTGACACTACTGCCATCTGCTGAAAATCGCATACTTCTAAAATTTTATCACCTAGTTTTGCGAGTTCTGGCAGCGCAGCATCGGATGCTTGTAAAATTGCTATAGCCTGTGCCGGTAATAGCTGCAACCAAAAGAATTTCAGAAAATCACTAGAAAATTTGCCTTTCGCCAGGGTGCTTAATTCGCTGTAAGGCTGAGTTGGTCGTTTATCACCCAAGTCCACTTGCGAGAGCAGTTTTTGCGTTTTCTTTTGTTCACTGTCGCAATAACGTTCTATTATACGTTGCTTAAGATTGCTGTATTTGTTGGCCTCGGGTGGACTTAAAATGGCGTCGGAAATTTGTGCTAGAACATTCGACTCTATAGCGGCAACAACAGTGTTGAATTTCGAAATGTCGGTGCACACCCCAAATACACTGAATTGCGCTTCGACCTGCGCAAACCAAATTTCAAGATGCTGTGGCCAGAATGGTGGAACCTTCACCGACACTTTATTAATGATTGCTCTGTCGTTTCCTGGAGCGGTGGCGGTCGGTCCGGCTCCAGGTGCCGTTGGACTGCCTCCTTGGTCGGGCATTATTGCATGTGCTTGATATCCGGGCACCAATGCGTTTCCTTAGCCGTCGGGGTCACCAGTTGTGGGTGCTTGAGTATCAAATAAAACAATGGTGCAGTATTAAATACACTAGACCTAATGTATTTTATAAATCGAAGTTGTTATTTTCACGTGTTGCACAGGAGGAAATCACATTAAGAAGAGATAAGTATTCAAGATCGATATTAATTAATTGTCTAATTGTATAATCGATAACATTGTTAGCGAATAGTGTTGTCATACAATATGTAGTATGAAATATATTTCTTAACATTTATAGTATAATAAGATTTGCTTTGTGGTAGTCACCACAATAACCCCCGGCTAGTTACGAAGCTAACGATACCGAAGAGGAATTTGGACTCGTCTTCCTGATGTTGAACATTTTCCGGGCTCTGCTTTTCCCGAATCGCTGTCGTTGTTTTCCACATCTTAATTTTCCGGACTCGGTGCTACTGTCGTTGTGATCTCAACGTCGCGATCGTTGAAGATGAATGCTGGCTTTAAACGGTCCATGGAGATTTTGGCTTCACGTTGCCGGATTTTGATTACAAAATATTTTTCGTAGCTCGATAGACCTTCGTAGGGTCCTTCGTAGTTCGGCTCTAGAGGTTCGCGAACTCCACCTATTCGTATGGAAACGTACTTGCAATCCTTCAATGCTGGTTGTATATATGCTGACGTTCGCCGTGATGACATGGCCTTGTTGTAGGTAATTCGCTAATTACTTTCCGTAGAACTTCAATGAACTGAGTTTCGCTAAGTCGCTCCTTTCGCTTACTTAGAAACTCCCCGAGTATGCGTAGTGACGTACCGTACAGCATTTCTGCTGGGCTCGTGCCGATGTCTGTTTTGATGGAAGCACGCATTCCAAGTAGAATGAGGGGTAATGCACAATCCCAATCCTTCGTTGGGCTATACTTAATAGCTGACTTAAGCGTGCGGGGCCAGTGCTCAATTATCCCATTCGACTGGGGGTGGTACGGAGTGGTGCGCAGATGTTGCACGTCTAAAAGCGTGTTAATGATCGAAATATTTCTGGTTCAAATTGACGTCCTAAATCGGTGGAATGATGAGTGATGAGTGCGTTTGCTACGCTTTCAGCTGTTATGTCGGCAAGTGGTACTGCCGCAGGCCATCGCGAAAACCTGTCGATACATGTGAGGCAGTAGCGAAAACCGTTGGACGTGGGAAGCGGTCCAACGGTGCCGACGTTTATGTGTTGAAATCGGTCATCAACTTCTGCGTAATTTCCAAGTGGTGTCTTCGTGTGTCGTTGCACTTTCGCTATTTGACACGGAATACATCCGCGAACAATTTTAGCGACGTCGGTGGCCATTCGAGGTCAAATGAATCTCTGCGCTACCATCCTCTGTGTGGCTTTGATTCCCGGGTGGGACAGATGGTGTAGCTTATTTGTAACCTTGACTCGGAAGCTATTCGGTACATAAGGTCGTACTCTACCGTGGGAGATCTCGCAAAACAATTTTTTTAGTCAGCCTGGAAGTGGCACTTCTATTAATGAATTGGAACTGTTCTCACCTGAATTAAGAAGTCTTTGGAGCGGCGGATCGTTTGCTTGAGCGGTGGCCATCTCATCGAAGTCAATCGTATCGCTGCGCATCGTGTTGATGCGGAAGAGCAGGTCGGCGATATTATTGTCATGTCCAGGCAAATGACGGATATCGGTAGCGAACTGGCTGATGGTGTCTAGCTGTCGTGCTCTTTGCGGGGGAGCCTTGTCACTACTTTGACGAAAGGCAAAGATGAGGGGTTTATGGTCGGTGAATAGTACGAATTCTCTTCCTTCGAGTGCGTATTTGAAATGCAGCACGCCTTGGTACGCTGCAGTGAGCTCCCTGTCATACGCACTATACTTTTTTTGCGCTGTCGTTAGTTTTTTCGAGTAGAAACTTAGGGGCTGTACTTGCCCGTCGACTATTTGGTGTAACACCGCGCATACTGCGCCGTCTGAAGCGTCAACTGTTAAAGTTAGTTTGTAGTTCAGCAACGCGGCGTTTGCCAACTCGTCTTTGCATGCGTCGAAGGCTATTTGGGCTTCCGTTGACCAAGCAATCGTAGTATTGTCGTTTTTCCGGTTACCCATAATTAATCGCTTGAGAACGTGAGGAATAAAGGATCGATAAAAATTGATCATTCCCAGGAACTTTTTTAGGTCCTTTGCTACTGTTGGCATTTTAAAATTACAAACGGCTTCAACTTTATCCTCAGGAGCCTTTATAACATGTGCGTTTATTGTATGGCCTAAGAACCTTAGTTCATTTTGTTGTGAAGTTGCTTAGTGAATGACCCTTCTCTACATATTTAATGCAACCCTGAAGTATATCATTAAATGTAAAATAAAGAACATGTCTTCACTTCCGTTTGAATTACAATTGTGCTTACACGCCTTTAATTTATCTACTGCGAATATCGGTTTGTATCATATTATCTAACAGGTTATGGGCCTATATGATAACGCGTATAAATTGTAAATTGTGTAATTCGCGAAGTCTAACATAATCTTAGCGATCGGCTGCATAAAACATATACTTTTTGTATAGTTTGTAAATTTTTCACATCATCATGGCGGCAAACCACAATAATATATCATTTGATAAGCTAAAAGGCCGTGAAAATTTTGATGTGTGGAAGCTCCATGCAAAATCTTATCTTGTGATAAAAGGGTGCTGGGATGTAGTAAAAACAGGACTACAAGCAACTCCTTCAGATAAAGATAAGCAGGCAGATAAGCGGGCGCTTGCAGAAATCACGCTAATGATTGAACCTATAAACTTTTCGCACATCGCGACAGCTACGACGGCCAAGGAGGCTTGGGATGCCTTAGTATCAGCATATGAAGATTCCGGACTAACGCATAAAGTTGAATTATTCAGACTTCTCTTCTATGCAGGAGTATCTAAATACCTTGGTGATGACGTCTATAAAGGCGAGAACTGCTGGTTTGAATATTGATGACGAAGTTACCGCATCATTGATATTGGCAGGCTTACCAGATGAATTTCGAGCTTTGGTCTTAGCCATCGAAAATTCGAAACAACAGCTTACGATCGATAATGTAAAAACATTATTATTGCAAGAGGCGAAATTTGATAAACCAAATGGTGATTGCGCTTTGTATTCCAAAAATAAATATAAGCCTAAATTCGTCAAGTGCCACAATTGCAAAGAATTGGGGCATTATGCTAAACAATGTCCAAACAAAAGAAAAAGTAACAACCCTGGCGCAAAGAATGAGAAAATACTCTTTGCTTCTTTGCTTTCACATGACAGCTGATTGGTACGTAGATTCTGGTGCAACAGCCCATATGACGCAAAACAAACAATTGATTTCTAATGAAAAGCCGACAATTGGCAAAAATATTATTGTGGCGAATAATAAAACAATTCCAGTGGTATCAAGCGGTACAGCAAAATTAAGTTTGTCTACAGGATATGATGCAGTGCTCAACGTTGATTACGTGCCCGAATTGTGTGTGAATTTACTGTCCGTGCGTGAAATGACCAAAAACGGCAACAAAGTTGTGTTTAAAGAAAATTACTGCCGAATTTTTGATAACAAAGAAAATCTGATTGTTACCGCGACTGCGGTCAATGACCTCTATCGTCTAAATGTTCGTGAAAGCAAAATAAATAGTGCACTTATGGCAAATAGTGACTATGAGTTATGGCATCGTAGATTAGGCCATATTTGCAACGAAAATTTGAAGAAAATTAAAAACACCTGTAGTGGTGTAGATTTTAGCAACATTGGTAAAGAGCAATGTGTTGTGTGCATTAAGGGAAAACAAACCCGCGCTTCGTTCAAAGACAGTGGTACTCGAGCTGAAAATCTTCTTGACCTGGTCCACTTAGATGTGGCAGGACCTTTCCAAGTAAAGTCACATTCGGGCTGCAGATTTTTTGTGACTTTTATAGACGATTTCTCGAAAAAAATTACAGTGATACCAATCAAACACAAATCAGAAGTTTTCGAGGAATTTGTTAAATATAAAATATTAGTTGAAAATCAATGTTGGCGTAAAATTAAGATACTTCGTTCGGATAATGTCTTCACTTCCGTTTGAATTACAATTGTGCTTACACGCCTTTAATTTATCTACTGCGAATATCGGTTTGTATCATATTATCCAACACATTTGTTCCGAACTTACATTTTCCGACTGCGATCGCCAGGTTGCTCTGATGGAGACGTTCGAAAACTATTCGTAGACGCTTTCAGTCCTCCTCTTCCGATACAGAAGCCACCAAAATAACGTCAACATAAGCAAAAGTAAAATCGAGTCCCCTTTATACGTGTTGAATATGGCGTCGAAAGGTCTGAGCTGCGTTCCTCAGGCCGAAAGTCATGAAAACGAACTCGAAGAGTCCAATCGGTGTCGATATGGCCGTTTTGGGTATGTCGCACGGCTCGATTGGTATTTGGTAGTACGCTTTTTGAAAATCGATTGCCGAAAAAAACTTCTTACCGTGAAACATACTGGTTACATCATGTAAATACGGGATAGGGTACCTATCAGGCACCGTGATTGCATTCAGTGCACGGTAGTCCCCACAAGGTCTCCAAGTCCCGTCTTGTTTTTTGACGAGATGAAGCGGACTAGCCCAGTTGCTGTTGGATGGTCGGCAAATCCCTTTTTGCAGCAAGTACTCGAATTCTCGTTTCGCTTCGCTAAGTTTGTCGGTCACTAATCTTCGTGGATGCGCAAACACTGGGCGCCCGTAGTTGTGATGTGGTGTGCCACATCTGAGTTTACCGGTTTCTTGTTTGCGTTGATCGCAACGATGTCGGGCTACTCGTGCAGCAATTTTGCGTATTTTCCGTGTAGAGAGATCATCCGCTTGCGTGACCACGCCCTCCGTTTCGAGAAGCGTATGTCTGTGTAGCAACCTACCCCTTTTAATGTCTACAAGAAAGTCGTAGTAGTTTAAAAAATCTGAGCCGATTATGGGTGAGCTGACATCCGCTAAAATAATCGTCCAAGGGAAATCGCGCCTCAAAGCCAGAGAAAGTCGAATTCGCTTTTCACCATACGTTTTTATGGGTGAACCGTTGGCAGCATAAAGATTCGTTGTACTGATTGTCTTGTATGACTTTGCCGATACATAAGCACCGGTGTCGATTAGAAACTTCGTTTTTGTGTTGACGTCATCAATAATTATGCGGGTAATGTGCTGGCTGGTCTCGGGTCTACCCTCTGGATCCGAAACTGCGGTTAGTTTTTTGTCGCTGTTTTCTCATATGTGCAGGAAGGAGGTCTGGCACTTACGGGCATTCTCTCCATACCTGATGGTACCAGCAATATTCGTCTGTTGCTCGGGTTGGTGTGGTTGTTCGGCCACGATGTCGTGCCGAAGTAGAACGTGATCGTTGGCTTTGACGCTGGTTGCCATTCCGGAACAACTTTTCAAATTTCATTTCTAGGCGTTCTATTCGCTTACCTATTTCTGAAGAACCTGCCTCCCCTGTGCTGGCTTCTGACACTACTGCCATCTGCTGAAAATCGCATACTTCTAAAATTTTATCACCTGGTTTTGCGAGTTCTGGCAGCGCAGCATCGGATGCTTGTAAAATTGCTATAGCCTGTGTCGGTAATAGCTGCAACCAAAAGAATTTCAGAAAATCACTAGCATACCGTTTGAATTTAGACAAATAAAAAACAAAACTGAATTACACTTAAGTTTTTAGACATGAAAATGTCTTTGAGAGGAGTGCTTTAATCGCTTTGTGGCATTGGTAGATCAGTTTATCAAAACAAGTGGAATAAAGCAGTCGCGTTTACTTTCGTGTGTTCAGTGAAGCTCAAAAAAACACCAAATGGCAAACAGAAGGAGGTAAGTATTCGTTTTTTTGAACTTGCGTAATTACAACTGTTAAGTTTTTTATATAGTGATGTTTTGTTAAATTCAGGCAATATTTTATGCTAAAAAGTTTTCGATTTTCATGCCTTAAATTTGAATAGCCAGGCATAAACTGAAGGCGTTACATATATGTAACATCAGTCTTAACACCGAAGAGTAGCGTATCACCGTTTGTATTACGTTGTGTTTGTTTTTATTCAAATTTTATTAGAGAATTGATGTCTGTACAAGATGCGATGCAATTTCTAGAATCTTTAGATTCAGATGATGAGGATATTGTCAAACTGTTTTGTGAACCACCAG
Source organism: Anomoia purmunda (assembly GCA_951828415.1). Taxonomy (NCBI): domain Eukaryota; kingdom Metazoa; phylum Arthropoda; class Insecta; order Diptera; family Tephritidae; genus Anomoia; species Anomoia purmunda. The sequence goes on from OX639993.1 coordinate 92,351,593, forward strand.
AGGAGGAGGAACTTTCGGGAGAAGACTCAGCTGATGAAGACGATGCTGGTCAATTACACAATTTACCACGAAAGCAACTAATGGCTCCATGTGAATTAGTTTGTCGGTCGGGAGACAATAATATACTCTCTGATAGACTTCCAGAAGAGGAATTCAGTGCGTTATTAACAGATGTTGTTAATAACTCGTACACAAATATAGTTACACACTAGTCTTTTAGAATCCACACCCTCAACTACAATGCATAGTACTCCAGAAACTTCGAAAAAAGCAAAGTCCTTAGAGGATGTAAGTAGTCCACGTTCCCTTGCTAACCTGCAACCAACGCCATTCGCCTCTGAAGAGTCTGCGCCAAAAACACCGGAAAAAGAGGTAGTATTTATTGACATAACACCACAAAAGCTGGAAGTACGAGGCCCGAAAAGAGCAAATATATCCAGACCAAGCATTCCCCGTGCGAATAAGAAAATGAAAACAAGTGATATGGTGGAACAGGTGCTAGACTAGCATTTCCAGATGCTGACTACACTGATTGCTGTAATTTACGACCATATCAACAATTTGAAAAATTTTACAGCGAAGATGTTTTAGAACTTATTTGTGAAGAAACAAACAAATACGCTGTCTTAAATGATGTACCAAATCCAAATGTGACCGTAACTGAAATGAAAGTCGTAATAGGAGTTATGTTGGTCACTGGTTATACGTCCCGACCGACCAAAAGAGATTACTGGTCAAACGATAAAGATTTATTTTGCGCTATGGTGTCAGATGCAATAAGACGTGATAGGTTTAAACTAATACTTCGCTACCTTCATTTTGCTGATGCTGGTTGTTATTCTTCTGACGACAAAATCTGGAAATTGCGACCACTTACAGATGCTCTGAAAAAAAGTTTTTGAAAAATTTCAAGCCAGAACCCGATTTATCATACGACGAGTCTATGGTGGAATACTATGGACGTCATGGATGCAAACAATTTATTCGTGGAAAGCCATTACGTTTTGGATATAAGATGTGGTGTTTAAACACACCTCTTGGCTACCTCATAAATTTCGAAATGTATCAAGGGAAAAATCCGCGCACAAACCCAGAATATCCACCAAAATATGGAAAAAATGCTTCGCCATTATTTTCGATGATTGATGATTTCGAGGATGATACAAAGCAACTTCCTTTCGCTTTTTATTTTGATAATTTATTCACCTCAATTGGAATGTTGCTTGGATTGAAACAACGTGGTTACTATGGTACCGGAACTCTTAGGGAAAATATGTTGCCAAAATTATGCCCATTACCTAACAAAAAAGATTTGAAAAAGAAAGAGCGTGGGTTTGTTGTGAATAAAAAAATTGAATGTGCTGACATTTATATTACTAAATGGGTCGATAATTCGGTAGTGACTATCGCTTCCACCATTTTTGAAAAAAATCCAATTAGCAAAGTGAGTAGGTATTCTAGAGTTGAGAAGAAAATAATTAATATACCTCGTCCGTATGCAGCCTCTCGATACAATGCTAGTATGGGTGGAGTTGACAGCATGGACCAAAACGTAAATGCCTACCGCATCGGAGCCAGAGGAAAAAAATGATGGTTCTCAATTTTCACCTGGCTCATCGATGTTTCTGTTCAAAATGCTTGGCTGTTACACCGCAAATCCGGCTCAGCGCTCTCTCAACTTCAATTCCGTCGAGCTATAGCAGAACATTATTGTTTGACTCTGGGTGTACCAAAGCCACCGAGTGGTTTTCGAAACCCAAAAACTCGAGAAGAATCTCAATGTTCTCGTTATGATTGTTACAACCACTTCATTTCGGTTATACCAAATAACAAACGGCGCAGATGTCAAGGGAGTGGCTGCACCTCCAGCGTAACAACTTGTTGCGAAAAATGTAATGTGGGCTTATGTGTTAAGTGTTTCAAAAATTATCATTTTTTTTCTTTATAAACATTATATTTTTTGCCTTTTTGTCTTACATGAAATACATATATGTTGTCATTACAAGTGAACTTGAAATTTCGTTTATTATTAACTTTATTTTTATCGACATAGGCGAACTTTGAACTTTTTTCAAATTCAAATTTTTGTATCGTTTTATGTAGTACTTTGTTATATGAAATATTTTCCTTTCCTTTTTGTTATTATAATTAAAATGACATCACTATCTTAAGAAAACCTCACTTGATTACTCAATTTTATTTCATATACCATATCCGGCCTGTTGTTACATGTATGCAACAGGTGGCCCCACCCACATCGGCGTAAGTTTTTCTTTTTTTCACTTACACATGCCTTTCTATGCTCTATCCTAGCCTACTCTACAAATTTCAGATCTCTCCTTAGAAATTTAGGGTCTCGTCGTTAATGAGTTGGTCGTTTATCACCCAAGTCCACTTCCGAGAGCAGTTTTTGCGTTTTCTTTTGTTCACTGTCGCAATAACGTTCTATTATACGTTGCTTAAGATTGCTGTATTTGTTGGCCTCAGGTGGACTTAAAATGGCGTCGGAAATTTGTGCTAGAACATTCGACTCTATAGCGGCAACAACAGTGTTGAATTTCGAAATGTCGGTGCACACCCCAAATACACTGAATTGCGCTTCGACCTGCGCAAACCAAATTTCAAGATGCTGTGGCCAGAATGGTGGAACCTTCACCGACACTTTATTAATGATTGCTCTGTCGTTTCCTGGAGCGGTGGCGGTCGGTCCGGCTCCAGGTGCCGTTGGACTGCCTCCTTGGTCGGGCATTATTGCATGTGCTTGATATCCGGGCACCAATGCGTTTCCTTAGCCGTCGGGGTCACCAGTTGTGGGTGCTTGAGTATCAAATAAAACAATGGTGCAGTATTAAATACACTAGACCTAATGTATTTTATAAATCGAAGTTGTTATTTTCACGTGTTGCACAGGAGGAAATCACATTAAGAAGAGATAAGTATTCAAGATCGATATTAATTAATTGTCTAATTGTATAATCGATAACATTGTTAGCGAATAGTGTTGTCATACAATATGTAGTATGAAATATATTTCTTAACATTTATAGTATAATAAGATTTGCTTTGTGGTAGTCACCACAATAACCCCCGGCTAGTTACGAAGCTAACGATACCGAAGAGGAATTTGGACTCGTCTTCCTGATGTTGAACATTTTCCGGGCTCTGCTTTTCCCGAATCGCTGTCGTTGTTTTCCACATCTTAATTTTCCGGACTCGGTGCTACTGTCGTTGTGATCTCAACGTCGCGATCGTTGAAGATGAATGCTGGCTTTAAACGGTCCATGGAGATTTTGGCTTCACGTTGCCGGATTTTGATTACAAAATATTTTTCGTAGCTCGATAGACCTTCGTAGGGTCCTTCGTAGTTCGGCTCTAGAGGTTCGCGAACTCCACCTATTCGTATGGAAACGTACTTGCAATCCTTCAATGCTGGTTGTATATATGCTGACGTTCGCCGTGATGACATGGCCTTGTTGTAGGTAATTCGCTAATTACTTTCCGTAGAACTTCAATGAACTGAGTTTCGCTAAGTCGCTCCTTTCGCTTACTTAGAAACTCCCCGGGTATGCGTAGTGACGTACCGTACAGCATTTCTGCTGGGCTCGTGCCGATGTCTGTTTTGATGGAAGCACGCATTCCAAGTAGAATGAGGGGTAATGCACAATCCCAATCCTTCGTTGGGCTATACTTAATAGCTGACTTAAGCGTGCGGGGCCAGTGCTCAATTATCCCATTCGACTGGGGGTGGTACGGAGTGGTGCGCAGATGTTGCACGTCTAAAAGCGTGTTAATGATCGAAATATTTCTGGTTCAAATTGACGTCCTAAATCGGTGGAATGATGAGTGATGAGTGCGTTTGCTACGCTTTCAGCTGTTATGTCGGCAAGTGGTACTGCCGCAGGCCATCGCGAAAACCTGTCGATACATGTGAGGCAGTAGCGAAAACCGTTGGACGTGGGAAGCGGTCCAACGGTGCCGACGTTTATGTGTTGAAATCGGTCATCAACTTCTGCGTTATTTCCAAGTGGTGTCTTCGTGTGTCGTTGCACTTTCGCTATTTGACACGGAATACATCCGCGAACAATTTTAGCGACGTCGGTGGCCATTCGAGGTCAAATGAATCTCTGCGCTACCATCCTCTGTGTGGCTTTGATTCCCGGGTGGGACAGATGGTGTAGCTTATTTGTAACCTTGACTCGGAAGCTATTCGGTACATATGGTCGTACTCTACCGTGGGAGATCTCGCAAAACAATTTTTTTAGTCAGCCTGGAAGTGGCACTTCTATTAATGAATTGGAACTGTTCTCACCTGAATTAAGAAGTCTTTGAAGCGGCGGATCGTTTGCTTGAGCGGTGGCCATCTCATCGAAGTCAATCGTATCGCTGCGCATCGTGTTGATGCGGAAGAGCAGGTCGGCGATATTATTGTCATGTCCAGGCAAATGACGGATATCGGTAGCGAACTGGCTGATGGTGTCTAGCTGTCGTGCTCTTTGCGGGGGAGCCTTGTCACTACTTTGACGAAAGGCAAAGATGAGGGGTTTATGGTCGGTGAATAGTACGAATTCTCTTCCTTCGAGTGCGTATTTGAAATGCAGCACGCCTTGGTACGCTGCAGTGAGCTCCCTGTCATACGCACTATACTTTTTTTGCGCTGTCGTTAGTTTTTTCGAGTAGAAACTTAGGGGCTGTACTTGCCCGTCGACTATTTGGTGTAACACCGCGCATACTGCGCCGTCTGAAGCGTCAACTGTTAAAGTTAGTTTGTAGTTCAGCAACGCGGCGTTTGCCAACTCGTCTTTGCATGCGTCGAAGGCTATTTGGGCTTCCGTTGACCAAGCAATCGTAGTATTGTCGTTTTTCCGGTTACCCATAATTAATCGCTTGAGAACGTGAGGAATAAAGGATCGATAAAAATTGATCATTCCCAGGAACTTTTTTAGGTCCTTTGCTACTGTTGGCATTTTAAAATTACGAACGGCTTCAACTTTATCCTCAGGAGCCTTTATAACATGTGCGTTTATTGTATGGCCTAAGAACCTTAGTTCATTTTGTTGTGAAGTTGCTTAGTGAATGACCCTTCTCTACATATTTAATGCAACCCTGAAGTATATCATTAAATGTAAAATAAAGAACATGTCTTCACTTCCGTTTGAATTACAATTGTGCTTACACGCCTTTAATTTATCTACTGCGAATATCGGTTTGTATCATATTATCTAACAGGTTATGGGCCTATATGATAACGCGTATAAATTGTAAATTGTGTAATTCGCGAAGTCTAACATAATCTTAGCGATCGGCTGCATAAAACATATACTTTTTGTATAGTTTGTAAATTTTTCACATCATCATGGCGGCAAACCACAATAATATATCATTTGATAAGCTAAAAGGCCGTGAAAATGTTGATGTGTGGAAGCTCCATGCAAAATCTTATCTTGTGATAAAAGGGTGCTGGGATGTAGTAAAAACAGGGCTACAAGCAACTCCTTCAGATAAAGATAAGCAGGCAGATCAGCGGGCGCTTGCAGAAATCACGCTAATGATTGAACCTATAAACTTTTCGCACATCGCGACAGCTACGACGGCCAAGGAGGCTTGGGATGCCTTAGTATCAGCATATGAAGATTCCGGACTAACGCGTAAAGTTGAATTATTCAGACTTCTCTTCTATGCAGGAGTATCTAAATACCTTGGTGATGACGTCTATAAAGGCGAGAACTGCTGGTTTGAATATTGATGACGAAGTTACCGCATCATTGATATTGGCAGGCTTACCAGATGAATTTCGAGCTTTGGTCTTAGCCATCGAAAATTCGAAACAACAGCTTACGATCGATAATGTAAAAACATTATTATTGCAAGAGGCGAAATTTGATAAACCAAATGGTGATTGCGCTTTGTATTCCAAAAATAAATATAAGCCTAAATTCGTCAAGTGCCACAATTGCAAAGAATTGGGGCATTATGCTAAACAATGTCCAAACAAAAGAAAAAGTAACAACCCTGGCGCAAAGAATGAGAAAATACTCTTTGCTTCTTTGCTTTCACATGACAGCTGATTGGTACGTAGATTCTGGTGCAACAGCCCATATGACGCAAAACAAACAATTGATTTCTAATGAAAAGCCGACAATTGGCAAAAATATTATTGTGGCGAATAATAAAACAATTCCAGTGGTATCAAGCGGTACAGCAAAATTAAGTTTGTCTACAGGATATGATGCAGTGCTCAACGTTGATTACGTGTCCGAATTGTGTGTGAATTTACTGTCCGTGCGTGAAATGACCAAAAACGGCAACAAAGTTGTGTTTAAAGAAAATTACTGCCGAATTTTTGATAACAAAGAAAATCTGATTGTTACCGCGACTGCGGTCAATGACCTCTATCGTCTAAATGTTCGTGAAAGCAAAATAAATAGTGCACTTATGGCAAATAGTGACTATGAGTTATGGCATCGTAGATTAGGCCATATTTGCAACGAAAATTTGAAGAAAATTAAAAACACCTGTAGTGGTGTAGATTTTAGCAACATTGGTAAAGAGCAATGTGTTGTGTGCATTAAGGGAAAACAAACCCGCGCTTCGTTCAAAGACAGTGGTACTCGAGCTGAAAATCTTCTTGACCTGGTCCACTTAGATGTGGCAGGACCTTTCCAAGTAAAGTCACATTCGGGCTGCAGATTTTTTGTGACTTTTATAGACGATTTCTCGAAAAAAATTACAGTGATACCAATCAAACACAAATCAGAAATTTTCGAGGAATTTGTTAAATATAAAAGATTAGTTGAAAATCAATGTTGGCGTAAAATTAAGATACTTCGTTCGGATAATGTCTTCACTTCCGTTTGAATTACAATTGTGCTTACACGCCTTTAATTTATCTACTGCGAATATCGGTTTGTATCATATTATCCAACACATTTGTTCCGAACTTACATTTTCCGACTGCGATCGCCAGGTTGCTCTGATGGAGACGTTCGAAAACTATTCGTAGACGCTTTCAGTCCTCCTCTTCCGATACAGAAGCCACCAAAATAACGTCAACATAAGCAAAAGTAAAATCGAGTCCCCTTTATACGTGTTGAATATGGCGTCGAAAGGTCTGAGCTGCGTTCCTCAGGCCGAAAGTCATGAAAACGAACTCGAAGAGTCCAATCGGTGTCGATATGGCCGTTTTGGGTATGTCGCACGGCTCGATTGGTATTTGGTAGTACGCTTTTTGAAAATCGATTGCCGAAAAAAACTTCTTACCGTGAAACATACTGGTTACATCATGTAAATACGGGATAGGGTACCTATCAGGCACCGTGATTGCATTCAGTGCACGGTAGTCCCCACAAGGTCTCCAAGTCCCGTCTTGTTTTTTGACGAGATGAAGCGGACTAGCCCAGTTGCTGTTGGATGGTCGGCAAATCCCTTTTTGCAGCAAGTACTCGAATTCTCGTTTCGCTTCGCTAAGTTTGTCGGTCACTAATCTTCGTGGATGCGCAAACACTGGGCGCCCGTAGTTGTGATGTGGTGTGCCACATCTGAGTTTACCGGTTTCTTGTTTGCGTTGATCGCAACGATGTCGGGCTACTCGTGCAGCAATTTTGCGTATTTTCCGTGTAGTGAGATCATCCGCTTGCGTGACCACGCCCTCCGTTTCGAGAAGCGTATGTCTGTGTAGCAAACTACCCCTTTTAATGCCTACAAGAAAGTCGTAGTAGTTTAAAAAATCTGAGCCGATTATGGGTGAGCTGACATCCGCTAAAATAATCGTCCAAGGGAAATCGCGCCTCAAACCCAGAGAAAGTCGAATTCGCTTTTCACCATACGTTTTTATGGGTGAACCGTTGGCAGCATAAAGATTCGTTGTACTGATTGTCTTGTATGACTTTGCCGATACATAAGCACCGGTGTCGATTAGAAACTTCGTTTTTGTGTTGACGTCATCAATAATTATGCGGGTAATGTGCTGGCTGGTCTCGGGTCTACCCTCTGGATCCGAAACTGCGGTTAGTTTTTTGTCGCTGTTTTCTCATATGTGCAGGAAGGAGGTCTGGCACTTACGGGCATTCTCTCCATACCTGATGGTACCAGCAATATTCGTCTGTTGCTCGGGTTGGTGTGGTTGTTCGGCCACGATGTCGTGCCGAAGTAGAACGTGATCGTTGGCTTTGACGCTGGTTGCCATTCCGGAATAACTTTTCAAATTTCATTTCTAGGCGTTCTATTCGCTTACCTATTTCTGAAGAACCTGCCTCCCCTGTGCTGGCTTCTGACACTACTGCCATCTGCTGAAAATCGCATACTTCTAAAATTTTATCACCTAGTTTTGCGAGTTCTGGCAGCGCAGCATCGGATGCTTGTAAAATTGCTATAGCCTGTGCCGGTAATAGCTGCAACCAAAAGAATTTCAGAAAATCACTAGAAACTTTGCCTTTCGCCAGGGTGCTTAATTCGCTGTAAGGCTGAGTTGGTCGTTTATCACCCAAGTCCACTTGCGAGAGCAGTTTTTGCGTTTTCTTTTGTTCACTGTCGCAATAACGTTCTATTATACGTTGCTTAAGATTGCTGTATTTGTTGGCCTCGGGTGGACATAAAATGGCGTCGGAAATTTGTGCTAGAACATTCGACTCTATAGCGGCAACAACAGTGTTGAATTTCGAAATGTCGGTGCACACCCCAAATACACTGAATTGCGCTTCGACCTGCGCAAACCAAATTTCAAGATGCTGTGGCCAGAATGGTGGAACCTTCACCGACACTTTATTAATGAATGCTCTGTCGTTTCCTGGAGCGGTGGCGGTCGGTCCGGCTCCAGGTGCCGTTGGACTGCCTCCTTGGTCGGGCATTATTGCATGTGCTTGATATCCGGGCACCAATGCGTTTCCTTAGCCGTCGGGGTCACCAGTTGTGGGTGCTTGAGTATCAAATAAAACAATGGTGCAGTATTAAATACACTAGACCTAATGTATTTTATAAATCGAAGTTGTTATTTTCACGTGTTGCACAGGAGGAAATCACATTATGAAGAGATAAGTATTCAGGATCGATATTAGTTAATTGTCTAATTGTATAATCGATAACATTGTTAGCGAATAGTGTTGTGATACAATATGTAGTATGAAATATATTTCTTAACATTAATAGTATAATAAGATTTGCTTTGTGGTAGTCACCACAATATCATTATTTTCTACTTTTTTAGTTTTATCTGTCATTAACGGGCGGTATTCACCTTCTCGCTTACTTGGTAAAGCAAGCGATATTACGCACGCGAAGAACGATAAAATTTGAAAGTAGTTATGATTAGGAATACAGAGATAGGAATTACGAATGTACTCATAAGTATGTATGTACTTAGCCTTTGAGAAATGAAGTTCATTAAACAAAAAATTTAAATTTCCGTTCTATGGAAAAAACTGATTTATTTTACAAGGCGATGCCATAAGAAGTAGTCAATAAATATATATTTCAATTACTTTAATTATGTTTTCAATTACTTTATTGGTAATGCGTTCTAAATTAATTCCTATACTTCGTTCCCAAGTCAAAGAGGAAATCTGCTAACAACACAAAAAAATCCAAAATTCGTACTGATCAAATCAATCGAATCCTATGCGATGCAAAAATTGTTAAATATCCGGTAACCTTTGAAGCATTGCAATAACAACGCTTCGTGTGCACAAACAAATGCAATCGGCTAATGTGTGCAAACTGTTTGGACGCTCCTCCATCCTTCGCTTCCCTCTGCGCTAAGTTTCAGCAACAAAAATAAGTACGATTAGTAAATGCACCATGTCAGAAGCTAGATACTTATACAACCAACAAATACGCCCAAAAAAACTCGTAAGCAAATTCGTACTCCAGCTCCTTAAAAATAGCTAAAACTGAGCAAACTTTTACCAACAATAATTTAACTCCAGGACCAAAACTTGGCTGTGAAGTCACCTCAAATTTACCGGTGGAGACGACTGAGAGGAAACACGTTGGTATACATGTTAAAAAGAATACACACTAATATTCTTAAACCCGTTGGAAAGAATACACATGATTTCACGGTTTTTATAAAAAAAAACTGTAGTAACGCAAAATTCGGTCAAAATTTTTAAGAGAAGGTTATCGGTAACACAATCTGCGCCAATTTCTGTATTCTTTTCACCATGTGCAATTCCTACTTATTCAATAATTTATCTAATAATTCATCTGCCTCTGGCATATACTCATCCACTCTCAATCACTCCTCTCTTCTGCACATACCTCGCTCTCTTACTCAGAACTCTCTTGCTCTCCCAAAGCAAAAAAGATAAAAACCCAATACCTCAGCACACAAATAACTTATTTGCAAATAATGCATATACGAACCTTTTAAATGCTCATCACATTTTTTTCACACAGTTCAAACTGCTTATCCGACTCTGATGGTAATATACTTATTTACTATTGCTTTAATACACTCAGCTCCGTATTAGAGTTACGAGGAACTACCTGGTCAACATTCTTTAGTGGAATATCAGAGGATATTGTAAAAATTTAATTGACCTTCAATTAATTATAACTTAACTATTATTATTAACGCCTGGAGACCCCTTGGGAGTTTTAGTATGACTCTGAGGTTAAATTTCATTACAAATTCTAACTTGTATGTCCTTAATAACGGCTCACCCATAACCTAAATACCCATAGTACATTCACCCACAAATGTAGATGTCTCTATCTGTTCCCCACCAGTAATCCCAACAATAGACTGAACTATCTTTGATGATCTCTACAATGGCGATAATTTTCCAATAATCATTTAAATTTTTCACTTACCCCACAAAATAGATGCGAATTGAAAGCGACCCCAAACAATCCTCGATTCGCTGACTGATTATCGTTCGAAAATAAAAAAATAAATAAAAAAATATTCATGTCAGAAAATATTCGCCCTTCGACTAACATGAACATAGAAGGTGCGGCTAAAGGCACAATACCACAAAAAACGAATAAAAACTATTCAAAAGAAATGCATTGTTGCTTTTTTTAAAAGATGTCAGACATTACAAAGTCTAATTCAATACAAAAAGGCAAAGAAACGAAATTTTGAAGATTTTACTCATAAAATTAATCTAATTACCTCCACCTCCCTCATTTGGAACGTTATCAGAAAGTTAGTTGGGATATACTATGTATATACCTTTCACAATTTCAGCATTCACACAAGTAATGCTATTACACACCCAGCTCATATACATATGTAGGTGAAACGTTGTCACAAAACGTATATAACCAATCTCAAGACTCGAACTTCTCTGTGGCATTCCGGACAGAAAAATACGACACACTAAACCAAACTAAACCAGCCAAAGCAAAAATTATAGAATCAGTCTTTTATTTTAATGGGCTGTAATCCCTTGTCAAATCCCCACGCCGTAAAATCCTCAAATCCGAGCTCGATAATATACCGAATAGTATTTCGCAAGCACTGCCCATTTTGTTGCAGAAGCGAATATTACACTTTTGTAACCAGATATTATCAATCAAGAAACTGGGAAAATATATAGAAAATGTAAATTCATATAGACCTTTTTCACTTTTACCCTGCCTAAGTAAAACTTAAAAAAAAATTATTTCAAATGGACTGAGGTGGTACATTAAATCTTCAAAAGCCAATTTTCCAGTAGGGTCCTAAAAAAAAGAACCTCTGTACAACAGATGCACTTCTGTTTATTGACCGTTTAAAAAAAACGTTCGTCCACAAATCACATTCCAATATTTTCAATCGATTTTATAAAGGCTTTTGACAAAATTGGGATTCACATAGTACTTAAAAAACCCTCCGATTGGTCTGTCGGCACCAAAATGTAAAATTTTATAAAAAGCTGTCTATTCAATCGCAAATTTCGCTGTAAGCAACTAATTTTCTTTACATAACGGCATCCCTCAGGGTCACCTTGGCTCTGACGTTATTCGTACGCAGATGATTTGTATATTATATATATGCAAAACTCTTGTATCGAAGTACAATTAGAATTTACAAATATACTTATACTTTCAGCTGGAGCAGAAATGTCATACAACAAGTAAAATCATCCTCACATTTATTTCAAAATAAATTGTAATAATATAAACGTATCACACGTAATTAAGAAGCTATGTAGTTTCAAATTCCTCGGACTTCATATCGATTCAAATTATACATTTAAAAATGATTGTACATATTTAAAGCAAACGCTTAACGCAAAATTAAACATTATCAAATTCCTTTCTTCACATAAGTCCCAAGTTCATTCTAACTCCCTCTTTAGTATAACAAAGCTAATTTTATTGTCGCTTATTGATTGTGGCCTCCCAATCTTTGGCAAATGCAGCAGTTCAACACTATATTCACTGAAAAACACCATACCAGCTCCAGCCTCGTCAAGATAATGCTAGCAGAAAGTGGGCAGCCATCAATAGAAGACCGATGTTCCTATTTAACGTACAAATTGGCGTACTAAATATTTACTCCAAGGAAATTCAACTGTACAAAAACCGCAGATGAAAAGAGGGAGTCGGAATAAAGTTTTTAGTAAAATTTAGTACGAAATATAACATCGAAAGCGAATACCAACCCAGCTTCGATTCAGACACACTGCCAAGCTGGCGTCTGAGGCCATCATCTATAGCAACTATCCTTATAGGTTAGGTTAGGTCTCCGCAAAGGGAACTCACTTAGAAATAGTAAAGAAGTCCATTGCGATATCACCTATTATAAGATCGGTAACTTACACCGGATCCAAGAAAGGATAAACGGAGAAACGCTGCGTACCCCGAATGAAGTCACGCAAATTACCAATTTTCACTCCAGAGACCTCACCATTAGCGATCCTAACGCCTTAATAGCGGTCTAACTAAAGCCGAAGCGGGCAAGAATTTTAGAATGCCGGCAAGCGATTTTGCGTTTTGGCCAGAAAGGCCGTCCTCCGTACGGAGCCAACGGAGGGAGACGTTCGCCTTCCCTTCGCTTGCAGATGCTACCACCCGCTGCGGTTAGCCAGTTTTAGAAATCGGCTTCCACGCTCCTCTACCGCTCGAAAACTTACTTAAAACTTTGGAATTCATAGACGAGTCCTCTCAACCGCACCTACACCACCAACTTATTGGCGACGCAATAGCTCTCCTGACGGTACTTCGACTCCGTCTTCATTGATTGGAGGTTCGGGCCCATCATATTCGATGTTTTCCGCGTCACTACCATTAAGCAGCGTGAAGTGCTCCCTCCACAGTTTGAGTGTACACCGGATGCAGGTCATCAAGTCACCGTTTTCATTCTTACAGGAAATTGCCCTTATTTTGAAACCTTCTGTAAGCCGCCGTGGCCCTATAGGTGGCATCTTTCGTTTTCATGGTGGCGTGGCATTTCTCTTTGTACCAGTCGTTTTTTCGGTCTCGCAGAAAACTAATGATCTCTTCAGGGGTGGTACCTAATGAGCGGGAAATGTCTCCTTGCACGTAGATATCCGCTTGTTGAACAATGCTGTCAGAGAGCTGGGGTGCACGTCAAGTGACTAAATGGCCGGCTATCTGTTGTGATTGCAGCTTTTGGATGTCAAACAAAGGTCAAAATTTTCGAAAGGCGGATTGGCAAGAGTGTGGGTTGCTTCTTGAAGTGAGAATACCAGACTTACCAAAACCCACAAGAATAAATCAATTGAAGAGGTGGCCCACCGGGTAACGAATACATTAGTTGAGTGTTTTGAGTAGGTTTGTCCGCTGAAAAGAAGTAGGCAAGTAGTTCCCATGATGGAACAAAACTTCGTAAACGATGCAGAAAACTTTCTAAAAACTCAAAAAGAAGAATATTGGTCCGATTATCATATCTTGCATATTCGGGCATCGAAATTAAGTTCTTATAGGTACTTCTGTAGTGGTATTGACAACTTCAACGAGTCGGTCAAGGTGCTTTAACATACATATCTTATTCCACGTCGCTGGTAGATACCTACAAAACTCTCCTGGAAAGCCACTTTCCGAGTAGCAGGTAGAGCTATGGGACAGATAACGCGACGGGAGGGTCCAGTAACCTAAATTGGTAAGTTCCATCACGGGGAGTATAAGGAGGCACTGAGGTATTCCGCATTCGATGGCTTGTATCCGAAAATGCTAATGTGTGGGGGGACAAACTCACTAGGACCTTGACGAGAATCTTTAGAGCTTGTTTTGATTTGGGTAATATTCCCATGCTTTGGAGAAACGTTAGTCTAGTCATCATTCCCAAACAGAGAAAAGGTTATTATCCACTAGCAAATATCTTCAGGTCAATCCGCCTCTGCCATGCTGAAGGGCCTGAAGCGCACGACCGAAAAACACATTAGATCAAAGGTTTTGGTTGACAGTTCACTTAGTATTTACCAACATACTTACTAGAGTAGAACGTTTTGTGAATCAGCTCTACAACATTCGAAGTGCGGCTGGGAGCATGTGAGTACACAATGGGAGCATTTGCTGATATTGAGGAAGGTTTTGACAACGCCGCCATTCCCTATTAAAATATAAACATTTGTATTAAAAATTGTGTTTAATATATTCATAGTAAAATCAACATATTCATATTTTTACTTTAACTTTAACTAAAACTTTAATTTATTGCATTTATTTACTTACGACCAACGCATATTCAACTTGGGCACCGCTGTCTACTACTAAACTTTCACTTTCATCAATTTTCAATGCAAAAAATGTGCAATTGAATAATGTCGGAGTTGCCTCCATAATAATTTTACTAAAAATTGCGCTGCAAGACGCAATAAGCTTAATTACATAAAACTCGTACATATTTTTATATTTACGAAAAGTAAAATAAACACAAGCTTACCACAGTAAATTTTTATTGCTTTAAACTTTAAATATAATTTTTTTTATGAAATAATTTTTTGTTTCCTTCCTTGCAACACAGCCAAACAAACGTCGTGAAATAGTTGCGATCAGCGTTTAACCAGTAGCCAACCTGAGATGAAATCCTTGTGTTGGGTTAAGCCTTTCAGGGACGAAATTTATGAAATTTATAAAAATGAAGTGTAAGCTATAAGTGACCACAAATTTGTGTTGATTTTTCATAATCTGTTTGCTGACGGCGTTAAGCCTTTTCTTTTATATAGCGCATCACCATATTTTTTTAACGATCTTAAAGCATGCCATTATATTTTGGGTGATACCCGTGTGTTTATTGTATTCCACAATGTAGTCAGATGTGACCAATGGCATAATCGCAGATAAATGAAACTATTTTAGTTGTAAGGCTAATTTGAAATCGACATTTGAGCTGGAACTGATGAGATTTCACGTACTCCCTGTTAAATATGCAAAGGGGCTGACGGTTTGACGGGCTGTTTGAAGGAGGTGCTGATAAAATCACGAAGGTTATTGCTCTCAGACGTGAGCATAACAACAGCATTGTCTTTTCACTGATTTTACCCTGCATGGCAAAAATATCCGCATGGATATTTTCTGCTTTTTGTACAGCCGCTTATTGTCGTCGTGCAGAGATGTAATATGTGAGCATTTTCAGCCTTGATGGCGGTTATCACATGTAGTAGGGTAGAAAGAGTATTTTGTTGTTCACAAGAGCATGCCTAGTGCCTAGTGTCATTTCCAATTGATTTGTAGCTGAGACCGAAATCATTTTCTGAGATTCCGAAGGCAGCTTTGTTTGGAGTTTAGTTGCGAGGGCACTGGCCTCTCATTTGAGGTAGCGGAAGGGGGAGACGAACGAATAGAGCTTCAAAGCACAGCCGAGCATGATTTGCAAAAACGCTCTTGCCTGAATTGAGTAGAAATTCAACATCCGAGGGTAATATACCAACACACTCCGTATGAAAAAGATTATTTCACTTAGCACAGATTACTTTTGGCTGAGAGCGATCAACCTTTCACCCGAACAAACGAGGCATACCTTTAAATTAATAAATCTTAAAGAGTTTGCTCTTGCTATCTCAGTTAGGATTATTTCTCACATTTAAAGGATTTAAAGGACCATTATATAAGTACTTGTAAAAAAACAAACAGATCCATCGCTTTGTAACAAAACTAAGCACACATATTTTTATTATTATTGAGGGAAATTTTTGGACTGAGAATATAAAGTTTATATTATAAACTGAACAAGTTAATAAAAAGTAGCTACAGCGTCTTATTTCAGCAAGTAGAAACTTTAGCAGTAAAACACTACAGCTTACTCTATTTCATGTTTTTTGAGTTCTGAAACGCTTTGCTAATAAAAGTCTCCGAAAATAATTGCCAGCTATAAGTAAAAAAAACAAATGTACATACATCGGGTAGCTGTTTAGCACTAGAGGACAACAAACGATTTTCCAAAAACGAAAAAAAAAACAAAACCAAATGCATTCGAGAAAAATGATTGATCAAGGAGACCCATTTAACACTGTGCATCAATTTCAGAGCCATTTTTGACGGAACGATTTAGAGATGAAAATATTTTATAGGGACAAATTAACCGCCCTATGCTCATACACACATCATTCTGACAGCTGACAGGTTTACTTCACCCAAAACTGTGCTGCAAAATGGGGCTCAGACCTTTAATGGTGATAACAGTAATTGCAGTTGTTGTGTCCTACTGAGCATGTGACAATAACGTTATATTTAGTGTCATAGTTTTAGGCGCAACTTCAGGTTGTTAAGTTTTATCAGGTCATCAGCAAGGGCGGTAAATGTTAAATAATTTTCTAAAAAGTAGCATAATACCTGTATGGAATCGCAATATTAATTGTAAGGAAGGGTAGCTCAAATAAATATTACCAATTTTTAGGCGCACTATACCTGGTTTTTTAGTTTGCCGTATTTTTGGCGATAAAATACGAATAAAAATCGTAAGTTTTTGGCATTTATTTAATTTAAATTATTTATAACAAATTTAAAACAATTCGCGACATGATTTAATAATAATATTGAATATTTTCACTTGTTGCAAATTACCGTTATATGAGATGTGAGCGTGGTTTTAGTCTGATTACTATTATTTTCGAAAATGTGATTTCTGACTAGAAATGCAAAGTGTACGTAATATAAGGCCCGTTTTAATGTAACCGAGTTGCAAAAGAACGCTTCAATTCAGATAAAATTTCCTTTATTTGAAAAAGCAACCCTGTTAGCTCTTTCTTGTAGGTTGCGATTTGTTTAGTGCTATTTAGGAACGGAAAATAGTTGGCGTCAATTTTTAGGTTTATGTTGTTATATATTTACAATTACTATGCAAATAGAAACGCATTACGTCTTAAATCTAAATTTCCATGTACTTTCTTAGGGCTAATTCACAATAGCGCAGTTTTTTCACTTCACAACACTACATCTCAGGTCGGATATTATTTGATAAATTTGGCTCAACTCGCATATTTTTCCAAGTTAGTGTTGCTGATTTACATACAATTCGTTATCCTACCTAGTGTTCTTTTGCAACTAGGTTACCATAGTAGAATTTGACAAAGAAGTTTCGGATATACCAATTTGATCTAAGGTGGACGATACCATGATCATTCCCACCATTTATGTTTCCATGTATTTCGCAATCAATCTTCTCTATCAAATTTGAGCAAAGTAATTTGTTTACTTAGCAAAATATGACATTTTCACGATTTTTACAATTTTCGAAATTTTGCTTATTGCCTTGGAACGCAATGCGAAAGTGAATGGTGCCACGCCTATTACCATTTTATTATTCCGTGTATTTGCTTGTGCAACCTCATTCTACATACTAAATTTAAGCGAATTTGTTTGATTTTTGAAAATTACGGTTATATGAAAGGTGGGCGTAGTTTTGGTCGAATTTGAACAATTTTTTGAAATTTCGCCTACTTCCATCAAATGTGATTTGTTGACCAAACGCGATAGTGTTTGATAGCATGGTTTCAGAAAAATACTTTTTGCTCTTAAACTTTTTGATTTGGCATTTATTAACAATAGCATAAATCTGGCAACATTATTTTCGTTCTTCTTACTTTTGTATTGACTTGTTATACATACTCTGAATAAATTAGCAAATTTTGTCTTCATACTACGCGAAAGTATTTTATTCTCTGCTCATCAGGCTATGGACTCTTTACATTCATTAAAAAATGGCAACCCGTGTATTATACTTTCCATTTCAGCGACTACGTGATCGATAAAATTTTGACGTGTGGAAGCGGCACGCAAAATCGTATTTGGTCCTAAAAAATTGTTGGAAGGTGACGGAAGCTGCCGTGCAAGACGTTATGGAAAAGGATTCAGATGAACGGGGGCTGGCGGAAATAACGTTAATGGTCGAACCATGAAATTTTGCGCACAAAGCAGATGCTAAAAGCACAAAAGAGGCTTGGAACTCCTGATGTCAGCGTATGAGGACAGCGGCCTTACACGTAAAGTTGAGCTGCTTAGAAGACTAGTGCAGATAAAACTGGAACACTTTTCCTCTATGCCAGACTACATTAATGAAATGGTGATGACATCTATCAAAGTGCGAATGCTGGTTTGAGCATTGATGATGAGGTCGTTGCATCTTTAATGTTTGCGGGACTGCCGAGCGATTACTAGGGACTCGTAATGGCCGTGGAAAATTCCAAAGCCAAATTAACGGTCGATGCTGTGAAGAGTTTGTTTTGCAAGACACGAAATTCGACAATAATAACGAATTGGCAATGCTTTGTTTACAAAGAAATCAAAGACAAAACCAAATGGAAATTCAAAGAATTCCAAGAAGAAAAGATTTCGTTGTTACGACTGCGGTCAGGAAGGGCCCGTGCGAAAATAGTGCTCGCTGCTGGCAAGTGCGTGTATGTATTCGCACAACAAAGAGAATGTGTGGTACGTAGATTCGGGTGCCACTTCGCATATGTAGCAAAAGTTTAAATGATGCTAAAAGCTCTTCGATTGGTGTCAACTATGTTGACGTAAATGATGACAAGGGCAAGCAAACGCCACCGGTTAGCCAGCAGAATTGAGAGCGTGCAAATTATTTATTAGATTTTGTACATTCTGACATTTTGGGCCCGATTAATACAAGTTCGTTCAGTGGGACAAGGTATTTGCTGGTTTTTATTGACGATTATTCCAGGAAAGTATTTGAAATACCTACATACTTCGAGAAATTTAAGAACTTCAAAAGTCTTGTAGAAAATCAGTGTGGCCGCAAAATTAAAATTCTTAGAACCGACAATGATACCGAATACTGTAATGAGCAGCTTTCGGTTTTTGTACAAAAATGTGGCATTATACATACTTACATACATACATCAAAAGACGGCTTCTTATACTCCTGAGCAAAACGGCGTTGATGTACGCGTGAATAGGACACTGATAGAGCGAGTGAAGTGTATGTTTGATTCTGTTCTCGACAACATTTTTTGGGCGGAAGCAGCAAACACAGCCGCGTACTTGATTAATCTTGTTCCATGTTTTGGGAACAGAAAAAGTCCTGAAGAACTGTGGTCAGGTGTCACGCCAAATTTGGGGAACTTGCGAATTTTTGGATGTACTGCCATGATGCATGTACTAAAACAGTAGAGAGCAAAGCTCGATGCCAAGTCGATGTGATCATTCGCGATTCTAATTTTTTTGAATCTTCGAGCAATGCGTCAGACTCTAACTACCGTCAATAAGTTATTGATATTGAAGGCAATAATTTACTCAGTGGCAGTAACAATTCAGAGGAGGATGTTGAGCTCGAATTGTCACATTTCAGTGAGCTTGGTAGCGGTTCTGAAGGTGAGTACGACACACCTTGTAATGATTCTACAGATGATCAAAGGGAGTTTGCGGTGACAAAGGCTGGCGTTCGTCGCTCCAAACACATTGCTGACGAAACAAACAAGGAACTAGTGTTCTGTGCTATCTCTGAAGTTGATAATCCTGTTAGCTACGATGAAGCGGCTAAGAGCACGGAGGCTGATGCTTGGGTAGACGCTATGAATGAAGAAATGGATTCGGTTAGTTCGAATAAAACTTGGTTCCTCAAGAATCTACCTGTGAATAAAAAGGTTATTGTTTCAAAGTGGGTGTCTAAAACGAAACGCGGTGCAAGCGGTTTACTTGTACGATACAAGGCGAGAATTGTAATAAAGGGCTGTTAACAGAGGGAGGGAATAGATTACACCGATACATTTACTCGCGTTGTAAGATACAACCCCATACGGTTTTTATTTACTACGGCGGCAAAATATGATCTGTCGGTTCATCAGTTAGACTCTGTGACTGCTTTTCTTAATAGTGAGTTACACGAGGAGGTGTACATGAAGCAGCATGAGGGTTTCGATGATGGCACTGGTAGGGTGTGTAATAAATTTCAGTTGTCGTCTGGTCAAGTCGCTCTATGGTCTAAAGCTGACAAGTCGTATTTGGAACGAGCAACTAAACGCAGTTTTGGTTCATCTTGGGCTTACGCACAGCGGCGTTGATGTGTTGATATTTTGGAACGATGAGAAAACCACTCAACGAATAAAAGCAGAGTTATCGTCGAAATTCAGAATAAAGGACATGGGAATAGCGTCGTCAGTCCTAGGCATGCGTATTCATCGAGATGAGGTAAATAAAACGTTCGCCATTGATCAATCTG
The DNA here is from genome assembly GCA_951828415.1 of Anomoia purmunda. NCBI lineage: Eukaryota > Metazoa > Arthropoda > Insecta > Diptera > Tephritidae > Anomoia > Anomoia purmunda. The sequence goes on from OX639993.1 coordinate 92,372,153, forward strand.
AGTACGTTGGTAGTATACTAAAGCGCTTCGGGATGGCAGATTGTAATCCAGTTTCCATTCCATTTGATTTGGGTCAAAAGCTGACAAAGGACATGTCTCCGCAAAACGATGAACCTGTGAAGGAAATGAAAAAGGTTCCGTGCATGGAAGCAATTGGATGCTTGGTATACGCTGCAAAACCCTGGCCAAGGTCATTGGTTGGCCGTTAAACGCATCATGGGGTACCTTAACGGTGCAATCAGCCGAGGCTTAGTATCCACGAAAAGCCGCGAAGGTCTTGTTGGTTTTTGTGACTCCCATTGGGCAGCGGGCGTCGATGAGAGACGTTCAACATCTGGCTACATCTTCACCATACAAGGTGGTGCAATTTCGTGGTCAATACAACGACAACGCACCGTGACACTATCTTCTACAGAAGCCGAGCTGACGTCAGTTGTAGGTGCAATGGCTGTAGTGAAGCCACAACATTGTATTGTGACAACAAAAGTGCCATTCACATCGTTGAAAATAATAATTTTTCGCCACACACAGAGCATACGGGTATTAAAATAAATTTCAATCGACATAAGCTAAAGGATGGTTCGATCCAACTGGATGCAATGTAATATTTTGAAGTTTGTTAAGTTCATGATAGCGAAAGGCCTTGAGTTCACAAATTAATACTATCGTTTAATAAAAAACAGGCCGAAAAATCATATGCATATGAAATTATATATATTGTAAAAATAACACTGCACGATTTAAGCTGTCAGCCACTGTACATATTTTTTGTAAAGCTGGTATACATATTAGGTTCGTGGGAGTTAGAAATTCCCTATGCAAATAATTTTTTGTCACACGGATTTTATTTTTGCGCAGTGTTTTGTAGAAACTATGCAGATTTGCATGAAAATTCACTTATTGTTACGCGGTTTTTTGTAGGCGGCATAGAGCTGTATTATTACAGGGTAGTTACAAAAATAGATTTGCATGTTATGCAAAAAATGCGAATTCTAGTGCTGTGGATAGTCGCTGTCTTCTTACTCTCTCTTTCTTTACTTTATGGATATCTATTTTAAAAATTTGACTATCCATTTGCGGTTCGTCGTCTAAATAAATAGAAATAGATATAGAAGCTTGCATTTCGGCATTTAATATCTATTGAGCCCGATTCGCCGGCAAAGAAGCTTTCCTTCCAAAACAACCAAATCGGAAAAAACGACCAACAACCAAACTCGAGAATGTAAAATAAAACCGAGTTTGGCAACTTGCATTACGCATTACGATTCATGTGAACTGATCGTAAGATCGCAACATCGTTTGAGTTTGGGGTGCCGGTAGATTTCGTTAAAAAGTCTTATTATGTTTGAGTCAAACAGTAAATAAAGGCTGCTGCGGTGTATGACTATTGGAATCTTTCAAAATAGGTTCGGTGTAAGATAAATGAAAGGAAAGCAAGATTGTATAACCATACATTTGTGTAAATGTTCATTTACTGTGTATATGAATACATACGTAAGCAAAAGTGTATGCGAGTAGCATCTTTATATTTCTATATTTTTCAAATTTATACAATTTTATTTTAAAATTAAATAAAATTTAGCGGGCAAAGAAAGTTTTTCAAATTTAAATAAGTTTATTCATATGTAATTATATAATTTTGCGAATACATTATTAACATTATTTTATAGAGTTTTAGAGAAAAAACAGTTCTCTTGACAACTAAGATATGAGATATATAATATAATATTTTGTGTATAAGATCCATTTTTTAAAGGAGAAAAGTTAACAAAAACTTAGGAAATTTGTATATTATAATAAAACATATACATACATACTACTTACAAACTACTTACAAGCTAAATGTAATAACTACAATTTTCTAATTAATTTGTTACCTGAATATGCCAATTTATTTTAGAAATTACTTGTGAATTTAATGATGGTATCTCTTTTACGAGAAAAATATGGCCGTTGTTTTCGAAATGTTAATTTGATTTTTCATTTGTAAAAGTAACCGTTAAGAACATGAACAGCGTTGACTAAAGTATAGTCTATTATGATAGGACTGCATCTACTAAAAAAAATTGAGGTATCATCTGCAAATAAGGAAATTTGACAGTTAGGTGGAATCGGCATGTCGGAGATGTATATATTAAATAGTACTGGACCCAGAACAGATCCTTGTGGAACACCGGCAGGAATTTTTGTAGTAGAAGAGTTTGCTCCGTTGATAGAAACCAACATATGTCTGGCTTTTAGGAAACTTTGAATGATTTTAATAAGATATATATGTGCTTTTATTTTAGATAATTTGTATATTAGCCCGTCATGCCAGACCGTATCAAAAGCGCTTGTATATCAAGTAGAACCAAGTCAACTGATTTTTTATCATTAAAGCTTTTTTTTTACAAAATTTTTAATTCTGGGCAGTGGGTGGCAGCCATTATGACCAGCACGGAAACCAAATTGGACATCAGGTAATATTTTATTTTCTTCAAGAAAAACAGTTAGTTTTCGCTTAATTATTTTTTCAACATTTTTTGGAAAAGCATTAAGTAGACTAATAGGACGATAGTTATCTGGGCTCACAGCAGATATACCAGGCTTACTGATTGGAATTACTTTGGCAATTTTCTAGTCTAAGGGAAAATAGCATAGTTTCAAACAGCAATTTATTATGTACACAAGATGTTGAATGTATTTTTTAGGAAGAAATTTAAGGCAACTATTGGAGATACCATCTGGTCCAGGGCTTTTTAATGCTTTTAATGACTTTATAATATTTTTAATGTCTGAGTAACAAGTCAGCGGAGTATCAAGAGAAGAAAAGTTCGGATTGATATTTGTTTAATTCAGTTAAAGAATATTTGTGGAATGGTTGCCTTGTTCTAGACCATTGCCTCAAATGTTCCATTTCTGGTTTTAATGGCAGAAACAATATGCTGCGGAAGCGCATGCGAGCCTAATTTAACTATTTTATTTGGAACTGATCTACTCATGGCTTTATTGATAATAGAGTCAAAGTGACTAAGCTCACAGTCAATATCGTCCGGGGTCAAAGCAGAATTATTTGAATGAGGGAAATTTTCGAGGCTTAAAATGAAATGATGGACGATGCTTACTATTATTCGGTATGTATGAAGGTTCACTAGGACTAAGTATTTTGATTTTATGCAGAAGACAGTTGTCATATAAAATGTTTTCCCAACAATTTCCCCGCAGAAAACCCCATTATAATATTAATATAAGTTGAATTAGACATTGCTTGCATACAAATATTTAAAAGACATTTCAGTTATGACATTAAATTGATTAAATTTGTCTCTACAGGTGGATAATTTAGAGACAACTTCTTTGATAAGAGAATTGGTCTCTTCAAAGAAGAATAAGTTATTATTCATATTATTATTCATATTATTATTCATATTATTATGTGATATTTTGTTAGGTTTACTAGTTTTAGTGTGAGAGGTAAATAAATTAGCCCAACGAGCATTATTAGTCTGTGTTGATGAAGCAGCTGGTCTTCTAAATTTGGGATAGTTAGAATCGTAATTTTGCGTAGGCAGAGAGCCACGATTTCTTGCTTCTGATTTCCGCAGAGAGCGACGCTGAACGAGAGACGCATAGGTAGAGCGACTAGGGCAATCCAAATCATTGGATGCATGGTCTCCTTTGCAGTTGGCACATTTGATGTTGTTTTTATTTTGATAGTCAATCGTTTTATAAGAACCAGCACAGTGAGCACAAGAGGTTTTAATGTTACAAAATTTTGCACCATGACCTTATAATGGTCACTTTATAATGGTTTATACAACCGTGTTTTTGTTTGAGATCGTTTAGATTAATAGATCTATTTTCAAAGTACACTACATAGAGCTGGATTTTTAAACCAAATCGATTGGGGTTTTCAATTAATTTGACGTCGGTACACTTTAAACCAAATGATAAGAGAGATTTTTTCACTTCATCAGCAGATGTATTTGCAACCCAGAGAGCATAGCTTTGTATGGTATCGAACGTTTAGTTTCGTGAGAGAAGAATTCACAGTTATTTTTTTTAAGACAACCACATGCTTTATCATAATTACTAGTATTATTTAAAAATAATTTGTGACCAATAGATATAGTCTTTACAAAATAATCATCGATTTATAAACTACGCATAACTTCAAGTATATACATAAGCCGCACTTTTCTTTAATAAAGTTAAGGGTGGAAAAGTTGCCGATAGAATTTCATTATCATTAACAACATTATTTTCGTCCAATGTTTGCAATGGCAAGAAGTAATAGATTTATTAATATTTTTAGTTGCACGTTGCACTCGAGGCATTTTGTTATTATAAGGTGCATTTGAAGCACCATTACTTAGTTTAATTTCGCTTTAGTAGCTGTTAACAAGTATAGAGTATAAGTAATAACACAAGCTATAGATAATACAACTTCGCTGTCCAATGACACACGAGAGACTGCGTGGAAAGAAAGAACGAAACATCAATTTCAAAGCTAAAAATTTTAGATAGTAAACAAAAACAAAGGGTGGCGTAAGAAATCCGGGCACTTGCTGCCTATGTGGGGCTGTCCACAATTATTTTTTTAGGTATAATTTTTGTGTGGATGGATGTGGCAAAGAAACGAGAATGGATGAATGCGTCTGATATCCCACTTATCCCCGCATCATCCAAACTGACTTTTTGTTGGCCTTTTTTTTATTATTGAAGTCGCTACCATTGAAAAAATAAAATTAAAAAGGAAATGAGTGTAAACTATTTCTACAGAAAATCGTGTCCCCCATTTAATGTTTTGATAAAATATACGCTCTGTTATGCCCGAGGTTACTATCTTGTCACCTATGAAAGCCCCATGAAAACCCATTCAATATTTTTTGAGATTAGTGAAGCCAAACAGACAAACAGGCAAACAACCATTAAAAAATCTACAAAAAAATTATCCCATGAAAATTCATTCAGTATTTTTGGATATTAATGAGGTACAAAAAATTATACATATGCATTCTGTTACATTCCTTGTATTACTTAGGTCATTGTTTAAAAAAAATTTTCAATGTACACACATGGTTTTCTACAGTTTCATTTATCAGTTTTCATTAATCATTTCTCCATCATTAACTTATATACTCTACGATTATTTCCCTATACATATGTATATGGTAGTGTTCAAGTTTTTTTTTGAATGACACTGGACTAGCTTTAGCGATTTGAGACAAATCGTATTCATATTACTGAGATCCAAACACAGATACCGAGCGATTTCACTTTGTTTTATACATTTTATCGCAACTACACCGGTACCTATCGCTCCAATTTTCAAACAAAATAGTTATTATATTTGTGTACTACATGTTTGAATTTGAATCAAATCAGGTCATAAATATGGGTTTTAGAAATATCTCGCCTCCAGCGACAATTAAAAAAAAAAGTTTATATTTTCGTATGTGGCGAATATGTACTTTGAATTTGAACCAAATTTAAATGTAAATACGACTTTTAGGAATATCTCGACTCCACCGCCAAAAAAGTTGTCCTGCCCATATAAATTTATTAACCGCCCATTACATATACTTATACTTTGCATATAAGTATAACCAAGAATCGTATTTCGGTTTCACTCACATACAATTTTAATATATTTGACTTTTTCTTCAGGAAACAACCCTCTCCAAAATAAAGGTACAACCCTAACCTCCCGAAGACGAAGTGTTTGACACTCATATCCTATATATGTGTATAACTTTATTAATAGGTGGCAACGCTCTCAAAATATAGCTATACAGTTTCTCCTAGCGGTTTCACACCCATATTTTACTATATCTTATAACTTAGTTATGTCAAAACATAGTTATGAACCATTTCCTTGCCGTTTAATACTTATATTTTACTATTTTATATACCTTGTGCATCATTTAATTAAATTCCACTTTTAAAGGAAACCCCCATAAAAGTTAGCTTCGAACCTTCTTGCCGAGGCAAAACGATTGCCATTCATATTTTAGTACTTCATATAGCTTGTCTACATTTTAATTTAATTTGACTTTTCAAACAGGTGGTAAACCCCGATCAACAAATCAAAATCATGCCTAAACTCTTCCCGAGATAGATACTATTAACTATACAAAGTTTCAGTTTTTAAAACACTGCTATACCAACATATTTTGAAAATTAAGCTTTCTTAAACCTTTTAGTTTGATACCTTTATTGTAAATTTTTATTAAAATTATTACAATTCCAAAGAAGTAAAATTTATACCCACATACATATGTGGCGATTGCGTGTTTTGATTTTGAGGCAAATTTGCCTTTTGGAAATATCTCGACTCCACCGCCACAGTCGTTGTTCTACCTATATTTATTTATTAATTAGCCTTTGCATATGTATCCAGAAACGAATTTCGGTTGCTCCCACATATAACTTGTGTAAAATTTATTTCAATTTGAATTTCCAGACAGGTGGCAACGCTCTCTAAAATATAGGGATTCAGCCGTGTGGTAACCCTCTTCCAAATATGCCTATAAACTAAGCACTAGCGAAACGAACGGTTTGGCAGCCATATTTTATTATTCGGTTTTTCAAACAGGTGACACCCTCTATAAAATTTACCTATGAACCTTACTGCCGGGATGAACTGTTTGGCACACATATTTTAATATTTTACATACCTTGCGTATATTTTTATTAAATTTGACATTTCAAACAGGTGCTAACCCTCTCATAAGCAAACAAATCCATGCCTAAAACCTTTCCGGGGTAGAAACTAACAACTATAAAAAGTTTCAGTTTTAAAACAGGCGGCAACCTTATACAAAAAAACAAATTTAATTTAACTTATTGGTTTCACTTAATTTAGGTTTAAAGAGGTGGTAACCTACTTTGAAGACATTTTGAAAATGAAGCCTTCGTTTGGCGCAAATATTGAAATATTTGATTTCACTAATTACTTTAATTGAATTTAAGATTTAAAAAATATGGAAATTCCCTTTAAAAACGGCCTATAATTGAGCCCATACAACGAACTATATATGTACATATATAGCAAATCTTGTCCATATCTGTCCAGTTGTCATTTAGCAATATGTGATTTTAAGCCACATGTTGAACTGTAATTGCGGAGCAATGTTCCCACCACATTAAGTGTGCTTGTCGCTTTGAGCATCAGTTACCAAGTCTCTGTTCGTGTTCTTACAGAAATTTGCCATCGCAGCTTCGGACAAAATTTTCAGTTGCGTTTTCTGTCGGCTGCCATCTCAAACTCTTCGCAGTCACCTATTTCGACCTATCTTTTCTTTCTTCGAATAATACGTCTCTATTCCTTTCTTAACTACCGGTAGCGTTGCTCCTGATCGTAGCGGGTACCAGTAAGCAGTGACTTTCTTCTCTACGTAACCACATTCCCCATCTTACCAGTTGTTCTTTCGGGCTCCCAGGATCAATGACAATTGCGATTGCAGCTTACCTACGTCGAGCAGATATATATGTATTTTATCTGAGTCAAAGTCTATCCGTCTCATTCGGTTTCGGAGGTTTGAAGAAGTGTTTTTTATGATAATTTTTACATGGTGTTGCTCAGTATACAACCAGATAATGGGCCGTAATTTGTAAGGACATTTTTAACCGCTTGCCATAAGTCAGATGCTCACTCACAGCCGTACCTACTGCTTATACAATACAGATGAGTGCCTATAACTAGAGTACCTACTGGAAATTGAATTCAGGGAAGCAAATTTGTCGATCCCTTTCTTAAAACCAGTTTTGCGTGCTCTCTGATTCTCAATGGATTATAGCTACAAGCTACTCAGCATTTCTTGTGACATCGTGCTTCGCAAGTAATTTTTAATGAATTTAATGAATTTTTTAAAAAAATTCTCTTAGCTTTTGCCGTGAGTGCTTAGAATTGTGAGGAACATAAGAAGAGCCGTGCAAACATTTGCATAACTCGAAGACAATGAGGCCATCTGAATAATGAAAAACTGTGCCAACTCTTTGACATCTTTCATATGTTTAATTTATTTCAGAAACGTAGAACTGATAGTAAGCAATTCAGAGGAAAATGAAGACGATACACCATCCGAAAATTTCATTCCAGAAAATCTATTTTCAAGTTGTAAAGATATGGTATCAATTATCGAACAGAAAATTGCCACCCGAAAGCGCTGTTCAGGATCATTAAATTTTTCATCTTGACTCTTGACTTTGCGATATCTTTTTCCCACAAACTTTTTCAAAATTTCATCTTGAAGAACATAAAGGAATACAAAATCAAAATCCCCGATTTCTGCTGAATCCCGAACGCAGCGTTTCTCTGAGCAGACTTCTTGGTTTTTAATATTACCTGGCTTAAACGTTTGAGGACACCGCAAAACATCTGTTTCAAAGCGTGAACCGCGTCATACCTTCCAGCAAAGCGATTTTTGTTCAAGGTTTTGATGGTATGTGCGTCTTTCTCGTAAACAGTTTGTAGTTGATTCCAACGACTTATATTGTGACCGAAAAAATCGTACACAGATTAATAGTTTCGAAGAATTTTTCAATTTTTCTATTGCACGATATACATACGTCTTTCAAAACAAGGTTCATGTTATGACTAGCGCAAAGAACCAAATGTGAATGAGGAACGTAATCTTGATTCTGTGTTGTAAACCTGTTAAGCGCCACTCATGACTGCTGCACCACCGTATGCTTGATATCGACATTTTTGGAGATCAGGACTACTTCTTCTGTATAGAATCGATTACAAGTTTTTCGTGTCCTGTAAAAGCAGCAGTAAAAGAAGTAAATATCTCATTGATTTGTATATCAATAAATGAAACTCACGTGACGAAAAACCTGAATTAATTGAGAAATTTTGCTGGCGTCTTAAGTTGTATCCAAAATAAATGAAAAAAGTGGTGCATCTCTCAAGTCACGAACAATATTTTTATGAACTTCTTGCTCCAAGAGACAAATGAATTCGTTCTGTATTTGAGGATTTAAATATTTAACAAAACCTTTTGGTTTTGCTAAGAATTCGCTTAAAACCGAAAAGCCAGATTACACGTTGCCAGCATCATTATCACATCTAGGATCCGTTCGAGAAGTTTGCGACATGACATCCAGATGTTTCGTGAGATTTTATGCGCTGTGATGTTTATAATATTCTGGACAGAATATGAAAGCCAGTTCCTTCGGGCCCCTAGACTTGATTTAGTTAACACATAATAATACTTCTCTGAGAAACTGCGATTATTCTGTTGAAGATCTTTTGGAAAAGGTACTCGCTGTTGAATAGGCCCGGAAGCAACAAAATTCATTTTTACTGATGAATCAGTAACTGAATTGGGTACTCAGTTTGTTCTAAAACGAAAATTTGATTAGAATCTGATCGCTCGATCGTTAAATTTTATATTCAATCTTGATTCTCTTGATATTAAATGTGCTATATTTCTTCCCCGGCTGGGCCCCACAAGCAAGAGGCCCCAGTTGCTCCATAGTTCCCCCCACCAGGTTCGACTTCTCACTTTGGCTCACCAACGGATTTTCGGGAGCCATCCAGGGGACACTTGGGAGAAATCACCTGGAGATTGGGGGCTGCTTGGACCGAGAAACCGTTCCAGCCCCTCCCAGGTGTATGGCAATCAAAGTCTTGCCAAATTAGCGTGAAGTTCTACCATCGAGTATTGTTCTGTTCAGTTTAGCTAAGTAAAATAAGCTCCGAATTGCGAAGAATGGAGCCGCATCCAAATCAAAAGTTTCAGTATTGAGCTGAAATATTTATAGGGGATTATCAGACTTATTTCTAAATAAAATGAGTTGATACCGACGATCTAGTTCGTCAATAAGAAATGTACGATACATTTTTGAATTATAACCCAGTATAGCGTAACGAGGTAAGCGAAGCGAAATTAATTTTGTGATTAAATTTTGTTTGAATTGTAGCTCTCAGCATAATAATATCTTGCAAGGAAACTTTTGATGAACTGTTCGCTTAGGCACCAGACCCCATCCCAACGATGTAGCTGATATTTTTGCAGTACACACCAGTTGACTTGATGTTCCATTGAACAATTTTAGGTGTGCCATCCACTTTAACTGTGGTGACTACATTGCATATAAATGAATTGGGGTTGGTGGACATCCAGGATAGTGAAATTTCGCCGAAATTTTGCCATCTTGAATGCATTCGATGATACTTAAATGTCCAGTAATACATCAATGTGCTGGCAGTTATAAAGGGTAAGAAACCTTGGGAGGGTCTTGTTTGCAATACCAATTGATTGAAGTGGTTGTTGTGCTGCAAAACATTTAGTAATTGCGTATTCGGATGACAGTTAAAAGTCCACAATAGGTGAATCAATTGTAGCACTCCAGCAAATCTTAGTTTGGTTCGATTATCACAAGCACTCCTTGGTTGAATTTGGGTTGCAGCCGTTTGGTTGTTTCTTCCAAAATGAAAAGATGAGAACGATGAACAACTCTGATGCTAGTTTGATCTTTAAAAGGTTTTTAAAATAACGGTCGCCTCTCAGCCACGAAAAAACTTCTCAAAAAAAAACGTTCTTAAAATACAAAATTCTCAGGCCCACATGCGACTTCATACACACATTTGCAGTGGCAATCATGACACAATAAATAAAGGTAGTTTCACTCTTCTTCTTAGCTGCCATTGGTCCCATTTGACGTAATTTGTGCTTTTGGCTTTTGGGGGGAAGTGTACAGTCAGTTTGACATAGTAGAAGCAGAGCCCACAAGATAAAAAACTTCAGTAGAACACTGAAACATCGAAATTTCTAGATGAACTAGCGAGTAATTCAAAAGTTCAAGTTGGCGCACTGTCAGCAACAAGGACAGTGAGAGCGAAACACTATGCGCATCAAAGCAAGTGTAAGCAACGAAACAGGAAACAATAAAAATTTAGTAGCTAAGCATCGTAGCACAGCAACAGTATCATCGACGATCGGTAATATTGGTAGTGAATAGTGGTTGCTTCAAAAGCAAATCAGAGACAATAAAAGAAACATTAGCGATTCCGCGGATAGCAGACAGGAATATCTGGTAATTGAAACGAATTTTAATTGCAAATTGTAAACAATGATATAATTATTAATTTTTGTTGTTGTTGTATTCTAACCATTTTGATATTTTATGTCTACGAACAGTTTCTTCTTTTCGAAAAGAGCGAAACAAACAAATTGTATTTGCAAGTTGTAAAGAACGAGTTATGTCCGATTCTATGTAACCTAGTTGCAAAAGAACACTAGGTAGGATATCGAATTTCATGTAAAGCAACAACACTAACTCGGAAAAATTTGCGAGTTGAGCCAATTTGTAGTAAATGTAAATATATAACTACATAAACCTAAAAATTGACGCCAACTATTTTCCGTTCCTAAATAGCACTAAACAAATCGCAACCTACAAGAAAGAGCTAACAGGGTTGCTTTTGCAAATAAAGAAAATTTTATCCGAGTTGGAGCGTTCTTTTGCAGCTAGGTTACATTAAAACGGGCACATACACTCTGTTAAGGGCGGGGTTGATTAGGGTCCAGAATTCCTCTTGAATTCTGGAAACGGGGATCATAAAAATGGGGCCGATCCTTTAAGGCAGATAATTACCTGTACTTTTCCAATTCCAACTGTGTACATATACACAGATAAAAAATAATAACAGAAATTCTGTTTTATATATATAGATCGCCGTTTATTTGCTGTAAAAAACCTGGATGTTGAATACACAATGGAGGAGTGTCACTCACCTGAAGTTGTCGCTGTGCTGATTGAAATCAAAAGATTAAAAAGTTTTACTGGTTGCCAGTCGCTTTTATAGCACCACTATCTGGCAACGGGTTCAGCTAACAGGACTCGTGCATAAGCAAACCAAGTAATGAGTCCTGTCAGCGAGTAGCTTACAGCGACATCTCCTTGTGACAGTTTTCCATTGTGAATGTTTGCAGACCTTAACATGCCGCCCGCCTTGCAGTATCACTGCAATATTACATATTACAACATAATTATAGATATATTATTATGTGTTATTATTTACATATTTTCATTTTTGTTCTTATTTCTAACAATTTTAAAATTTATTTTACAAAAATGCTTAAACTAATGCCGAGTTCTGGGGTCTGCTACTTCACCTTCAATATGGGGTCTCACCGGAGATGACCCACCCAAATATTGTATTTTGCGCGGCTGGTCTAGTGGGGGTTGCGGGCATCTGTCCAGGTCGCATTATGGCCCCATAAACTTCTGCTCCCAGGATTAGCGACATCGTACTCGTGCGGTAGAACGTAGGGTCTGCCAACCGCAGATTGTCAAATTCGTTGGCCACGCGAGCATCGACGTTACGTTCTGGTGCGTTCCGCATTAGGCTGGCTAGCACCGTCGCTCTGACTTCCAGCCTTTCGTAACAGCTTTTCAGTACAAGGGAGCACTTCTCTCCACTTCGTGGCACGGCGTGTAGTCGTCGGGCAAGGGCTCTGTATATGGTCGTGGTGCTCTGACCAGGATCTAGGATCGCGCGCACCGTATGTATTTTTCCGCCGGTAATCACCTTCACCAATATGGTCGGAGTAAGGACAGATTGCCCTAGAGCTCTTCGGCCAGGTCCCTTGATTAGCTCTCGGGCGTCTCTTACTCGTCTACGGGGTTTATGTACATCGACACGGCGAGAATTGGATCTTCGGCTCTCTGGGCGAGATGGGGGGCGCTGAATTGCCGACCAAATACCCGACAGAGGAGGCTCAGTCGTAGCATGCGCATCTTTAAGCGCCTGCTGGATGTCGTCATCGCTCGCATCGATCTCCAGCACCTCTTCGATCGGCACAGTTGCTGCTTCGGCTGATTGTTCGTGCCCTTCGTCTACCGCCCTTTGTCCTTCCGACACGTCTTCCTCGCTTCTGGGAGTTTCCCCCAGGTGTAGGAGACTGTGGTGTCGTCCCTGACACTGGTCGCAGTTTCGCGGTGACGGGCACTCATTGGTTGTATGCCACGGTGACATACACTTTGAGGAGTGGCCGTGTAGGAGGACAGAACGCAGTCTCTCCTCTGGCTCCATACGGCGCATCTGCCGGCAAAAAAGTAGGTTACGGTTGTGCTTGCACACTGGGCATCGGTTATGCTCTCGGGCCACAAGGATCATTTTGGATATTTTTTCTGAAAATAAAGAAATCGTTAATTTGGTTTGACTAGAGGTAACAGCACTAGTTTGACGATTGGGCGTGTAATTATGCCTCTTGCCGTACGTATGTATGTCTACGACTCGCACGCGGCTATCTTTTCCTGAAAAAACCTTAACAACTCTGCCAAGTCGCCACTCGTTCGGGGGTAAGTTATCCTCTTTGATAACCACGAAATCATCCACCTCGATGTTTCGTTGGGGGTATTGCCACTTGACTCGCTTGTGTAGTTCTTTCAGATATTCTTCTTTCCACCGCTGGCAGAATCCTTGATGAATTGCCTTTATCTTTTGCCATCGGTTTATGATCGCCATCCGGTTTCCTCTACTCTCAAGTTCCGCAATCGCGAGTAGCGGACTGCCGATCAAAAAATGTCCTGGCGTGAGGGGTTCTGTTGACTCGGAGCTTTCTGAAAGCGGACTAATTGGTCGCGAATTCAGACAAGCTTCTATCTTGGCCTGCAACGTCGAGAGCTCCTCCATCGTGAATCGCATAGTGTTGGCTACCTTACGGAAGTGGGTTTTGAAGCTCTTTACACCTGCTTCCCAAAGCCCTCCCATGTGGGGAGCTCCCGGAGGGATGAAGTGCCAGGTTATTTCTTGATGTGCATATGATTGTGTGGGTAGACGCGAGGCTTCGGCAAGAAAGTGTCGGAAATCTTGCCTTAGTGTTTTGTTGGCTCCAACAAAATTCGTCCCATTGTCGGAGTACATGCTACAAAACGAGAAAATGCCGCCAAAAACGTGGAAGTCGATAAGTCACTGGTTGCCTCCAAATGTATTGCTTTCATAGCAAAACAAACAAAAACGCATACATAACCCTTTGTTATTAGACACGCCCTGCCGATGAAATTCTTTATCTCGAACGGGCCAGTAAAATCCACGCCTGTGTTGGCGAAAGGGCGAGATAAGTCCGATCGTTCGGGGGGCAATGATGCCATCAGTTGCTATCGTGTCTTTTTTCTGTGGATTAAACAAATTTTACAATTATGAATAATGTTTTTTATCAAATTTGTCATTCGTACGATCCAATATTCGGATCTCAAGAGTCTCAACATGAGTTGATTTCCCCCATGCAGAGAAATCAGATGTGAGAATCTGACGAGAAGTCGGGAAAATTGGCAATCGTACGGTAAAATTACAGGGTATCGTTCGTTGTAGGGTAGCCCAGCTAACGCAAGCCTCCCTCCTACTCTCATGATTCCGTTCCCATCGAGGAAGGGATTGAGAGTGCGGATGGGGCTTTTTGCGCTTACTGGCTTTGACGCCACAAGTGCTTGATACTCATTGGAGAAGCACTGTTTTTGAGTTAACATAATAAGGCACATTTTTGCCTTTCGAATCTCTACCGCTGTTATTTCTGACGATTCCTGTCGTGGGGTTGATTTATGTACCGGGTGTGTCTTATAATAAAATTGAAAAATTCGTGCAATTACTCTTAGGGCACGAGAGAAGTCGGAGAATCGTTCTAAAATATCCGTCCCTTGCAAAATATGACCTGTATGGACTCGAACGACTTTCTGCTCCAGCCTTGTCTCCACCGTCACCTCATCAGTTTTTTGGGGCCAGGCAGACGGTTTCTCCTTTAACCAACTAGGACCCTGCCACCACAGAGTGATCTTCGCCAATTCTTACGGCGATAAGCCACGGCTACCTAAATCTGCCGGGTTATTGCTTGAATCCACATGATTCCATCCTTTCACTCCGACGAGCTCCTCTATTTTGGCAACTCGATTTGCCACGAACGTGGTCCAGTAACAGGGGAGCTTCCTTAGCTACGAGAGCACAATGGTGGAGTCAGTCCATTTGTAGATCACTGGCTGGCCAACGCCGAACTGTGGAAGTAAAGCATTAATTAATTCTACTAAGAGCAGCGCTCCGCACAATTCTAATCGAGGTAGAGAGACTGTTTTCACTGGTGCCACTTTCGTCTTACCTACAAGTAAATTTATGTATGGGGCCCTGTCTGAGTTTCGATCGCGAACTCTCACATTTAGAGCAGCTGCATATGCCTTCTCAGAGGCATCACAAAATCCATGAAATTCAATTTCATTCCACGGGGTGAAATGGATCCACCTTGGGATTTTGATATTTGAAATAAACGTGTAATTTTTAAGAAAATTTTCCCATCGCAAATACAAACCTCGAGGTAAAGTGTCATCCCAATCTGTCTTGGCTAACCAAATGTCCTGCATTAAAATTTTTGCCTCTACGACAATAGGGCCCAACCACCCGGCTGGTTCGAACAACTTGGCAACACTCGATAAAACCTCTCGTTTGGTATAGCTTGGTCGAATGGGGATTTCTTGGACGCTAAAATGGAACATATCGCGAGCGGCATTCCACCGAATGCCCAACATTCTAGCTTCACTCAGATCATCTATCTCCAAAAAATCTTCCTGTAACAAATGAGCCTTTGGCAAGGCTGCGAGGTTGCCCTTGCAGTTCGACGTCCATTTTCGGAGGGGGAACCCGGCTTCCTTGAGTACTTCGATGAGTTCGTCGCGGGTGCGACTGGCGGTCTCGCGATCATGAGCTCCTGCCAGTACATCGTCAACGTACATATGTTGGGTTAAGACCCTAGAAGCCAACGGAAATTTAAGGCGAACGTCTTCCGCCAATTGCAGAAGAGTTCTTATTGCTAAGTAGAAGGCACAGTTCACCCCAAATGTCACAGTTTGGAGTTCATAGTCTACGAGCTCTTCTGCTTGTGATTCTCGAAAGAGATTTCTATGGTACCGGGTATCATCGGGATGCAGAAGTATCTGCCTATACATTTTCTCAATGTCTGCATTGAAAACTTATTTGAAAAACCGCCATTTCAATAGCAGTGCGATAAGGTCAGCTTGAAGGACTGGCCCAGGGTAGAGTGCATCATTCAAACTAATTCCATTCGAAGTTGGACTTGATGCGTTAAATACCACTCGAACCTTTGTGGTGGTACTGTCCAGTTTTATGACTGCATGGTGGGGTAGGTAGTATGTGTCTGATTGTGGATTACTATCGGCGCAGGTCACTGGCTTCATATGACCGAGCGTGATGTATTCTCGAAGTACTCGATGATATTCTGCCTTCAGCTCTGGTCTTCTCATCATTGTAGCTTCGTTTCGGGCGAATTGGTGTGCGGCGATGGTTCGTGAATCTCCAAGACTTATGTTTTCGGGAAATTCGTTCCAAAATGGTAATGCCACCACATACTGCCCTTGGTCATTCCTCGTAGTTGTCTTCGTATAATGTTGCTCGCAAAACGCATCCTCCGGACTGAGCTGCTTTTTAGTCGGGACTTGCTCAAGCTCCCAAAACCGAGTTAGCTGAGAACTTGAAATTTCCGCAAGTAGAGAGACACATGAGTCTGGCCTTTTTGCCGCAGGCTGGGGGGCTGGGCCTATCAAGACCCAGCCAAATACTGTCTCCTATGCCAGGAGAGAGCCTAAAATATTTCGTTTTATGTTTCCCTACATTATGTCTGGGTACAAGTCCGCACCAATAATAACGCCGACCTGCTGGCTTCTGTGGAAATTAACGTCGGTTAAGTTCATTGGGGGCAGTAGATCAAGATGTGCTTGATCTACAGAAAACTGGGGTAGGTCTCCTGTCAGTTGGGGTAGTAGAATCAGACCTCTTGCCTCAATTCTAATCTGGGGGTTGACAGGAGAACCTATAACAAAGTGGGCGACTTTTCGCACCTTAGCCGAAGCTGTCGCATTTATTCCACAGACTTGTGTATCAGCTGCTCGAGTCGGAAGCTTGATGCGTCTCTGCATCCGCTCCGTGATAAAAGTTCCTTCTGAACCTGAATCAAGAAGGGCTCTGGCCTCATAGTCTACTCCTAAGTAACAAATATGTATCATGGCCTTACCCAAGACAACGTTCTTGGCACTTGCGGCGAACAAAGCATTTATATTTCCGGTTGGCGCTGGGGTGTGAGGCATTCGAGCCTCTCCGTCTTTTGTAGACGGACGTTGATTGCTATTAGGAGAGCGATGCAACAAAGAGTGGCTTCGCTAAGATGGGAATGCGCTAGACAGTTCATACACAAATTGTATTTCCTAACTACCTTAAACCGATCATCTACCTTCATCGCTAAAAACTTTGAACAAGCTCTCAAAGAATGCGACTGTTCTGGGCACAACCTACAAGCTGATTGCGTCATTTGACTGTGATGGACCGATATTTTTCTTTCGTGTATCCCGGCTGATGCACGACTTGGTCCTGCCCTAACTACTCGTGAACTTTGGATATCAGATACCGTTTCCAAAGTCTGGAACCTGCTCGAGAGGTAGTTATCTAAATCTTCCCACCTCAGAATCTCAGCCTTGTGAACGATTCCCTGTTCCCATAAAGCTAATGTAGTGTCCGGCAATTTGCTCGAGACCAAAAAGACAAAAATTGCATCCCAGTTTTCGATTTCAATTCCATACATTTGCAGAACTGAGATGCAATTATTTACTGAACGCTGTAGATGTGTTATCTCGGTGCCGCGTTCGACTGTCACCGTAGGCAAGTTGAACAAGATCTTCAGCTGACTATTCACCATGACTCGTTTGTTTTCATATCTATCGGTGAGATTATGCAACGTAATAGCAAAACCGTCATTGGTCAAGGGGCATTTCTTCACGATGTCCCTGGCTTCCCCACGAGTCTTTTGATTGAGGTGGTATAATTTCTCCACCGGACTTAGACGCGAATTATTTACGTAGATGGCTGTAAATAAATCCCGAAGAGGGCCATGCCATATAATCCCCATCAAAAATTTCCGTATCGCACGGAGGAAGATTTACGTTTGAGCGCAGTGGTGGCTTAGAATCGCGGTTTAAGGGGATTACCGTTGATGAGCTTTGCTGAACAAAAGTCAGATTATGAATGGTTTCACCCATCAACGTAGCGCACGTCAGGTATGCTGTATAGCAATCATGATACCTACATTTTGCTAAACTCATGGCAGCGTTATGTGATTCGTCTTCAGACAAATCCCGAAAGTGGCTATCAAAAGATTCTTTTACCTTTGTCCATAATGCTTTGAGTTCCTTTTTTTTGAATCTCAAGCGAAAATATGGAATGACTTGTCCCTGGAGTTGTATTGTACCTCTCTTCAAACTCCAACAAGGCACTACAGGCGCGTGAAAAATCGTTTGCGTGAGCCAGTGTTAAAAAACTTTTTATTTTTTTTATTTTTTTTAAAGGTTCAGTTACAAAATAAACAACTTTAAAAATTTACAATAAATAAAAAAACAACTTTTTTTTTGTTTTCGTTGATTTTCCTCTGATTGGGGTGAAAATCCGTCTTGCTGGGGGTCCGGGTGAGTATGCCGATGACGAACTCCTTCAAGCCTTTGCCTGGCTTTGCCACCTGGTGTATTCCTCCTCTTGGTGATCCCGGTTTCTTGATTCTTGGTTTTCTTCTTTTATTTTTAATTATTTTTTTTTTTGTTATTATCACTTAGATGTGAGACTGGTATTTTCGTCGTTCAACCAGTCCCACGAAACGTTTGGCTTCGCGCCCGAGTACGCGAATATACGTGGTGAATTTCAAAGGCTTACCTTTTCTGCAGCTTATAGTATCGGGTTATTGTTTGCCTTGCCAAACTTCAGCGTACCTCCTTATGGAAGCTAGTTGGGGCTTTGGTAAGGCCCTTGCAGCACTTCGCGTTGACGATGACTGGGCAATTTACTCTAATTGCCTTTATTAATGGATTTATTGTTTATATAAATTTTTTGTAATAGCGTGTTGTATTTGTTGGTCCTCGTGACCTGCGCTCACTGCCCTACCTTTAGGGACTTTCACACAAACTGAAGTTGCTGCCCTGCCATTCAGGGCCTTTCACTGCCAGTATGGCTGTTTTATAAAATTTTGTAATTTTAGCGCGTTTTATTCGTTGGCCCTCGTGGCCTGCGCTCACTGCACACTTTCACACAAATTAATTTGCTTCCCTGCTATTCAGGGACTTTCACACAAATTAATTTGTTTCACTGCTTTTTTTGGGTTTTTTATAATATCAGCGCGTTTTATTTGTTGGCCCTCGTGGCCTGCGCTCACTGCACACTTTCACACAAATTAATTTGCTTCCCTGCTATTCAGGGACTTTCACACAAATTAATTTGTTTCACTGCTATTTTTTTGGGTGTTTTATAATTTCAGCGCGTTTTATTTGATGGCCCTCGTGGCCTGCGCTCCCTGCACTTTCACACAAATTAATTTGCAGCTCTACTATTCGGTGGCTTTCACACAAATTAATTTGTTTCATTGAGCTGATGGCCCCGGCAGCCAATGCTCATACAAGCATTTAGCTTTGATATTCATATCACCGTTAAACAATAATAATAATAATAATAATTTGTTTCACTGCCTTTTTCGGCTTTTTCACAATTTCAGCGCGTTTTATTTGATGGCCCTCGTGGCCTGCGCTCCCTGCACTTTCACACAAATTAATTTGCAGCCCTACTATTCGGTGGCTTTCACACAAATTAATTTGTTTCACTGTCTTTTTCGGCTTTTTCACAATTTCAGCGCGTTTTATCTTCCTGGCACTTTTTTTGCCGGCGCTCACGACCCTCCTTGTAGGGGTTTCACTTTCTTTTTTTTTTTTTATCACACACTTGCACCTTTTGCTAACGCGTACTACCCTATTGTAGGGTTTTTCGTTTTTTCACTTTTTCACTTTTTTCACTTTCACTTTTACTTTTTGTTACCTGAGATGGTACACTCCCTCCTCGTGTCCACCGAAGTGCCTGCTTCTATAGCGGTTATCACCGCTAGCTAGCGGTCCGCTAGGTCTTCCCGTTTTTAAACTGGACAAATGCAGGCCGCCTCCGCTGAAAAAGATTTTTAGGATTTCGTGGTTATCGATTGTAATACTCACCAGGTTTCCCTTTTTTGTGGTTTCTGCTGCTGGAAATGCGCCTTCTTTCTGGTAATCTGCTAGCCTCGGGGATTGGTGTTTTTTTAACCTGAGGTGAGACCGGTCACCACCACCAATATATCGCAGCCAATTATTGCAAGCAAAATTCAAAATGACGTAGAAAAACGTCAAAGCGCTGCTTCTAGTGCACGCGCTCGTTCACAATAGGATTTTGCTTTTAAATCTAGCAAGCGGGACTTGGCGAGAGTTGATAGAATTTTAAAAAGAAATTGGAAAAGATTATTTATTGCCTTAAGGATCCGGCTCGAAGGACCATGTTAAGGGCGGGGTTGATTAGGGTCCAGAATTCCTCTTGAATTCTGGAAACGGGGATCATAAAAATGGGGCCGATCCTTTAAGGCAGATAATTACCTGTACTTTTCCAATTCCAACTGTGTACATATACACAGATAAAAAATAATAACAGAAATTCTGTTTTATATATATAGATCGCCGTTTATTTGCTGTAAAAAACCTGGATGTTGAATACACAATGGAGGAGTGTCACTCACCTGAAGTTGTCGCTGTGCTGATTGAAATCAAAAGATTAAGAAAGTTTTACTGGTTGCGAGTCGCTTTTATAGCACCACTATCTGGCAACGGGTTCAGCTAACAGGACTCGTGCAAAAGCAAACCAAGTAACGAGTCCTGTCAGCGAGTAGCTTACAGCGACATCTCCTTGTGACAGTTTCCCATTGTGAATGTTTGCAGATCTTAACACACTCCTTACTTACTTACAGGCATATGTATGCATATGTAAGTACTTATGTTCATATTGTCCTTTTTTTGAAGAGAACGAAAGTGAAACACAATTCTTATAAGAATTTAGTAAATAAGCAAAAGAACTGTCAAAACCGAAGTGAAGAAAATAATAACAACATAGTTTGATTTCAAGGAATTCTAATAAGCTTAATTTTGAAAATTCGTTTTTGTCCAATAAAGTAAAATACATACAATTCATTAATATTAAGGTATATATTGAGTTGGAAACCAAATATTGCTTGTACACGCATATGTATGTACATGCCTTAGGGCAATAAAATTTTATACTCCATTGATAATTTTAGAAAATTTCAAATATTATAGCGACAGCTATGGACTGAGAACAGATCTTTACATTGAGTGTTAATGAAGTTAAAGAACGACTATTGAAACAATGACTGGTCGTAAAGCTACCTTACAGGACAGATTATGTGAGCACTTCGGCCTTACTGTAGGTGACGATGAGGCCTCGAATGATGAAAGCGAGTCATTGCAAAGCTTTGTATCACCGCCAATGGGTAATGAGCCTTTACACTCTGGGATATCGAAAATTCGATGTAAGCATTTAGTGGTTTAGGCTACCCAATTGTTGAAGAAGAGCTTTCGAAGAAAATGCCACTGCAGTTCAGTGGGATGAATTACAAAAGTATATTTATAGCAAGCAGCTGTTGAAGGGTGCTGCAAAAATTTCTGTGCGTAGTCTGCAGGGCGTTACAAATTGGAGCTCACTGAAGTGTTTGTTACAGCACGCCCTTACATAAAGTTTACTCGCGCATGGGTTAATCTGCAATACCGAAACATGCCTGCACATCTCTATTTCATTTCATTTCATTTACTTACATATATGTATGTACATATATGCTGTTGTTAAATTATTGCCGTTCTAACTCCAATGCATCATTCTCCTTTGCTACTTGCGCATGTTCGGGTGAGCTTCAGCAAACCGTTTGCGCATTTGGTAAATCAAAGGTTCCTATCATTTTCGGCAGCACATAATTTATTTGTTAGCTGTTGTCAACCAAAGGAGAAGGATCGCACTGCGGTAAGTACTTGCATTCTTTCACATTGTGCTTTGTATAACTTATGCCGTTTATCTGAAATAAACCCCCCCGTACAACCAATAACGTAATTCGTCAAATACAATTGGCGAGTATTTATTTAATGGTTAAATTCGCAAGCGAGGACCACATGTAACAGCGATCATGGAAAAACGAATTTGGCACAGTACTGTCATCAATTGTGGTACATAGTTTATTGAGAAATGGTAGTAAGTGTCCTAACGAAGAATGTCGGGAATACTTTTATAGCCTCATGGAAATAGGAAAACCCATAGAGTTAGACAATTATAGTTTAATCAAATATTTTGTCGACGGATTCCAGGGTCAATAAAAGTAAACTTTATCAGCAAAAACTGTACAAGACTTAAAAGACCAGATAGTTATTTACATATGTAAAAGTAGGTTTTGGACATCAACCTACCATCAATCCATAAAAAGTAGTTGATGATAAAAATAAAATATCAAATTCAGTATCAAATAATGCGAAGCGTTGTTATAGGTGAGGAAAGTTTAGTCACTTAATTCAAAATGTTCGCAGAGGCAATCGGGTTATTATGGGTGTGGTCAAGTCAAGCTCAGGTTAAGCAGGGGAAACCAAAAATATACCGAGCTGGTGAAGAGTTCAGGGACTTGTGTTTGGCGGCAGCACCTATGTACCATTAAAGACACTCCGAAAGTAGATTTCTCACACCTTAATTATGAGCTAGCATTTTTCGCCAACGGAGACGAAAATTTGTATAAATACTTGATGATGTGCCGGTATGTCAATCGCCAAGATGAATGCCCTACGATTAGCGTGTTTTATGTTGTAGATAACCAAGTATCAATGTGGTTGAAATAAAGTATTATACGCTGAAATACTTCAGAATATGCACCTCCAGTCGTATTAGTAGCGAAAAATGACGGAAGCCGAAGGCTTTGTTGAGATTACCGTCGACTGAATGAAAAAATTATAAAGGATAACTTTTCAATGCCACTAATGGATGATGTCATAGAGAAACTACAGTGTGCGCGCATGTTCACCACAATAAATTTGCCGAACGGATTTTTCCTCTTTCCAATTGAGACGAATTCTCGAAAGTACACGTCGTTCGTGACTTATCAAGGTCCATACGAGTTTTTGTTTGTACCCTTGAGATACGTTCACGCTGTATTTAGGAAATTAGTAGAAAATAACATCGTAGTGGCTTATATGGATGATTTGAATATCCCTGCAAAGAATAGAGAGGAGGAAATTGTTAAGTTAGGAGTAGTTCTAGACAGGGCGGCCGAATTCAACCTGCAAATTAAATGGAGCAAATGCCAAATTCTAAAAGAAATTGTTGATTTTTTATATCGTAGAAGCGGGTGCTGTAAGACCAGCTTAAGTAAAAACTTAGGCGGTTGAAAATTTTCCTGTTCTGAAAGATCGAAGAACTAACCTCGTATTTCAGGCGCTTTATAGATGGTTTTGCAGTGGTCGCTAAACCGCTTTCAGACCTCATGCGTCAGGTATCGAAGTTTGTTTTTAAAGACGGGCAAATGATAGCATTTCAGCATTTAAAAGCCGCTTTAGTAAGTGCACCGGTGTTAAGGTTATCTAACCCTAAAGCCGGAAGCCAAGACAGGGAAGAAAGGATTTTTGGAGCCAATTTGCAAGGAGGATCGACCAATCGTTACTTTGGTTTGTTTGGTTATACCCTCCACGTAGCACCAGAACTGACGAAGTGATCGAACAATTGAAAAAGCAAGCATTTATCTTCGGCAATCCGAAACGCAGACAGAGGAGCATCCTATAAGTCTTGTTTATTTAGGGAGTATTGCGAGAGTGAAAATATCCAACATTTGTTAATGGAAACAGGTGTTCCAAGAGGAAACGGACAAGTGGAGCGGATACATCGGTTAATTATTCCGATGCTGTCAAATTGTGCTCCAAAAATCCGGTTAGTTGGTACAAATACGTCGGCCAAGTACAAAAAACGTTCAACAATACACCACCAAGGAGTACAAAGATATCGCTGTTCAAATTGTTAACAAAACTCGAATTACGTGTTAGTCCGATTCCTGATTTAAGAGAATTCCTCGAAGATGAAGCTATTAAGAAACTTGAGCGTGATAGGGAAGTGCTTAGAAAGGAAGTGCAAACAAATATCATGAAGATCCAGCAAGAGAACCGAAGAGGCTGTGACTTTAAAAGAAAGGAAGTGGTAAAATATCAAAATAATGAGCCGGTATTCATTAAGCATACCCAGTTCGGAAGCTCACTTAGAGTACGACCAAAATTCTTTGGGCCATTTAGGATTGATAAAATATTAAACTATGACAGAAAAGGTTTTTGAAATTTTGTGTTCACATATAATTTTACGTTTGACACACATATTGTAGAATATCTGTTAATCTAACTTAATTCAGCTTTAAGTAAATGATAATCTTTCAAAATATTTTGAAGCTTTATTAAACTCCTTTCGTTTCATACCCATGTTGTAATATCTGACTTCATCCATTTGTTTAAATGAATTTGTCCCTTTAAATAGATGGAAAACTTGGATCTATTGTAACAGGTATAACGGGCTATATTAAAGTATATGTGCCTAATCTATCCAGTCGTTCCGTGATTTACCTCATTAATTTAAATGAATTTAAGCTACATATTAACCCAAGTTATAAGCTACACATGTGCCAAATTATATACAAATCAATCAAACATACTCACACACAAACTTTCACATTATTATAAATGCTTTAAGAATGAATATTAAGAAAAATTTCTATAGTTTTGGAAACGTGGCAATTCTTTTATGAACAGCTTTCAAAACAGTTTTGTGCAAATATATGCATGTATGTTTACTTGGAATATCCGTGTTAGTACTTAATTTTCAAACAGTGAGCAATCATTAAAAATTTAATCGATACGAACTTTTCTTAAACCTCTATCAGTTCAAACCAGTATTGAAACGCTTTATCTATCTTATAAATTTAGCCGAATTTAAATTTTTCTTCCCAACGAGTACATACATATATGTAATTCTGTAAAAGAGTCTCCTTAAACTTTTGCCGTTTGATAAAAGTATAGTAAAATTTCATAATTTGTATTTCCTCGTGAAGAGTACCATCTCAGCCTTTGCGGGGTTAACGCTAAGTCCGCTTTCTTTCGACCAGATGTTTACTTGGCTAAGGGCATATTGTAGTAGCTCACTCAGAACCTGCAAATGTTTACCCGTTGTTACGATTGCTATGTCGTCGGCGTACGCTACGACTTGGCAACCACCGCTCTCGGTAAGAATAGTTCTCTTTTTGAGAAGAAGCCCACCCTCTGCTGCACCCCCACTTTAAAGAGTGACCTGACCACTGAATCCGGGTGAACATTGTTAAAGGCTCCCTCTATATCTAGAAAAACTTCCAGCGTGTATTCCTTGAGGTCCAGTCTGGTTGGGAGAGAGGTTACCGTGTTTTATATTCCGCCGAATGTATTCATCTAAGAGCCTCTCTAGAGTTTTAGGAAAAAATGGGGTAAGGCTTATGGGCCTAAAATCCTTCGGTTTAACATTAGAAGTCCTGCCTCCTTTTGGTAAAAATCTGCGAGAGCAGCGGGCACTTAATATTCTTAGCTGTCTGCAATTGGGAGGGAAAAATTTCGTCCAGTCCCGGAGATTTAAAGGTATGGAAAGACATTATAGCCCGTTCCACCCTGGCTTGGCTGACGATATTCCGTACCGGGTTTCCTAGGGAAGAGTAGGTCATACGGTCTGTCAGAGTGTTAGAGACGTCATCCAAGCACTCCGGAAAATGGGTGATCATGAGTATCTCCAGCATTTCGGCACAAAATGATGTTCAGTCACCGTTAGGCTTCTGGATAGAGCTTATATTTGAGGCATTTCTTCAATACTGTTGCAAAAGTTTTGCCAAGATTTTCGCTGAGCCTTCTTTATGGCCTTCTTGAAGATTTTTAGAGCATCCTTGCAAGGTTGCCAAAAACCTGTTCTTTAAGATTGGTTGAAAAGCATCCTCCTATTTTTCCGCAGGGCTGAAATCTCCGGATTTCACCAACGAGGTTTCTTCTTCCCATTCGGGAGGGTGCTTGGGCAGGATGCCTTAAAATCAGCGTTACAAGAACTTGTCAGAAAGCTCACTGCTTCATCAATTTTAGACGGTGAGTCCATCTCACCGAGAGAATCAACTTACGTGTCCGGGAGAGTCGAATCATCAGGTTTTAGCGATAAGCATGACTAATCGTGAGAAGCGTTCCTACTTAGATAGGCTGACAGTACATCTTTATATTTAGCCCAGTCGGTTCGTTTCTTGTTCATGTATGCTTGTAGAGGAGCAGGATTCAGAGAGACTTTAAAGCTAATGTAAATATGATCAGAAGAGGAGTGTTCTTTTAATACCTGCCAGTCTGTAATCTGGTCGAAGATACTACTCGATACGAGGGAGATGTCTAGCAAATCTCTTCTGCCAGAAGTCGCAGAGGTGGCATATATTGAGTTCATTTAGAAGAATAAGATCATGTAAACACTCACCTCTTACGTTGGTATCTTTTGAACTCCTTACCGTGTGGTGGGAATTAGAGTCGGTCCCAATTATGACCGGGAGGTTTCTACAGTTCGCCTTCTTAACAGCATCCTGCAGTCTAATCGGCGGAAAAAATTGGCTGACGTGGGCTATATATGCTTTCGCCAGCCAGATAGTGCTCTCACTCAGTCTGACGCTGATGCTCACGATGTCTTCATCGCTATATTGAGAATGTAGAACATAAGAAATCTGATACTAACGGATACAGGGGTTGTTACCACCTGATAGGCATCAGAGTTCAGTCCACAAACCTTGTTTCTAACGGCCCAAGGTTCCTGGACTAAAATTATGCCCTCAGCTTTCTCGCCGAGGCGAAGAAGTGGTGCAGATTAATTTGTAGGATTCCGTTAGGGTTACACAACTACAAATTTAACGCTGTTCTCCAACTTCGTTCTGAAACAATTTGAGTATGGTAACCAGTGTGATGTCACATTTACAGAGTTCGCCAAAGTTTTTGATAGGGTTAACAACAATATCTTACATAATAAACTCAACAACATGGGGTTTCATTCGAATATCGTCTAGTGGTTCGTGGAGTACGCGGACGACCTGTCAATCGACCGTAAAATCATCAAAATATTGCGTGAAGGTCGATGCTTGAATTCGTTTGTCAGGCCCAACCTCGATTGCTGAAGTTTTATTTGGGATCCTTTCTATCCTGCGAATTCTTTGCAGATAGAGAAAATACAGAAACGCTTTAAAAAAGGTGCTATTTTCCGCCTGCAGTGGAATGGCAACATGCCCACTTATAAAAGCAGATGTCTCCTACTTGGAATACTGACTTTAGAAACGCGCATGAAATTTATTCAATAATGTTTATCAGAGACATAGCCACCCACAGAAATAAATAAATAAAATGAAATATATGCATCCATGCTTATTGATAAGGCGCGCGTATTATGGTTGCGTTCTATATACTCGACTCAGTGCTGATCTATGTATGTTGTAAATACTGAAATAAAGAGTAATAGGAACTGAAAAAATGAGAAAATTACCGTGTGAGCTTAAGTCATGTGCTGCAATCGGTGAAGCAGCGCTCGACGTTCGCAGGGTGTCCCTTTAACTCGTGTTCTTGTCTTACTTTAATAAAAGGTCGTAGTTGCGGTATGGATGAACGTTGCTTAGTCTGCATATGGAGAAACAGCCACTACTGTACTAAACGACTGATTTATCTGCTTACTATGTACAGATTGATTTTGATAAACCTTTTGTAGCCCATTATGCTCCGTTTCGCTGATTTAATTTCCAAACCCTCATTTAGACTACGTATGAGGAGACATTTTACGTTTGCTTGAAGCTCAATTCCCGCGCTTCTATCAACCAAGTGCTGCTGAATGTTTTTAAAATGTCACATGGTAGAACACAGACTCAAGACTTTTGATAGGATTTGCAAAATGTGGTTCCATGCTTGATAAATTAAAAAAGATATATTTATCAAAATTGTATTAACAATTATACCTAGGATGCATTTCCGCATATTGTGGAGTAGGATGGTTATTTAGGCCAATTTGTTGCGTATACATAGCTCCAAAATAATGTTCTAATACTGTATTCCACGTTTGATTTTTTTTCATATACTCTAAAAGCTTTACTAAGGATTTAGTGGTCATTAAAATGCCCTTCTGGAAATGCTCGAGGCCGTTCTTTTTTGTAATTATCACGACAGAAACTCATTTGTTCGAGTCAAAACATCTAATTGGTTTTCTGGGGCTGTATCAAAGGGTTCCTTTTATTACAAGTTTAATATAAAAAGGGTTAATTGATAAATCCCTAAATGATATGAAGTACTACCCCAGGGCAACCAAAGGTTTCTATGTTCGAATTCATAAAATCAAACGAATCATTGATAAGTTGAATAAAAATTGCTGTGTTTATAGGATTATAAAATCTAAATTCTAAGGAGTAGCAGCGTTGTACCAGAAAACAATTACGCAGCAATTTTAATTTTTTGGCGTCCTAAATTTTTTTTATAGGGTATAGAGGATGTTTACGTACCTATCCCTTGTACAGAAATATGCTTATCGGTTGATTTTCAAGTGATTGACGCATCCAATTTTGTGGTGTTACTTACCAAATCGCAAATGGTCCTTGTCGTTAAGAGTTGTCCCTTCCAAAATAAACCCGAGTCTAGGATTTTTTTTTTTTAACTTTTCGTTGTCATTTGAAGGATGTGGTTTTTCTACCACCAGTGTAAGTAAAAAGTAATTGCCAATACTTCCGACATATTTGTACAGATATACATACATAAGCTTTTGTAAAACTTCTTTAGCGGCATGAGAGTATTTTTTACATTGCCTAACGATCGCCTGTTAATATCGCGTAGCGAAGGAAGTGTATGCATGGACTTGTACATGCATCTACAAATATATATGTATAGGCCCGTTTCTTTGTACCCGAGTTGCAAAAGACCACTAGGTAGGATAAGAAATAGCATCTAATGCAACGACACTATCTCGGAAAAATATGCGTGATACGCTAACTCGGTAAAATGATATCCTACCTGAGATGTAGTGTTGGGATGTAAGAAAACTGCGCTATTGTGAATAAGCCGGAAGAAAATACTTGGAAAATTTCAGTTTAAGACCTAACTCGTATTTATTGGCAGAGTATTTTTAAATAAATAACTACAAATAAATAACTACCAAACTTACGGAAAACAAAATATATTTCGTCATTTGGACGTAATTTCCATGCTTCCGGACGTAGTCTCCTCTCTGATCGTATTCATATGATTCGACGAGTTCCAATTCGCCAAACACAAGAACACAAGCTTTGCCATCATCACAAAGTTCAGACGACGGAAGCAGACATTAAGCCCTCTCTTGCGATACCACCGGAGTGCGGAAGCAGAAATCTCTTATCATTAGATGGTTGTGTGACCGGGGACCCACAACGCATTAAATGCATTTAAATGTGCACTTACTCGGTTTGCGCTTCACTGTGTTTAACTTACTGTGTTTTTTACATTATTGTCTGGCTTTCCCAACGGTGGACGTTTGTTTTGCCACCGCGAAACCAGAATCCTCTATATCGCAATTAGGACGATCGGAAACCGTCCTATAAAAGCTCGATTCTTACTCAATTACCCGTTCCACTGGAATCGCCAGCATAGAGTCTCACAGAGCAGTGGACGATGCGGAACGCCTTTTGGAAGCAACCTTACCATTTTGCCCGTGCATGCAATTGCGGAAGATAATCCACACAAATCACATCGCTCAACTCAACTCCATCCGACATGCTATGCTCCACTCCTGCCGCTTCGCACCGCTCGGCTCTTTTGAAGCGCGATATACACTTCACCATAGCTTTTTTTTTTTTTTTAATTTTTTTAAAGTTTTCACAAAAAATCATAAATTTGCATTCACACACTTCACGCCAAAATTCACAATGCCAATAAGAATTAAAACAAGCTTCAATTATTAAATTATAAGGGCTCATTGGTGCTTAAAGGGAAGTTAATCGGAATTTGGTGGAAAGGTGTTCTTTCAATCAACGGTTAGCACAAATCCGCCGTTTAACCACCTATTAAGTTTACCAGACGGTTGCCCACCGATTAGCAGTAAACCGAACAAAAACTGAAATCTGACAAGTGTGAAAACATATTAAAAATTAATTTATTGTTATTAACACGTACATTTTTAAAAAAACGGAACAATTCTATTTTTTCTAATTTGGGCTTCAAACTAACCCCTTGCCCTGGGTATACATATACTCCAGCTCTGCATAACATCAGAGTAACACAAAACTACTCTAAGATATTACTCCATGGAGTACCTATGGCAGGCTAGTTTCAAAATAACTTTTTGCCATTGAAAGTAAAAAAAGAAACATTTATTTAAAAATTGTGTTTCCTTCATTCAAAGTAAAACAACCATATTCAATATATTAATATTTATACGCAGTTTGAGTAAAACCGGAGTGAAAAATAAACAAAAGTTTTATTAAGTACTTAGATAAACTTTTGCTGCTATTAACTTGTTATGAATATTTTTTTAAAATGCTTGATTTCATTTTTCCTTTTTGGCAACACCGATAAATAATGATCGTGTTATAATTTCGTTCCTTGTGAGTTGGTCTGCTACAAACAAATCATATACAGACATGTACGAGATACAGCATTATGTTTTCGATTTTGTGTAGTTGGCTATTGCTGATTTGTATTCCCACCAAAAAATGTTCGCTTTATATAAGGTTTATATTGTAATAAATAAGAACTGTAAGGAATATCAGTTGTAAGAAAAATTCCTTATTTCCTGTGTTCGCCGTGTTGATGCCATTGCTCCCTAAGGTATACTCTCTTATATAAGTCATAATTATAATAAATTACGTTGATTATAAGCACTTTATTATAATTAAAAGAAACGCTAGCTTACATAAGACCCTATTATAGGGTGTTATATGAAATATGCTATCCTCATTATAAGGTTTATCGGCACATAATATGGCATTATATTTGGATGTTATATGCTGTACTTTAGAGATATTTTTAAAAGTAATTCAATCAGATAAAATCTTCCGCTAGCGAATAACAGCTTTTCCGTAACCATAAGACACAATTCTCTCTCTCTCTCTCTCTCTCTCTCTGAGAGTTACCTTTATAAAATAAGGCTTATATAATCCCGCATTATAAGAAACAATGTGAAGTACATTTATTTATAAAAAGCTTATCGATCAAATAAAGAGGGTTTGCTGTACATTTTCTGATTATAATCGTAGCACATATGCTTGAGTGCTATTCCCGTATGATGCATTTCATTATATTTCAATTTAAAAAAAAATCGATTTTGATATGAATACATTTTATACACTGTAGAAAACTCCTTAAGATATAATAAAACTACCGGAAAGGATTTTTGTTTTGCAATATATAAAAAAACATACAAGTCAATTGGTATTTGTTTGTTGACCAAGACCGAGATTTATAAAGTTCTGTACAACTTATAAAGAAGATTTAGTTGATCTAATTGTGAAGTCAAAAAAGGTGCTCGATTTGCAAATACTATATGTGAGGGCGTAGCCATATAGATAAGTACATATAGTAGCTTTTCCAATCCCTACAAAAAATTGCATAAGCAGTTATAAGGTCTAAGAAATACGTGAGCTGCACTTTTTTATATAATCGATAATTCTTTTATAAGATAATTGTACTCCATATCGTTCCCTATAATAAGTGATTTTTATTCGCTAGAGGAAGATTTTTTATGACACATATAGTGATGTACGGCATATAACTTCTTTTTATAAGAAGTACGTGTTTATTGCTGCCTGTCCAATAACGCATATTTTGCTTATTGACGAAGCCATTCAGCCAGAAATGACGACGACCATAAATTGGACGTAGTGCTCTTAAAGTTGAGGCCATTGACTCCGAATTTCGGTAGTAAATTTTAATAATTTCGACTCGTTGTTGGATCGAATATCTTCCCATGATGAAATGGCAAACCTTACTGAAGAGAAAAGTCAAAAGAGCGGGAAAAATATGACGTCGTTTGCTGTCACTATCGGTCTACTTTTGTAGCGTCCCTATTGAAAACCCCTTTATATCCATAACATGTAAGTCTTTTTCGTTAGGGTTACACTGACAGAGAGAAAGTATACCTTGTGGAATGATGACATAAACACGGCGAATTAAAGG
The DNA here is from genome assembly GCA_951828415.1 of Anomoia purmunda. Classification (NCBI taxonomy): domain Eukaryota; kingdom Metazoa; phylum Arthropoda; class Insecta; order Diptera; family Tephritidae; genus Anomoia; species Anomoia purmunda. The sequence goes on from OX639993.1 coordinate 92,404,208, forward strand.
ATAAAGTAAGGGTTTTTGCATACACCTGTTGGCGGGATTATATAAGATTACGCATGGCAGCACGAACTGCAGTTGCATGTATGCATACGAAATGAAGAAACCCCCAAATTTTTTAGTGTGGATTTAAAATTAGTTTTCATCAAAATTATGAAGAATAATGTTTATGTGCAAAAAATTAGGATGACTATTCAGGGTTAAATCTCATCGATCTTACCCATTCTTTTTGCGCACCAACCTGCGGATACTACAGAAATATTCAACACCTTCTAGAGCTTTTCACTGAACTTAGCTAACTTAGAAGTTAAGTATATGGGTTTACTGATTTTTGGACCACTGTTAAAATTATTAGCAAATCTGACAGTTACTATAATTATTTTCACTTTTAGCTTGCTGCCAAGGTCCCGGGTATAGGAGTCCTCTTGATGCTATGACAACCGGGCCTCGTGAAAAACTGCTGTATACTGTTACGGTCCAACCTAATTTAGATGAGCCGCATGGGGATTATCTATCAACTGTAGATGTGGATCCGGAAAGTTCAACATTTTGCCAGGTTTTTAACTTATATAATGCTAGTGAATGTACTTCGAAAATAGTGTGAAGAAATCTTTAATGTTTTATAAATTTTCATTGTATGCGATTTGATTTTTGTCGTAGAAACGAAGGCAATTTTTTTAAGGTGGTAGCAGTGGTAAAAAAAATGTGTATGTGGTTTGGTTTTACTTTTGCGGCTTGAACTGTCAAATTACTTCACATATTTAAATCGCAAGCCAATCAGACTAAAAAAGAAAATTTCAATTTGGAAGAAACAATCAAATAAGCCCTTCTAGTAACACCACGTTATATTCGCCTTGGTAAAAGCACTGTTGCTTCCTCTCTCTCTTTTTGAATTAATTAAAAGTGAACGAAATTAGAAATATTCTTAAAATAATTTAAAATTACTGTCGAATATTGAGTATTCTATAAAACTTTTATATTTCCATTTGTTTTATTCTAGTTTAGATCAATTATAACACGAAATATGACAATTGAAATAGTTAATTTGGCCAAAAGCGCATGCGTGTTGATCGATGGAAACATTGATCTGTTGACATATATACATGGCAGCGAGTAACCGCCCTATAATAACTATTTGCCACGAATCTATAATATTTTCAAATAGCGTGGGGTGCATTGTACTGCATTGCTATACTGAATCTACTTTTAAAGAAACATATTAATACTAAAAAAAAATTTAAATATTACATACAATTAATTTCGAGCATTCCACGCTTTTCAAAAATGATTTAGTTTTTTTGGGTTAATTATTTTTAGATTTTTAAACTACCTATTATTTATTATTTACTCTTTAGTTATACAAGCTATTAAATAGTGTATTGAAGTTTTCATATTTTTTTATCTTTCCTTCTTCCCGCTAAGCAATGCTTTTACATTTTACATGCACAATGATCTGGGGAAAAAAAGAATTACATACATACATTCATACATACATTACGTTTGTATATACGCAAAAACTCGTGGACGTGTTTTTTCGACTCCTAAAAATAAACTTGGTGCAGTTTTCGTTCTGAGTGCTAATTTTCAGAGTTTACTTTTTGTTATAAATTGCACTCAAAGTAAACAAAGTGATCCCGATTCGAACGGACAAAATATCGCGTGAGTTACGTCATTGTCGCAACCAAACCCCAATGGTAGTAGTTACTTCATATATTCAATATAGAAAATACTTTAATGCACAAATAACTATATAATTTTGAATACTAACGAACTCAACTAATTGCTGAGCTTCGTTCTACTTTGTTTAGTTTAATTTTCTTTGCTTCACTTTGGCCGATCAACATTGTTGCGAATGTCAATAAACTCACTAATCATATAATATTGAATAACAACGAATTCAACTTTTTGTTGAATTTCGTTTTACTTTGTTTAACTTTATTTTCTTTGCTTTCGATAGACATAATTACAAAAAGTGCGTTTATACATAATGAACTCAAGCGATTGCTGAGTTGCACTTTTCTTTTTACTTATTTTACTTACCACAATTAATATAAACAATTATGTTACAACAATAAATAAAAACGATTTTGTTTATTAAATACGCAAACATTTTGTTATTGTTGGATTGGAGACTAAGTTAAAATTTATGTACATAGCTTTAAGTAAAATTAATTGAAAACTAAAGTTTAGATTGAAGTTAAAACTCAACAGAAACTCGTGATTGACATTTCGGACGTAAACGACTGAGAAATCGTAAAAGTCTCGCGGACGCGTGTGCAAATAAAGTAATAAAGCGATTAGTGTTGTGGTCCAAATACCCCGCACGCGGAATCCTTACGGGAAAAGGTTTTGCTTGCGCTAAAATTACCAACAACCATGTATGTAGCTGTCAATTTCCGCAAGGACTGATCTTGCGGAGTTTTCAGTTACTATGGATCGCCTCGTCAATGATGCTAGAGGAAGACCAAAGGTCGTCATTGCGGGAGACTTCAACGCGTGGGCAATTGCGTGGGGCTCTCTCTCCCCGTACCCGAACGCGAAAGGAAGGACACTCCTCGAGACAATGGCAGCTTCAGACCTGGCAATGTTTAACGTGGGAGGCACACAGCTCAATGATTAACCTCACGTTTTTGATACTTCTGTCAGGATATACGTGTTTCCTAAACGATGGAAGGTTCAACGCCTAGTACTTCTACCTAAGTCGAATAAACCTCCCGCCAATCCAGCTGTCTATCATCCGATTTGTATGCTTGACGCGGCGGGTAAGATCTTGGGGCGAGTTACAGAAAATTTCATCACCCGAACCATCGAGTAATCGGCAAGAGATCTTGCACAAACCCCGTTTTGTTACCGCAAAGGACGATCAACACTCGATATAGTACGTATGTTGAAAGGTTTAGCCGCGAAAGCAATATCCGGAAAGCAATCATAGGGTTCGCGGACGATAACGCGGTCGTTGTCCTTGCAAAGCATCTTAAATATGCAGAACGTATAACGAATGTTAGAGTAGCGATGATTTCCCACTGTATGCGTTCCATGGGTCGGGGTCTGGCTGAGCAGAAAACGCAGTTTTTATTCATTAGTGGCCGAAAGGTGAGAGATTAGAGGAATGTGCGCATTTGTACGACACACTCGAAGCCATCAATTAAATACCTGGGCATTAAACTTGAAGCCAGACTAAAATTCAAAGAGAGCGCTCATTAGATTTGGGAGAAGGCGGCCAAATACAATTTTTCGCTCACCAGAATAATGGTACAGGCGAGGGGTTCCAAACAGAAGAGTAGGGATCTTCTGGCTAGCGTTCTAAAATCAGTGATCCTCTACTGGGATTTTGGATGCACTCAAAGTATCTTCATACAGTCGGGACATGAAGTCGGTATACAGACTCTGTGCACTAAAGGGTTTTCAGCATTTCGTACGGTTTTAGAGAATGCAGCTCTTGTTATGGCGTGGCTGCACCCGTTTGATTTACTGGCTTATGAAGCCTCTTTCTTAGCTCGTGGCTGCTTCACTGAATTGAACATCTGAACGCTAGCGAAACGGCGTACTCTATCTGAATGACAGGAACGGTGAGAAGCAGCTACCTATGTTCTTTGGACACATCGGCTCAATCCTAATAATGAGGCCTAGAATGGCAGGGCGCACAGAGAGGTTGACTTCAAATACTACTTGGGGCGCTTTAACTACGAAGAATGCGGTCATTGCCAGAAAACTTGGAGGATGTACTGGTTAGCTGTCCATGTTTCAAAGCAGAGCGATAAGTTTACGCCAAGCTCTCGGCGAAGACCCCACTGTGCAGAGCTTAAAGCCAAAATTGATGGAATTCATAACAAATTGGGTAGCCGTAAGCACCGCCGCAGCAGCAATAATTGCTAAACTGCGAAAACAAGAGAGCTTGGGATCGATTAAGCGCAGAGAAGGAGCAACTTCGGACACTGCCCTTAGCTGAAGCAGCATGGTATTGAAGAGGAGTTGATATGTGAAATTTGGCTTTCCATTCATCTAAGCAGCAGAAGACCCTGCTCAGGTAAACGATATATATATTATGGTATTTTTTCGACCTTTCCATATCACTAGTAACGACGAGCGAAAATTAGATATTTTCGCCCTATGTGCTAGCCGTCGGAAATAACATTGCCTAGATTGCCTGGATATATAATTTGATGGTAAAGTTTGTATGGAGGGTTAATGATCTACGAAGGCGGTGCAGCTTACGACGAAGAGTACTGAAACACAAACGAACGATAGAGTAGTACTGTGGGGTATACGGCAAAGCGGAATACAAGGAGTTTTAGTTGGGATTGAAATTTCACTCTACGGGGAATAGGCTTCCGACGCGTTCTCTTTGTATAAAAAAAAAGTGTTGTGTCAACCACAAACCGCACATGAGTGTGCTTTGACTAAGGTTAATAAATACTAATAAAATGAACGTAGATAACGTTTTTTTTTGGAAACTTATATAAGCGTGTTAATAGTATGCGTTCAATCGTTTCCTGCAAAACTCAAAAGTATGAAGTAAAAATGATCCAACTAACATTGCGATGCCCTAGGCCATATATTGCCCCATCAAACTCACCTCATTTTGTCATAGTATAGTGCTAAAAGGTGGATTTCGGTTTGAAAATATTTTTAATTTTTTTTAATCATGATGATAATGGTCTAGAATCTGTTTGTGAACTGGGCTTGGTACCCGCCACCAAAAAACACCTTCCAATGAAAAATTTTAGCAAAAAGCCTCGGATGAGACCCCCCTATACTGATGATGACCACGACAAACGTTTAAAGGACTACGATTTAAGAGCATGCACCTGGAATGTCCGAACCCTTAATTGGGAAGGTGCCTCTGTCCGGCTGGCGGATGTCCTCGTAAAGGCAAAGGCTGACATCACCGCCATCCAAGAGATGCGATGGACAGGGCAAGGAATGAAGAGAATCGGACCTTGCGACGTCTACTACAGCTGTCATGTAAAGGAGCGCAAGTTCGGTGTTGGATTTGTGGTGGGAGAGAGACTTCGTCGTCAAGAACAATAGTTCACCCCGGTGGACGAACGTCTCGCCACGATTCGTATCAAAGCTGGATTCTTTAACATCTCGCTGATTTGCGCTCACGGCCCTACGGAAGAGAAGGATGATGTGACCAAGGATAACTTGTATGAGTGCCTTGAGCGCGCGTACTAATGGTGCCCCCGCCACGATATAAAACTCGTGCTAGGCGATTTTAATGCCAAGGTGTGAAGGGAAGGAATTTTTGGTCTTACAGTCAGTAGTTTCAGCCTACGCGATGAAACATCCGCTAACGGACTGAGGCTGATCGACTTCCCCGGCGCCCGAAACATGGTCGCAGATAGAACCAGGTTCAAGCATAAAAGAATACATCAAGTTACATGGATATCTTCTGATGGAAAAACGCGAAATCAAATTGATCATGTTATGGCGGACGGAAGGCATACTTGCAGTGCCTTAGACGTGCGCACTATTCGAGGAGCTAACATCGACTCGGATCATCATCTCGTCGCAGCCAAGATTCGCACTCGCGCAAAAAGCGCGCACTCAGTGACACGAGGAAAGCTTGACGTCCAACAGCTGCAATCACAAGAGATAACCGACCGTTTCGCCACTCGACTTGCACTCCAGTTCTCTGAGAGCATTGTTCAACAAACGGATATCTGCGCGCAATGGGAAAACATTTCTCGTTCATTACGTACCGCCGCTGAAGAGGTTATTGGTTTCCAGAGAGCCCGAAAAAACGATTGGTACGATGAGGAATGCTGAAGGGCTGCCAGCAGAGCTATTCAAGTTCGAAGGCGAGGGGCTGGTAAAGTGGATGCAAAAGCTCATTTGCAAAATATGGTCGGACGAACGCATGCCTGCAGATTGGAATTTAAGTGTATTCAACCCAATCCACAAAAAGGGCGATCCTGCGATATGCGCCAACTATCGCGGGAGCTAAGAAGACTGCTTAGCATAGCATATAAGGTTCTGTCGAGCGTATTGTGTGAACGACTGAAGCCCACCGTGGATGAACTGGAAATCCAAGGTCGAATCTCTCTTGCCACCAAGTGCTACTTTGGGACGAATAGGCAATTGGGCAGTAAAGCCCTCTCTCGACGAACCAAAACCACAGCCTACAAGTCTCTCTTCATGCCCGTGCTATTGTATGGCGCTGAAGCATGGGCACTGTCAGCAACGGATGAGACGGCCCTTGGAGTGTTCGAGAGAAAGATTCTCCGAAAGATTTATGGGCCTCTACATCTTTGCGACGGCGAATACCGCAGACGATGGAACGATGAGCTGTAGGAGCTTTACCGCGACATAGACATAGTCCGGCAAATTAAAATGCAGCGGCTTCGTTGGCTAGGACATGTCGTGCGAATGGACGAAAATTCTCCAGCCCTGAAAGTATTCAAAGCGGTACCAGCTGGTGGTAGCAGAGGAAGAAGACGGCCTCCTCTGCGTTGGAAAGAGCAAGTGGAAAATGACTTGGCATCACTTGGTATTTCCAATTGGTGCCAGTTAGCAGGAAGAAGGAGTGACTGGCGCAATTTGCTAAACTCGGCCAAAATCTCATAAGAGGTTATAGCGCCAATTAAGTAAGTAAGTGAGATAATTGTCTTTGTTCTTTTTTAATTTCGTATAGTATAAAAATTAAGTACTGAGTGTAAGAAACGATTGCGTGCAATCGCATGACCGCGTAATACAAACCCATTGCTTATTATATAAATGACTTTGGCAAAGAAACTGCAGTTCGCATTCAGAGTTTGTGTATGAATTGTAGCAAAGGCATGCAAGCCCAGCTCTAAATGCAAAGTGAATAAGAACCTGTAACTTATTTTTAGTATTGTTTAGCATAGAAAGTGGCAAGTCTTTTTCTTCTTCTCCCAACACAAATTGTAGGAGAAGATCGGCCAAAATCTCTTAAGCGGTTATAGCGCCAAATAAATAAGTAAAGCGTATGCACAATGAAACCTCGCTGTCTTCTCTATGCCTAAACCGAAAATAATAAGATATGAAACTTTCTCGGGTGACCAATCAGAGAGTTCCATAATTTTGTGGTTTAGACTATGTTTAGATAGACACCTGTCAATTAACAGCATCTCAGCAACTTAAGGCCTAATAATAACCAAATTTGTTATCGAAAAATTCAATTTGTTACTCGTAATTGTTAATTACTATTTAATTACCAATAAATAATGAGGCATGCTCAATGAGCAAACAAGCAAGAACTGTAGTTGAAAATGTTATTGACGTGGTTGGTTGGTTGTAGCGTTGCCTAGGAAAAACGATCAAATTAGCGCTTGGAACGCCATTTTGATTGGGTGATTTTCCTGAAGCCTGATTTTCTGCTGTTGTAATTCCTTATTTTCAATGAATGATGAATCTACTGATGTTTTTCATTGTGCATTGAGGTAGTGAAAAATAGTTTCTCTACTATCCTCGAGATTGTAGCTTCGACATCGAGTGTTTTATGGGATGCCCATCTGGCCGCATTCTCGCCAATTGGCCAGTATCTCCTTATCACGGCTGTCAGTCTGAATATATATTTCCTTGGCCTATTTAGTTAGTTATTGATATGTCATACGTGGGTCAGATTTCCTTTATAATTTTGCCAGTGGTCAATCTGTTCCTTTCGTGCTACAGCAAAACGCCGAGACACGTATTTTTTATTTTAAGCGTATTTTCATATTCTTTTTACATTTCTCATATGTACCAACCACTGTCGTACTGTGTAATATTACGTGCTGAAACATGTACCACAAATATTAATACAAATCAAGAGTTCAACATACAAACTTACAAACTAGTGCGATGTGATTCTCATAGTAAGCATACTGGTGGTGTTCTAATATATGTACATAATTCTCTTAAATATAGCGTCAAATATAATAATAAACTAGACAAAAACATTTGGAGTATTTTTCTCAAATTGAAGCATTGTAACCAAAAATGGCAAATCGGTGATGTTTATCACCCTCCTAGCACAAGTGATGCTGATTTTATAAATTATTTACGCATCGTCTTAGGTATTACTTGTGAACTGTCAGAGAGCAATGTTATTGTAGGCGATTTTAATATTAACTTAAATAATATATCAACTTATAGCACACAGTTAATTGAACTACTTAAATCACACTCCATGCATCAAAAAGTTGATTTTGATACTTGTATAACCGAGGCATCCAAAACAAAAATTTATCTACTCTTTTCTAATACTGATGATTTTGTGAGCGAAAAATTAGATAAACATCAAATATCTGATTATGAAGCAATCAAATTCAAAATTTAAAAGAAACCCTAAATTTAAAATGAGAAGCGCTATAAAAATAATGTTGTGTATTATAATAATGTAGTACTTATGAGTCAATTGCGCCTTTGCGATTTCAGCAATTTTCATACAATTGATTTGGAGAGCAAGGTGTTGTTGATTCTTAAAAGTAGTTCAATTAAAAATTATAAATATATGGTATGACAATGAGCCTGCGAGCATGAACAAATGTTAATTTGAACTAAATAAACTGGCTCAAATGTCGGGTGATTGGGCTGATTATAGAGACTTAAAAAAATTAGGAAAAAAAACTAGTAAAAGTTAAAAAAATTGAGCATATAAAAGACAATATAAATAATAACAGTCATGATAGTAAAAGGATGTGGAAATATCTGAAACAGGCAATAAGTATGGTTAATAAACGTTCATCAATCAGAAAGATTTGAATAAGCGGTATAAGCTACGAAAACAAATCTGAAATTGCGAACAAATTAAATAAATATTTTGTAGATAGCATTACAGATATGTGCAGCGATATAGAATTATTTGATGGAGTCAGTAATATAAATACTCAGTCAAACTGTGTCTTTAAATTTGCCAAAGTTAGAACGAATGACATCGAAGAACTAGTCCATAAATTTAAAGCCAGGAGAGTTGGAAAAATTTAATGTCGGAAGCTGTTGTAAAGGATGTGGTGCCTTATATAAGATTTTTCTATGCCAAAATAATAAATGAAAGTTTAAGTAGTAACATAGTTCCAAGTGTGTGGAAAACTTCAATTATTGTTCCAATAGAAAAAGTTAAAAATACTTTAAAAGAAGAATAGTTGCGACCAATTGATCAGTGGTGAAAAAATTGTGGTTTAGACTATGTTTAGATAGACACCTGTCAATTAACAGCATCTCAGCAACTTAAGGCCTAATAATAACCAAATTTGTTATCGAAAAATTCAATTTGTTACTCGTAATTGTTAATTACTATTTAATTACCAATAAATAATGAGGCATGCTCAATGAGCAAACAAGCAAGAACTGTAGTTGAAAATGTTATTGACGTGGTTGGTTGGTTGTAGCGTTGCCTAGGAAAAACGATCAAATTAGCGCTTGGAACGCCATTTTGATTGGGTGATTTTCCTGAAGCCTGATTTTCTGCTGTTGTAATTCCTTATTTTCAATGAATGATGAATCTACTGATGTTTTTCATTGTGCATTGAGGTAGTGAAAAATAGTTTCTCTACTATCCTCGAGATTGTAGCTTCGACATCGAGTGTTTTATGGGATGCCCATCTGGCCGCATTCTCGCCAATTGGCCAGTATCTCCTTATCACGGCTGTCAGTCTGAATATATATTTCCTTGGCCTATTTAGTTAGTTATTGATATGTCATACGTGGGTCAGATTTCCTTTATAATTTTGCCAGTGGTCAATCTGTTCCTTTCGTGCTACAGCAAAACGCCGAGACACGTATTTTTTATTTTAAGCGTATTTTCATGTTCTTTTTACATTTCTCATATGTACCAACCACTGTCGTACTGTGTAATATTACGTGCTGAAACATGTACCACAAATATTAATACAAATCAAGAGTTCAACATACAAACTTACAAACTAGTGCGATGTGATTCTCATAGTAAGCATACTGGTGGTGTTCTAATATATGTACATAATTCTCTTAAATATAGCGTCAAATATAATAATAAACTAGACAAAAACATTTGGAGTATTTTTCTCAAATTGAAGCATTGTAACCAAAAATGGCAAATCGGTGATGTTTATCACCCTCCTAGCACAAGTGATGCTGATTTTATAAATTACACTACTCGACAAAAAAAATCTCCAAGAATAAAATAGGCCTTTCCTAAAGTGAAATTTTCTCCTGATTCCGAATATGACTTTCATTTTCTTGTGGCAGATCTAGTTTCCGAGATATCGGCGAAAATATGAAAATTCCCATTTTTGCAGAACACTACTTCATATAGGTACGGCAAAAATTTGCATTTTTCATTTTTTCGTTTTTAACTGTTGAATTATGCATTATACTAATTCCCATAAAAATTTCTTGCCTTCTTCGCCCTCAAGTATCTTCAGTAGTTTGGCCACTATGCCAAAAAACGTTCAAAAAATGTTGAAAAAAAAACGAAATTTTTTACACAATTTCAGATTTAACCACTTTAAAATCGGAAAAATTCTATTGACGAAAAAAAGTTAGCCCTCCTATGTTGTAGGTAATTTAACTACGAAAATTTTAAGCATACCAGTACAACAATCGGACGTGCCATTGAAACTATAGCCCCGTTAACTTGCAAGCGTCTATCATACAATTTTAGTATTACTCTGATAAAATTGGCGAGACATTTCATTTGGTCACTCTACCTTAGGGTCTAATAAATTTAAAAAGACATCAAGTATTTAATTGTCACTACTGTTTGTTGTAAATTTTGTTTTGCAAATTGTAGTGCAAATTTATACATACTATATCGGTAGATGTGTTTACGAAATGGCTTGTTGCAAAAGAGATTTTAAATGTAAAAATAATCCGGATGATTTTTGCTTTATTTGCGGACATTATATTTTCGGAAACTCAGCTCGGAAAATAACTAATTCTGTCAGAGATGCATACTTTCATTATTTCGGTTTCCGTGTAAAAAATCTCGATAAATCTTGGACACCTAATTTTATTTGCGCCTCCTGTAGATTAACTTTAATGAGATGGGTATCGGGTAAAGGTCATAACATGAAGTTTGGTGTTCCAATGATGTGGACTGAACCCTTTAACCACGACCAGTGCTATTTTTGCGTGATAGACCTTAAAGGTAAAACGAGAAAAAAGAGGAAATTAATAAGTTATCCAAATGTGGCATCAGCTAAAAAACCAAAATTACATGACCATACCTTACCCATACCTAGACCGCCTATAAGTTTTGAAGCCTCAAGCGAAAGTGACTCCGAAGCAGATAATTCAGAAAGTGGACAAGAAGGAGAGATCCCACATCGAGTCTCACAAGCCGAACTTAATGACTTGGTCAGAGATTTGAAATTATCGAAATTTGATAGCGAAGTTCTAGGATCTCGTTTGCAGCAATGGGGCAGCCTGGGCCCTTCGACAAGTACTTCCAAATTTCGAAATAGACACAAGACTTTCTCTTCTTTTTTTACTAAAAGTGAAAATATTTGCTACTGCAATGATGTTCAAGGTTTATTTGAAGCCCTAAAATTAGAAAATAAAGTGGATGATTGGCGCTTGTTTATAGACAGTTCAAAGCATAGTTTAAAAGCAGCATTACTCCATAAAGGAAATTCGTTACCGTCAATACCAGTGGCACATTCTGAGAATACTAAAGAAACTTATTTAAGCATATCAAATTTACTTGAGCTCATTCAATATAAACAATTTAATTGGAAAATTTGTGCGGACTTAAAGGTAAGCAGTTTCGGTGGTACAGTTTAAAATAAATAGTATATGAAATACATCCTAGGTTGTAGCTATAGTTCTCGGACTTCAAGGAGGTTTCACTAAATATTGCTGTTTTCTCTGTCTTTGGGACAGCCGTGCTAGAGAAACCCATTATATTCAGGAAAACTGGCCACCAAGAGCTGAGTACGAACCAGGTGCCTTCAATATCGCAAACCCGCCTTTAGTAAATCCCGAACGAGTTATTTTGCCAGCACTTCACATCAAATTAGGATTAATGAAAAATTTTGTAAAGGCTTTAAATAAGGACGCGCCATCCTTCCAGTACCTAACGAAATTTTTCCCTAAAATAACTCAAGCCAAATTAAAAGAAGGTATATTTGTTGGTCCGCAAATTAGAAAGTTGCTGAAAGACGAAAATTTTGCGAATCATTTATCATCAGTAGAAGCAGCGGCTTGGGACAGCTTTAAGCAAGTCGTTAGTGGGTTTCTTGGCAACAACAAAGATCCCAACTATAGAGAGATGGTCAAAGCCTTGTTGAAAAACTACAGTGCTATGAAATGCAACATGTCCCTCAAAATGCATTTTTTGCATTCACATTTGGATAATTTTCCCGCAAACCTAGGTGCTGAAAGTGATGAACAGGGTGAAAGGTTTCACCAAGACCTCATGATTTTTGAAAAGCGTTACCAAGGTTTTTGGAATGAAGAAATGATGGGAGATTATTGCTGGACAATAATACGGGAGACAAACCCAGAAAATTATAAACGGGTAGTTAGAAGTACCCACGTCCCTCACTATTGACCACCACGGTAAAATCGCTCAATTTGACTCTTTTAGATGTAGATATGTACATATGTATTTAATGTTGTTGTCGTTGTTGTTTTTTACTGAATTGCTGATTTATACTCATATTACTCAATTGAATACAGTTTAACGTGCAAACATATGTCTATAATAAAACGTAATAAAAAAATAAAAACCTAGTTTGAATAAAAATTTTCTCTATAAAAAAATTGTAGGATAGACGCTTGCAAGTTAACGGGGCTATAGTTTCAATGGCACGTCCGATTGTTGTGCTGGTATGCTTAAAATTTTCGTAGTTAAATTACCTACAACATAGGAGGGCTAACTTTTTTTCGTCAATAGAATTTTTCCGATTTTAAAGTGGTTAAATCTGAAATTGTGTAAAAAATTTCGTTTTTTTTTCAACATTTTTTGAACGTTTTTTGGCATAGTGGCCAAACTACTGAAGATACTTGAGGGAGGTGAAGGCAAGACATTTTTATGGGAATTAGTATAATGCATAATTCAACAGTTTAAAACGAAAAAATGAAAAATACAAATTTTTGCCGTACCTATATGAAGTAGTGTTCTGCAAAAATGGGAATTTTCATATTTTCGCCGATATCTCGGAAATTAGATCTGCCACAAGAAAATGGAAGTCATATTCGGAATCAGGAGAAAATTTCACTTTAGGAAAGGACTATTTTATTCTTGGAGACTAAAGTTGATCAAAATTTGTCGAGTAGTGTTATTTACGCATCGTCTTAGGTATTACTTGTGAACTGTCAGAGAGCAATGTTATTGTAGGCGATTTTAATATTAACTTAAATAATATATCAACTTATAGCACACAGTTAATTGAACTACTTAAATCACACTCCATGCATCAAAAAGTTGATTTTGATACTTGTATAACCGAGGCATCCAAAACAAAAATTTATCTACTCTTTTCTAATACTGATGATTTTGTGAGCGAAAAATTAGATAAACATCAAATATCTGATTATGAAGCAATCAAATTCAAAATTTAAAAGAAACCCTAAATTTAAAATGAGAAGCGCTATAAAAATAATGTTGTGTATTATAATAATGTAGTACTTATGAGTCAATTGCGCCTTTGCGATTTCAGCAATTTTCATACAATTGATTTGGAGAGCAAGGTGTTGTTGATTCTTAAAAGTAGTTCAATTAAAAATTATAAATATATGGTATGACAATGAGCCTGCGAGCATGAACAAATGTTAATTTGAACTAAATAAACTGGCTCAAATGTCGGGTGATTGGGCTGATTATAGAGACTTAAAAAAATTAGGAAAAAAAACTAGTAAAAGTTAAAAAAATTGAGCATATAAAAGACAATATAAATAATAACAGTCATGATAGTAAAAGGATGTGGAAATATCTGAAACAGGCAATAAGTATGGTTAATAAACGTTCATCAATCAGAAAGATTTGAATAAGCGGTATAAGCTACGAAAACAAATCTGAAATTGCGAACAAATTAAATAAATATTTTGTAGATAGCATTACAGATATGTGCAGCGATATAGAATTATTTGATGGAGTCAGTAATATAAATACTCAGTCAAACTGTGTCTTTAAATTTGCCAAAGTTAGAACGAATGACATCGAAGAACTAGTCCATAAATTTAAAGCCAGGAGAGTTGGAAAAATTTAATGTCGGAAGCTGTTGTAAAGGATGTGGTGCCTTATATAAGATTTTTCTATGCCAAAATAATAAATGAAAGTTTAAGTAGTAACATAGTTCCAAGTGTGTGGAAAACTTCAATTATTGTTCCAATAGAAAAAGTTAAAAATACTTTAAAAGAAGAATAGTTGCGACCAATTGATCAGTGGTGAAAAAATTTTAGAACTTGATACTCATACCTCAACAATCAGCATTTAGACAAAAACATTCTTGTGAAACAGCATTGAACATGGTTCTTGCTGAATGATCTGAAAATAGCTTTTGAAACAATTGATCAAAAAATATTAAAAATATTATTAGAAAAATTATGTATTGGTATCAAAAATGTTGAATTAAATTGGTTTAAGGATTTTTTAATAAATCGTAAACAGAGAATAACAATTGGTTCGGCACTATCAGATGAAGTGAACGTTACGATTGGCTTACCCAAAGGTTTTCTGTTTTGCTATAATCTTATTCAATATTTACATAAATGATATAAATTCAGTATTAAAATTTAGTTCTATAAAGGTGCTTGCTGACGATGCATTAATTTCGATAAATGGTAAAAACGAAAATCATATAAGAGGAAAGCTACAAAATGATTTAGATGCTCTTTATATTTGGCTGTGTGCTAACAGACTTAAAATTAATATCGAAACAACTAAATATACGTTAATAACAATAAATAACCTTGCTAATTTAGAAACTATCTACATAAATAATATTGCGATTTAAAACGTACAGAAAATTAAATACCTGGGAATTCTAATAGATTACAAAATAAAATTTTACGCCCATACTCGTATTGATTACATAATAAGTAAAATAGCAACAAAAATATGGTTTATTAAAAAAACTTTTAAAAATTTAAGTAATTATTATAAAGTCAACGTATATAGATCTATAGTTAAGCCTTACTTTATCTAATGTTCTACAATTTTCTTTATTATGAGAGTTTCTCAAATTAAAAAACTGCAAAAAAATTCAGAATAAAGCTATGCGTTTTATATTAAAAAACTTTTTGATACCCCTATAAAAAATTCTTGTAAGTTTAAATTGGATGAGCGTAAAGCAGTAAATATTTTTTTACATTTATACAATTTATTAACAATATAATGAACGGGCATTTGCCTGATTATCTAAGAGTATGTATTAAATTTATCTACGAGGTTCACGACAGAAATACAAGACAGAAAAACGATTTCAAATTGCCCAATTATAAAACAGAATCTGAAAACAATTGCCTTGTTTATAAAGGCTTAAAATGCTTTAATAGTTACCTGAAAATATTAAAAATTGTGATAATTTATAAAGGATTATAGGATTACACGAAATCGTCGAGGATAAGATAGACGTTGTAGTTTGTGTTGATTTGTGGTACATATTTGAATATTTCAACATTTCAATATTTCACATTCAAATATTGTACTTTTTGATCATTAATGTGATATTATTTTTTAATTGTCTTGTATGACCTAGGCTCTAAGAAGTCGTAATAAATAAATAAATAAATAAAATAAGATAATAAATGGCCAAGACTATACTCCAACTGTTGGCTTTCAGTTAAGCTGATTACTCATTTTATTTGGCTCTATGGTCTGTAAACTTTCTCTTAGTGCAAGTTTTTTTCATCTTTTTAATATCTCATTAAATGATTATATTATTACAATGGAAAATGAACGGCTATATAAATAAATACAACTACCTTCAACTTCTAATTAGCTCGTATTCACCATCCGTAATTCTCTTAAACGAATCTCATTTAGCACATAGTCCAAGTGCTTACGCACCCAAACAGTACATAGGTTTATTTCACAATCCCCTACACAAAAACACTAACAAACAGGGCGTTGCCGTACTTATAAAAAGAAATACACCATATAGAATTCTACAAATTCAATCCAATCTTTCTGACCCCAGGGAAGACAAGTTGAGGACGTAATCCTAGGCTCCAATCTGATTTCTGTTAACAGTGGCTCGCCAACACATTTTCCACCCAAAACACCTCTTCCATCATCGATATCACATATCATATAATGTACAGCGTCCATCTCAACAAAGTGCATTTGGAACGTACTCGATAACCTCTATGGTACTGACCACTACCCCATCACTATAAGGTTACTTTTAGGCTCTTTCCATAATAACTATAAAGCTAAACGAACATGCAAGACCGACCTCGCTGATTAGGAAAATTTTCAAAATCTCTGCGAAAACAATTGTTCACGAAACCCCATTACGCAGAATATCAATCAGGAAGCCGCTACTCTCACAAGAATCGCCCGTTAAGCATCCATTCGTTCCGTTCAATCCCTCTTACGGTCCCTCACAAATGAAAAAACCACGTTCATTGGAGAAAAAAAAGACGTTGAGGTTCTCCGGGGGAAAAAACAAAATGCGTGGTAGGAATTTAAACGTTCTCGGTAGACATCCAACTTGATAATATTAAAAAAGCCAACGCAGCTTTCCGACGCTCCTTGAAGCAGGCCAAACCAGTATACATTGAAAATTTTTTATAGAAAATAAACCCCTCCTCTAGTCAAAAAAAAAAAAAAATCTGGTAGGATCTAAAAAGAATAGCTGGAACCAGGTAAACCTCTCACAGACTTTAGCAACTATAGACCTTCCATGCATGGGGAAATTATTAGAAAAAATAAAATTTCATAGAAAAAAGGGTATGGTATCATAATCATATAGAAAAAAGGGTATGTATCATAATCATATCGCAATTCATTCGCTTGATTTCCATGAAGCTTTTGAACGAATAGGAGTTCACATTATTATAAGGCAACTTCAAAAATGGCTTACAAATTTTAAACTGCATAAAAAGTTTTTTGACCAACTGCAAAATCACAGTTTCCGTTAACTGCGTTCTTTCTTCTACTCGGCCTTTACATAATGGTACGCCTCAGGGCCCGCTACTTTCGGCAATTCTCTTTGTAATAGCATTCGATGAAATATGACAAATGCCATCCTCGCTGAATCGGAATCATAGATCCTACTCATCATGTCTTGGAAAATATCTCAAAAAGTACAATCAATTGCAGCCACCACTTTTAAAAACGCTGCAAGTAGAAAAGGAGGCCAGAATACATTCTGCTATAACAAAATGTGTTATCTGTATTTTTCTTAGGACCGAAGTTTAATTTCCAATTGGGATGCTTTAGGAGCTTTTCGGTCGGTAATATCTTAAAAGCAAACAAAAAGTTTCTTTTTTTCTCTTACGCGTTTCGGCGTCTTCCGCGCCTTCATCAGGGAGTCTGCATTTTATTGTACATAAAACATAAAAACAAATGTTAACAAAATAACAATATTTTTGCTAACAACAATGATTGCACTTACATTTTTAATTATATTGAAAACAGTAACAACATCAAAACAAACAAAAATATAACAATAAAACTCCACATATTGAATTACACACTACTTTTTTGTCTCTCTGTTTAACCATCACTCGTTATTGCTGTTCTGTATGCGCAGTTTACATTGTCTACGTCTTCCTTAAAATTCATCGTGTTTCGTATTTGTTGTTTTATTCTCAGCCCTTCTAATGGGAATCTTGTCCTTCCTTTTTTTCTCCACGTCTAATATTTTTGTATTTTCGAAATCGGCTGAGTGTCCGCTATCCGCTATTCGTTAAATGTTGTGCCAATGCAGTTATGTTTTTGTTCTCCTCGTCCGTTTTATGTTCGCTAATTCGAATTCTGAGGGATCGCTTTGTAGTGCCTATGTATACTTTATCGCAATTTTCGACCAATTTACCATTGCACTTGATTTCATATACTACGTTGTGTTGGTGTTCCTGGCTGATTCTGTCTTTTGTTTTGGTAAACACCGAGTTTAGCGTGCGATGTGTTTTATGTGCAAAGCATTTTTTGTCTGTCTGTATACTTCGGCTTTTTGTGTTTTGTCCGTTAGTCCTGGTATGTATGTGATGCCTGTGTACTTTTTATTTTCGTTTTTGTTTGTGGTTACAATATTTGTGTGCGCCAATGCTCTCTATTGTTGCATTAGGTTGTCCATTTTTGCACCATATATTTTTAATTTTTTTGAAGTCCTGGTTACTTAAATCGAATATTTTATTTATTTTTTGCGTCCACGGGTGGTTTGAATGATAATTAATCATCCTTGACCATGCTATCGATTTTGCATACCAGTTTGTTGTGATTTTATTGTCAATTCGCTGTATTTCCATGTCTAGGAAGGCTAACTTTTCCCGTGTTCTGTTTCCGTAGTGAAATTTATTTTAGTATGTTGTGCGTGTAGTGTTTTAGTATGTCCTTGATCTTAATATCAACTACATATTTGTTAATGTTTTTGATATATATGTCCTTTAGTTTAAGTTCAGCGATGCTGTCGTCCAGTAATTTGTCTAAGACAATTTGCCCATTGGCATTCCTTGTATCTGTTGATAGTGGGCGTCGTCATAGGTGAAATAGTTATTTTCCCGTAGGCAGAATTGTAGTATTGTCAAAAATTGTTTCTTAGTGAGAGTGGTATGTTCTTCTAGGATGGTCCAATGTTGGATAATCGTGTGTATTGCTAGTTGTATCGGTATATTCGTGAATAGGGAAACCACGTCAAATGAAATAAGAATTTCATCCTCTTCGATCGTTATATGTTGTAATCTTTCTTTGAGTTGGAAATAATTGTTAATATTGTAGTCCTTCGAAATTAACTGTCTCAGTGTTTTGCCAATATGTTTCGAAAGATTGTAGCACGGTACACCAATTGAAGAGCGAATTGGTCTGAGAGGGGAGTTTTCCTTATGTATTTTCGGAAGGCCATATAGTCTTGGTGCTGTAGCTGCATTGCATGTCAAGTAGTATTTAAGTTTTGCGTCAATTTTCTTTTGTTTGTAGATGCCATTAACTATGGCGTTGTTTTTCCTTTGTAGCTTTTGTGTTGGGTCAATACGGATGGTTTTATATGTAGTTTTGTCGGTTTGAAGATCCTTCATTTTTTGTCTGTATTCCACCTTGTTCATCATCACCGTTTTGTTACCTTTATCTGCGTTCGTTATTATTATTTGGTCCTTTTGTTGTGCGATAAACTTAACTTTTTAGTGTATTCGCAAACTTTCAATATAACTTTGTCTTTTGGGGAATTCTTAAGTTTATTTTTATAATTATTAATTTTAGTCGCAATTTTACATCTCGCAGTGTCTTTGTCTTTTTCGTCTTCCACAGTTTGAATTCCCTGCTCTATGTCGGCGATCAAATGTATGGGCGAAAACGTTTTCCTCGTTACTGGTAACGCAAATTTATTCCCCATAGAAAGAAGCCATTTACATTCTTGCGGTACCTCAATATTCGTTTTATTTACGAACCAATCTTCATTCGTTCTAAAACTAAATTTGTCGAAGTTGTTGGTGATTTGTGTTTTGTATTTAGTCGTTCTTCTGTGGTGGTTGTGCAGTGCCCAATGTTTGTACGAATAATTTTCATTTGTATGTTTACTTCTTTAATTTCTAAGTTTAACACCTTCATGATAAATTGCTTCTTTGGTAAAGAAAACTAACCGCCGCTCGACCGCAGAACGAGAAACGACGAAAGATATTCACCGTAGTTGGTATGATGTCCAAATAAAATACATCAAATAATGGTTATTGGGCGGCTTTTGCTGAACTTGAGGCAACCTATAAATCCGATGGCTGAAATTTTCTTTACACGGATGGTTCCAAGTCAATCGACTCAACATCTTTCGCCGTTGTGACTAGTAAAGGCGGTGTAATTTCGAAATGGATTTTGCTTCCAACATGCTCTGCTATATACACCGCCGAGGCTGCAGCAATCCTACAGGCCGTTAACTTCACGAAAAAAACCAAAAGAAAATATATCATTTGCACAGACAGCAAATCGTGTATATCAGTCATAATGTCTCCATTTAATTCAAACCCAACAATAACAACAATTAGAAATGCAGTGATCGGTGCTCCGCAAAAGTTGAAAATTTTATGGGTCCCTGGACAAGTTGGCATAAAATGTATAATCAAGTTTAGAAAAAGAAACATATTTTGAAAATGAAAAGCAACAAATCTAAAGAAAGCAAAGGGATATAGAACAATTTTTGAGAATAATTGGATTTTAAAATGAAAACTAAAAGGATTTAAGATGTAGAATAACATAAATGGATTTTTAGTTACCAAAATAAGAACTCAGCGATTGTCTTATAATTTCAGCAGAGTGTTCGTTATGACAAAGCACAACATTATACGAACCAATATCTGTCAAATTCTTGCATATTTTCCAACCATATTTGATTAATATTATCATTTTCTTAGTTTAAAAAATTGTGCAAGTTCGTTTTCTAATGCGAAAAACCGGGCTTCTTATTGACCGAATGCAATCTCTTCCAATCTTTTGCACTTTGATAGTTTGTACTCTGTTCTCTGAACTCTGTACTCTCCAGTGGAACCAAGGGCAAACAAAGCAATTGCTACACGTTCTTGCATTGAAATTGCCGTGCGCCAGTTTGTATCGGTTTTCTTTAAATTCTCGAGAAAGCCACATAGTGCGTCAAAAGTGGAACGTACCATGCGCAAACGGATCTTGAAAAAGTGGTCACCATAGCAGTTGCAATTGGCCCCCCCTCCCCCAAAATAGATTACCTATCCTATATTAGAAGTACCGTTACTGATTGTAACAAAACTTATTTCAATTTCATTTACCAGATTACACAACGCCCTTTGTGTTGCATTCTCTTGTAATGCTGCAAAGAGTAATAGCTGTTGCCTCCTTAATCTTGGAGAATAAGCAAGTAATCCTTCTTTTGTTCTGTACAATGTTAGGCTACAATCAAAATCGGTGAGCAAAGAAACCCGGAGAAACAATATAGCAAAAATATGAAGAAACTGGCAAAACAGAGAGATAAGTTAAAGTTCCAACTTCGATGCAAAGACTACGGTATCACCCCACCACATCTACAGGGTAAGGCGAAGACACTTATACACTGTTTCAAATTATATACAACCCAGCAAGAACTTAAGAAATTGGAACAATGCTTCCTGTTTAAAATTCTTAGTTTAGAAATCAAAGGAACTAATATAAATATGAAAATTATTACTACAAATAACAAACGCATTGAGAACACACTAAGTAAACGACTTCAAGAAATAGACTTCAGGAAAATAGTAGAAGCCCAAAACCATTTTTCCAGGCAAATCTCCGCAAGGACCCAAAAAACTCACGAGAAGAAGCTCCAACAATAAATATTAAAAAACGTCTCGGAATTTGGTATACGGTTTAACGAGGAGTGGTTCATCAATAAAACGGAAATCTCAGTTCTGCAAGAGTCCCGTTGGTTACTATCGCTCTTTGGAAAATTTGCACTTCCTATGTTATTGCTGACTTAGAACAAGCAATTACAGATGAAAGAGAGCAAGGAGCAATATCGCTGCAAAAACAAATTAAGGAAAAACATGAAAGAAAAAATTCATACTGAAAACATACGAAGAAACCAAGAAATTTTTAAACCAACACAAGGACCAAGTAATAATAACCCAAGCAGACAAAGGTAGCAAGACGGTTATGTTGTACAAAAATGATTATGAGCGGAAAATGGCAGAATTGTTGAATGACAAAATGACATACAAAACTATAAGAAATGACCCCACACAACAATTATTAAGGAAAAACAATATCATAATCAATGACTTATATCAACAGAAGATACTTGACTTAAAACAAAAATTCCAACTGACATGCTCTGCAGCTAATACACCAAGACTGTATGGCCTTCCTAAAATTCACAAACCGGATACACCACTTAGACCAATTTCTTCATCGACACATGTACCTTGCTACAAATTATCTAAATATATTTGAAGCATTTTGAAAAATATCATCTCACACAAATAGGTAGGATAATAAATTTCCACTCCAATCATCCATGGAAGCAAAAAGCATAGAAAACACAAACAAAAAATATATTGCACTAACATACATACCAGGCCTAACAAATAATAAGGCAAAATTATTACAAATGAAAATATTATTTATGCTCACAAACTACATAACACGCTGAGTAGAATACTCACGAAAACGAAAGACAAAATAGAAAAAGAGCAACAACACAATGTTGTATACGAGATAAGATGCAAAGGCAAAGAAGACGAAAATTGTAACAAATGCTATGTGGGCACGACAAAAAGAGCGTTGGGTGTAAGGATTGGCGAACATAAGGCGGACGAAAGAAATAAAAAAATGACAACAGCCCTGGCTCAACACCTGACCACACATAAACACACAGCTGACTTCGCGAATACGAGGATTTTAGACGTCGAGAAAGTAGAAAGGAGAAAGGAGGAGAATGACACTGGAAAGCTTACGCATACAGCAAAAGTTGGAGAACGCGATGAATTTTAAAGAAGATGTGGACAAAGTAAATAACGCCAGTCACCGACTAGTTCTCTTGCCGAGCAGATGTGCTATTTCTGTCGTGCTATTCTGCGAATGACTTTTTTCAATTTACTTTCGTTGGAAACAACAAAAAGTGTGTTACTGAGTTGTGCAATTGAAGCAGCATGGCCCCGGGGCCACCAAACCTTGGGGATAACAGGTTCGCTTTGCTAGCCTCAGATCCCCAGCCTAAACGAAAAAAAATTAAAAAGAATTTCGACCCGTTCCCAAACCTTCCTAAAATCGAAACCAGCAATCCTAAATGAGTGGTAATTTCAGCGGTAGACGAAAACAGACCTTTAAAAAACTTTAGCTGTTTCGCTATTCATGCCGCCTAACTAACTAAACTAATTAGCAAAGAAATTGTTAAAATCACTGAATTTCGAGACGGCAGCCTGTGTCTTTTGTTGAAAGACAAACCAACAGCTGAAAAGTTTATACGCACAAAATCTGTACATGGTGTTTGTGAAGTAAAAGCTAAATATCACGATAAACTCAACCACACGAAAGGTACTATATATGCTCCCTGTTTAAATGATCTAAAAGAAGAAGAAATTGTCAAAAACTTATCTGATCAAGGTGTCGTGGAAGTATATAAATTTGCTAAAGTTGTAAACGGGAAACCAAAGCACTCCGCAGTATGTCTTCTTACTTTTGATAAATATCATCTCCCAAATCGAGTTGACATCACGTGGCATTCAGTGATAGTGAGACCTTACTTCCCAAGCCCAATGCGGTGTAAGAATTGCGGTAAGCTCAATCATAAGCGATGCTATAATCCAACAATGTGCGATCAGTGCAACGATGCAAAGTTTTACTCTAGAATCTCATGACTATTCTAATACAAGTAATTTCGCTCCAGTCGTAACGCAACAACTCAACTCAAACTTAGCAAACAATACTCACCAACAAAACTCAACACAAAATAGAAACGACGATAATTCGCTCAGTAACATTCTCACTCAAATAATCACTAACCAACAACATACAGATAATACAACTCCCTACTTCACCAACGAAAATATTTCTCAACAATCAAATGCTCCCAAAACAAACCTAATCAACAACGATAACGTTTTCTCTAATTACTCTCTCCTCAACAGTCCATCTCTCCCAGTTGAGCAAGAAGACGATATTAACATGGAACATAGAACCATACAAACAAATGATTATCATACTCATTAACCACACATTCATCCACTTACTTATTATTCATTTACTGCACATAAAATACTAGGTTACCTTCACAATGATCTCTATATTACAATGGAACATAAACGGATATTTTAATAATTATCATGAATTGCAGTTGTTAATCAAAGAGCTAAATCCTTCCCTCTTATGCTTGCAAGAAACTCATATCCGTCACAATATAAAACCGTATCCCCCAAGAGGATATGAAGCCTATTTTTTCAATTCCCCGCAAAACCAATATGGCAAACAAGGGGTTGCCATACTAATTAAAAAAGGTATTCCTCACAAAATACTCTTTACTGTCGATGACCTCCTCAGTATTGGTATACAAATCTTGCATAACCCAAAACTAACAATAATTAATACATACATACCACCAAGCAAACAGTTCTCTTGCACGCACATTTTTGAAATCTTAAATAAAGCAGTTGGGTCGATGCTTTGGTTAGGTGACGTAAATTCGTGGAGCCCCATCTGGGGTTCTCCATTTGTTAACGACAGCGGCGCAAAAATTGAAGATGCCTTGCTATCCACCGATCTGGTTGCACTAAACGACGGCAGCCCCACACACTTATCAACACACCAATTTTTCACGCACGTCGACATAACTACATGTACGGCCAACCTGGTCCCCCTTTGTACATGGAAAACGATCAATGACCTCCACGGGAGCGACCATTTCCCTATTTTAATAGGAATAATGTCTCATAGGGTGACCAAAAAAAACTTTAAACCCAAATTCCTAACAGATAAAGCAGATTGGGTCAATTATCAAGAGCACTGCACAAATATATCCACAAACTATCCACCCATAAATAACATTAATAAAGAAGCAGCACACTTCACCATACCACAGACAAAAAACTCAAGCCCAGCACGATATATGCCATGGTGGAATAGTGACGTACAGAAATTACGAACACTTAAACAAGAAAGTTGGCACAAGTATAAAGGTACACGGAACTTTATCGATCTTTTAAACTATGTACAAACGCAATAGCGCCATTTTCAAACAAGAAGCTAAAAAAGCGAAACGTTTTGCGTTCGAAGAATTAACTTCTCACATCAACCCTGAAAGTAGCACAAAAAAATTTGGGAAGGTGTAGCACGTCTATCAGGCCTTCGGAAACAAAACATCATTAACTGTTTGAACACACCAAATGGCATAATTACCGACCCGAAAAGTATAGCCAATCAATTCGCAAAATATTGGAATTCCTATTCAAAAAGCTCCAATTTCTCGCGCGAGTTCATAGCAAAAAAGAACCTAGTCATTAACGGGCTCTATGAACCACTAGGGAAATTAAGTATCTCAGCTAAATATTTAGAATCGAGTGTTACTACTGCTGAGTTTGAGGATGCAGTAATCAACTCTAAAGGAAAAACACCATGTCTTGATAGAGTTTCATACCCCATGTTAAAAAACACTCTTTTTATTCTTAAAAAAAGAATAGTTGACCTTTACAACGAAATACTATCCCAAGGTATTTATCCGCAAAGTTGGAAAGTAGCAGACGCCATACCAATAGCGAAGCCACTTAAACCAAGTTCGGAAGTATCCAGCTACCGCCCCATTTCCTTACTACCTTGCTTAGGTAAGATATTAGAAAAAATAGTAGTGAAACGAATAATGTGGTTTGTAGAGAAAAATAAGTTGATTAGCGAGAGCCAAGTTGCATTTAAAAACGGGCATGGCACACTGGATGCACTTCTGCATTTCGAGCACTCTGCTTCAACCGTCGTTTCCAATAAGGGACACCTTACTGCTTTAAGTTTAGATTTTGAGAAGGCATACGATCGTATCGGAGCACATGTTGCCCTTCAAGAATTAGCCAATTGGAAAGTAGGCCCGAAGATATACAACTTCGTTAAAGCATTTTTAAGCAATAGAAAATTCCGAGTTAAGCTTAACAACAACTACTCTGAGTGTCTTCCTTTGGATAATGGTATCCCTCAAG
This sequence comes from Anomoia purmunda, assembly GCA_951828415.1. NCBI lineage: Eukaryota > Metazoa > Arthropoda > Insecta > Diptera > Tephritidae > Anomoia > Anomoia purmunda. The sequence goes on from OX639993.1 coordinate 92,429,903, forward strand.
GGTCCCCAATATCAGTCACTATCTTCATGATCGCTTTTAATAGAATAAGCCAAATAATATCCCAGTTCCCAGTCGAACACTGCGTTTATGCAGATGACGTATTAATATTTTCAAAAATACTCGATTTGGCACAAGTTAATCAGACATTTATTGAAATCCTAAACAAAATTTGTGAATGGTCTCTCATATCGGGAGCCAACTTATCATATCAAAAATGTAACACATTACACATTTGTCGTAAGAAAACTTGTAATGGTTTCAACTTTAGATACAATGTTAATATTCCAAATGTTAATACACTCAAGATTCTAGGTCTTATTTTTGACTCTAAGCTTAACTTTAAGGAACATTGTATTACTTTAAGGAAAAAATTATTTGCTAAGCTAAATATTATTAAGTTCCTTTCTTCGCAACGGTCACACATTCATCCTAATATTCTCATCAACGCAACGAGAGCTCTCCTACTTTCCGTTATCGACTACGGCCTGCCAATCTACGGTCACCACGCAGGAAGCGCACTTAAAAAACTTTACGGCCCATATCACTCGGCTATCAGACGGAGCATCGGAGCCTTCCCAACATCGAACATAAAGAACATACTTGCAGAGGCTGGCATGCCACATATCCAAGAAAGACTTGAATGGTGCACTCTACGCCTAACACCAAAAATATTTTATACCCACAACCCTACCTTGCACACTAAGGTAAAACAGGCACTTCAACGCAAGCGGAATTTAAAAAAGCCATCAACTATTCATCGGGTTCTACAAGAGACGGCAAATTTTGACCTCCATCTGAAACCAAGATACCTTAAAACTAGCAAGCACCCACCATGGGCTCTACAGTCTTCTTTTTTGGAAGACGAACTAATGAGTTATTCAAAGCAGACGACCAGTGCTGAAACCTTTAAGCAACTTTTTACAAGTCGGAAATGCCAGCTTAACTCTAGTGGCTGGACTTTCATATATACAGATGGGTCAAAAAATTATAATAACACCGCCTACGCAATCGTTGCCGAGGATTCCTGCATCATTAGCAAAGGGTTGCTATCACCTTACTGCTCCATTTTCTCAGCCGAAGCATATGCTGTAAAAGAAGCAATCCATTGGGCAATGAGATTGAAAGACAAATTTACCATATGCACCGATAGTCTTTCAACCATAGCAGCAATCCAGAACATACGCAACGTAAGTCCGCTGATAGTATGTATCCGAGACAATCTGATTGCTTTCAAAAATAAAGTAAAATTAATGTGGGTTCCAGGACACTCTGGAATCCGAGGCAATGAAATAGCCGACGAGGAAGTTAAAAACGTACCGCATACGCCCTGTTACTACATAGAGACGAACGAGAAAAACGATATCTTGCGCTACATGCATAAAATATTCGAAGAACAGCAAAGGGAAATATGGAACACCTACAACAACCAATATCGTCTTATAAACCCTTACGGGACTAAAACAATCTACCCTACTACGTGCAGTATCCCTGCACTTAAAGTTTTTTCAAGACTACGCATCGGTCACTGTGTATTTTCGCATCAATAGAAACTACGCCTCTGGATGCCATTATTGCAACAGCCCGACAACATCGACGCAACATATTTTGGATATATGCCCAGCATTCAGAAAACTTAGAAGGGAAACCTTTTCGTTGAACACACCATCAGAGCTTCTAAAGGAACCTAGAATAGAAAACATATTACATAACTAGTTTTAAATATATCTCCAAAGCTAAATTAACCAACCAAATTTAATGAATTGTAACTACCTGTCTTATACTAATGATACACACAAACTCTTTTTACACATTCTTATTACCTTAACTTACTACACCAAACAGCCGAAGGCGTTGTAGCTAGTGCTGTGCTTAGTATGTAATATATTTATTTATAAGTACATTTCATTTTAATAAATAAATAAATAAAATAAAATAACGCATACACAGCTGTGATAAGAATTAATATAAATAAGAGCAAAGTCAAAAATATGCCGTCATAAGTCTATTTTAAAACTAGTGCTAAGTGTGCACATATGTACATACATATGTATGTACATTTATGTACCTTTAACAATTATTAAAATCATTGTAAGTCCATCAAAAATAGTCCGAATGTACTTAGTTATTGCAAATGAAACTAATGTTATTGTTTATTGCTTATTGTTTAATAAAAACAGACTCCCTGAGGAAGACGCGAAACACTTTGAAACGCATAGGAGGGAAAAAGAAAACCCAGTTGTGTTGACTGGGAAATTTCAATATATCTATTATAAACTAAAAAAAGGGTTAATTTCATTCATAATTTTCTCCATATTTTTACCGAATTTTTCGCAAGCACAATCTGCTGTCAAATACTAATTTTGGAATCTAAATTATATATGTGGGAACACTGAACTTAATGATACAATTTAAAGCTTAATTACCTAAGCTTAATTTTGAATTAGCTTGAACATAGTATTAGCCTGGCAGAAAACCGAATCATGGGCAGACAAAAAAAGGGAGAGAATATTTTTTTTGCTAAGAAATCGTGAGATTCATATCAAAATATTAAAAAGAGCAGTATTAATGATAGTTAAGAATATAGTACTGAATTTTACATTAAATTCCCGCGTGCTTTTTAAAAACTCCATTAAAAGACTAAAGTTCTCTTTGACACAACTGGATATATTGTAAATTGATTTTTAAATACATCTTAAACTTACGAATATCCGTACGAATATACTAATATAAGCTGTTTTATATATACACATAAGTAATACTTTTTTATTGGCATTATTAGTTATTGACAGCGCTCTCACGAAGGAAAGAGCTCTGTATCTATTTATCTATGACTAAACTTACACTTTCATCGATTCTCTATAAAAGCAAATACGCAATTGGATAATACCAGAGTTGTCTCCATAATAAGTTTACTGAAACTTATGCTGCAAGACGCAACGGTGAGATGTTGTAGCTATATAAATATCGTGTAATAGTTGCAATCGTTAATTAACAAGTAATTGTCGTGTAACAATTAGATGGTTTAAACGAAAACTAGGTTTTATTGAGAATACGAAGGCGAGCTGTACAAGTTTTCGTTCGTCATTAAACTAATTCAAAGTGAAAATTAGGACACTGTCTTAATAAATTTGTAATAAAGTGGTGATAGCGGAGGCAAAATGCCGCCATCTGAGTGCAAGGAGTGCACAGTGAAATTGGTACAATTAGATGATTCTGTTTCATGTTCGGGTGGATGTGGCTGCGTTTTCTGCATTAAATGTAGCAATATAAAAAGACACGAAATAAAATTGATGAGTGAAAATGTAAACATCAAATGGTTTTCTAATCTATGTACTCTGTGCGATTCAAATACAAAATTTGTTGAAATCAAACATTTAATACAAAAATGCGATCAAAACAAGCTTGGAAAGGTGGAAGTGAGAGATATTGTGGAAGAAGTTTTGTTTAATAAAATCTCACAGTTGAAAACCAGTTTAGTTACAGATTTTAATTCACTACTGCAACATAATGTGGAAATTAAGATAAGTCAGATTAGAAAAGACATACTAGCGGAATTAGCTAAAGCATTAGAAAAAAATAACGAGAAATTAAACGAAGTTTGGTCGGGTATAAACATTAACAATAACAAAACTAATGTAAATAACAAAATGACATATTCTCAAGCAGCCACTCAAAGTGAAAACAGAATTGTTATTAAACCAAAAGACAAAGCAAAGAAAAACAGACAAACTAAAGAAGCGCTAAAAACAGTGATAGAACCAACCGAATGTCATGTGAGCACAGTGAGAGATAGTTTAAAAAAATATTTAAAATTGTTGGTCTAATAGAGAGACTAAGCAATGAGCGCTTAGTTGAATGCATTGCGAAACAAAATAGTATATGTGAGGGTAAAGAATTCAAAGTTATAAAAATTTTTGAAAACTTGAATCGAAGAGAAGAATGCTTTAATGCTCTTATTGAAACTGATATTGAAACGTATGAAAATATATTAAAACAAAACAGAGTGAATGTAGAGTGGGACTCGTGCATTACTATGTAATATGTTAGAGTATTTAGATGCTTTAAATGCTTGGGATTCAATCACAAGGCGGTTGATTGTATTAACAAAAAAGCCTGTGGCAAATGTGGAGGAAATCACGACGCTAAAGATTGTATATCAAATGTTTATAGTTGTGTAAATTGTCGTAAATTAGTACAAAAAAAGCTATTAGATGTGGATGTACATCATATTGCGTTTAGTAGAGAATGCCCTGCATATAAAAAATACATTGAAAGTAAGACTAAAACTAGAAAGTAGCAATCAAGAAGTAATGATCTAAATTGTTTATATCTAAATATTAATAGTATTTTAACTAATAAGAATGAGCTAGAAAAACTTATTGAAATTAAGAATCCAGCCTTAATATTATGTGCTGAAACATGTACGACAAATAAAATTACAAATGAAGAGTTAAACATACGAGCATATAAGCTAGTGCGATGTGATTCTCATAGTAGGCATACCGGTGGTGTTCTTATCTATGTACACGAGTCTATTGAATATATCACTAAATTTAATAGAACAATAGATAAAAACCTTTGGTGTATTTTTATCGAATTGAAGCACTTTAACCCTAAATGGCAAATAGGAGTAGTTTATCACTCACCTAGCGCCAGTGATGCTGATTTTATAAATTATTTACGCAACTTCTTAGGTAGTACTTGTGAACTTTCGGAAAGTAATATTCTTGTAGGCGATTTTAATATTAATTTAAATAATACATCAACTTATAGCACCCAATTAACTGAACTGTTTAAATCACACTCGATGTATCAGAAAGTTGGTTTTGATACTCGAATATCCGATATATCTGCAACAAAAATTGCCTTACTATTTTCCAATACTAAGTATATCGTCTGTGAAAAGTTAGAAGAATATCAAATATCCGATCATGAAACAATCCAATTTAAAATTAAGCTTAACCACAAATTCAAAATGAGAAGGTTTAGAAGAATTATTTCATGGGAGTATTATAATAATGAAGCACTTATTAATCAATTGCGACAATGCGATTTCAGCAATTTTGATGAAATTGATTTGGAGAGCAAGGTTTTTTTGATTAATAATAATGTTCTGAATGTTATGCGAAATTTGACCTATGAAAAATCAATTCAATTAAAAGTAATGAATAAATGGTATGACAATGATCTAGCCAATATGAACAAATATAAATTTGAGCTGTATAAGTTAGCCCAGAATTCGGGAGAATCAGATGAATACAGAGACGTTAAAAGAAAATATAAAAAATTAGTGAAGATTAAAAAAATTAAGCATATGGAATATAATATAAATATGAATAGACATGATAGTAAAAGGATGTGGAGATATCTTAACCCTGCTGTTAGGTTAAGACCATTTGGTCCAATTTTTGTTTGTTTTCTTTGTAACTTTGGAACGGTGATATATACTGTCTAAATTTTTCAGCTCAGGTGGTCTTTTTATAAAACAATATTATGTGCGAAAATTTAATTCTCTGACTTAAAACTGGACTAAGATAAATTGAAAATTACGAATCTTAGGTTAAGGGACCATTTGGTCCATAGTATATTTTCTTTGATTTTCTTTACATTAATTTTCCAAAAATAAGTATTTATTAGTTTGTTCGATATTTTTTGGCACTACAGGATGAGCAAAAAAATGTTCTTCGGTTGGTTTTGCAAATAAACGCACTGCAAATGGAGCATTTTACATCAGACTTAGACTTGCAGCAACTACAAATTCCTCGCTTTCGAGCTCCTGAACTAGAAGCATTTTTAGAGCAGGCCACTGGTGCTGGGTCTTACCAGAGTTGAGTAAATAATAAAATAATAATATTTAGCAAGTATTGAACCAAACTAAATATAAAGACTAAGATTAAATTGTTATTTTGTATGAAAACTGCAGTATGGACCAAATGGTCCTCTAACCTAAGATTCGTAAGTTTTTTTTAACCTAACAGCAGGGTTAAACAGGCAATAAGCATGGTAAATGAAAGTTCATCAATCAAGAAGGTTGTAATGAATGGACTAATATACGAAAATGAATCGGAAATAGCGAGTAAACTAAATAAATATTTTGTAGATAGTATTACAGATATTTGCAGCAATATAGAACTAGTCAGTAGAAGCATGATTGCAAATAATCAGTTAAATGCTGATATTACATTTAAATTTGGCAAAGTTAAAACAGATGACATCGTAGAACTTGTTAATAAGTTTAAAGCCAAAAAAGGTGGTAAAAAATTATTGTCGGAAGGCGTTGTAAAGGACGCGGTACCATATTTAGGTTTTTTCTATGCTAAAATAATAAATGAAAGTTTAAGTAGTGGCATAGTCCCAAGAATGTGGAAAACTTTAACTATTGTCCCAATAGAAAAAGTTAAAAATACGATAAACGCAGATGAGTTTCGCCCAATTAACACATTGGCAAATGACGAAAAAATTTTAGAAATCGTGGTAAAAAACCAATTAGTTCAATATTTAGATAATAATAAGATACTGATTCCTCAACAATCATGATTTAGACGCAATCACTCTTGTGAAACAGCATTGAACATGGTTATAGCTGAATGGAAAGAAGAGCTTAATGAAAAGAAATCGATAATAGCAGTTTCCGTCGACCTAAAAAGAATGTTTGAAACAATAGATCAACAAATATTATTGGAAAAACTATCAGGCATTGGTATTAAAGATGTTGAATTGCATTGGTTTTGAAATTTTTTAACAAATCGGAAGCAAAGAACAATAGTTGGTTCGAAATTGTCAGAGGAAGTGGTCGTCAAGATTGGCTTGCCCCAGGGTTCTGATCTTGCGCCAATTTTATTTAATATCTATATTAACGATATTAATTCAGTCTTGAAATTCAGTTGTATAAAACTATTTGCTGACGATGCATTAATTTCGATTAATTGTAAGAACGAAAAAGATATAAGAGAGAAGTTGCAAAGTGATCTAGATGCTTTGTATGTCTGGCTATGTGCTAACCGACTTAAAATTAATATTGAAAAAACTAAATACATGGTAATAACAAGAAAGAACATTGTTAATATTGAATCTATCAAAATAAACAATATGAAAATTGAAAACAGAGAATTAAGTATCTGGGTATCGTAATAGATTACAAATTAAAATTTGGCGGTCATATTGACCACACAATAAGTAAAATAGCTACTAAACTATGGTTTTTTAAATGATCCTGTAAATATTTAAGTAATTATTATAAAGTAAGAGTATATAGATCAATAGTTGAGCCATACTTTATATATTGTTCTACAATTTTCTTTATCATGAAAGATTCGCAAATTGATAAACTGCAAAAAATGCAAAATAAAGCTATGCGTTTTATATTAAACAAACCTTATGATACTCCAATAAGAGAAATGCTACTCAGTTTGAATTGGTTTAGCGTAAAACAACTAATATTTTTTTACACAATGAAATTTATATACAATATAAAGAACGGACATTTGCCCGATTATCTGAGAACAAGTATTAAATTTAACTACGACGTTCATGACAAAAATACCAGACGGAAAAATGATTTCAAATTGCCTAATTATAAAACAGAATCTGAAAAAACAGCCTTTTTTATAAGGGCTTAAAGTGCTTCAATGAATTGCCTGAAAACATTAAAAATTGTGACACTACTTTGTTCAAAAAAAGATTATTTGATTATACAAAATCATTGAATATAAGATAGAGTTTGTAGTTTGTGTTGATTTGAGATAAATATATCAATATTTCAATATTTTGTATTCAAACATTGTACATATTGCTAATGAAATGTAAATAATAATATCTCTTAAGTGTTTTTTTGTTTTGTTTTGTTTGAACTAGACTCTACGAAGTCGTAATAAATAAAAATAATAATAATAATAATAATTAAGGCGAATGTCAATACTATATAAGGAGTGCTCGTTACAGCTCACTAAAAATTAGCCAGTAAAACAATTCAGAGAATATAGTGTCTTACTCTCTCAAAGCCAAAAACTTACTGAGTTTTTCGCGAACAGGAATCAGCAAACATTTGCAAGGAAGCCCGCACAGTTTGTGTATGGGTATTTGATGGATTGGTAAAACCATTTGCAAGATGGCGTCATGCAAGTATGTTCACTTCACTAGACAAATATGTCTAAAATATTATGGAAGATGTGTTATTTCATTGCCAAATACATAATAATTCATAGTCCTACCGAAACAATCTCATTTCTTGGTTTCATATTAAAATTGCAAAAATGTTTCCGCCACGGAGTGTTCACGCAAATGAAAAGATAACTGTCAATGAACGAAAAGGACAGCTAATTGTAGGCAATAGTTATCAAGTAATTATTTCTCCCATAAATTGATGCCATTGAGTAATAAGCGGCAATATTGTTTCTGTCATGATTATCATGACATCGGTGATTGGCTGTGGAGACCGCCCCTTAATTGATATTGACGGTCGTTGAGTTCGAACGTGTTTTTCACTTGCTCCGTATTAAACTAATAGTTCTAATATACATTACAAATTTCGAACGGCTAAATTTTGTTGACCAGGTAGCTAAATACAAGTCTATGAGTGAAATAATTGTTTTAACAAGTTTGTGATGGAGACTAAATGTGGAAAATGTAGAGCAAGCTCGCGCGATGCTACTATACCGTGCAATGGTGTGTGCGGAGTTGTTTTTCATGTGAAATTATTGGATTCTCTAAATTTGAGACAGATGCGTTGCTAAAGCACGCCAACCTAAAGTTTTTGTGTGATTATTGCATTGAGTACATTGGAGGTGCGCATAATAAATTCGATGAAATATTAAGCCTTATTAAAGATACTGAAAAAAAATGTTCAAGTATTGTTGACGAAAAACCAAATGAGGTGAATGAAGCGGTAAAGCAAATCCAAAAAGCCGTAGAGGACAAAAGTGCAAGCAAAGGGGAGCATTTAGAAATAAGAGCAACCTATGCGGATAAACTAAAAAACCCGATAACTGGAAATGCACCTGTTATACTGAAACCAAGAATAAACCAACAAAGTGAAGTAACGAAGAGTGATGTAAAAACAATAATAAAGCCATCAAAATTGAGTGTAGGTATAAACGGGATAACTAATAGGCAAAACGGAGCAGTAGCTATACGTTGTGAAAGCGATGAAGCGAGGAAAATATTGGTAAATGATATTAAAGAAAGAGTGAGTGAAAAATATGACATTCATCTACCAGCAATGAAAAGGCCAAAGATATTGATATGTGGATTGAGTGAAATGCTCGATGGGGAGACAATAGCTCAAGCAATAAAAAGTCAAAACAATTTGCAGGAGAGCTACTTGAAGTGTATTAAAGTGTACAACTCCTACAAAAATCCAGCAGTGCACAACGCAATAATTGAAATTGATGGAAAAGGTTTTGAAAAAGTTATGGAACTTGGGAAAATTAACGTAGAATGGGATAGGTGCAAGGTGTATGAAAGCCACAATATTTTAAGGTGTTATAAGTGCTGGGGTTACAACCACACAAGCAAAGTGTGTAAAGAAAGCCTGCAAATATGTGCTAAGTGTGGCGAAAAAGGCCATGCATACCGACAGTGAACAAACTATGTTTTAAAGTGCGTTAATTGTGTAAAAGCAAAGGAGAGACTTAATCTGGTTGATTTATGTGTAAATCACGACAGCAGAAGCCCTGATTGTCAGACATTGCAGAAGAAGTTAAAAATTGAGTCCGAAAGGATTCAATATTAGCAATTAAATTCAGGGATAAGAGGCTTGTATTTAAATATTGGCGGTTTAAGGACTTTAACCAGCTCGAAGCTATATCATTTGGTGTAAAATTCGAGTTTATCTGTGTGAGTGAAACTCATTTAACGAATTCAATACAGAACTGTGAAATAAAACTAAGTGACTATCAGCTTGTGAGATGTAATAACAAATCAAACCACACAGGGGGTGTTCTATTTTATATTAACCCAGAATGGCAGATTGAAGTTATAGAGGAAACAGCGATCGTAAAAAGTATATGGTGCTTAATAATAATGGTTAAGCAAAAAAATATTAATATAACCTTAATTGGATTATATAGATCACCTGACAAACGTAGATCCCCAGAAAGGGTGTTTTGTGACTTTATTAAAGATAAAATTGAGCACTTATGTGACAGTGGTAGAGAAGTTCTCATAATGGGAGATTTTAATATTGATTGGCTGGGAAATAGTGCCTACAGGGACCAAATTTGTCAGTCAGTATCAGACAATGCATTAAAGCAAATAGTTCTTGAACCAACAAGAATCACAAGAACTAGCGCAACGCTAATTGACTATGTATTGACCAATATTTCAAAAGCCGAAGCCAAGGTTAACGCCAACTATAAAATAAGTGATCATGAGTCCATTGAAATTAATATAAACATAAGACAGGAAAGATGCAATAAGCTCGTGAAAGTAATAAAAAAGTTCCGCTTTGACAATATTCTATTCGCTGAAGAAATAGCAAAGTCAAAATTCTCGAAAATTGACATACATAATTTTAACGAAACTGTGAGCATTTTCAGTGAAAAAATAAAGGAACCTATCAAAAAAATGATTACGGCTAGAACGATTAAACAAAAAAGAAACTTTCGATGGGTGGTTTGGTGCTAATCTGCTCCAAGTGAAAAAACAAAAATTTAGTTATATAAATCAGCAAAATGGAGCAACTCCCAGGCAGAGTGGCAGAACTATAAACAGTACCGAAATAGGTATTCAAAAGAACTTGAAAAAGCGCGAAACAGCTACATTTCGAAGAAGGTTGATGCATCGAATGACCAAAAGACGATGTGGAGAACAATAAAACAATTTGTGCTAAACGAAGAGAGAACAGAAATTAGCAAAATTATGGTGAAATCCATCAAGATAAAAAATCCGTTGGAAATCGCAAACAAACTTTATACATTTTTTATAGAAAGTGTTGAAGAGCTGAATAAAAATATACCCAATGTGACATATATACATAAACAACGTAAAACCTTGTGATAAACAATTTAAATTTAAGAAATTAGAATTGAATGAGCTCAAGAGTATACTCAAAGCAATGAATAACAAGAAAGACTATAACTTGATATCCCCAAAAATTATACTATTGGAATTTGATGTGCTGGGCCCAGTCCTCCTTGAAATTGTTAATGCGTCTTTCGAACTGGGAGAATTTCCAAAAGAATGGAAAACTTCAATGGTGGTACCAGTAGAAAAAGTTAAAAACACGCTGAATCCTGAAGAGTTATGTCCCATCAATATGTTAATGACCGAAAGTAAAATACTTGAAAAAGTGGTGCATATACAATTAGAAGGCTACATGGAGAGTAGTCGGCTAACAATGGAAAACCAATCGGGATTCCGACAACGTCATAGCGGTGAGTCGGCAATAAATCTAGTAATTTCACACTGGAAATCAGAAATGAACAACGGGAAATGTATAGTGGCTGTTTTCTTGGATTTCAAGCGAGCATTTGAAACAATTGATAGAGGAATTTTGCTAGAAAAAATTAGGCAGTACGGAATTAAGGGAGCTGAATACCGGTGGTTTCAAGGTTACTTAAGTAACAGATGGCAGCGTACTAAAGTATCTGAAAGTGTATCGGAGCCAGCAAAAATAATGTTAGGCGTACCTCAAGGCGCAGTGCTTGGGACACTGCTATTTTTAATATACATAAACGATATGGAAAATATACTACAGGGAGGGGTACAAATTTGTCAATTTGCAGATGATACATTGCTTTATATGACCGGAAGTTCTTGTCGGGAATGTATTGCGCGGCTGAATGATAATTTGGAAAATATATGCAAATATCTGGAAATGAACAAACTAAAACTTAATGTCAATAAAACAAAGGCAATGATAATCAATGGCGAAGTTGATGAAATTAAGTATTTAGGCATTATTATCGATGAAAAATTAAATTTCAACAAGCATTTAGACTATGTTTGTAGTAAAATTTGCAAAAAAAATTGGATTTTTCCTGAGAATGCGCAAAAAAGTGTCTGTAAATAGTGCCCTAAAGATATATAATGTCATGATAAAGCCCCATTTTGAATATTGCTCAACTATACTGTTCCTGGGATCCAACCATATGAAAAGCAGACTGCAAAAATTGCAGAATAAGGGAATGCGGTGTATTCTTATTTGTAATAGATAGACACCAACCTCGCATATGCTCGATACCCTGAAATGGCTAAATATAAACCAAAGAACTAACATGAATGTACTCCTTTTTGTATTTAAAATGAAGTATAATCTGCTACCAAAGTATTCAACGAGCCACATTGTGTATGTTGGAGATGTGCAACCCTACAGTTTAAGGAACAAAAATGATTTTAGAATTAACTTTTATAAGTCTAATAAGGCACAAAACATTTTAATGTACAAAGGCTTAAAACTATTTAATGAATTACCAAGTACTATCAAAAATGAAAGAAACATTAATGTATTTAAAAGACTGTTAATAGATTACGTTAGAGCAGTATTTTAGCTCACAATTAATTACTTATAAACAAATTACTATCTAATAAGTGTGCATACAAAATTTTATATTCTTAAATAGCAAAAAAAGCTAAATAAAGTTACTTTACAAAAAAAAAAAAAAAAAAAAATCTCTTCCTCTTTCTGTCACACGGCAGTTCCAGAAAGACACAAAACGCAAATTCACTCGGAATTGAATTGTAGAACTGGTCGATTTATGCTTGTGCAAATTTACAGTTTGAAATATCGGATTTTTGTGTTGACTAATATGCGACCACATCCCACAAGCAGCTGTTTAGCTTACCTGCTAATATGTGCTGGGACATGTTTGCTTCCTCGATTCTATTATTAGTAGCCGGCTATTATTAGTATACATTTCAGCAGCACAATAACGTTTCGACAACTAGGCAACCTATTTGGAATGTCTCAGTCAACTGCTTGATCTTTGGTAAACAATGTTTCGGCATGGATGATATAAATTGGCTACGAGTACATAAAATGGCCACAAGGTTTAGCAGTAGTGGAGGTGAAAAGGAAATTCGAAGAAGAGGATGGGATACCGAGAGTTATTGGAGCTATTGACTGCACACATATTCGCATCAAAGCTCCGAAAGACAATAAAGAAAGTTGTGTCTATTGCAATCCCATCTACAGCTTAGGGGCTCAAGCAGTATTGTGGAGAGCCGTACGAGAGCCGCAGAGTCGTACGAAGATCCAACCTCTTTTATAAAGCGCAGTGGAACCCACAATGTTTATTTCCAAACGACTTCTTCATTTTGGTGATTCAGCATATCCGTCAACAAGCTGGTTAGTACCACCATATAAGGATTACGTCAACTTGACCGTATTGCAACGAAATTTTAACAAAGTGCACTCTTATACACGTATCGTTGTAGAAAACGCATTCGGGTTATTAAAAACTGGATTTAGGATATTGTTACACTTTACTGAACAAACCAGTTTATGTTTTGCTGTAAAGATAATTTCGAGTGCATAATATTTGTATAACATTTGAATACTTAAATATTTAAATAACCCATTTTGAAGATCTGCAAAATAATGTGGAAGATGAGTATATTGAAGGCAATCAACTGGTGATCGAAGAAGTATATTAATTGAATATTTGCAAGATCCTAATTTCATTTAATAAAACAAACGAAAAATCTATGTATTGAAATATTCCAAGAAATTTATTTTATTATACTAATATATAAAAAAATCGAATTCATTGTGTTAAGTTTTAAATATATAAATCACATTCATTGTGTAGTGTTCGAAATCACATTTCGGTTTGTAAGAAATGATAAAAGAAAAACGAAAAAGTTGCGAATACAAAAAAATTAAAATTCAATACATTAATTACATTCCATCGGTCCAATGCGTTTCAACAAACCTTTGATTTCAACCAGTGTCCAAATCTTGCGTTTTCTTTAATTTCTAGTAATATTTCGTTTAAAAACAATAATTAAATACTTACGATGTATCTTCCGTAGGCATTTTTGATTTGAAAGTCGGTTTGTATAACAGGTTTCTTATTTTGTGTGTGACAGCTGTCATTTAAACCATCAACAATAGTAATAAACTTGTCTAATAAAAGTGAAAAAAACTGGGCAGCATTGAACGGAAATAGTTCGACCAGTTTAATGAGGTGTAGCCGTACTTGCGATGGGCCAATCTAGCTATCTGTCGTTGTTGTTGCTTTTACACGCAAATTTGTTTGATCGCGAGCAGGGAAGTGGCAAATAGAATGTACCTAGTATTCTATACACAGCCTTTTTCGTGTAAGTAGTGCTGACGAAACTTAAAAATATTCGGATGCTGTATAATACTATCTAATCACTTTTTCCCGTAATGTTCAGTGCTTAATTAGTACATTTTATTATATATTATACGAAGATGGTTGTAAAATGTATATTATGATTGAAATAAAATAAAAATTCAATTCTACAAAAATTTTAAATCGTAATTAGTCTTGAGCCTGGAACTAAAAAGTCGTGGGTTCTTTTTATTTTAGTTTTGGTAAATGCAAACAACATTTGTAGGTTAGGCCGATCACAAGTACCTGATGCAGGCATTTATTTTACTGAAGACAGATTGGCATTTTTTGACAAGTTTTAATGCTAATGGGAAATTAATGTAGATAATGTTCTGTCATTTTGGTTAGACATGCGGCTGCAATTCGGTCAAAGTTTCTGTTTCCTCCTGGGCACAAGTGCCACCCTCATCTAACACAAATTGGCCGCGATTTTCACATTTGTGAAGAAATGTATCAGTTTTCATGAACTTAAAATGCCAATATAAAAGTTTACGTATTTATATATGTATTTTAATACAGCCTATTTGAATATTGTATATAAATTTAGAAGCATTTAAAAGTCAGTATATACTAAATTCTTCAAAAAAATTTCTTCGGCAATGTTAATGGACTTTTGTTTTAATGTAAACAATAATTGTATTTGAAATTAAGTACTAAAATCTTTATTAACGCTCGAAAATCAAATGCAGGTCCTTCTTAATATGCCAATATTCAAATATCACGATTTTATAGCAAAACAACTAGCCAACTAGAAAACGAACTGCTTTTGCCAATTATTTCGTGTATTTGCCTCTGGCAGCCTATCAGTTGATAATAGAGGGACTGAAGTAGCAATGTTGCCATCATAAAACACGAGTTCAATCCCCTTATTCTGTGAGCAATTGAGAGAGTTTCGTATCTAGTTATCTATGACAAGATGACGAATAATGAGTAAGTTTCTCTTGATACAAACCGATTTAGTGCTTAATTTGCTCATTGAGCGAATATATGAATATCAAGAATGATAGACCAGATTACGCCAACGCCGGCAGCGTACATGTCACAACGATAGGTGTCACAGGAATAACGAGAAGAAAAGGAAGGTGATAAATGCACTTGAGGTTTTTATTTTCGCTGCAGCTGCCACAACACAAAACTCGGCACTTCAGTTTACGTAAACTATTTAAGAACAAGTGCGAAGTGACGGAAGAGCTTTTGTCGTCATTTTTTTGTGGTTGCATATCCTTAAACCAAAATGACTATGGACATCAAGAAACAGCAATAGTGTAGTAGAATGGCTGAAGTTACTTGAGTGTTTTTATCGTAGCTTTCTTGTTATTTGTTTTACTTCTTGTATATTTTTATATCTGTCGTTGTGTTCGGACGCGTTTTTCACTTGCTCCGTATTAATCTAACAGTTTTATTATCTTTTCAAATTACTAACGGCTAAAGTAATTTTATTTTTTTTTGTCCATTGTGCTAAACAATAGCGACACAGCCTGAAAATTTTCGTTATGCTTTTTGTGCTGATTCAACGTTTTCTACATTTTGCGAGCTCATAACAATGGCAAGCGCAACGCAAACTTCACTAAAACGTCGTGCTAGCAGAGAATCGCCTATTGCAAAGACGACAAAATTCGATGATAATGTCGCTCTTCCCGCTATATTGGCTGCAGTAAGATAACTAGAAGAGAAAGTAAAGCAGCAAACGGAACAGCTGCACTCTCTCTTTGAAGGGCTCTCTTCGAAAATTTCGCAGATAGAAGAGAAGCTTTCCAAAAACTGCACTGACAACAAAAGCAGACGAGTCAGCGGAGCGGATCGCGAAATTGGAGGCTGAGATGGAAAAGCAAGAAGGTGAGATTACATTTGTACGGACGTCTCTCGTAAGTGTGCTGTCGCAGAAGGCGACTTCTGATCACGCAGCTGATGCTGTTGCATTTGGTGTGCCATATATCGAAGGTGAAAACCTCAAGACAACCTTCAACCAAATTTGTCTTTCAATTGACTACATGGGGCCGCAGATAAAGGATATATTGCACCAAAAAGTCAATGGAGAACCCAAATAGCGCCATAGTGATAAAATTCTATTCTCCCTTGGACCGTAACCGTTTTCTTCGCGCATTCTCGGAATGTCGTAAGAGAATTAAATCGGCTATTCCTCTTAATACATTGGGAATTGAGAACAAAAAGTTGTTGCAGGTGGTAATCAAATTCAGATGTGCGGAAAAGGTAGAGGCGGTGTTTACGCTCAAAGGCGCTGTAAATGTTCGTTGCGAAAAGAGTACGCCTGCTATTAAAATCTCATCTGAGGAAGACTTACTGCGATTTCGCTGATGTTATGTACTCACTTTTTATGCGTTATTCAATTCTCAGCTGTTATTTAAATATGTAATTAAGGTTCTGTTCTGTTCTATTCTGTTATTTCCTCTCAATGTTTCTGTTAAACTTAAAGTTGCTTTTGTTTATTATTCTCATGAATATGCAATTCAGGGCTTCAAGCGTTACTGATAACAGCATTGCTAAGATTGATGTTTTATGTAGCCAACAGAAAGGCCTATACATAGTACATTTCAATACACGTAGCTTAAATGCTGGCAGGCTCGACTATGTTAGAAATGTGTTTGAGTGTTCGTTAATTGACATTATTTGTATATCTGAGACATGGTTTGATGTTAGTGTAAGTGATACCTTTGCTGGTATATATAACTATAATATAATGCGAAATGATAGGATCGACAAGAGAGGTGGTGGAGTTGCCATTTATTGTAGATGCAATCTTCGTATGAGACTCCTATCTAAATCAGGTGGTAATAACACAGAATTTATACTAGTTGAGGTGTCTGGTAAGCATTTTAAAGCCCTTGCCTCCTGCGTATACAATCCTCATAAATCTATATGCCTAAACTCGTTTTTTTATGTCTTATCTGATTATATTGTTGATTATGGTAATATTGTTGTTTGTGGGGGTTTTAATGTCAATATTCTTCTACGTGATTGTTGTAGTGATATTTTTCTCGATTCTGTTGCTAGCAGCGGACTTACATTAGTAAATACTATTGTTCCAACAAGGGATGCCATGAACTGCAATCGTAGGTTACTTTTCAGTGTTCTAAAATTTGACCAAATATCCTTCGTATCGGACCATGACCTAATTTTTTGCTGTTTGGATATTAATATTGACCATTCTAATGAAGCAAGGCTTCTTTTTACAGAGAGTACTGATATCTTAGTTCAAGTGAGCTTTTCTCTGACTTAAGCGGTATTGACAAGAGTGCGTGCTGGCTCTATGAATCTATTGATGACAAACTTGACTTTCTTGCTGGTATTTTTAAATCTGTTTTTGACAAATACATACATATGTGCCTGTTCGTGTCGTTCCGGAAAGATGTTCTTCTTGTCCGTGGTACAATAGAAGGGTCCAAGCCTGCTAGTAATAGACAAACACGTATTATCAGATTTGAAAAACAGGCTTACTTTGGTGTAAAATTAAATACGGAACTTCCAGTTAAAGTCTTGTGGTGCAATATTTATAATCTAAAGGTATGAAGGAAGGAGGGCGTGCGTTGTACCTTACTTCCGGACTTCGTTAATGATGCATTCCTTGAAAGTTGTACGTCAGGTGCAGAGTTTCCATTTTTTTTCCGTGTAGTGATTTAAGTTTTAACGGCATACCGTTTGAGTTTTCCACAGTGACAGAATAGGATGTGGGAAGATGTGTTCTTAGGATAAGTTCAAACGCTGAAGGGGAAGATGGACTCCCAATAAAGTTAATAAAGGTTGAGTTGCCACATATCCTTGGAACTCTTACCCACATCGTAGATCATGGTGTAACTACGTCTTCCTTTCCGCACGTGTAGAAAGTTGCTACAGTACTGCCTGTTGCGAAAAAGAGTTCTGCTAGTTGCATTAATGATTTTCGTCCCATTAGTATTTTGTCAGCTATCTCCAAAGTTTTCGAGACCCTAATGGCTGAGCAGATCTCGTCGCATGTCTATAATAAAAATCTTCTTTCCCCTCTGCAATCAGGATTCAGGAAAAATCACAGTTGCACCACTTCCATATTAAAAATATTAGATGAAATTCGAACGCCCTTTGATAAAAACCACCTTACATTACTCTGTCTACTAGATTTCTCTAAGACCTTCGATTCTGTTAGTCATGCACTTTTATGTAGCAACCTGCAATGTTACTTTGGATTTGGGCACAGTGCGCTTGGTCTATGCAGATGACATCCAGTTTTACTTTTCTGGACCTGTTAGTCAAGCCGACCATCTCTGTGCTACTGTTAATGTGGCGCTATCCACAATCTCCAGATGGGCGAGTGACAATGGTCTTTATTTAAATTGTACTAAATCTTGTGTGTTACCAATATATATTAAAAAAAAATCAAAGACTTCAATTTCTTACCTCCGCTTTACATTGATAATGACCCTATAAAGATAGTTCTCAAAATAACTACCTTAGGTTTTGTTATAAACTCTAGTCTCACTTGTACTGATCATGTAAATAAAATAGTGAGCAAGGTATATGTCACACTGAGGAATCTACGCCAATCTGGATTCTATACCACCTTGCAAACGAGTCGTCGTCTTACTTTACAGCTAATTATCCGAATTATAACGTATTCAGATCTGATATATGGTAAGCTGGATAGTAGCATTGCGCGTAAGATTGGGACATTGTTTAATAATGTGACGCGCTATGTATTCGGCTTATCAAGGTTTGAACATATTTCGCCATGGAAGCACCGACTTTAGGCTGTGAGATTTCGGAGTATCACAGGGCCAACAATTGTATATTTTTATACAAGCTTATCACTTGGAAATCTCCTAGCTATCTCTATGATAAGTTGTCTTTTACCAAATCTGCCCGCATATTAGATCTTATAGTCCCTCAGTTAACCTCATTTGTCTCAGCAAGGCTGTTCTTCGCTAACGCTATCCGCATTTGGAACTCTATCCCTGCCAATATTAGTAAACAGATAAACAAATACAATTTTAGGAAATCTATCTATAAATACTTCAGTACTTAGCCTTTAATTATAGTCCTATTTTTTTCTTATTTTTGTAACTAATTTCTTTGTTAAAACATTGTTAACTCGATATTGCTTAGGTGACTATTACGAACCTGTCATTTAATTTATAAGTTTTATTCCTTATTTATATACATATGTACTGATTATAAGCTTACTTTAAGATCTGTTATGTCTTGTTATTGTGACTCTAAAATTTGTTGTACTATAAAAGATTTTAATATCTTATTGTACTAATTTGCCCTAATAAATAATGAATGAATGAATAATGAATATATCTGCCGTTCGACATGAAACTGTATATCTCTGAATTTGCAGCTCTGTAAAATATCTAACTACTCGTATATGATGTAAGTATCAACAAAAAATGATATTGAAAATTCAACGAGAAATTTTTTTTTAAATAAAGAGAACATTCCAGTTTTAAATAATAGTAGGTAAATTAATGAAGCTAATAAATATTTATATTAAAAGGTTCAAATTCATTTTCATGAGTAAAATCATATTGTTAGTCTTCACTCGATAGACTTATTAATTGCCGGCGCATATCAATGTAGAGATACTTTGTGTTTGTTTTGCTTTAGTGGGAACGAATCTTAGTAGTTTTTTGAATTGATATGAGTACGCATGTGTACCAATTGTTATTCCTCATGACTTAAGTATGCTAATTTTGTACTCATTGCAGATCTTTGGTGCATAAGTTAAAGGTAATACGGGACACGTATCATGTATGTATGTAAAACCATATATATATATAGTTACACAAAATGTCCCACTGGTTCCTTACAAGCTCGCCTGTGTAGTAAATAAAATGCCGTTTATTTCCTCAATCTCCTTAGTTATAAGCATTTTAGAACTCGTCTTTCGTTTTTGCCTTTTTCGGGTGTTTGCCTTAGCTATATTCTCTGTTCTCTTCATATTTTATTATAGCCTTTGCGCCCGCTATGGCTACGCCTAAAACCTTCGATATCTTATTTAGAAAAGCTTCGCGAGTAGCAATATCGTGGTCACCTAGACGGCAACAAATTTTCTTTTCGTTTTATTTCTTCATAAACCTCGCTTAAATTTCGTATATTGGAACGATTTTTCGTCATCCACTGTCAAGTTATGAGAGAAACCCAGTCCTGCAGCTTCGGCTTAAATTATGAATTATAAAATGTACATCTAATTTTTTTATATATTTTTTTTTTTGAGATGTAAATCTTGTCAAAAGTTCGGTCATACAACGAAACACTGCAAAAACTTCCCAATGTGTTCCACTTGCAACTTCCCTCCACACTCCCCTTCCGAATGCACAAGAGTATTGTGCGCTAATTGTTCTGGTGAACACCCCGCCTCTTCAAATATTTGCCCAAAATTTGTACAAACTAAAGACATACTTAAAATTAAAACGTTAGAGAAATGTAGTATGCACGAAGCAATTAAAAAGTACAAAAATCAAATCCCCACTCCCTTCAATCCGTCCTCGTTTGCCAACGTAGTCAAATCTACAGAAATCACCAACAATGACAAAACTCCACTATCAGACAAAACTAGCAAAACCAGTTTAAATACTGGAACGACAACTCCATCAACTAGTCAAACAAATAAAATAAATTCCAATTCTATCCAATCCCTCTCCCAACCACCTTCAACTAATAATATTCCATCTGCAATTAACTTCCCAGAGAAACCTACTACTTATAATTACCCCATTAGCTCTTACAACTCTGCTTCCTATCCACAACCAATGAACATAAATTCCACACAAACATTTAACTCAATCACTGATATTCCTCCCACATCATCTAATAATGAACTTCATCTCTCCGACTCATACAACTTATCTGAAATACTCTCTCGCTTCTGCACTTCTTCATCTTCGTCGCTCTCTATCTCGCCTCCCATCCAATCACTAGCCAGTGGTGCTGTCGAAGGGAATACAGCGTCCCTTCCCCCGCTAGCAACACTACCAGCAACGATGGACATAAATAATTCTTAACTAATTTATTTTTCGTATAAGCAACAACAACATATTCACAGCTCTCTCCCTACATAAGTACCTCTGCTTGCTATTCTACAGTGGAATATAAGCGGATATTTTAACAACTATTTTGATCTTGAAATACTGATTAAAGCACATAACTCATCAATAATCCTTCTAAATGAAGCGCATCTCGCCAATAATGCCAGCGCTAATACACCATTAGCATATAAAGGTTACTTTTATAATCTGCCCCACATCACCTCCAACAAACAAGGAATAGCTATACTAGTTAAGAAAAATGTTCCACACAAATGCTTCCCTCCCCAGTCTCGTATCTCTGCTTTTGTACTGGAAATACATGCAATAAATAAAATAAACATAGTTTGCGCCTACTCCCCTCCTGACCAAGCGTTCACTTCCGTCGATTTTCATAACCTTTTTCCCACAGCTCATAACCCTTTAATTTTAGGAGGGGATTTCAACGCGTGGAGTCCTCTCAGGGGATCAAGTGCGGAAAATGCTAGAGGCAAAATAGTTGAAGACTCCATACTTACCTCCAATACCTACATACATATGTACTCAACGACGGCTCTCCTACTCACTTCTCCACGCACAAAACCCTTACACACATCGACCTTACTCTGTACTCTATTTCTCTAGCAACAAAATGTATATGGCAATTACTAGATGATCTCCATAGAAGTGACCACTTTCCCATCCTCACCAAACTCCTTTTAAACCGCCCACCTACCCTTTTTAGACCAAAACTGAAATATAAAACTGATTCAGCCGACTGGTTGAAATTCCAAAACGCATGTTTACATGGTTGTGACTCATTTCCGGTTTCCCCTAACATCAACCAAGAAACATCAAGGCTACAAAAAATTATCCGGAGTGCAGCTAACTTATCCATTCCACAAACAAGTGGCAAAATCTTCAAGCCAGCTCCATTATGGCGGATCGTTGAACTTGCAACATTGAGACAAGCTTTGTTTAGCTTGGTATGAATATAAGCGATCGCGATCATCTGCAAATCTGATTGTATATAAAAAAGCTAACGCTGTTTTTCGGCGTAAAGCCAAGATTTCGAAAGCCGCCTGCTTTGAAAAGTTGACCAGCAACATTAACTCTAGCTCTTGTGCAAAAAGAATCTGGGCAGATATTAAAAGATTAACAGGAACGACTTATTACACTCCTATCTCCGCTCTAAATTCTCCAAGTGGCACTCTTCTATATCCTCAGGATATAGCCCAAGAATTTGCCACCTATTTCTCTTCTTCGTCCTCCGACGGCAATTTTTCCACTGAATTTATTTCTAGTAAAAATCAAGCGCTCACTGATCGATCCCCACCTAGCAGTCTCTCGCCCTCTGCCAAATATCTAGAAATGGACATTACTTACCCAGAGTTAGTATCCGCACTTTCTAAGGTAAAAGGTAAAACACCCGGCTGCGATAGAATTTCATACCCTATGATCAAAAACCTTCCTTTCCCGTTACTCTCCCGTCTCCTCAAACTATATAATAATATTTTCACTACCAGTATTTATCCCCAAGCTAGGAAAACAAGTATGATAGTCCCCATCCTTAAAATTTTCAATTTCGTAAAATCCTTTTTATGTAATCGAAAAATAAGTGTTCTTATCTCCTCCTCGCGTTCCTCTATCCTCCCCCTTGAAAATGGAACTCCTCAGGGATCTCCCCTATCAGCAATCCTTTTCATTATAGCGTTTGATGAATTAAATTTACTTCTATCCGAATTCAGGACTATTGACCACCAACTGTATGCTGATGATGTGCTTGTATACTCTAAAAATACCGATCAAACAACTGTCTTTAGAACTTTCACAGAAATCTTTTCCCGTATTTCCACCTGGTCCCAAACTTCAGGCGCTTCAATATCCCCTGGCAAGTCGAAACTACTGCATATGTATATGTAGGAAGCGAAACTGTAATATACCACCATTAACTTTTTCAAATGTAACAATACCCTGTACAAATAGTTTTAAGTTTTTAGGCATAATACTAGACTCAAAATACTCTTTTACTCAACACTGTCAGTACATAAAAGATAGTATAGCTCAAAACTACGCATTGTTAAATATCTTTCGGCTAAGCGCTCACTTATCGGCTCGGCATTGCTGATCAACATAACAAAGGCCCTTATATTATCGAAAATAAGATACGGAATTGAAATCTTCGGACATCATGCTAAAAGTAAATTGAAGATAGTAGCAACTCCTTATCACATAACTATACGAAGATCACTACGTGCATTTCCAACAACCCCCCTCCGAAATTTGTATGCTGAGTCTGGGTTAATTTCCATAATTGATGAAGCTGAAGATAGTGTGCAAAAAATTTACGCCAAAATCTTGTTATCCTCGAATCCCATTCTGCATAAGGATGTGCAGCTGGTGCTCTCACGAAAACGTCAACCTAAGGTTGATGGAAAACCATTCACTTAAGCCTTAAATTTGCAAAGAAGAATTACCTGCCAATGCAAAAGTGTCACAGGCGTAAAATACTACACCCAAAGAGACTACACTACTCAAAGAGACATCTTTCATCAATGAACTAGTTCTCCTGAAAAAAGAGAATACTCCTAGTGATATCTACTTATCAAATTACCTAGCAGTGACCGAAGCGTACAAGCCAGCCGAAAGCCTCCGATGCTAGCGCTGCGTTTCTTTGTAAGTTTATATAGGAATTGTATTGTTATGTAAACTTTTATAAAATAAAATAAATACAATTTTTAAATTGGGAATGGTCCATAACCCATTCAATGTAGCACAAGTCCCAAGTGACTAAAACCTTGCGTTGATTTTTTATATTTTTTTTAGCATTCGTTATATGGAGGCAAATTCCCAAGAACTATCAGAAATCAACACGATTTTCATTCGCTTCGCTTCCCTATTTAGCTTGGAAAAAGCAGAAATAACGGCGCGATTGTTGTGACCAATGATGTCGATGTCTTCGGAATATGCCAGCAGTTGCACACTCTTATAGAAAATGGCGCCTGAGTTTAAAGAAGTCACATGATAGGAGTTACCCTGTCTGAAACCTCGTTTGGTATCAAGCGGCTCGGATAGGTTTCTTCCAAATTCTGGCAGAGCTGGTGGTGTTGCTCACCGTCATTTGTTTTGCAGGGATACCAAATTCAGACATCGCGGCATATAGGCAACTTTTTTTCTTCTCACGGGTCTGCAATGTTTAGTACATGGTAAATATGTGGGCGATGGTAGATTTACCAAGTCTAAAACCACACTGATAAGATACAGCCAGTTCGTTAATGGTTGGCTTCAGTCTTTCACAAAATACGCTTGATAGAACAATATACGGAGTGTTAAGCAAGTAATTGGCACATATTGCAGAATCACCGTTCCAATTCGCGGGCAATCATACGTCCGGCTATGTTCTGCAAATAAGCTGGTGCATGCACCTTACAAGCTTTTCGACACACACCCCCGTATTTCAGCCTCTCTTTTCTTGATTCGAATAATACATAAGCTTATATATTGTATGTACAGAGCTGAATAGTCAATAGCATTAAAAATTTATTCATAGCAGTAAAATGAAACATCAGAGGGACGTATCTGAAGGGCGCATAATCAAGACAAAAAAAGTCGTTGGCGTTATAATAGCGGCGATATTGTCAACTGTTTTAAATTAAGGCCGATCATAGGGATGGAACAGAAAATAAAACAACTTACATATTTTCAACTTCCACACTACTATGTAGAAATTAAGAATTTAGAGAAATTCATGGTTAACCACAAAGTAGAATAAAATAAAAATATTCACATAAAACTCTAAAATTACAGACCCTAAGGCAAATGTAAGAAATTAAGAAATAGTTGAAAAAACACAAATCAAGATAATGCAATAATGCAAACATTATTACTCATAATAACGATAATCCTCATCATAGATTTTTATAAAACTACGTTCTATATTTACTAGATACGAATTAAAAAAGACTATTGCTAATAGTATAAGGCAAAACTAAATTCAAAAATTCTTAATCAAATTAAAACTCAAATGCAATTACAATGCCTGAACTTAATTTAGAGACTCTTCCGGAAATTGTGAAAATTAAATTCATTTTTTAAAATTACTAAAATAATTTATAACATCCTAAGCGAGACTGGCAATAATAGATATTGTAGTTTACGTAAACCAAAGTCAAACGATGAATAAAAAAGTGACTGCAAGTACCACAAATATTAGAAGAACTAACAAATGCATTGACCGAACAAAAATCATTGATCACTGAACTCAATGAGCAGCAGAGTCTGAAATTTCAAAAACTGACTAAATGACCCACTGAAACAGACAAATTAGCCTGTTGAACTCGCTCTAGAAATAGAACAAGAAAGCCAACACGAACGGAAATATTATGTTCATCAGATACTACAATCACTAGTATCTTTGTTTCCACACAGAAATCCATCATCAAAAATAACGAGAATTACAATACATTTATGAAAAAATGACTTTGAAATTGTATATATTTAAACACGGCAAAGTGAATGCGAACGCAGGCGGATTATCACGTATCAAAATAGGTAGTGATGCACTTAAATCCTTATTCCCAACAAGTAAAATGATAAAGAAGATAAGAAAAGTAATAAAATTATGACAAGGAGCAAGGGTGAAAAAGTAAAGTACAATGAAGAAAATGAATTGGAGTAAGAAAATAAGAATACCGATACACGAATTAAGAACCCTGATTTCACATTTGGCAAAACCTTAGATTCTATACAAAACAATTACATATATTACGTCTAAAACGGCAATTAAAACCAAACAGCGACTAAATTTTTCAAAATACTATTTTTTTAAGTAACTATAGTTGCTGAAAGAAAGTATTTTTATTTGATATAACTGCTATATTTGTGCGGCTGCCGTAGCCGAGTGTGTAGCGTATGTGTTTCATTCGGTGCTTTCCGGGTCCGAATCCTCACCAGGGCAAGTAACATCAAAAATTACAGAAACGTTTTTTGAATAGCGGTTGCACTTCGGCAGGGAATAGCACACCTCCGAGTGTATATCTGCCATGAAAAAACTTCTCACAAAAACACATTCGCCGTTCGGAGTCCGCGTAAAACTGTAGGTCCCCCAATTTGTGTTACAACAAAAAGACGCACACCACAGATTGAAATAACCTTTACCAATTTCAATTATTTTAGAATTAAAGGCAATGGATTTAATGTTCAAATCAATGAGCCCCAGAACATTTATGATCCTATCCCGCTAAACTGAAAGGAGCCTGTGGAAGAAAATACCGAAAAAGAAAAGAATTTACAAAACGAAATAGCATTTTAAACAAAATTCACAAACATACATACATACATACATACATATGTTAGCATAAACACATTAAGACCCAAGTCCCCTATAGACGGTTACCAAATCCCAATTTTGGGTCCTTTTGGCATATAAGCGATATTGCATTTTGCGGCAAGCGGCGACATGTCGAATTGCAACAAACAAAAAGTGAATGGCAACTTGGAGTGGGTAATAAAAAAACTACGTTTACTGGATGAGGAGATGTTTCCATTCACTCTTCTATGTACATAAATATCATGCGACGAATGTCTACTTTCAACCATCAGAGAAGAAGAAACAAAATTTAAAGAAACCAGAACGGTGTATTACAGGACGATTGGAAGGAAATAACGTTATAACAAATTTTCCACTTCCAGATTATTGGCCGGATATAAAAAGCCTTAAAACTGATATACAAACCAGACACGGAGCTGCATGAGTTTAGGAATGATATAATACAAGATTGTTCCTTCCGCGGACCGGTAGTCCTCTGTTTGACGCCAATATCAGTTGCTCTCAGCGCGGAAGACCCAATCTTGTTTTCTATCATTCTTGGTATGAGATATGCAAGAAATTATGCAACATGAAGGTAAATTCAGAAGGTGAGCTGGCTGTGGAAATACAAAAAATTAAATATATAGCTAATGAAATTAAAGTTTACTACAGAGGAGAGGTAGGGATTTACCTTAATAATGTTGACTGTGTACTAATTAACATAGTTAAAGAAATTACCCAGGGAAGTTTTTTGGAAAAGATATACGAAGAACAGGACCTATGTAATATTTATTACAGACATTAGGATGAAAATAACAGTAACTATCACGGGGAAAATCATTTTTCGAAGTGCATACTAGACCACCAACAGAATTTAATTTTAAATGTATATGTTAAAGTACAATTTCGTAATATGCATATATTCACTAAACCATTTAAAAATAATGATTAATCTTGTAGATGAAAAAATAACGAAATGAATGTAGAAATGAACAAAGATATCACAAAAGTATTAAACATATATAAAAACCCTTTTATTAAAAGGAGGTAAAAATTTACAAGTAGAACGAAAATACATCATCAAATTAGAATTCCTGCAGATGAAGAATGAAATAAGTATTGAGTTTCCTTCGAATATAAAATAATAATCGCGGAGGGTTGAAACCCTTTTTGCCTACCCGCGTAATGCGCGTTGCGACGCCTATCACGACTCCTTCTTTCATTTCATCGCCGCTCCTTTAATACTTGATAAATTTATTGAATATTTGAGGAACAAATGAAGAAACTTTTAAAAGTAAACTTCAATACAATTCAGACATGATTGAATCATACGATCGAAAGTTCAGCAAGTATAATTTATGGAGTAGTGTTTTCGTCAACACGCCTCCTATAATTTGATTATAGTGTTTGATTAATGCCCATTGACTTGATATAAAACTCGTGTTTAATTTTTGCAACTGGTTTAGTGAGAATATATTAATTTTTGATGCGGCCATTCTGACAAGCTTCGCGAATGAAATGGTATTTATAATCAATGTACTAGGGTCTAGAGTTATGTCCTCTAGGTATAGCTATTTGTGGTGTACTTCGTGAATCAGAGTAAGGCACAATTGGAGCAGATATCTCATACCCAATCTCGTTCAGCAAGTATCTCTAGTATTGTACTTCTTGATAGCGCAACGTGCTCTGACTCAGCACGGTATATTGCCACAATCCTTTGTTTTTTCGATTCTCAAGATACAACGCTACCTGCGTTAACTGCGATAACATATGTATTTATACTGCACGCTATTTCAGGATAGCTAAAAATAGAAAGATGTAAAGCTTGTCTTTATATTTCGTTTTAACAATCCTTTTGGTTTCTCCTGGAGTTCTTGAGTATTTCTCCACTCGGTTTAGGATGTGTTGAATGTCGCCGAATAACCTCGAGTTGCCATTTTTTGCACCAAAAATATCGGGGTGCTATAGAGCCTTCGTAATAGTTCGATACAATTCTTTTCAACTAGGTCGTCGATCTCCTTGTTGATTGCCTATTATATCTTACTGTTTCCTGTAAAGTATCTCTGCATTGTAGGCCGGTCATTTCGCATGATTATTTTGTGGATAGCGATCTTTGCGGTGAAAACGGTGGAAACTGCACAGATCTCACCTAAGGAAAAGGTTTATTTTATTCTTGACATTTCCACCTGGTGTTTTCTCCTCCAGCTGCACGCGACCGTCTCTCGAGATATTTCTTTGCCTAGTTCGATAAGAGTGTAACGTCCGCAGCTTAGCGACATTTTAGCCTGGAAGGACTAGTATCTCACTATTTTGTGTACAATCGCCTATTCTCACTCCTACGTCTATCACCTTTGTCACTATTCTGAGGGAAATTATTCATACTTGCTTCGAATTAGTCACCTATCTATGACGACGTCTCACTCTTGCAACCTTTCGTTGCTACCATGTCTATTGTTGCTAACATTACTTACTTTCTTAATTGGCGCTATAACCGCTCAAAGGATTTTGGCCGAACTTCTCCTACAATTTGTGGTATGCGTCTTGATGTTATAACACAAATTGAGGGACCTACAGTTTTACGCTGAATCCGAACGGCGAATGTTTTTGTGAGAAGTTCTTTCATGGCAGAAGTTCACTCGGAGGTTTACCGTTGCCTGCCGAGGGGCGACCGCTGTTAGAAAAAACTTTTTATATAATTTTTGAATGTTACTTGCCCCGAGCTGGATTCGAACCTGGGACCCACCGAATGAAGCGCGCACACGCTACACACTCGGCTACGGCGGCCGCGTGTTGCTAACATGCCCTCGCTATTAATTGTAGCATTGGAATTTTCTCCGACGTGTCTGGATAAAAATTGTTGAATCTACCGAGGTTGCTCTGCTATTGCCGCATAGATGTGGCTGGTCTAACACAATGGACGGTTTGGGACGTTTCGCTTCTAACTCTGCGAAACAGGTTTTCAACTTTAGGTTTTGTCTCACAAGGGTGCGAAAACCGAACTCAGCTGCGTATGTCAACAGGCCTTCTTTAACAAAGTAGTAGAACCAACCAGCTGAACCATTATGTACCTGTATGCTTTCTTCTAACTAGAAAAATTCTACTTCTTTAAAATCTCTATTTCTTTAAAGTCGCGCCCCTTTTCTTTTTCCTTTTTTCTAGTCCCTACTCGGGCACCATTTTTAATGGACGTACCGGGGTGCTGGTAAATTCTTGGCAGTCCGAGGTTCCTGTAATGAAAATAACCTCACTCATTTAAATAAAGCATTGGATTTTCTTTATATTCTTTATTTTTGATACTTCTCCTATAAACGTGCAGCTAGACCAGGTTAAAACCTAACAACTAATATCAGTCTCAGTAGTTGAAACCACTTCGATAAATCCAAATTTTAAAAAGGGAAATGGAGTTCACGTTTTAACAAAGGATGGCATGAAACCTAATACAGAAAAACAAAAGTAATAAAGGAATTACAGCTGCCTAAAAGCGAAAACCAAGATTATTACCGAAAATATGTTAAGGTTTCCTGAAATATAAGCAATCGATTATTGAGCGCAGCTAAGGAATATTTAGCTATTATTTGAATATTTACATTCAAAATACTATATAAAGGAAAAGATAAATAACCGAAACATCAATGATGGCTGTTAATGTCAGGATAATACCAATATTATGTACAAGTTGAATATATTAAAGGAAAGAATAGTAGAGGGACAGATTTTTAAAACAGGATACAGAAAAACGGGGACTTCACTGCAGACTAGGAGGAGGGTATATCCCGGCAAAAATATTTTGACTTAATTTAGAAGATACAGAATCTGAGCTAAAACTAATAAACAATGTGGATGATGATGAAATGTGTTTGGTAACGGTCCATCCAGCTCAGCAAAACTTACAAGATCATTTTTATATCAAGGAAGAATTAGTCAACAAGTATAAATCTAATAGTACTAACCAATAATAAGTTTGAGGAGCTAGAAATACTACATGTAAATCTGAATACGATTTTAATATAATTAATGATTTTTAGGAAGAACATATATATATATATATTAGAAAAGGAGAAGTAGGGATATTTTCAGAAATATGCAAACGAAAAAATATTAAACATCAGGAAAAACTAATAAAAATGTTTTCCAATGATAAAAAAATAAAGTTTATAAAGGGTACAATAAGAGCACAAAAGATAGAAAAGGAATTACGCTACATCATATTAGAGAAAGTGTGTATTCAGGTATAAAAGAAATATATAGCCATCTTAAAAGTAAAATTTACTATCCGAAACCACTAGAATCAATACAAATAGTGATTAATCTATGGGAAATATGTCAGCAAGTTAAGCACGGTACATGACCAATCAAACCAAAACTGTCTTACATGGAAACATAAATATAGACACTTACGTTATGAAAAGGTTCCCCTTCCTAACAATTATAGATAAGTTTTCAAAGTACGGAGTATGATATCCTTTAAATGAGAGGAATCATATTACTATCACTGAACTACTGGAATATTACTTTACTAAAATAGGGATACCAAAATAATAATAGGTATTAAAGAAATCCTAAACAATGTAAATATAGAACTGCATCATACCAAACCCAACAGTCAAACGGGTAATGCAGACATTGAATGATTCCATAAAACTTTTGAAGTAAAATTTAAAGTGTTATGTGCATATATAAATTAAATAAAGGCATATCCGTTAAACAGTTAGTGCAAAAAGCTATTAGGAACCATAATGATAGGCTTCATTCTGCAATAAAATCCACTCCATATGAGGTACATAATAATAAAGCAGATCAAAAAATTGTAAGAGGAAACAATTACGATTCTAAATAGAAATAGAGAAGATAATACGGGGCAAAGGAAAGAAGGATTTATACAAAAATACAAGACAGCTAGGCACAAAGAACAGCACAAATACAGAAAACAAAAGAAAGAGTAGATCCAAGCACTATTAAACGACCGTTAAAATTACAAATATGGATCATGATGAACGCAATAATGATAACGATTCGACACTGCAGACGAATAAGACCTTGACAGAACTCATTAAACAAACAGGATTTATAGATTTACAACCGAGAGACCAAAAAATACATAAAGATAGCGACATGGTGCTACATATGATCGACGTTCAACAACTAGAAAATATTATCAACGACATACCGCACAATGCCATTTTCGCGGAATACGCCAAACGGCTTTTGGCACAATGTAAGAAGATAACAGGCAAAATATACATACACATTTTTTCCAGACAAATAAAACAATTGGCCAACAAATCAAAGTAAATAACTATGTATTATAAGGCACAGCATTTTTAAATAATACATATTTAATATTTGGTATAATATTACCAAAAAATTTAGAATATGTAAAAATAAGAAGAGTTAATCCAATAACGGATGAAGAAAAAACTGAAATAAAGGCAAAATTGGAAGACATATTTATTTGCGAAAGTAAAATATTAAAATTTTAGCGAAAAAGTTTTTAAAATGACTGAAATGGAGAAAACATTGCATTTTAAGGCAAAAATGTCATTTAATAAATATTTTGAAATATTAGCCTGAAATACAACTTCCACGCAAGTGATGGCCATATTTATAAATCGTGACGGCCAGCACAAACTAATAACTCTATTCTTTAGTTCACTGCCATCCAATCCACAATCGAAAGCATTGTTGAGAATCGTGTCTTCCTAAACGGGATTTGAAGGATAATTTTAAATACTCTCGATAATTTGCACTGATCGTATGTACGTTTCAAATTAATTTAGCCCTTTGTAATTTCATCAAATCTCCAAAATTTAAATCCGACTTCGCGGATGGGAAGTTTTACCAATCGTTTTGTTAAAAAAATCCTTAGCTTTTCTAGCATAACAGGGACTCAGCGCTTTAAAACTAAAACTTGAAAGCAATTCGAGCAGCAGCACTGTGTAAAACCAACTAAACTATTTTTTTCCCCTATAATATCTTTATTTGATTTTCGGTTTTATATACATATGTAGTTGGAAAGATATTAAACAAAGGCACATTTCGGCAAAAAATATTATTTTGGTTAAAATTGTGTGTATAATTTTCCATGAAGCTTATTTTTGTGATAATTTGTTTTGCAGAAAAATTTTATTGGACGTGGTAATGGCTTTTATAGCCGAAATGCATTCCAACTGAGACTTTCCACTTCAATCCAACCGGTCCATTCGAGGCATGTTTTTCATTCCGATTCCAGCCAGTTCTACGTACCGGAATGACTCGAGTTTCACCCGGCCAAGGGCTGTTATTTCGGCGATCTAAACAGGGTTATACCATTTGTTATGTATCATCTCTGGAGCAATGCCTTGCAGCAGGGTTGCTCAACACACTTCTGGTCAGGGCTGGAGTTGAATCTAACCCTGGCCCGGAAACATATTTTTGATGCGTATGCCAGAGAAGGCTCCATCCAAACTCCACCTCGGTAAGGCCACCGTAGTGGCCACCCAACCGGGTACCTGCTTGATGAGGATCCGCCTCCGAGACACGTCAGGGGCATCTCCTTGATATGTCCGACGAGATCCAGTCGCTCCCCACCAACAGACTGGACCCTGCTGCCTACCGGGTAGTCTTAAACGACATTCACCGCAAGACAATCACCACCTTCATCAAGTCTCGCCCAGTGAATGCCATCCTCGGGATCAAACCACCACCATAGCAGAGGAGAAGCTCCAGCTGCCTATTGAATCCCGGGTCACTCTGGCTCAACTACGTTCTGTCCAGAATCATCCCAGACATACTCAATGTGTGTCCGGCATGAGATAACTCCCCGCACGATACCGCTCACCTTTTCACATGCCCCGTAAAACCGACTCATCTAACCCCCTTTTCCTTTGGTCCGACCTTGTCGAAACTGCACGTTTCTTGGGCCTCCCCCTAGATGAGTTTGTTGATAACGACCATGGTTGAACCGATATTTCAGGGTCTGAGTAACCGTTACAACAACAACAAGTGGCATGTTTTTCTTTTTCCATGGAACTCAAATATATTGCTTCTTGGTCAAAATAATCAGACACATATTTTTTATTTTGACTCATCTAAAAACTGACGGATTTTGATAATTCAACTTGCAAAATGTTCATAATAAGACATTAAAATTCGAAAAAAATATCCAACTCGGGTCCAAAAATTTCATTTTTCGTAGAGCGTATTTTTTATTTTTCGTTTTTTCACCTCAGAATGAAGGCACTTCAAAATACATTTTGAACAAGCGGGTGTTAGCCAAAGCTTTTTATTTAAGAGGTACAATTCTTTTATAATATTTGTACTACTAATTAAGAATATTTTGGAAGTTGAATCACAAAACCGGTGAGTTTTTAGTGAAATTATGTGCATTTAAAAAATGTTTGAAAACGGGAAACACGATTTCGCAGCGAAATTTAAATCGCCGAAAAATATCAGAACACTTTTCGGGCAAAAGATCAGACGCGTTCATTTTGAACAAGAACCAACATATTTGGCTTTTATGGAAAAAGAAAAATAAGGCCCAAATGGAGGGGTTATCTTGAAATGGAAAGGTTCAACTACATGGCATTCGCAAAAATCGAATTAGCTGTTTGGCTTACTGGGTACCGAGTGTGGGTGTCTTAGTTAGGTTTCAGGCCCCATATCGTAATTTAAGAAGAAAACGCTTGTTCATAGAAAGTATACATACGACCAATTAGGGATTTAATTAACAACTCACAAAATGCTAAAAAAAAACTCTTTGAACCGGAATTTGACAAAATCGTTTTTTTTTAATCTTACTCATGATCTTCTGCAGGTAGAGTTCAAAACCAATTAAAACGCTACAACAGTATCTACAACACATGTGACCTGCCTATGTATGTATCTCGTATAAATTTGTGTGACAAATTCATCAAATATCCTGCAACATCGATACGACGCCTGCATAGATGGCAGTAGCAGGAGAATATCTGCCAATGTCTTCTAGTATAGATGTATACATATATGTACATATATAATTAACCAATAACAATTTTTTTAGAATTATTAGATTTCAAAATACATATGTATATGATGCGATATTATTACGTCCGCCTGAAAAACACTATAGTAATCCGGAATTTTTTCAACCAGTTTCCACCCGTCCGTGAAGAAGCTCATCATCACCCTGTCCTAAACGCCACCCTTTCACATTTGGAGGCAGACACGACAAGGAGCGATCTGTTTATTGGGGGGAAAGTTGAGCCTGACAAGAGTTTTAAAGTGATCGTAGGGCGAGTTGAAGCTGTTGCCATTGCTATTTAACCGGCTTGCAGCACAAGCAGCACCATTGCTGGCAATGTTCACAGGCAACCCTTTTAGCAAAACGTCGAGTTCAAGAGTGGGTGTGGTCCGAAGCGCCCAACTGATACCAATAAGTGCGGTGCGTTGCACCCGTTAGCGGGTTAACATTTGATTCTTTCTCCGGGGGATTCCACCAAACAATCACCCCACAAAATAACATTGGCCTGATTATGGTTTCGTAATGCCAGTGGTTTACATTGGGAAAGAGACCGCACCTTTTTCCAATAGCACTGCGGTAAGAGTATACAGCAAACCGATGCCTTTCACCCTTTCCTCAATATTTGGCCAGAGATTCCTACCCAAAATCAATCCCAACTACCTATCCCGGATAAATGTACCTTCTAGTAAACAAGACGATCTCCGTTTTACTAGGATAAGTAGCGAGCATACATCTGGTGGCCTATTTCGTAATCTGGTTTAGGTGTGCCCAGGCGTCGCCCGCACGGGCAATAACACTGCAGCCCTTCTATCCTAACTCTCGCAGGACGTCGTTGATAACAACGATCCAAAGGAGAGGTGAGAGAACTACACCTTGTGGAGTGCCTCTATTCCCCCTTCCTTATGTGGAGGCACTATCCCGCACTGCCAAAAACGGTTCTATTGGAGAGCATATAATAAGGCGGTGGATGAGCTTTGCCCCAGGCTGGATGAAATTAAAACCCCCTCTTTATCCAGGAAGGCACGAACTGCGCAGTCTTTCTGTTCAAGAAACTCCTGTTTGATATTGACCTGGTCTTCGACTATGCATGTTGAGTACGGGATAATTGCCCGCGAGGAATCCCATTTCTTATAGGCAAATCAATCAGCCTCTCAGAGGTTGTCAAATGAAAAGAAGAGAATCTGATTGGTATGAAGCCCTTAGAAGATACATTTTATTTATTTATTTTTTTTTTGCAGTCTCATGACTAAAAAGTACTAATATTGTTTGTAGTACATACATATATATATATATAAATTGTTACACCCGTATTACAAAAATTTCATTTTTATTTATATTTCTTTATAATACCATGTATATATAATTTATCACATCTGTATATATTAAAATGTAGACTGAACGCTGGATCCCATACTGGGCAGGCGGCCTGTAACTACGAGTTTGAGATCCGCACTGTATGGGCGTTTGGAATTTTTTTTGGTTTCCAAGACGCACCTTCGCTTCTCTTATTGCTGGTTCAGTTCGGTATTTGTTTGCTCTGTTCATCAGACTGTCTGAACCGACTGGTTTCAGAGCCGTTCTCCTTGATATAATGAAAGGACGGCTTGAAAAGGTTTGTTTCCAAAACGTGGCTTCGCTACTCGTATTGTAACTTCCGTGCGGTCAGAATTCGCGTTGATCAGCAGGCTATCTGGAGGGACTAAATTCAGAGTGACCTTGTATGGTTGGTTGGAAAGAATAAGTATCCACGCCGATCCTTTCTATATTATAGGTAGTGTTCGACAGTGATCAAATAGTAATCTCTTGAAATTGAAAATGCTATTACAATCTCTAATTTGTTGCGGTGGTTAATTAAAGCACTTCAATCTCTTAAGAATATATATATGTAGGTTTACACAACCAGCACTAGTAATAAAATCACTATGTTTAAGCAGTTATTACATTAGTTTACTAAGCTCATTTAATTCATTTCCAACCTTTCTTAAGTTCTTAAATTAGTTTATTAATATTAAATTAGTTAGTATTATTAATTAGTCTCTTAAGCACTTTTACGTCCGTTCAACTCAAATGTCGCGCAACAACTCTTAGTGTGTATCCCGTTTTCTGTCTCTTGTCCCCTTTTTCCCAGGCGTTCCGTTAGTGTTTCTCTTCTGTTTTTGTGAAGAGGTGCATTTGTCCTTCTAATAAAAGTCCGTTTAATTACAGTCCGATCATACGTTCCCACATTCGGCCATCCTGATATATCGTTTGGCCTCAAACGATGCCTGCCACCTTTTTATATACTCGGCTATAGTCGTTGTTCGCCTTGGGCCTTCGCCCTCCTCCACCTTTTCTCTCTCATATCTGTCATGGTTTAATACTTTAACAATCCTATATGGCCCAAAGAATTTTGGTCGTAATCTAAGTGAACTTCCGAACTGGGTACGCTTAATGGCTACCAATTCATTATTTCGACATTTCACTACTTCTTTTCTTTTAGAGTCGAAGCCTCTTCGGTTCTCTTGTTGGATCTTCAAGATATTTGCTTGTGCATCCTTTCGAATACCTTGCCTATCACGCTCAAGTTCCTCAATTGCTTCATTTTCGAGGAGTTCTCTTAAATCGGGAATCGGATTAACACGCATTTCGACTCCTATGAGCAATTTGAACGGCGATATCTTTGTACTCCTTGGTGGTGTATTGCTCAACGTTTGTTGTACTTGGTCGACGTATTTGTACCAGCTAGTCGGATTCTCGGAGCACAGTTTTGACTTGTCCGTTTCCTCTTGGGATATCTGTTGCTATTAACAAATGTTGGACATTTTCACTCTCGCAATACGCCCTAAATAAACTAGACGTAAAGGCTGCTCCTCTGTATGATATAATGCGTTTCGGATTGCCAAAGATGAATGCTTGCTTTTTTAATCGTTCTATCACTTCGTTAGTTCCGGTGCTACGTGTAGCGTATAACCAAACAAATTTGGAGAAAGCATCAACTACAACAAGGATGTAACAGTAACGTTTATTGGTTTTCTCCATTGGACCTACGTGGTCAACGTGGTATGTTCCCAATGGTCGATCCTCCTTGTGAATTGGTTCCAAAAATCCTACTTTCTTCCCTGACTTGGCTTCCGAAATAATACACTGCACACAACTTCGGACAATTTGCCTAAATTTTGCTGATATTTGTGGAATATGAAACGTCTTTTCGATAATGTCGTGCGTTCTCTTAGCGGAGAAATGACCTTGGCAGTGAGCTGTCCGTATAATTTCTTCTCCCATTGATGATGGCACTACTACCAGTTCCTTGATGGGATCTTTGTAGAGTATTCCATGCTGAACATAAAAATCTTCGTAGGAATCTTTTTCTTATATTTTTATTACTGCTCGCGTCCAATCGTCTTCAGCTTGAGCTTGCTGTAATTTATGGCGTGTGGAATCTTGTAGCAACAAACAGGAAATTCTGCTCAATGCGTCTACGTGCCTCATTTTGCTCCCCGATCTATGTTCAATCGTGTACGTGAAGTCTTGCAAAAATAGTGTCCAGCGCGTTATTCTTAATGGAACATCTCTTTTATGCATAGTCAGTGCAAAAGCATTGCAGTCGGTCACGATTTTAAAGAGGATCCAAGCAAGTATACCCGCCATTTCTTCAACGCGGCGACAATGGCGAGGACTTCGAGCTCATAGGAATGATACCGTTCCTCAACTTCAGTAGTCTTCCGACTCATGTACTGCACAGGGTGGTACTGCTGGTCCTTACTATCCCTCTGAAGAAGGACTGCTCCATATCCATACATGGAAGCATCAGTATGACCTCGGTTACAGCTTTAGGGTTATATAACCTTAACACCGGTGCACTTACTAAAGCGGCTTTTAATTGCTGAAATGCTATCATTTTTTCGTCTTTAAACACAAACTTCGATCCTTGACGCAAGAGGTCTGAAAGCGGTTTAGCGACCCCAGCGTAACCATCTATGAAGCGCCTGAAATACGAAGTTAGCCCAAGAAATCTTTGCACAGTTCTTCGATCTTTCGGCACAGGAAAATTTTCAACTGCCTGAGTTTTCGCTAGAGCTGGTCTTATAGTACCCGCTTCTATGATATATCCTAAAAAATCAACCTTTTCTTTTAAAATTTGGCATTTGCTCCATTTAATTTGTAGGTTAAATTCGGCCGCCTTATCTAGGACTACTCTTAGCTTAGCAATTCCCTCCTCTCTACTCTTTGCAGGGATAATTAAATCATCCATATAAGTCACTACGACATTATTTTCTACTAATTTTCTAAATACAGCGTGAATGTATTTCAAGAAAACTGCAGGAGCGTTGCATATGCCGAAGGGTACAAACAAAAACTCGTATTGACCTTGATTAGTCACGAACGACGTGTACTTTCGAGAATTCGTCTCAACTGGAACGTGGAAAAATCCGTTCCGCAACTCAATTGTGGTGAATATGCGCGCGCTCTGTAGCTTTTCTATGACATCATACATTAGCGGCATTGGAAAGTTATCCTTTATAATTTTTTCATTCAGTCGACGATTAGAGATGCATATTCTGAAGTACTTGGGCGTATAATACCGTCTTTTAACCATATTGATACTTGCTCATCTACAACACACCTATAAGCGTAAGCCATTCGTCTTGGCGTTTGATATACCGGCACATCATCAAATAAACAAACCTTCATCTCCGTTGGCGAAGCATGCTGCATTTTAGAATTGTAGTTTTTAATAAGGGTTTTAACTTCGTTAGCTAACTCATCATTAAGGTGTGACAAATCTCCTTCCGGAGACTCTTTGATGGTAGGTGCTGACGCCAAACACAGGTCCCTGAACTCCTTCACCAGCTCGATTTCATCCGTATACCCTACGACATGAACACCCGAACCACCCTTCTGTTTTCCCTTAAAAACTACTTCATGTTCAGACACAACCATATCTATCAGTCTTAAAATAACGCTTCCTATTATAGCTTGATATATGTATAATATCTCGCTTACGCACTACATGGAATGTAAAATTATTGAACCTTATGTCTTTAACATTGACTTGATACGCTGCGTTATCCCCAGAGTATTAATTTTGGTTTCTCCTGCTTAACCTGAGCTTGACTTTTAGGGCACTGTGCTATCCGGTGACCTGGTTTACCACACCCATAACAACTTGATTGCTTCTGCGAACAATTTGAAGCTAAGTAACCAACCGTTCCACACTTATAACAACGCTTCCCATTGTTTGCTGCTGAGTTTGATATTTTATTTTTATCATCAACTACTTTTTGTGGATTAACGCTAGGTTGACTCCCAAAACGTACTTTTTCGTAAATAACTATCTGATCTTTTAAGTCTTATATAGTTTTTGCCGGATAGAGATTACCTTTATTGACCCTGGAATCCGGTATACCATCGACAAAATATTCGATTAAACGTTTATCGTCTAACTCTATGGGTTTTCCTATTTTCATGAGCCTATACAAGTATTCCCGAAAATCTTCGTTAGGACGCTTACTACGGTTTCTCAACAAACGATGTACCTCAATTGACGATGGTACTGTGCCAAATTCGTTTTTCAATGAACGCTTTAGTAAGCTCCAATTTGTAACACCCCGCAGACTACGTACAAAAATTTTTGCACCACCCTTTAACAGCTGCTTGCTATAAATATACTTTTGTAATTCATCCCACTGAACTGCAGTGGCATTTTCTTCGAAAGCTTCGAACCATTCTTCGATAGCTGGGTAACCTGAACCACTAAATGCTTACATCGAATTTTCGATATCCCGGAGTGTTAAGGCTACGCGCCCATTACCCGTTGCCGGAGATACAAAACTTTGCAATGACTCGCATTCATCATTCGAGGCCTCATCATCACCTCGAGTAAGGCCGAAGTGCTCGCATAATCTGTCCTGTAAGGTGGCTTTACGAATTTCGATAGTCGTTCTTTAAGTTCATTAACAGTCAACGTAAAGATCTGTTCTCTGTCCATACCTGTCGCTATGATATTTGAAATTTTGTAAAATGAGCAATAGAATATAAAATTTTAGTGCCTTAAGGCATGTAAGTATGTGTGTACAAGCAATATTTGATTATTATCTCAACATATACAGTAATATTAATGGATTTTATGTATTTTACTTCATTGGACAAATAACACTAAGTAACAAAAAAAAAAAATTTCTCAGTCCTTGGGATGTAATTGTTATTTCCTAGTCTGTTATGCCTTAAAAGTATGGAAACCACCTAATGTTCCTCGGAAACTTTGCTTTTGTGACCAGGACAATGTGATTCGTTAAAATATGCTAAAATTATGAGAAAAACGTGTTTGAGTCTTTCACTACAGAGAAAATCATACAGAACAGCACATATAAATCAAAACTAAATTTTATTAAAACTTCAGAAAACCAAAAACATAAAAGTAAATTAGAAGCGGGTGGCTTTTCGACATTTGCGTTTACACTGCGAGCCACTTTCTCTAATCAATCCCCAAATGTAATCTCCCATCATGTTCTCATTGTATTGTCCTTGGTATCGCCGCTCAAATTCCATTATATCCTGAAGGAAGCGCTCGCCTTGCTCCTCTGAATATGCTCCCATGTTCTCCTTGAATTTGTCAAGATGTGCATCCAGAATATGGAGTTTGAGAGACATCCTGCAGCCCATTTTGCCGTAGTTCTCCACCAGACTTTCGACCAGCTCCACGTAGTTTGCGGCTTTGTGATTGCCTAGGAATCCCTGTACCACTGACATAAAACTCATCCAAGCAGCTTTCTCAACACGAGTGAGCTTCTTGGGGAATTCCTCACACTCGAAGATTTTCTTTATTTGTGGTCCAACGAAGATACCGGCTGTAACTTTCGCCTCAGAGAGCTTAGGGAACAAGTCTTGTAGGTACTTGAACGCTGAAGAATTTTTGTCGAGAGCTTTGACGAATTGCTTTATAAGACCCAGTTTGATGTGGAGTGGTGACATCAGTACCTTCTGGGGATCCACCAAGGGCTCCCACTTGACGTTGTTCCTCCCCACTGTGAATTCAGTTCGTTGTGGCCATTCACGCTTACTGTAGTGTGCACTGTCGTTTCTGCTGTCCCACAGGCATATAAAGCAAGGAAACTTGGTGTAACCGCCTTGCAGGCCCATTAAGAATGTCACTATTTTGAAATCTCCGATCACTTCCCAGCCATATTGCTCATACTTCAATGCGTTCAGCACTTTCTTGACATTGTCGTAGTTCTCTTTGAGAGATACTGAATGCGTCAGAGGAAGAGACGGATACTTTTTGCCATTGTGAAGCAACACGGCTTTGAGACTCTTGCATGAGCTGTCAATGAAGAGGCGCCACTCTTTTGGTTCGAAATCAATTCCGATTTCCTCGAACAGACCGGTCACGTCGTGGCAGAAGCAGAGCCCATCTTCGCTGATGAAGAAGTTGGAAAAAAGTTCGTGACGCTTCCTCTGACATGAGACTTTAACACTAGGATCCAGCAAATTCCACTGCATCAGTCTGGACGTCAAAAGTTCAGCATTGGACTTGGTTAGACCAAGATCTCTGATCAAATCATTCATGTCCTTTTGGTTGGGATAGTATGGGTTTTTGTTATCAGCTAGTAAATTAAATTATTCACCTTCATTGTCTTCCACACTCATGGAATCAGGGCTCTCACAGGAAGACACCTGCTCTTTCTCTGGAGGAGTAGGAACGGGGAGGCCAGAGCTGTGTGGAACTGGAGCCATGGATGAAGGAATGTCAGGATACATGATTTGACTTGCTTTTTTGCCAGTCCGACGTTTGGAAGGGTCCACCATGCAGAAAAAGCAGTTGCTTGAATGGTCAGTGGGTTCTCTCCAAACTCTTGGCACAGCAAACTTCATAGCTCTCTTTTCCCCTCTGTACCATCCTGAAAAAAAAAAATTAGAAAAGAAAAGTACTGTCTAATAAAAAAGTTAATAGAAACATTTATTTTACCTATAACAAAGCAATATAGTTTTAAAATGTCTTACCTTCCAAAGTCCTTTTGCAGTTTTCACACGCGAAATGAGGTGCCCAGGATTTGTCTTGATCACCCACAGGCATGCCGAAATAAGCATTGTAAGCTTCGCACATTTTAAAACCTGTTTCCAAAGAGTACGTATTCGCTCTTGTTTTGATAAAATATCCGCAGACATAACAAAATGCATCTGCAGGATACTTGCAGCCTCGTGAAGCCATGTTTGAACGAACTTATTTGTAATAAAATAAGAAACAACTCTCAATAAATCACAAAAATGTTGCAAAATTTATTGCGACGACTTTGTTGTTTTAACACACACAAATGTAGAGAAAACAAGTTGTATGCGCTCGTGTATCAGTTTTCAACAAACAAGCATAAAAATAAACGCAGATAAGCGCTGCCATGGTCACAAAAGCAAAGTTATCTTGCGACAATAGCTGTTTTCTGTACTTTTGGGACCTAACTGACTAGGAAATAACAATTACAACCCAGGGACAAAAACCTTGTTACATAGTGTAATTAACTTTCAAAATTAAGCTTATTAGAATTCCTTTAAATCATACTAAGTATGTTGATATTACTTTCTTCACTTCAGTTATTCAGTTCTTTAGATTATATACTAATTTCTTATTGGAATTGTGTTCCACTTTCATTCTCTTCAAAAAGAGGACAATATGTACATAAATTTGTATGTACGTACATATGCATATGGCTGCAATAGCAAAATGAGTTCAATATTGCAATAAAGAGTGTAGATAACTCGTTCTTCACGACTTGAAAATACAATTTTTTGTTTTGTTTCGCTCTTTTAGAAAAGAAGAAAGAGACGGTTCGTACATATGTATGTATAAAATGTCAAAATGGTTTG
The DNA here is from genome assembly GCA_951828415.1 of Anomoia purmunda. Taxonomy (NCBI): domain Eukaryota; kingdom Metazoa; phylum Arthropoda; class Insecta; order Diptera; family Tephritidae; genus Anomoia; species Anomoia purmunda. The sequence continues at coordinate 92,473,316 of OX639993.1, forward strand.
AATGCAACAACAAAACAAAAGATTAAATTACTGTTAATAATTTGCAATTAGAATTCGACACAATTACCAGATATTCCTGTCTTCCATCCGCGGAATCGCTATTTCTTTTTATTATCTCTGATTTGCTTTTGATACACGATGCTGCTACTCTGCTACGATGCTTGGCTACCAAATTCTTACTGTTTGCTGTTTCGCTGCTTACACTTGATTTGATGCGCAAAGTGTTTCGCTCTCACTGTTCTTGTTGCTGACACACTGCCCCGACTTATTCTTTTGACTGTGTATTGCTGCTACTCTATTGCGCTGACTGCACACAGAGAACGTATATTAGACAGAGAAGCATTAAGTTAGGATGACGGTGTGAATTGTCAAAATGCATCAATAATTCTCGTCCAGCTCACCATTCTAATGGCCGACAGGGGAAATTGTGAGAGTGGCGAGTTAACAGAGCTGAGCGAAGGCAAAATTTGTTTAACAATTTTAATTGTTTTGGCTCGAATTTTAGATTTTGCCAATATATTAACAAATTGATATAAACGTCTAAATATTTAATTAGACGTGAAATTTGGCTTTGCTTAAATATGTTCATGATAAGAGTGAGCCTATTTTGGTTATATGCATGCATTATATATGTAGATATGTTTTATAAGCCTAATAATCGTTATCATACTAAGTATACATACATATGTAAATACATATGTATATGGATAATATGTAGTACATATGTACATATATATGTAAATATCCAAATATACGTACGTATGCATATATATATATTTACATGATCATGCACATGTATGTACATACATATATACATATGTACTAAAAAGTCAACAAGTGCACATGCATTCATATGCATTATATCTATCATCATCATATATTTAGTTATTGTTATGTAGATATATGCAGCATTTGTTTCATCCCTCCGCCAGCGTGTCTGTTTCCAACCGCAGCGCAACTGCAGTACAGCAACAAAAAATTCATTCATAAACGCACTCGCATATTATTGAAAGCAAATTTCCGTTCATTCATAAATGCGAACATTTCATCTCCCCACAAACACATGCGCCCCTCATCCATCACATTTTTCGCGACGAAGACAAAAATCTAAAAATCATAAATTGAAGATTTTTGTAATTTTGGTCCAAATGCTCACAACTTCAAATGGGAATGTAGGTATTATTTTGGCCCGCTTGTACCCGTAAAATATTTCATGAAGAAATTCATCTATTATTAATCTAATATGTTTGCTTAGCGGTCGTGCACATATTACGTAATGCAATAGGGGGGCGGCGGGGGTTGGCGATTTGTGACGAAGTGTGACATGTGATTTCCCTTTGCCTAATATATATGTAACATATATCAATTAACATTGTATTTAATTTTACGATTAATAAAAACAATTTTTCTGAAAGTGTAACATGGTGTGGGGTTTTAAATGATCAAAAATTGCGTTACGTAATATGTGCACGACCCCTTATCATTATAAACGTGTTTTGCACGAAATCCTGTTATATATGTCATTTAAAGCCCTAATTATTCGAAATCGGCGCAACCAAACGCCTTACCGCTACGCCTACTTGCATACATATGTACATTACATATATGTATGTATGTCAATATGTAGTCTAAATTTTGGTCGCATTTATGTCAGGGCTTACGTCTTATCACAAATGTAGCACAAGTAGCAGAATAATATATTTAGGAGTCGAAAATCTACTACCTTTTAACATATTTTTCTACAATTGTCTAACTAAACGCAAACATTGCTATAATTAATTGTATTTTGTGAGACCTTTAATTAATTATACTACTTTTGCTTCTTCCTGAATCAACAATCTGGGTCAATGAGCTATACAGAAGGCTTTCAACCCGAAATTACAAATAAACCGTACCATTTTTGTCCTGAGGGGTATAAAGTACCAGAATTTTAGTTGTAAATTGAATTCTGTGGCATATAACTTAACGTCATCTTATGTATGTATCAATATGTAAGTATTTTATTTCAGATACTCCTCTATTCGATCTAGTATATCAATATTTGTATTATACTCCACTTTTTTCTTCTACCTTCCTCAAATACAAATTAATTCAACTAAACCCTGATTAATGATGGCGGCTTTGCGACGCAGCTTTTTCGTGTGAATTGCGGGCAGAAGCAACTATTTCTGTGGAGTCTTGACAAAACAGCTTATTTGGCTTTCGAATTTTTATTTTCAAATCAATAAATTTCTATTTTTGACGTACAAATTTAATATTTAAATTAATCTTTTACCACGATAGCCTGTTGAACTATTGCTTTGTTTAACTATTTGTATAGGTAAATATTTCATTAGAACGTTGTTATTTTTGACATGGTAAAAATTGAAGACCAACTGGAGATAAGATATTTTGTCAAACTTTGCGCGCAGACTTAGAGTTTGGTTGAATGTGCGCGCATGTGAACAAACATATGTGCATACATATGTAATTATTTCTATTCTATTTACATATCTACACATATGCTTATACGCGCCCTTTTGCATGGAAGTAATTCGATTAAATATGCATTGATAAATAAATGCATGCATGTGCATACATATGATAAACAATAAATGCAACTTCTTTAGTGTTTTTTGAAGATTTTGTTTAACCCTTCGTTGGTGTGGTGACTAAAAGTTCCTTGAGTGGTGTGGTGGGGTATGACATACCCCATGCCTATCAATTTCAAATAAATACCAAATTCCAATAATAGCAATATTTTGTGGTGATTTATTATTCTTTAACTAATTTTTAAAAAGTGTTAATTTGAAAACATAACAATTTTTCCTTCGTATTCAATATTATAGCCATAAAAAAAAGACAATATAAATTATTCCAAAAAGTGAGGTTCCAGTTTTCTGAAACATAATTTTTTTTGTATTTAAACAATTTCAAAACTGTTTTTACATTTCAAAAGTAAAAATAACATTTATTTAAAGGAAAGAAAATTCACTGTAATGCATTAATTACATAAAAAGTTATGGCGATCGAATATGATACCCCAGCCCACTTTGAAAGGCTGTCCCATGGAACAGAAATATCTGGGGTATGTAAAACGTGGCAGATCTCCTGTATTTGAATGTTAATGAAAGCTATTGGGAGCGATAACGTATTCCTTAAACAAAAACATATATATATTTAAGGAAATACATGTGCTGGGGTATGACATACCCCACCACACCTCCGAAGGGTTAACTACTTAATATATTTATTGAAAGTTATATATGGAAAATATTAGTAGAATAAAATAAAACACTAAAATTGAAATTATAGAAGAATGCATATTTTTATAATTTTTTTGAAATGTTGGAAATAGAATTGCGAAAATTCCTTATCAAAACAAAAAAAAATTTTCGCCAAAAAACATCTGCAACCACACAATGTAGCTGATAACAGAGAACGTACATTAATTTTCTCTAAAATTGTTGTTTTCGCTCAACCGATGTTAAATTTTGCCCCTTGTAGGTGAAAAATTATTGGGTGGTGAGCTGGACGAAAAATAGACCTTTTCCCAAAAACCAGGAACGACAACAGGAATGAAGTGGGATGCTACTTCTCTGTAAATATACGTTCTCTGCTGCACACTTCACCCTGAAGTGTGTGGGCTCTGCTTTGACTATGTCAAACTGAATGCACACTTCACCCAGAAGTGCCGATGCTCTGCTGACGTTTTGTCAAACTAACTGCGCATTGTTACTTCACCCAGAAGTTTCGATGCTCTGCTGACGTTTTGCCAAACTAACTGCACGACTCGCTACTTCACCCAGAAGTTTCGATGCTCAGCTGACGTTTTGCAAACTAACTGCGCATTGCTACTTTACCCAGAAGTTTCGATGCTCTGCTGACGTTTTGCCAAACTAACTGCACGACTCGCTACTTCACCCAGAAGTTTCGATGCCCTCTCATGCACTCTTGCCTCTAACACTTTGCCGACTTCCACCTCTGCTGCGTCACTAACGGCACTTGCAATTATGCTGTTATATTTCCCATAATTATTTTTCCGCCGTTAAAACGGGACAACCGACGTCGTCAAAGCTATTGTACAGTTTGTCGACTGTAACTAACGCAGCGGACGAGATATACTGTTTTTGCATTTAACATTTTGAAATTATAACCGCACTGGTTAATTTCACCAATTAAAGTTGGCAAATTTAGTCACTAGGCGTAGTAGTTTTTTAACGCATCCTATTCTGACACCAATTGTAGGTTTACCTAACCAGCACTAGTAATAAAATCGCTATATTTAAGCAGTTATTACATTAGTTTATTAAGTTCATTTAATTCATTTCCAATCTTTCTTAAGTTCTTAAATTAGTTTATTAATATTAAATTAGTTAGTATTATTAATTAGTCTCTTAAGCACTTTTACGCCCGTTCAACTCAAATGTCGCGCAACAACTGTTAGTGCGTATCCCGTTTTCTGCCCCTTGCCCCCTTTTTCCCAGGCGTTCCGCCAGTGTTTCTCTTCTGTTCTTTTGTGCAGAGGTGCATTTTCCCCTCTAATAATAGTCCGTTACTTACAGTCCGATCATACGTTCCCACATATATTTTATCCCCCTCTGTCCTGTATAGTGGTAACCGAAAGCTATTATTTTCTCCGAGTATATATGAATGAGTTTCATTCTTTATATTATATACGAATTTCATGGCATGGTAAAAAACTTGCTGCTTCACACTCACCCAATGCATATCTGAGATCATCTCTCATATGGGTGCATCGTACCAGAGACCTCCTACAAGCCCTGGGGATGAACGTTATCCTCATAGCCCTGTCAACTGTCATCTTAAATTTTTCGTACTCACGTGTTTCGTCCTCTGTTTTCTTTCTTCGAATAATACGTCTCTCTTGCTTTCTCAGCCACTGTTGCGTTCCCATACAGCTCGCGTTGCTCCCGATCCCACCGTGGCTCCGTGGGAATCACCTTGACTTTCCGCAGCGGCGCAGGATACCTTATAGCACCCGCCGTTATTTCGGGTTCGCTGTAGATAATGGTACGAGTCGATATCCGATCCCTAGAGAGTACGTGAGTCAAATACATGCCTTTCATGTGATCAATTTTGTTTTGCGTTTTTCGCTCTGGAGACATCTGAGGCCTAGTGCTACATAATATTGTATTTCAGTGAATTTTCTGACAGTGTGATGATAGATCCCTTCCTCAGCCATCTTGGCACAGAAATCGCTAAGCATGATTTTGATATATTCTGTAAGTGTGTTCTAGGCGCTCTTAGAAGTGATCTTTGATCACATGGTCCTTCTGTTATGTCGAGATGGTGAATAATTTCGCTTTGGACCTAATCACTTCCAAAATATTATTTAAATAAGTACTTCCAATAGAATTAATATCGATTTTCCATGCATCACCTTCTAACAATTTGTTCGTAATATCCGAGCAAGATTTAACCTTAGTATTGCTGCAGCTAGAGTATCGGCATTCAAATGGATATCTTGCCTAAGGAACATTTAGGAGGACACTTTGCAGAGGAGCATTTAGGAGGGCAACTTACAAAGGAGGTTTTTTGGTTCCCTTAATATCAAACCCCCTCTGCCTAGTTGTTCACAATTAAACACTGGGTACTACATGCTCGCTTCAAATTCCGAAACAAACTCAAATAGAATTCAAGAACAACAGTTATCAAGAAAATTTGCAATGCCTTGGCACTTGAAAACAATTACTTAGAGTAAAGAATTTGTCCTCGGCTCTTTTTGGTGAACGATTATTTAGTTCTTTAGCATTTCTGTTAGGTGTTTTGTAGTATTTAGAAACTTTTTGCTTTACGCATTGAAATTAAAATTGTATTTGTTTGTTTACAACTGCTGCGTATCATAAATGATATATACATATTTGCAGTCTAATATATAAAATTGATGTATAGAGCTATATTAAAACACATTTTATTTAAATTATTATTAATTGCTTGCAGGAATACTATCGGTTCAAAGATCGCTAGACGGAAAAAACGTTCAATTTATGTAAATATAACCTTATTTATAAACTTATTTAAAAAAATTGGGCTACCCACCGATTTGAACCATCGTCGTAATTAAACATATCATTTTAAAATTGTCCTAACCTTGTTCTCTATTAGCCTTGGTATTAACCATATGATTTCAAAGCTGTAACATTGTTTACACTGAAAGCTTATTTTAAGAAAATTTTAGGGTCGTAAACCTTTCCTTCTTAGGCGTGTCCTAAAAGAGCCATAACTGTTTTATTTTTATCTCGATTGTGCTGAAAAGCTAGTTTTGAGTATTATATGTATAACCTTCGGGATCCTCTTACTCTGGAACGCCCTCTCACTGTACTAAGTTCAAATAGCTTAAATAAATATTCCCCAAAATACCAGTCTGGTAATAATAATAATAACTTTGCGCATGCACCATAAAGCTTGATGTTTGGCTGAACTTCTCCTACATTTTGTGGTGCGCACCTCGATCTTGTAACACAAATTGGGAGACCAGCAGCTTTACGTCGATTCCGAACGGAATATGATTTTTGAGAGAAGTTTTTTCATGGGAGATATTAACGTTATTAAAAACACAAACACACTTCGCGGTGTTTTCAAAAATAATCAACCTTTATTCAACTTTATTTACAGTAAACCTTATATATCTAAAGCTTGCATCTAATTTAACCTGTTAAAGCTCTCCTCTTACTCTAATTTCTCTTATTGCTAAATTAAAGATTAAATATATGTAAATATGTGTGTGTATGTGAGTATGTACGTATGTAGATATGTATTTATGTAGTTATGTGTCTTATGTTACACCTCCACCCCTAGAATAAGCAGTCCCTGCTTGTTCAAAATGTATATTACTTAATATTGAATCATATTTTTAATGTCAGTATACATTTTTTCTTGGAAATTCATGTTTTTCGTTTTACTTGCGATTTATATATTTTTTTAAAATTTATTATCGTTTGATACTAAGTAATTTCCATCTTGTCTATAATTCGTAATTTTCTTATAATTAGGTTTTGATTTGCTAACCCTATTATTATTAACACTGTTGTTGGCAAAACTCTCTGTGCCAACTCTATAGGCTTTCTGATTCAATAAATTTATTTTATTTACTTTCTTCTGATGGACTTCTTGTGAAAGCATCGATATTTCTTCTTGTAAAATCATATTATTCAAAAGATCGATTGGTCGAAAATTAGTAGTAGCATCAATTGTGTTGTTGTGTGATATTTTTGCTTTATGTATATTTTCGTCAAAATCATTTTTATTATTTGGATGAGCATTAAAACGACGAATGTACCATATATATCATGCACAATATCATTGTGCTTTACAGGGGTGGGCGTAATATTTAAATTGTATTTAATCGCGGATCTGTCGTGTTTTGCCAGCTTGTATATTTCGCGATTGTTTATGTATTTCTTTTTTTCTTTTTGTAATTTGGGATATAAATAATCTTTTGTTAATTCTTCATAAACCTCATTAATATTTTTAATATGTGCCGAATCTTATTTTTAAACATTAATGGTATTCATTAATTAGAGCAGCTGGTATGGCATATGAGCTGAATAGCAGAGTAGCAAGTCACACACTGAACGCCCTTTTTCAATTATGTGGCATCTTTCCTAAAGAGCTACCAAAACAGCTGATTTGTTAAATCGCAAATCAAAACAATTTAAGCAAGTGAGTGATAATTTAATAAAACGAATAAAACGGAAAAGCCCAAAAAGCGAAATAGTTGAATTTCTAATTGAAGATGAAGCATCAATATTGGTTGATTTCAGCAATTTTGTGTAAAAGATCTGTGCTGTTGGTTTGTTTGACACGAATAATGTTAGGAAATTTGTTAATAAATTTACTTATGTATATGATGTTACACATACTTCAAGGGTTCCTTCTTGCATAATATGCTCAAATATTATTGTGACATCTTTATCGGACCACTTTTTTAATGGTTTTTCAATTTTTCTCTTTTTGGCCTGCGGTTCCATTTCACTTTTTAAAATTGTAATGAAGGCAAACATATGATACACAGTTGCATTTCGCCGTGGTAAATTAGCTACTGAAATCTACTTAAGGGTTTCGTGTAGCAAAAGAGCTAACGTATAGCTAATCTACACCAAATATATTTTGTTTTTGTTTTAACCAAATCTGCTCTTTTACCCTTCTGCCAGACTAATTGCCCTACTTGCTGAATACCCTTATTATTTTTTCTTAAAAGAATTTTCGTTAGACGCTTGTATAAATATTTGATGTTTAAACATATTATTAGGGCATTCCGTGATTTTAATGAAATCAGCGTCATCGCTCTCTGCGCTGTGAACTGTATTGGCATCTTCGTCAAACAATTCAATTAAATTAATATCAATTTCGCTATTTGATGCCTCTTAGGCCGTCAGCTATTACATTTTCCTTACCTTTTATATAATTAATTCCGAAATCGAACTCATTTGGCTTGATTTTCCATCGTTGAGTTTTTGCATTAGGTTCTTTTATATTATTAAGGGACGGTGCTCAGTTTTAATTATGAACCTACGACCAAAAAGATAAGGACGGAAGTATTTCGTTGCCCACGCAATGGCTAATAATTCTTTCTCGATTGTGCTGTAGTTTATAAAACGGGCCAAGTAGTTACATTAGCGTGCCTATGAATTGCCTCTCTAGTTTTGCCCACACATTTGTTTTTTATATAGCCAAAAATAATTTTTTTTCAAACTTCTCATATGATAGAAGAATGTTTTTAACTTGATTAATGTAATCAGGTAGCTGGTTCGCATCACTACCATCACAACTTTCTGTATGTTTTATACAAGGTTAGGTAAGGTTATTGTGGTAATTCCCGCAATGGGAACTCACTTAGACATAGTAGAAGTCCATTGTGATACCACCTGTTTTATGAACGGTAACGTGCATCGGAAAAATCAGGAAAGATTAACCTGAGAAACGTTGCGTGCCCCGAATGAAGTCACGCAAATTACCAATCTCTACCCCAGAAAGTTCTTCTGGAGTCCTAAAGAAGTACGAGCCTAGGTACTTGAACCTCAGTCTCGCAAAGGCACGGCAGCTGAGCAGAAAATGAAAAGATAAAACCAATTCATCCTCCTCCATATAGTTGCGGCAGAAAGGGACAGAGACTATTCTCAGCCTAACCGCATGAATACCCAACGGGCAATGCCCAGTCAAAACACCTACGAGGGTCAAAAGTAAGCTTAGTAAGCGACCTCAGCTCCTTTGAGCGTACACGATCCACTCTCGGCCAGAGGGTCCTTGCATTTCTGCATGACGTGGCAATTTCTCAGCGCTCGCTGAGACGACAAAAAGCCCATCTGTCCAGGAGAAGTCCGTAGGCAGCCAAAGGAGCCCCCACCCCCTCCCTGCAAGAAGAAATGACTTCCAGGGTACCCTGCCGAGCGAGCTCATCAGCCATGCAGTTCCCTGCAATATCGCTATGGCCCGGTACCCACATTAGTCGAACGTCGAGATACTCTGAAGCGGCTGCGAGAGAAGTCAGGCACTCCTGACAAGTTTTGATCTCACCATTAGCGATCCTAAGGCCTTAATAACCGCCTGACTATCCGAATAAATGTTAGCCCGTCTAGTGGGCATTACATTGGTGAGTAGCCAATCGGCTGCCTCCTTGATTGCGGCCACCTCTGCCTGAAATACTTTGCAATAGTCCGGAAGCCTAAATTTACGGCTGAGGAAAAGCTCCTCGCAGAAGACAGCCCCCCAAGCTGCGAGCAATCCGTGAAAAAGTTCACCGTCCTACCGCTCCACAAGCTACCCTCCTTCCACTCCTCCCTACGCGGGATGTGAGTGGAGAAGGAGCAATCCCGAGCTGGAGCAGGCAGACAGCAATCTTTTTCTGGAGGAACAAAGTTGAAGCTGGCAAGAATTCTAGAATTCCCAAAGGCCGAGCTGAATCTGTATCCATTGCAATCTAGCTGGGCTGCGACACCGGCTGCTGCAACCCTGCCTGCAATGTCTACAGGTAACACGTTAAGCATAACATTGAGCGCGAGAATGGGTGTGGTTCTAAGCGCCCCACTGATCCCAATGAGCGCGGACCGTTGCACCCGCTCTAGCTGCTTAGCCTTTGATACCCTATCTAGTTAGTTCCACCAGACCACTTCTTCATAAAACATTATAGGCCTTGTTATAGTCTCATAAAGTCAGTAGTTTACCCTGGCAGAGAGGCTCCATCTCTTCCCAATAGCACCCCGACAAGAGTACATCGCAACCGAAGCCTTTTTCACCCTTTCCTCAATATTTGGCCCCCAGGAGAGCTTCCTACCCAGCATCAGACAAAGATACTTGACCCGGTCAGTAAACACCAACGGGACGCCACCTATTGGAGGGGGATGGGCAACCGGTACTTTGTACCTCCTGGAAAATAATACGAGCTCTGTCTGGCTAGGATTTATCGCAAGCCCACACTCTGCAGACCATTTCACGATCAAATTATGGTAACCCTACATGATATCAAAAAGGGTGCTCACAAACTTACCCCTGACAATGAGAGCAACATCGTCAGCATAGACAATAACCGCGCAGCCTTTCCTTTCCAGCTCCTTCAGGACGCCATTGCTAACAACGACCCAAAGGAGTGGTGAGGATTTTCAAAAGAAAAGAAGAGAGGCTGATAGGCCTAAAGTCCTTTGGGGATACAAGAGAGCTCTTGCCCGCCTTGGAGATAAACGTAACCTCACATTCCTCCCAAGTCTGGGAATATAGCCCCTATTTATGCAGCTCGCGTAAATAGGCGCCAACCCACGACACGACACTCGTTCGGACTTCTGAAACTGGGCGGGAAAGATTCCGTCAGGTCCCGGCCACTTGACCGCTTTGAAGGAGCGTATCGCCCAGAGTAAGCGACGCTCTTCCAACAGGTCACGAGGAGGGACATAGATGGAACCCTGTTCCACGCCTGTAATCTCACATAGCTCAGGATTACTGGGGAAATGGGAATCGAAGAGAAGTTTGAGCGACTCCTCGCTGCTCATCGCCAAATTTCCCAAGCCGTCCCTGAGACATCCCAAGGCGACGGGAGCCCTCGCGACCAACCGCCTAAGCCTAGAGGACTCATGGCAGCCTTCAACGTTTTCGCAGAAACTTCTGCGCGAGTCTCGCTCAGCTTTCCTTATTTCGGACTTATATATTCCCAATCCGATCCTATCAAGTTCCCAATCCGAGGGTTTTTTGCTTTTCCTCGCCTCGTTAAAAAGTCGTCTACTCGAAGCCTTATGCTCCGAAATTTCCAAAGTCCACCAATACGGCTTAGATTTTCCTGAAGGCCTCCTCAGCGGATACGAAATATTTATCGCTTTATTACAAGCTATGGTGTATTTATCCACTAAGCTGTCGCTCGAACTCTCCGAAAGGAGTAAATTTCCCTGAAGTTCCTCAGGAAGAAACTCATGCAGCTTCTTACAGTATAGATCCCAATCTATGTTCCGCAGATTCCTATAGGGACAATGTTGGAGACGCGCATCGCCCAAGGAGAATTTAATTTACCTATGATCAGAGAAGGAGTGATCGTTAAGAACTCTCCAGTTCGAGATACGGGATAACAATTCAGACGGAACCAGGGTAAGGTCCAAGACCTCCTCACTTACCGAAGTTACAAACGAAGACGAGTTTTCGTTAAGAATAAAATCGAAGAGAGACTCACCTCTTGCGTTGATATCCGAGCTTCCCCAGCAGGAGTGCCTCGAATTGGCATCGCACCCCACAACGACGCCGGCTTTCCTGCCCTCGCTTCCGACAGAGTTTTCCTCAGCAGCACTGGAGGTGGTTCCACCTCATCATCGTGAGCCACATACGGACATGAGCCAAAGCTCTGCGGCCCGCCCTCGAATCTCACTGTTACTACATCTCCATTGCTGAAATTAGACATAAAGTATGTATTTATTTCACCCCTGACGAGCATACAAGCTCTAGGTTTACCTGCGTTACTGGACACCAGAAGCTTGAACTTCTTCGTCCCGATGACAGAAATACCGTTACTGCTCAGCCACGGCCCTGGATCAGGAATATCTCTGCCCCACCTTGCTCAAGGTGGAGCATCAAATTGGCGGACGCGGCCTTAGAGTGCTGGAGATTGATCTGCAGCATATTCATCCTCAGTACTCTCCTTCAGGCCACCCGCGGCAGCGTCCTCGCTGTCCGAGGCAAGTAGCCTCTCCTCTTACGCCCCATCGAACAGCGTCTCCGCGACCCAGGAGACTCTCCCAGCGCTCTCGGGGTCCTGCCTTACGGAGTTTACCTCCATTCTCATGAAGGCCTCCATAACTTCCACCGCTTCCTCTGGTTCAACTGGAAGGAGGGCGTCACTGCCCCTGCCATCCGATTGGTAGACCTTAAGGGCTACCATCTCGAAGGCATATGATAGGACCGCCTGTTGCTCAGCGAGATGGCCGAGGGACTCCGCGTTAAGCAGAGTCAGCGCTTTCCGATATGGTTCCTCGGACCCCTCAAAACGAACGACCTTCCAATTGTGCGCCGGAAGGTTCGGGTTACAATAACTGAGGATTTCCTGGATATCTCCTTCTGCGGAGGGCTGCGCAGGGAGCCAGACACGAGCTCACGGACGCAAATCCGTCTTATCCACGGCCTCGAGTCTGGCACCCTTCCAAACCTTTCCCAGCAAGGAAACCGCCGCTTTATAAAGCGTGGCCGAGCGCTCGTCAGCGCATGGAATCCTTTTAAAGAGGCCAGAGTGCCAACCCGCACTCTCGCAACGAGGAGGTGGACCAAGATTATCCCTGATCACCTTCATAAAGACGACAAAGATTGCTGCAGCCACACGCCTCCAATCCATCCTAGAGATGGCACCATCTTCCTTACTGCGGTCCACAACAGCCAGGATAATGGAGCCCGCCTGCTTCGCGACTTCGCTGAATGTTTTAGGTGCGACCCCAGTCCTAGGCCGTTTGACTGAAGAGGTCTCCCCTCCTGAGACCGCTGTCTCTTTGAGGCCGAGCTCATCGAAGGCGCACTCGCGCTCTCCCTCCGCACACCTTTGGCCCACTCGAGCGACCTAGCATGCTTCTCATTCATTCTTAATTTTCACTGGGTCCCAACTCAGAGCCGCTATCCAAAGCCCGAACGTGTAGTCGTCCTGAAGAAATGGTCCCACGGTTGTCTATGCCGAAGCAGGAGGCCATGCGAGGGTTGACGCACACCCTTATGAGGTGAACGTTCAGAGCCAGACCAAACGTAAAGACGGGAGTCCCTCAACCGCACCTACGCCACCAACTTAATGACGACGGGAATTGGAACGTACTTTGAGACTTGCCAGATTTTAGCGGGACGGAGACTGCGGTGGCATTAGCCTACCCGCCATTTCTGCTGAGTTTCACATTCAGCATACTAAGGTGATAGAATACCACAACCGCCAGCCCAAAGCAAACAGAGTCAAGAAAAAGTAAACAAAGAGTAGTCCATGGACAAAACAGGGGTCGTTACCGTTCAGGTTAAGGCCGTGAAGGCCGCACGATCATTTAGCGTTACCCAGGATGCACCACGAGGAGGCGACCATGCATTTGTACAAGTTGAAACTAAATTAAACCTGCTTATCTGTAATGCGTCCATAATTTTTTTTTTTCTTTTCGGCCTCTATTGAAATTTTTATGTACGAAAAATTTAAACTTATATGGTTAAAAGTAAAAAGTGGAGGAAAGAAATTAACTTCTTAGTCAAATACAAAAGAAGAAAGTGAAACAAAAAAGTCAGTGCGGCATTGTGCGAGGCCTACGGCCACGCACGGGCTGTCGTGTTATTTCGAGATATCGTAACGTTGAACGTTGAATGACGTTCTATTTGAAAAAGTTCGCTCACAAGCACGACCACTATTGTATTGGTCGTCGCTGAGAATAAGTGAGTAGCAAACATTGAGCAACCAGCTGACATGATACATACATACATAGCTATCACTGGCGTTAATGAATGTGGTCACTGAGCGCTCTGTCAGTATGTATGCATGCATTAAAGCAACTAGTGCAAATTTTATTCTCTACAAGCAAGAGAATAGAAAAGTTCGCTCACAAGCACGACCACTATTGTATTGGTCGTCGCTGAGAATAAGTGAGTATCAAACATTGAGCAACCAGCTGACATTATACATACATACAAAGCTATCACTGGCGTTAATGAATGTGGTCACTGAGCGCTCTGTCAGTATGTATGCATGCATTAAAGCAACTAGTGCAAATTTTATTCTCTACAAGCAAGAGAATAGAAAAGTTCGCTCACAAGCACGACCACTATTATATTGGTCGTCGCTGAGAATAAGTGAGTAGCAAACATTGAGCAAACAGCTGCCCTAGAAATGCCCCCCACCTCACTACACTTCTGTTCCTCACTTTTTTACTTCAGCATACCCGCATCTATCTCTTTACCCTCACTTTTTTTACAAATTTCTCTCTGGTTTCAATTTTGCCTGAAAACCCTACCGTATAGCGTCATTCAACGCTAAAATGTAACCAATTGTGCTAATACTTATTGCTGTTGTTGGTATTGTTGCTTTGTTAGCTGCAGCTTCAGTGCTGGCTACTTCTCCACCTGATGAGCTGTTGCAGTGTAAAAAGCGCAATATTATTTTTGTTGTTGTTCAGCTCCAAGTCCTGCTCCCCATTTTGCATTGTGCACAGAGAAAAAGTAGGTGTTGTTTCGTTTTTTGTTTGCTTTCGTTCATCTGTAATTTTATTGTTGTAAATTTAAATTTAAATCGTTTTTGCGAGAGTTCGTTGTCAATTCACGATTGTTAAGACAGTTGTATTGTTGCTTTATATATTGTATTGCACTCTTATAACTTTGTTGCTCATATTCGAAAAACATTTTTTTTTCGATCTCTTTTCAATATTCTTCAGGTTCTTTTATGTTGTTGCTAGTTTTTTCTCACTAACCTCCATGAAAGTCGTTCATTGAATTTTTTTTCCATGGCTATAAAGTGCATCTGGATGTTCTGTAGTTCGCGTGCTCTGTTCTCGGTCCCATATACCGTTATCTTTAGCAAATTGACCTCAGTCGTTTGCGCATAGATCAAGGTTTACAACAACATATCATTTTTTTGCACAGCAACAACAACGACAGCAAGAAAAAACTATTTCAGTGGAATCTGCAAAAAAAGTTCGTTGTGTAAATACTTTTGACCACCTCTGTATGTCTGACCTATCGGAGATTAGAAACCCTATTTTGGAAGAGTAAAGATTCATTTGATTTTGTTAGTTACTACGGACACTTGTGCTTTTAATTAACTAACACCGACCCCTGATAGGTTACAACATATTTTAAATTTTCAATTGGTTTCGTCGATTTCGCATATTAGTAAAGTGTTTTTATATGTTAAATGGTTTATTTGGGCGAGACGTTTAATTTACTGTTTCGCATACAAAAGGCAACAAAGTAGCGAGTTACACATATTATCTCTTCTCTTTTAATGAACAAGGAAGCTCCAAGTTGCGCTTATGCACACTTGCCTTGCAAATACTTCAAAAGAAATCAAATCAAAAATCAGTGTTTTTTATGTTAAATGGTTTATTTGGTCGAGACGTTTAATTTACTGTTTCGCATACAGAACGGAACAAAGTAGCGAGTTACACGTATTATCTCTTCTCTTTTAATGAACAATGAAACGCCAAGTTGCGCTTATGCACACTTGCCTTGCAAATTCTTCAAAAGAAATCAAATCAAAAATCAAAAGCTCTGTAAAAAAATGCATCGCTGTTGTAAGTTCGTAAACTGTAGCTTTAAATCCCAACTTCATTGAAAACCCCCTATCATTTGCTACTATGTGGTGATGAAATTAAAACTACAGCTGATTTATATTTAATAGCGAAGTATTTTTAAAAGAAAATCTACGGAAGCGGAGGGTAGCAACGTAGAACAATTTGTATTTTAACTTGAATGTGGAGAAGGATCAACGAAAAGTGTAGAGAAGGAAGAAGGTTCGTGTTCAACAGTAAAGGTGGGCATGATACAGCAACCGCAAACAATAAGTCACTCTGTTGTATTTGTATTTCTAAAAATAGTTTCTGAGGATATTCTACAAACTATGCCTGATTGTGGAAAGAGCAACTATGAGGCGTTGATGAATGCAGTAGCGAGTCGTTAAAGGAGCAAGTATATGACACAGATATGACAAATGGAACTACAGAGCAGTTGCCAAAACTGAATGAGATTTTGTAGGAGGTTGCTACGGAGTTAGAGATATTGGCTAATGCAGTCGCACCCGGGAAGTATATCAAAAAAGTTACAATTCGAATTTTCACAAAGGGCATGCGAGATGTGAAATTGTATCACAATTTTTGATGCAGGAAACGGCATCACTTCCATTGAGTGGAGGCTTGAGACTTTCAAAGCGTTCGAATGATGGTGCTGTTAAATGTTTTGATTCCGTAGGTTTGGGTAACGTTGTAGGCAATTACAGCGTAGGATCAAACAGACTTAACAGTTCAATGGGATACTACGCAGAACTGAAGTGGAGAAAGCAATTTACAGGTTCAATCCAACGTTAAACTGAAACACACCAGAATGTCCTATAATCTCCATCTATAATGCCCGAGAAAATTAAAAATGCCGCCGTTGGTGTCTTAGAAGGGGCATGTAATGGATGTGGATATGGGCGATGTTCCCGTTATTATATTATACTTTGATCTAATTTGGTCCAAAATTATGTGGAGAGAACTTGCGGATGGTAACTTGAGAATAAACCCAAAATTCAGGAGAGTAACTTTCACAGCCCCAATTGTCAATTTGACTGCGCTCATATCATGGGGTGGATTTCTTGCCTGATTAAGGTATCAGGATCGCCTTGAATAACACAAGTATGACTTTTAGCAATATGAAGGTGCCACTTGAGTTTGATTACGACGGCAATTACTGCAGTATATGTATGTGTTTGTTTGGAAACCCTTGGCATTTACAAATGAGATGCACATATTCCAAAAAGAGTGTTAATGAGATCACATCACAAATCAAACTGCCTAAAGAACCTTTACCTTAAAAACGCCAGGTCTTTGAAGCCATAATAAATTGCGAAAAGATAACAAAACCGTGTTGAAAATCAAAGGCAAGCAGAGACTGTAACGGAATACTAATTGGCGGTTTCGTCATATAGCTCGATGATTGCCCGAACTTATCCGCCGGTCCGTTAATTCTCCACAATATAGGACGGACAAACAATTATCCTGGATCTCTGAATGGGCTCAACTCTTTCACATTCCAAGTTCCCTTATCCCTACCTGATTAATCAACTAACTCCTACATCCTACTCCTACTCCTACATCTCCTTTATTACAAATTGATTCACATACATATTTCGGCACCAGCTTCGGAGACCTCTACGCCTGAGATTACAATTTTTATTTTTCGCCAATTTCGAACTCGAATATTCTAACATAGTTCTTACGCTCATATAATATAACATATGTACGTAAGCCCTTTTGCGACTCCTAAACTAGGGTCCAGACCTAAAGAAAAGCGTTGTCCTCGAAGCGCCTGCAAATACTTTTCCTCTTAACAGACTATAGAGAAAACAAAAAGGGGAAACTTAGAAAAATAATCGACGACCGTCAGAATGTACTATGAACCCTGGGACGACTTCACTAAAGAGCCTACTAAATCATTTCCGAAGGCTTTACTGCCTTTCTATTATCCCCTGTACGGTGTCAGGCTTACACTGCTGACATATTTTACAGCACCTAACATATTTTGAATTATCTGACTTCATCCATGGCCAATAAAACTTTAGTGAAACCCTGGCGAACGTCGTCCTGACATCCCTACGCTCGGCCAATGGATGATCGTGGCACCGTTATAACACGCCATTTCTTTCATCACGACCTATCACCTTTTCCCACTCATTCGATTCACCGCAGACAGAAGGAAATTTCGACCTAACAAATTTGTAGAAGGAGCTATCTGCTACTCTCTATTCGGGGTACGACAAAGGCATATTACCGATCAAACGAATCTCTAGTTATTCAAGGATCAATAGTAGAAACCTTAGCTACAATCGGCATATTACGGGACAACGTATTAAGGACTATGTGTTCCTTTTCCTTCCAATGAACAATCTCAAAATCATACTGCTGCAACTTTAAACCCCAAAACGCCAATCTACCAGAGCGATCCTTCACCTTGTTCAACCAGACTAATGAATAATGGACCGTAACCACCATAAAACGAGCCTATGGATGTAATTTCTCAGCCGACCACAGGACCGCGATACACTTCATCTCCGTAGTGTAATATTTTTTGTACCCTTATTCAGCGAACAACTCAGATATGACCTATGGCCTTCTCTCCATCTTCAAATGGCTGAGTCAATACTGCACCTATACTGAAATCAAATGCGTATATTTGGATTGGAAAATACCTATCAAAATTTGGGCAGCTCAAGACCGGGGCTGTCACCAGGCGCTCCTTCGCCCATACGGTCTACTTAGGGAGAAGTTCAACTAATCCCGCGAAATCTTTGATAAATCTATGGTACCAGGACTCTGTGACATAGGTAACTATCCATCTCAGTGCACTTATTTAAAACTATATAATCTGTACAAAACCTAAAGAACCCGTCCTTCTTTTTTGATCATAACTACTAGCGACGATTGTTGAGCATGTATTTTAGGTCCTCGTCCATACGCAACCGGCTGCAACGTCCGAAGAAATAATCATTTACGTATATATGAACATGCGTTTATTTAAAATTTTAGCAAGTTTTAATATGTAAAAGGATTTTTACATTTAATGTGAAATATATTAATTAACCAAAGAAAAAATGTCTTACTTGTTGGTATTACTTCCTCGAACTCGTTTTGAAAATGAAGTCGAAAAGCGAGATAAGTTTTGAAAGCAAAAAGTATAAATTTGTTAGACTCTATATATTGCAAAGTGTACATTGTTTAGAAAAAAGAAAACTTATTTTATGGGATTTAGTCAGCTGATCGCACCTGTCCATCTGGTCCCGGAAAAGTTTCCACTACGATTCCTCGATTCCATCCACCACGTCTCTCGTTATCCTCACAGATGAGAACAACATTTCCAACTTTCATAGCTTCTACTCGCTGGCACCATTTTCTTCGGCGCGTAAGTGTAGGAATATAATCAACACCCTTTTCCAAAATGTTTACTTCATCAGGAGCAAGATTTGCCAGAGGTTAAGCGTCTTTGTTGTCTATCGGCAAATAAGTCATTGGTCGCGAATTAACCAGAATTTCAGTCTCCTCCTGTGGCACCCTTGTTTTCAATTAAAAGCAAATCACTCTTTTAACACAGCCCAACAGCTAAATACTCACACAAATGCAGTAAGCCGATCTTTAGGAAGTTGCCCCATATGAGGTGGCCGCAGCTCAAGATTTCTATTTTTGCATACTTGGCAATCGTTTTTAGCCGAACGAACTAAATTACGTAAGTTTGTTATCCCAAACTCCCTTCGAATAGCACAAACAGTTGCCTCGTGGTTTTGGTGTTCATATATTTCGTAATAATGTCTTAGAGTAAGTCTAGATAATGGATGCATATGCGGCAAAATTTCTTCGTCAAGCATTCGTGTAAGTTTAAAAAGCGAACTATTTTTCGGTAGGGTTTACTTGTTTGCTAAATTACGCATCTCATATGAAAAGATGCACTCTTGTACGTATCGACATATCAACTTTTCAGCGCTATTAATATCATGTGTATAACTTTCTTACCTTCTTATAACATCAATTGTCTGATCTTAGCCAGCTAAGAACCGTCTTCGAATTAGACCAAATCGTTATACCCTGAGGCTGAACGTAATGGCCATCTAAAATAGCATCCTTCATTCGAACGCCCAGTACAGCAACTAACAACTTCAATCGCGGCGCCGATAGCATTTTAATAGGGCTACGAAAGCAACACTGATTTAACAAATCTACTCGCCAGTATGCAACGCCTACGAAAATATGTAATTCAATTTTAGCTATTGAGCTACTAAAATGCTAGTGATAGCAATGCGGAATGATCAGACTTCTAGCCGTGCCTGGTTCTTGTACAATCCGTAATAAATATTTTCCGGTATGTCACTTCTCTAATGTGCATTCAAGCGCCATAACATAATTTTCGATCTTATTGTAAAATTTGCTAAACAACCGAAAATATCAAATATTGAGATTCTTACTCTATACCGCAGCTTTCACCCGCCGCCTTTTTACTGTCAACACGTCATCGGGATCTCTCACAAACTTTAGAATAAAGAAATCCTGTTTGAAAGGTCAATTGTTTCGTCCTCTGTATTGAAGCTGCCTACGTAATCGTCCACGTAGTAGCAATCAATTACCATATTGGTGGCTCTCGGATGATTGTTGGTAAACTTTAGTACATTTACATTCTTCACATATTGCGCCGAGCACGGGAAACAAGCAGAACCAAATATCATCGCTTTCATAACGTACACATTGGGATCCTTAGACATATCTCCGTCTCGCGATAAAAAACGTTGGGCATCTTGATCTGCTTCACGTATTTGAATCCAATAAAACATCTCGCGTATGTCCGTGCATACGCCAACGAGACCCTGTCGAAATTTAAACAGTACAGATAATAAAGGTTTCGGTTGATAAGCCTTTGGGACTTTCATCAAATTTGAATTAAAAAAACACCGTTTGTGGACGCAATTTTATTTCCTTTACAAACACAAAAATGTGCAAATACCAAGTGTGAAGTTTAATCTGCGTTACTTCCGACGACATCAATTTTCTGGCATAAGATTTATTCAAATATTCGTTAATCTTATCTTTATACCAACGATCAAACTCACTATCCCTTTTCTTTTTTACTTTAATTGTTTCAGGGCGACGTATCGCCATGCTATAACTCTCGCAGGATTTTATGAAATTAATGCGCCATAGCAAACCAGTTTCACAATCACAACCAATTTGCTTTGTTGACTCTAACAAAATAGCTTCGGCTCTTTTGTCTGCTTCAGACACTACCGGCTAGGGGTTTCATTCCAAAGCTTTTTAAATAGAAATAATCCTTCATTTGATTTTGAATGCTATTAATAGTATCTTGTTCGCAGACAATTGGACAAACAACTCCCTCAGCACTATAATCGTAGGATCCGAATAACACGTATCCCAAGATTGATTTGTGAAGAGAAAAACTATCATCTAAATATATCACTTCTGAGAGGCGAACTAAATTGGTGTTAGGCATGCCTATAAGAATACATCGACGGGCAAATATTTTAGTTAAGCGTTCTTCGGTTGAAGACTGGCCAAATTCAACGTCTGAGGTGGTAATTGTAATTTCATTGTAGTGCGTACATTTCCCATCTGAGAGGTATTTGCGATTTGACCCACAACAGAAATTTCGATACCTAATCGTTGTTCGCTTGTAGCTTTTTCTCCTATCCACCACAATGATAACAAAGTGATGTTATTTTCCTTGTAGGTATTATCGAGTAGAACGAGAATCCAATTTTGGAATTTGTCAAACACCCCCAAAATCTCGACTTCTTAGCCCATATCTTAGCTAATTAACAACCGATTTTCATTCTAAGAACGGTTTAAGATATAAAGACAATCTTCGCGTTTACTCATGGGCAACTTACTAACTAGTTCGTCCATTAAAGAGAGATTCGTTACATGAGAAGCTGCTCCTGTATTTTCCAAGGAAGCGGTTAGGTTACTTTGTGCTGAAGACTGATAGCAGGAAATGCGTGACGTATTAGCATTTTCGTACGTCCGAAATGAAGTTCCAACGTTTATATTACGGAATTTACACTTGATGGGTGAATCAGCAGTGATTCAACGTGCTGTCTGGCTGGCCCTTTCAGATCCTTTTGCAAACGAAATACATTTTCTAAATCTGTGTCCATATAGGCCTCTCCTCCGGCGATCCTTTAAATTCAGGCAGATCCTGTACTTTTCGTGTATACGTATGCATTGAGATTGACTGTGGCGACTGGTTTAACTGCGCACTGGTTGGAACTTGGCTTGAGGGAAATGGTGGATAGAAACCATACAAGTTTGGCGAATTATTGACTGCACCTGTATAAGAGTTATTATGAAAATAATTTATATTAGGGTTTACAGAATGGCTGGGTCTAGCATTCATAACGTCAGCATAGAACACGTAGGCTGGCTGAGCACTTGTGTACGGGGCAGTCAAAATTATGGCGGTTGTAGAAACACTGGGAAAATTTCGACCTCGCTGGCTGAACCCATCTCGATGCTGACTTCGTACGTATCCGTTGAAAGGGTGTCAATTGCTTTCACTAATTTGTTGTTCCGAAGATTATAGCGTTTCATGGATGTCCATGTGTTTTCAATGTGCCTTTGTCTCGGAACAAATATCATTTATGTAAATATGAACATGCGTTTATTTAAAATTTTAGCAAGTTTTAATATGTAAAAGGATTTTTACATTTAATGTGAAATATATTAATTAACCAAAGAAAAAATGTCTTACTTGTTGGTTTTACTTCCTCGAACTCTTTTTGAAAATGAAGTCGAAAGGAGGAAAGCAAAGTATCGCTGCATTCAATTTTGGATTTAACAAAATATGTTTTGAGTGATACTATGCTTATAAAAATTAAAGTATAAATTTGTTAGATTCTATATAATGCAAAGTTTGCATTGAAATATTATAAAAAAAATTTAAATTATGGGATTTAGTCAGCAACACCGGTTAATATCGCTCTAAAAGTTTGCCCAAATATCTTTATATCAAAATACGTACGCCTATCCAAATCATCCGTCACCAGGGAATATGACACCGAATATTTGTACCACCTTTAGTACCTTTAGTGAGTTGGGAGACATCAGGAACTAGGCTGTGTGACATGTGTAATTTGCAAGCGTTGTTCGTTTTTAAGACGATTCACACTAGATATGCAAAAAATTGCTAAAAACTTACTCTTTATTTGTTTTAAATTTTTTAAGTTTCATGTTTGAGTCATATGTATATGTAGCGTAATATTTTATATTATTATAACAAATAGTAAAAATTATAATAAAGGCGTTATGTTGAAAATAATACATTCAAATCTGTTGCAATAACATGGAAACTAGATATATTCGTTTATTCATTTAAATTCGTTTATTTTCCTGCATATTTACCTTAATAAATATTTATTAACAATTAAGTAAAAAAAACTTGTACATATATTGATAGGTGATTCACAGAACTTTTACCAACCGGAGTGGCAATGAATTACATCATTCGGGCTGGAATACTTGCTCCAGCTGCTACCATATGAATAAGAATGCTGCGGAAACCCCTATGCGTGATAAATTGATATTGCCTTCTATAAATTCTGATTTTATTTACATCATGGATACAACATCTGATCCACGCAAGCCTGTTTTATGGAAAACCATAGATGGCAAGGTGCTTGAAAGCCATAACGTTACTGCTCCCCATACAACGCATTGTCTAGCTGATGGTAAAGTCATGATTTCAACACTTGGTGATGCTGATGGCAACGCCAAAGGTGACTTTATTTTATTTGAAAACAAAAACTTCCACTGTCTGGGTACTTGGACCACAGGAGATCTAAAAGCATTGTGTGGTTATGATTTTTGGTACCAACCATATTTTGACGTCATGATATCAACTGAATGGGGAGCTCCTAAAAAATTTAGACGGTATGTTGCTCCATCAATTATATATCACAGCTTAGTTTTACATTTAACCTTCCACTCGTTTTCCCAATCTAAAAAGTTCATTAAGTACATAGGTTTAGCAGATGAAGCCGATTACATTTTTATTTAGCTTCTCAACATTTTTATGGCATTCATTACACTTTCGAAATTTATTATAACTAACACTAGAAGACGACCGAACTTCGGCTTCATCCACCAAAGTTCGGTTCGGTTTGGGTCATAGATAGAGATATACATAATTTCCAGTAATATAGGTCTATTCACACATATCAGTTTCATACCAATATCAGTGAAAAATAAAATATCGTTGCCTTATAACGTTTTCTTTTTTCGAAATAATGTTGCATTTATTCTGTCCCGTGCCAGGGCTTTCAAATTTTCGTATTCTTTTCCCGGCATTTTCCCAGAGATGTTTGTTATTTTTTCATGTTGCACTCTGCCCCGACAAAAGGGCAATATTTTATACCCGATACCAAACTAATTTTAATTGTGTAGTTTGTTTGTTCATACAACAGTGCCGTTGTTATCGTCAGAGCAGCTTCAGTGTTCGTTTCGTGTTTTTTAAATAAGTCGCCAACGATATTTTTGTGTATTTCGCTGACGATATTCCATTGCAAGTCTTGTTTGATATGGAGGAAAAATTCCTCGAGTTTATACGGAATTATCCTCGTATAGACTTTTGCAATAATTGCAAACTCATCATTAGTAAAATAAGTCCTCTCGGATCACTGAACATATCATAACTGAAAGCACCTGACGCCATACTTCGGATGTCTGTGAATTGGTATCGCTGATCGATACGGAACTGATGTACTGAACAAAAAATTTAATTGCATAACGAACACGAATTTAACACTTTTTTCAATGAACATCTGCTGCCAAGAAATTGTGAAACCGTTTAAAACCTTTTGAACCTAATATTTTCTAATAAGAAAATTGCTTTAAGATATCTTTCTGCTCCTCCTTCGAGTGTATTTAACAATAGTTCAGTGTTGTACGTCAGTTGTCACGACACATGAATTTTTCTTTACGTAATGAAGTGAACGAGATGCGATTTAAACTAACACATGCACCTTTTTTAATAGCAATAATAACAACCCACAATTTTTACAGATTGATCATAGTTTATTCATTATTTTAGACCGAGAAAATGTTCGGTTGGGTTCGGCCCTAAAAATCGGGGTTCGGTCGTTTTCTACTAATCACTAATTAACAATATCATTTATAACGTCCAAGCAGAACTGCGTCTGTCAGAAATAGTGTATACTCACTGAACACCTCATTGGAAACAAACTTGTTCTAAGTGGTAATTTTAAATGCACTTGTATCGTAGTTTATTCACAGATTAACACTCCATTGCCAAAAAATAACGAACCCATTACGTTGCGAACGCGCGTCGGCGTTTACCTTAACAAATCTAACATCTGAGAAGCTGTAGTATGAAGAAACTTTTAAGTTAGAGCCCTTTTTAATGCAAATGTTCCACACACGGTTAGTGTGAACTGAAAAAAATCAAGGCAGACCACTAATACCTATTTCCTAGTACGTTCGTATATATCTAATGTACGTCAGAGATTACCATTGAGTGCTCTCAAGCTGTCATCAAGTGAATATATTCAACTCACCATCCGAAAATTAAACGATTTATGCCGAACTTCTCCTCCAGCAGAGTTGTAAAGTGAAGTGAAATATTGAACGCGTAATAAAGTTAAGATGTAGAAATTATTTCAGAGTTTTATTTTACAATGTAGCGATCGAAGCCAAAAAAATTTGTAAGCAAGCGATAACTTAGGTAAGTGTGGCTGTGGAGTGAAATTCCTTATCAGGAAATTCTAAAAATGGCAAAGTTGAATGAACTGAAGATTCCGCAACTCACGAAGGAGTTTGAACAGCGAGTTATTGCGAACACCAGAAACTAGTTGGAATTCCAATAACGGTTACGAGAATCTACGGAAGCGGAAGAGCATCTTATATCAACAAAAATTTAAGGGGTTATATACAAAGTTGAGGTGAAAAAGTGAGCTAAGTTCGTGATTTTTTTTAAAGGTTTTTTGCAAATTTTATTCAATAAAGCGAAAAACAGTTTGTTGGTAGTATTATTGAAGAAAAAAAAACAAGTTAAATTTCAAAAAAATATTTAAAATTTTCCGAGTTAGAGCCCATCTCCCGAAGCGTGTTTTTTCTGTAGAGCCTTGCCGTTCACACTCTCCAAGCCGAACCGCTCAACTGAAATCAAAAAGGTACTATAATTATTGAAGAGAAATGTATTCTTGTGTACTTGAACGAACCGACAGAGGTATCAAACATTTCATTGCAGATTAAATCACATCATCGCATGATGAACAATTTACACAATTTTGGGAGAACCCGTCAGGATTTCAGAGACGGCATACGAGATGTGTATACGAAACGGGCTACACGCTTTGATACAAGAAACCTGCCCATAACGCTCATCCAGTTAAGATAGAAAAACCGGACTAGACGAATTAAATAATTGAGGCATTCAAAGGATTACAGAAGAAGACTTGTCTCAAGCTCTTCGCACACGCATATTTCGCCTCTCTCTTCTTTCAGCGAACAATACGCCTTCCTTTCTCAACTCCCGGTAGCGTTCTCATACAGCTCGAGTTGCTCCCGATCGCAGCGTGGCCGTGTAGGCAACATCTTTAGTTTCCGTAGCGGGGTTGCGGAAAGCCAATGACTTCCTCAGCAGCGGTACGTAGTGATAGAGATATGTGCCCCAATGCTCGCGAAGTCCAGTTTTTTGTGGAGTGCTCTTAGCAAGCAGGTGTGAGAGTCGAGTAGCGAAGTTAGTAGCTGTCTATTGCGATTGCGCTTTGCGATTGCGCTTTGCGTCGTCGAGATATTCCTGAGTATTTAGAGGCACGTTTTTTGCTTCGCACAGGGGTATGGCCGCCGTAGACGAGTGTGTAGCGTGTGCGCGCTTCAAGTGACATCAAAAATTATAGAAAAGTCTTTTTCTAATAGCGGTCGCCCCTGGCAGGCAATGGCAAACCTCCGAGTGTATTTCTGTCATGAGAAAACTTCTCACAAAAAAACATTTGTCGTTAAAAGTCAACGTAAAACTGTAGGTCCCTCAATTTGTATTACAACATCAAGACGCACACCACAAATTGTAGGAGAAGTTCGGCCAAAATCGCTTAAGTGGTTATAGCGCCAATTAAGTAAGTAAGTAAGTAGAGGCGCATGGGCATCTTGGCTGCGACAAGATAATGGTCCGATGCGATATTCGTCTAATATACTGGAAATATTTCTTCCGATTCAGTCTCAGTCCATTAGCGGTGGTTTCATCACCCACCCTGGTATTCACCTAGCACGATTTTGATACCGTGATGGGGACAGCAACCATATGCACACTCAGGGTTTCAGGGTTCATTCAGTTTTATGGTTAAATGTATTTTTATTAACTTATATATATGTTAATTAAAGTACTATTGTTTATTACATTGTAGTTAAATTAAGTATAGGGTAACTTTGCAATTTATGCTTTAACGAGTATTGATTATTTGGTGGCTGACGACCTAAACTTCACGACCCGTAGCTATCAACAGTATTCTTTGAAAGAATTTGAGGTGAACGCAGCACCGCGGTCTGATATAATACCGAAGCTTGGCACTGCAATCTATTTATAACATGGTCCGCTTCAGTGGTCCTGGTTAGTTAAAACCAAACAAATTTTGAGAAAGCATCTACAACGACAAATAGATAGGCGTATGACTTGTCGGTCTGCTCCATCGGGCCTACATGATCCACATGGTAAGTACCCAAAGGTCTGTCCTCTTTATCTATTGCCTTAAGAAACCCCTCTTTTTTACCATCCTTACTTTCCCTAATAATGCATTCTACACAACCTCGGATTACACTGATTGCTTTAGCATTGAGTTGAGGAATATAAAAAGATTTTTCTACTGCGTCCTTTGTTTTATTGATAGAAAAGTGACCCTGCCTGTCCGCCATCTTAATTATTTCATCCTTTATAGTTAACGGAACAACTATCAGCTCGTTGACTAGGTCTTTGTGAATGATGTCAGGCTTAAGATAAAAGTCTTCGTAGCTGTTTTTCTCTAGTACCACACATACCGCTTTTATATAGTTATCTCCCCGCTGAGCCTGTTTCAATCCATGTATTGCTGAGGCTTCTAGCATCAGACATAATACCCTACTAAAAGCGTCTACTGTGTTTCATCTTTGATCAGCTACGATGCTCAATCTGGTAGTCGTAATCCTGAAGGAACATAACCCAACGAGATACTCTTACCGGAACATCCCGTTTCTGCATTGTCACCGTAAAAGCGTTACAATCTGAGACGATCTTAAATTTTAGTCCCAACAGATAAACTCGCCATTTCTTCAGTGCTTCTACACTTCATGCTCATATGAATGGTATCTTCCCTCAGACGGTTTGCCCTTCCTACTCATATTTTGTAAAGGATGAAATTCCTGATCATCTCTGTCTTTTTGCAACAGTACGGCTCCGAACATTTGGCAAAAAAAAGTGTTATTGTACCATTTTCTACTATATATCCCAAGAAATCCACTTTTTGTACGAGAATTCTGCATTTACTCCATTTTATTTTCATATTATATTCCGATGCCCTACTAAAACCACGTTGAAGCTTTGTGTACCTTCTCTTATATCCTTAGAGGGAATAATAAGGTCATCTATGTATGCTACAACTGTCCCGTCCTGCATCATGTCTCTCAAAATAGCAAATATAAATCGCGAAAATGCAGCCGGAGAATTTGAAATTCCGAACGGTACAAAACAAAATTGAAATTGATCGTTTGACGTTACATAAGTTGTATACTTATTTGAGCTATTCTCAACAGGTACATGAAAAATCCATTTACTAAATCAGATGTCGTGAAAATATGAGCTGCCTGAAGTGTGTCGATCACATCATCCATCAACGGCACTGAAAAATTGTCGCGCACAATCTTAGCATTTAAACGTCTGCAATCGCAACAGAGTCGTTTACCACCATCCTTCTTGGATGCACCTAATATGGGCGATGCATATTCAGATATACTACGCTGAATAATTCCTTCTTCTAGCCATCTAGAAACCTGCTCATCTACAAACTTTTTGTCAGCATACGTCATACGCTTTGGCCTTTCAAAAACTGGGATATCATCGCTCAGCAAAATTTTCACTTAAATTGGGGATACCCGCAATTCCGTCGGTTTATAATTGGTAATTAACTACTTTACCCTATTATTATCAAATGCCAAATCCAAATGCCATAAGTCTACCTCTGGTTCCATAGTCTTACCTTCTTCTTGTATTAAACAAAAATCTTCTACGACTGTAACTAGTTTCTCCAACACAATATTACTCTGTGTGCCCGCGCTCGTTTTATTTTTACACGTCTTTAATTTAAATTCTACTAAATCTTCCTCCTTCTCTTCACTTCTACGACTGAAACTGGTTTCTCCAACACAATATTGCTCTGTGTGCCAGCGCTCGTTTTATTTTGACACGTCTTTAATTTAAATTCTACTAAATCTTCCGAAACAATCAGGTCTACTTGCTTTAGAATACTATTACAGCCGATTGCGCATAGTACATATCTCGTTCGCTCACGGCGTGGAAAGTAACGTCATGTTTCAATTTATCAACAAGAACCTGAATGGTGAAACTATCAAAAGTATTAAGCACATTACCGCTAATACCTCGTAAAAGACGCTTGTCGCCATTCAATTTTATATCTCCGTCTAGCATCAATAAAGTGTCATATCGTATTAAACAAAGGTCTCAACCAGTGTCAATTAATGCTGCAAAAAAACGCTATTGCAATTCAAGTCTTTAAAAATACATCTTCCTATTTCCTTAACTTCCGCTATCAACTCATTCGTTGTTATATTTCCGCGACCTTTCCCCATTTTTATTGGAAATTTGTTACCTGCACAATCGGTTACGCGTTGTCCAGGTTGCCCACACTTGAAACATTTAAATTGTACCTGTTTACAATCTTTTGATACATGATAACTATTACCGCACTTAAAACATCGCTTGGTTTGATCCGTCTGCGTCTTGATTCGACGAAACAACAGCTTTAACAGTCGACTGATTTGAGTTCCAAATAGTTACTTATTGACGCCCAACCCTCACTTTCTCATATACCCGTATTTGTTATTTTAGTTCAGCTGATGTTTTCCCTTGATAAAAGATACATTTGTGTTTTCTCGAATCAGGAGTGCCCTCTATGAAATATTCAATTAAACTCAAATCATCTTGCTCAATTGGTTTGCCTAATTTCATGAGGCTATAAAGGTATTCTCTAAAGTCCTCATTTTGACGTTTTCTACGATTTCATAACATTTGATATACCTCAATTGCTGATACCACAGTACCGGATTCAGACTGTATTGCCTGTGCTAACGTTCCCCAATTAGTAACACGCCGCTGGCTGCGTATAAATATTTTTGCTGCCCCTTTAAGTAATTGTTTCGCGTATATAAATTTCTGTAATGCATTGCAACGAACTGCTTCTGCATTTTCAAGAAAGTTCGCTAACCACTCTTCGACCGACGGACAACCCGAACCACTAAAGGAAGTTAAGGACTCCTGGATATCGCGTAAAGTAAATGGAGTGTGACTGTATGCTTGGCGTTGGATTTGACTTGGTGGCAATGAACCAACGTCGTCTTATTCAGAGTCCTTATTGCCGTCATCATCATCATCAACTTCAACAGTTAGACCGAAATGTTCAAGAAGTCTATCTCGTAATGTGATATTTCGTCCTGTAACCGCGAGCCCTAACTCATTAAATTTTTCCTGGAGCCCATTGACTGTCAACTTTAAAATTTCGCTTCGATCCATTCTATATCAGTCGTCACCCAACCAATTACAAACAATTATATAGTCATATAGTCATATACATATATACGCGCACTCTGTAACAACACACATTTGTACTTATATATATCGTCACACTCTTTAACAACACACATTGGTATATATCGTATGAGTGTGACTCTCTCCACCAATTATCATTTTTAGTCTTGGAATGTACGTAGAAGTGAGCACAACTCAAATAAAGAGATTGACAAGCGAAAGCTATAGTGTTGCTTATTTTCTAAAGGAACCGACTGATTGGTATAAAGTTGCATCAGGAGTGTGCAACTCAACAAAAAGGAACCTCTCAATTGACCATTCTGTCCGTCGAAGATCCAGCATAGCAGAAATAGGAAAAGATCCAAAGAGTATTAAATTTATGCGTATATGCAGGTGTAGGTATGTATCGCCCATATTCTGGCGTTACTGAGTGATTACTTGTTTCTAGTTTTACTCTGCTAAGGGAGTCAAACTAATTTATTAATATTACGACTCGTTGGTGTATTTCCAAACAAGAAGTTATTACACTTAAAGGTATCTACTATTAGAATTGACAAAATTTAGTATTATACTATTATTTTTTACTTATAAAACAAAAAGTGCATACAAAATGAATGTATCAGAATTTAATTTAGCGTTAAGTTGTAATAAAATCTGTAAACGAATTTGATGGATCTGATAAGAATCAATTACCAGATTTCATTGAACAAATTGATAATCTTTGGTCAAATTTCTCGACAGAGTCATGGAACAGATTAAAAGAAATATTGATTAAACATTTTGGTGAGAAAGAAAACAGTGACGAGCTCATGGATATGTTAAAACTATGTAGAGTTGAGTCGACAATAGAACAATATTACGATAAAAATAACGAAATTACTATCAGACTACATAATCGTATACTAACACAAGGTGACAATACATACAGCACAACGGAAGTTAATCGCATAGCACTCCGTGTCTTCAAAGACAACTTACCCGAACCTACCAAAACTATGATTTTCGCAAGAAATCCAGGCAACTTAGATGATGCATATAAAATTATTGAGGAAGCTCGACATCAAACCTACACACTGTACGGCCCATTAAGAAAAAATAAATATAATATGCCCAATGTCAGATACAACTTTAGTATTGACAAAAAAAATCATAATCAACAATTTTCACTTGAAACTCAAGGCCAAGAAACTATTAGTGATCAATCTGGCAATTCGATTCAAAACTTAAAAGAAAATTTCGCAAAGTAAAACGGAAATGACAAAAGCAATAAATATAACGCGGGTAGTAGTTCGCGAATGTCATTTAACACAACAAGATTTTCGCCATCAGGGCAAAGTAAAAGGAGTTCGCAACCAATGGGCATCGGTCAGTCTAATGCAAATTTTCATTTAGAAGAGCAAGACACCCACCCTATATAAAAATTAAAACCAAAGCTAGAAACCTTTTCTTTATTATTGATACTGGACCAGAGTTTAGCATCATTAACGAAAATATTTGCCACCCAAGATGGAAACAAGAGGTTTCCATTAACATTAAAGCCATGGGCAGCATAGTCAATGTAAGCAAATTATGTAGGTTTCCCTCATTTAAACAGTTTAAGCTAGAGAATTATTACTGCGAGTTCTTGGAATACAACTTTCATAATGATTTTGACGGATTGATAGGAGGGAATATACTAAATGACCTAAACGCAGTAATAGATTACGCGCAAAGAAAAATTAAAATTAATAACGTTGTACTAGAAATGTTTATGCAAGAGTCTCAACAAATAAAGTCAACTAATTGAAATTTAATACGAACGGATCACCTTGATTCTAAGTCGAAAAATTTAGTAAATTTAGTGGCTGAAAAATTCGTAGACATTTTTTATAAAGAAGGTGATGATTTGACATTCACGAGCGAAGTTAAACACAAAATACAACTAAAACCGATATCCCGATTTACTCAAAGATCTATAGATACCCTAAATCACTGGAAGGAGAAATAAATAGACAGATTAGTGACATGCTTAAACAGGGAATAATTCGGCATTCCAACAGACCCTATAATAGTCCGTTATGGGTCGTTCAGAAGAAAATGGACTCTTCCAATAAGCAAAAATGGCGTCTAGTTTTGGATTATCGAAAATTAAATAACGGAACTGTTGAAGATCGTTTTCCAATTCCGATCATAGACGAAATTTTTGATAAGCTAGGTGGATGTAAATAATTTTCAACACTAGATCTGGCCAAAGGCTATTATCAAATAGAAATGAACGAAGACGATATTCATAAGATCACATTTTCGACAGCTGATGGCCATTTTGAATTTATGAGGATGCCATTTGGACTTCGGAATGCGCCTTCTACGTTCCAGAGGCTTATAAACAACCTTCTCAGCCCCTATATTGGTCGCATTTGCTTAGTTTATATGGACGATATTCTAATTTTTTCAAAAAATATTGAAGAACATGTTGAGCATCTTACCACGATTTTAAGCGTTCTTAGGAAAGCAAATCTAAAACTTCAACTTGACAAATGCGAATTTGCTAAAAGCGAAGTAGATATTTTAGGGCACGTCATAAACGCTGAAGGACTGAAACCGAACTCGAAAAAAGTGGAGGTAATTGACAGAAAAAAACTACCTAAAAACCAAAAACAAATTAAAAGCTTTTTAGGCATGACAAGTTATCTAAGGCGCTACATTAGAGATTACTCCAAAATTGCAACAAATTTAATAAAATATCTGAAAAATATACAAGGGTAGACGTTAATGACGCGGAGTACATAGAAGCATTTCAAAAATTAAAAGAACTTAGTAAAAACGATCCAATAGTGGTATATCCCAATTTCGATAAACAGTTTACCCTAGTTACGGATGCTAGTAACTATGTATTCGGAGCAGTCCTCATACAAAGTGATAGAGTTAATTGCTATGCAAGCCGTACACTGAAAGATCACGAACTTAATTACAACACCATCGAAAAAGAGCTCTTAGCGATTGTCTGGGCCACAAAACATTATACTACTTATATGGAAGACAATTTTTGATTAAAACCGATCACCCCCCATTAATTTGGCTGAATAACCTAAAAGAACCGAATTTAAAACTGCAAAGGTGGAAAATTCAGTTGAACGAATTTGATTTTGATTTAATGTTCATAAAAGGTAAAGAAAACGTTCTAGCTGACGGACTTAGCAGAATCGTAGAAAGTAGTACAGATGATAACGATACAACAGATACGGACAGAAGTATACGTATTGAGAACTCGGGCATATTTATGTTAGAAGTTTATAATACTATAGAAAAGGAGACATATAGTTTAAAGGAAGAATTTGACTTATCAGAAGATTTAATTCAATTACTTACAAGTCAGTCAGGCGACCTAGAAACCATTCATCAAAAAATATTTTGAAATTCATGCAAGAAACATTACCAGAAAAAGGTCTAGTTGTAGTTTTTTGCGAAAATATAAAATTACATCTTAAGTTTCAAGAATGCTATAAAAAATACTTTGCTAATAATAAAAGATTAAAAGTACTAAAACTATGCATATTTTTAGCAGATGTTACTGATAAGGAAATAATTTTAAAAATTATTGAAAAAGAACACTTAAATAATAATCACAGGGGTATAAATGAAAACTTTCTAGAAATAAAAAAAAAAAATACTATTATCCGAATCTACAGAAGGAAATCCAAAAATATATAAATAATTGTAAAGTTTGCACCCTTGCCAAATATGATCGTAATCCTGTTAAATACAATTTAAACATTACTGATACACCTACAGAACATAACGAAATGATTCATATGGGTATTTGGTATCCACAAAGAAATGTTATGTATCTTAGCACTATTGATAAACTAACTAAATACGCTACCGTACATTATTTAAAAGATCGCTCATGGACATCATTGTTAAAAGCATTAAAAGAGAGGATACAACATCTAGGCAAGCCAAAGGCAATAACTGCAGATAACGAATTTGACATAGTAACTATTAAACAATTTCAGGCAGATAACGAAATACATTTCCACCTAACAACACCATATAAAAAACTGGTAACTCAGACGTTGAAAGGCTACATTTAACATTGAATGAACACAAGAGAAATTTTAATGCTGATACAAAAAACGATGAATCCATTCACACCAAAGTATTCAAAGCAATAGTCCATTACAATAACACAATCCATACAAGTACACAAATTAAACCAATAGATTTTTTAAATAATACACTTAGCAATGAAGAGCTACTAAAATTAACAGAATTGTTAAAGTTAAATAAACAAAAACAACATAAAAAGGAAAATGATGTTGACAAGATTGACTTCACAAATGATTGCGTGAAAAACTTTAAAGTTGGCAAGTCAAATCCGAAATATAGACTAATTGAAAACTACAAACAAGAAGGAAATTATGTAGTGTCAAAAGATAATACCTCAAAGAAGATATACAAAGATCAAGTAAAAAGAAAATGTAAATATCAAAAGGAAAAAAAGATCTGAAAATTCTATATGAGCCTTGGTTATTCTTTCAACAATTATTGTTGAAACTTGCGATGGGGGAGTCATATAGTCATATACATATATACGCACAATCTGTAACAACACACATTTGTACTTATAAATATCGTCACCCTCTTTAACAACACACATTGGTACATATATATCGTATGAGCGTGACTTTCTCCACCAATTATCATTTTTAGTCTTGGAATGTACGTAGAAGTGAGCACAACTCAAATAAAGAGATTGACAAGCGAAAGCCATTGTGTAGCTAATTTCCTAAGGAACCGACTGATCGGCATAAAATTGCATCAGAAGTGTGCAACTCAACAAAAAGGAACCTCTATTGGGCACCTACTATTACTGTGTATAAAATTGCATTAAGAACGTGAAACACAACAAACAAGGAACCATAATTTGGTTCATTGTGTTACTATATACGAACACTGTAACACAGTTATATTAAAATTATACAGTTTAATATATGAAACATAATTATCAGCGATGTTTATGAAACAAATCTCTTATATAGTATTAAGTAATTATCACAACGTGAATATTCCGAATGAAATTTTACATCAAAACTTCAAAATTCGTCATCTTAAACTATGCTTCGTATTTATGTCAGCAATAGTTATGAAAGAAAGTATTTTAGTATTTCGCAAAATATTATCTTTAGAAATTAATTCTACAGCAACACTTGAATATTCGTCAGCTTAACTTATGCTTCGTATGCATTCTAAAATGTACACGTACATATGTATGTAAAAAAAATTCTTAATCACCATCAACTTCATAATTCACCTTAATCGTAAAAGCTTTTCGTACAAATATTTCACCACATTTTATTCGTGGGTTGCAAGTGCATCGATATAAAACAAAGTTCGCTAATTATAAGAATGACATGTAAACGCAAAAGAAAAAAATGTTCGACGTAGTTTCTGTTACAAATTCAAATGTAATCTCTCTTTACTTTTCTACTTTATTTTCTAATATTTTACTTGTGCTCATCTGCTTTCTCCTTCTCCAACTACATTGCTTCGCTCAGCGATTCTTCGGGAAAACTTCTCGCTATTTAATGACGCTGACTGCAACAACTACTCGCAACAAATTTGATTTAACGGCTTCGGACGAGCCTTGCCCCAAAGATACTGTACACTTCTGCTACAAAAGCTCGATATATAAGGCTTGCGCTATTCGACCACCGCCACGCAAGATCACTTCCACATCAAAATCCATTGTGATTTTCGGCCACTGCCACACAAATACGATACACAGGCATTGTCCGATTCGGTTACCGCCTCGCAAGAGCACTGACAACAACAACTTTGGTATTTGTGGCCACTGCCATAGAAATAATTCGCAGAACTTGCGTTATTCGGTCACTGCCACACAAAATTTCAAACAATAGATATTTGGCGAGTCAAAACTAGTTTAAATTTTTCACGGACTTATCACCAATATGCAAGTCAGAACATGTCGCAAGTACGTATCCACATTTGACACCAATTTGTAGGAATTTGTCCTATTCAATTAGCACAGCACATTCAGTTTTACGGTTAAATGTATATTTATTAACTTATATGTATGTATGTTTATTGAAGTACTATTGTATATTACATTGTAGCTAAATTAAGTATAGGGAAACTTTGCAATTTTTACTTTAACGAGTATCGATTATTTGGTGGCTGACGACCTAAACTTCACGACGGTTTTTACTAAACTGTCGTTCGTCTTCGTTGTCGGCGTCTTTCTCTTTGTCATGTCGTTCAGTTCGGTCAGTCTGTCAGGGATGTAATTAATAGTAGGTTATCAGTACACTGCGGTGTTCCCATCCTACATTTATACTGCGAGCCGCTGGCTCAAAGACAGACGCCCGCTTGCAGCCACACCTACGTGTGAACCGACGCTGCTGACTTTAATGGCCCCTTAAAACGAGTATGTCGGAGTAGTTCCACTAAAGTTCCCTCTCTTTCTGCCGTGACCTATGGCTCTACATGGGTTGCTCACGTTGCCCAGAGTGCACAAACGAGGACGTAAGAATCGGGATTGAGTACAGTCACTCAACTGTAACTTCATACCCAGAAGATCGACCATACCCGATTGCACTCCAATTAAAATAGTAAAATACTGAAATATTAAAAGCATAATAATTTTTGCCGACTTACAAATATGCACTAATAAAATGTTTACTTTAATTCAAGGTTTTTCATTGTTATTTCCTTTCCGATTTTTACGCTTGTCTAATTCAAAAAATCTTTTAAAAATAATTACTTATAATAAATATTATAATTATAACTTACAAGTTTGCTTCCAAGTTAATATTTCACTTGGTACCTTATGTATATTTCGTTTTCCTGTAGGTGTGAAATGATATGCGATCCACATATATATGTATATTACATACTTGTTTATTTGTCTTTTCAAAAAAAATATTCACGGGAAACTTAATCAAGTAGCTATTAAAATTAAATAATTTAATTGTATTCGGCGGTGCAGTTGGTTGCGAAGACAACACAATATTCTGTACGTTTTCAGTATTATTATTACTTAATTGGCGCTATAACCGCATTGGCGATTTGGCCGAATTTCTCCTACAATTTGTGGTGTGCGTCTTGATGTTGTAACTCAAATTGAGGGGCCAACAGTTTTACGCCGACTCCGAACGGCGAATGATCTTTTGTGAGAAGTTATTTCATGACAGAAATACATTCGGAGGTTTGCCATTGCCTGCCGAGGGGCGACCACTATTAGAAAAAACTTTTCTATAATTGTTGATGTTACTTGCCTCGGCCAGGATTTGAACCTGAATGAAGCGCACACACGCTACACACTCGGCTACGGCGGCCGCGTATTTGCATACATAAACAGATATTTTTATACATATACCATATAGTACACTGTAGTGTACATATATACTTCTATACAGTGGCGCTCACAGGGAAATGTTTTGGAGGGGGCTTTACGCTAACCTCAGTTGGAAAAGGGAATTAATTTAAAGATAGTATTACAGTTTTATGATTTTGGTATGGGTTTGAACCCCAAACCACCCCCTTGAGTGCACCATTGCTTACATATATACTTATGAACAAATTTTTTTGGTGTTGTATGTAGTTTCAGCTACTTCTAAATACATATTCGGCGCCAACCCAGGTGCAGCTGCGGTGCATGGTGTGATTTGATTATAATTTTTGGACGACAGACGCTCTTTTATTAATAATAGCGTAGGCAAGGTTGAATTTATGCTTATGCAAATATATGTATATGCATTGATGTATATGTTTATAAGTATTGATGTGCACTTGATGATATTTTAGTTATTTAAATATGTACTTATTTATGTAGTGTACATACACTACACTATACTAGTATATGTATGCAAATATCTATCTATATATGAAAATGCCTACATATTCATGTAGATATGTGTGTATAATAGTGCAAGAGTTTGGAAAAATCTAAATCAACC
Source organism: Anomoia purmunda (assembly GCA_951828415.1). Lineage (NCBI taxonomy): Eukaryota > Metazoa > Arthropoda > Insecta > Diptera > Tephritidae > Anomoia > Anomoia purmunda. The sequence goes on from OX639993.1 coordinate 92,511,748, forward strand.
CTCAAAAATTTTAAGAGAAAGGGAATAGCCAGGTCTCGAACTCGGGAGCAAAATGAAAACGTACAGAACATTGTGTCGTCTTCTCAAATAACTGCACCACAGAATACAATTAAATTCTTTAATCTTCATTGCAACTTGACTAAGTTTCCAGTCAATATTTTATTTACCAAGACAAAGTTTTGATACAAATATACAAATATGTAATATTTGTAAATCGCATATTATTTCACATCTACAGAAAAATTAAATATGCACAAGATACCAAGTGAAATATCAAATTGGAAGCAAACTCATAAGTTATAGTTATAATATAATAATATTATTTTTAAAAGATTTTTTGAGTTAAGCAAGCGTAAAAAACTGAAATGAAATAACAATAAAAATTCTTGATATAACGTAAACATTTCATTAAATTAATGCTTTTAATATTTCACTAACTTATTTTGTTAAAACATTAGCAATTCAAACATGATAAAATGTGTAATTCAATCAGCAAAACATCAAAGTAGTAAGTTATTTTTGACATGCGTATAACATATAACCAAAATTAGGCCATTCTTATCATGTATATATTTAAGTAAATCAAGCTTTCCATCCAAGGGGGACAGTTAATTATTTGGAATTAATTAAGTAATATATTCATTTCTTGGAGGAAGGAGCCGTGTGTAGAAGTCCAGGCAAATGGCGAAAGTCTCTGGTTGCCATTCACCTGGGAGTGGCCAGAATGATTATTCTGCATGCGGTTCAATCAGCTCATAACTTCCGGGTGATTGCACCCAAGTGTCCTCTGGGTAACTCCCGAAAATCCGTTTAGAAGTGAGGTTAAGTAAAAAGGCGAATCTGGTGAGTCCCAGCAATCATCTGACTTGGAGCAGGTACCCACCACTTAAAACAGCTTCCAATGAAAAATTTCAACAAGCCTTGGCAAATGTTTTAAGGACTATGATCTGAGGTATGCATCTCGAACGTTCGGACCCTTAGGTTCTTTTGCCCGGCTAGTGGATGTCCATCACCGTCAACTATGAAATTCGAGGGACGACGCAAGGAATGAAGAGGATCATAACTTGCGACGTCTACTAAAGTTGCGATGTAAGGGAATGCAAGGTGGGAAGGGAAGGGATCTTTGGTCCTACAGTAGGTGAATTTAGCCTACACGACGAAACATCTACTAACGGACTGAGGCTGATCGCAGGGGCCCGAAACATGGCACTATGTAGTATCAAATTCAAGCATATTCATGGAAAAACGTGGAAACAAATTGATCATGTTGTGGTAGACGGACGCCATTCTTCCAGTGTCTGAGTCGCGCGCACTATTCGAGGAGCTAACATCGATGCAGGCGCTGTGACACAAGGAAAGCTTGACGTCCAGAAGCTGCAATCACAGCAGATAGCTGACCGTTTCCCACTCGACTTGCACTCCAGCTCACTGAGAGTAAAATTCAACAAAGAGAGATCTGCGCGCAATGGTACCACAAGGAAAGTTCGAAGTCCAAAAGCTGCAATCCCAACAGATAGCTGTCCGATTCGGCATTCGACTTGCACTCCAGCTCTGTGCTGGTGCTTGTTTAGTGTTCAACAAAGAGATATCTGCGCGCAATGGGACCATATTTCTCGCTCATTACGTACCTCCGCTGAATAAGTAATTGGTTTTCAACGAGCTCGAAAGAACGACTGGTACGATTAGGAATGTCGCGCCACAATGGAAGAGAAAGTTGGTAGTGGCGCAGGACACATCGAAGATGATGAACCCGAATCTCCAATCAATGAAGACGGCTGCGAAGTACCGTTACCCGACGTGGACGAACCTCGATGGCGTGGCTAAAGAACAATAAAGAAATATAAGCCCGCTGTTGCTGACGGTCTGCCATCAGAGATATTCAAGTGCGGCAGCAAGAGGCTGGTAAAGTGCATTCATTGCATTATGGTTGATATTAAGAATTTTCTATAAACTTGATAATATTACATTGGCAAACCCGCAGTAGAAACACTTCAGATTGGAAAATGTCAATTACTTTTGATGTTAGAAACATAAAATGCTGTAAAATGTAGTGTAATGATTTAACGCTTATAATTTGTGTTTGATGTGGCGATTCTGGAATATGTGAAGTTTTATTAAGCATTTCACAAGTATGTTCCAGGTTCAGATCACAGCTGGACGAAAGTGTTGATATATTTTCCGACTTTCTTATTACATTTTTTTGTTTTAATGTTGTTCTGCATTTATTATTAGTCTAACCTGCATATGTTATGACAAAAAATAAAGTACACACATATACATATGTGCATACATACTATCAATTATAAAAATTAACTAATTAAAAAAAACAATAAGTTCATAAATACGTTGAAGCCTTTATTTCGTTCTGAATCACAACAAAATCCTACTGTCTTAAACTTTTCTTTTTATTCTTATCTTCATTCGCTTGCATATTTATTAACCTACACTTTTTGAGGCATATGACACTATCATTTAACTGATGATTCAAATATGAATCGTGATTAGACCAGTACTAAGAAACAAAGGTTATAATTTCTGATCAACCAAAATTATTAAAAAATTCTATATCACCTCCTCCACCCCCGAGAGTAGAGCTGCTCCAAACGTTACCGACAATAAATGTACATACATACGTATGTAGTCATATATAAACTAATAATTATTATTGCAGAAAATCAATGACTGTTTCGTAAATTCTATTGTACCAATTGTGCCACTGCAATTAAAATACATATAGGAATTCGCCTATCATCTAGAAGTGAGAGCGGTATGCGCAATCTACGCAAATAGGAACGTAGCGGGAAGAAACGGTCAAAAAAGTTCACAGTGCCTTTGGAAATGTGATGGGAGAATTACTGAAACCTACAGTGATCGCTCCGGGCTATATTACTAGTCATGGTACCAGTATACTTCTTGCACGTACATGTCAGAAAGTGTGTATAAAACATTTGCGCGGTTTCAGTGGAATAGCCAGGTGAAGACATATCGATAATGCTGAGAAAAACATTTGAATACCTGAACCAAGATATTCGATTTGACAATGCTTTAAGCCGTCATCAGAAAAGTTCTTCAGACAAGTTTACTCCATTTCGGGAAATATTTGGCAAATAGTCCGTACTTATGGCTGATTACTATTAGCAATTACTTGGTGTAAATTGTAAAATGTCGGATGAAAAAAATTGTCAGAAATTATTCAGTATTTTAACAAAACAAAGGGTCACTCACGGTCCATGCAATTTATACACTTTGTTTTCACGATACTGCGACTTTTTTTGCGAGAGTTTGGAATGTCTTCAGTAAAACCATACATGGCTATGAAAAAAGATGTACCACGAACTAAGCCGTCAGAATCTTTACGTTTCAGTATTAGGGGTGAATGATAAAGTATTAGGGGAGATTGACAAAGTAACTCAATGCGATGTTCTAGCGGTTCGGTATCACAGATAATGGCGCCAACCAAACCTTGCGAATCCCCTGAGCCTTGCATGAGGTCACCTCCATTGTTCCAAACTACTCGATAGGCTAGAACACACATATGTTACCGTGTTGCCCCAAGTAATGCTAGAAAACAATGACAACACCGGATAGATACTAAGTAGCTGAGTATCAGAAGAAATTTCCACTTTCACAACTCAAGTTGAAGAAATATCAAATCAATTTAACAATTCACAATTAAGAAAGTTTTGGGAGTTAGAAAAACTCCCCCCAAACAAGTCTCTACCCCAGAAAACAATGCTTGCGAAAGCCTTGTAATACAACCACAATAACGCGAGCAGAAAAAATCGACACGTTGTAAATCTACCACTAAAGCCAGACTACCCAGACACACTCACCTTAAAACGCTTCAGAACCTCTGCACTTCAACAGTTTTTATGTATGGAAAAATACCAATTGATAAAAGGCGAGCTAAAAGCAGTGAACGATGGTGTCCTGGATAAACACCTCTATTTAGATCATATGTAGGTAGTAAATCCAGAAAAAATAAAAAAAATTTTGTCTTTTTCGGCAAAGCTGTTCGGTCACGCCGAATGACTTTCGCCAATTATGATTCAAGCGAAAATTATGTTTCAAGAATTGTGGCTAGACGGAACGATCAGGGACGAGCAGCTAAATCACTTCGCTTAGTAAAATGGTCCCTAGTTGCAAGCAATCCGCACACTATTTTGGAGATGCCCTTTCAACGTTTCGGACTAACCGTGAAAAAACTTCTTACAAAAAAAAAACATTCGCCGTTCGGAGTCGGCGTTCGAAGGGGCCATTTGTGTTACTTCATCAAGACGCATACCACAAATTGTAGGAGAAGTTCGGCCAACATCGCTTAAGCGGTTATAGCTCCAATAAAGTAAGTCTGTAAGTAATTTAAGTATATAAAAAACGATATAAATTGAAGCCGTTAATTTGTGTTGAAAGTTGGGTTTCGTGCAGCAAATGGTGTGCGGACAATGCTCCTCCTGCTATATTGCTAGGCTTGTGTCCGGCTTGTTGTGGCAGAGCTGTTCTGTAGCAAAAATTTATCGTAGCAATGGTGTGATCGGTTTGTGTCGCAAAAGTGTTGTTGTGATATATGATAGCGGATTGTACATGTTAATGGATTCACGGCTCTTAAAAGACCATGTGCAACAGATGGTGCACCACAAAGTGTAGATTTTAAAATAAGAAATAAGAACTGACTAGCACTAGCTTATTTACCTTTTTTAAGTTAACTAAAATTTATTAGAATATTTTTAATCAATATTATCAATTGACCTTTGAATTGTGATGTGGTGGGTACCAACAACTTTACCCAGGTATAGGTTATGTGCTTCAAATTTTGAATAACATAGATCAGCACAACGGAATTTACAACCGTAAATTGTGAGTCAAAGGTTATAGATCATATAGATATTAAAAATATAAGTGACCGGAAAGAAACCATAAGCCTATGTTTTTGCGAATTGTTACCAAGAGCTCCATAGAGGAAAACATGATACCTGAAGAAACTCAGCATATGCTCATTGCTCACACTATTGTGAAAGAAGATGCCAATAGTTAAGTATGCCAACAAATAATGTTGCGGCGGCAATTGCAACTAAAGAATGAGGCACACGAATATATTTTAACTCTTTATTAAGGCAAAGTAAATCCAACTCGAGATGTGAGAAAACATTGGCGTGAGTTTTAATATCTGTAGGAATATCAAAATGTACAAACTAAAATCCAATTACATATTTTTTCTTACTTATTCGTGCTTCCTTCTCGGCTCTTCGCAAAAAGTGAAGCCAGAAGAAACCATTACATATAAAATTCAGTATAATTGAACAGAGTTGTATTTTCAATGTAGTTAAATTAACAAAAAACTTATGAAGAGTATAAAACTAAACACCTACGTCGGCAACATCCCGCCCCCCGTGATCCGAAGGAGCGTCGGCGAGTTGAGGATCACTAGAGACATCTAGAACTGCTAACTTTGATGCGGGTCTCTTTAGATTGTCAGTAAAACCATACATGGCTATGAAAAAAGATGTACCACGAACTAAGCCGTCAGAATCTTTACGTTTCAGTATTAGGGGTGAATGACAAAGTATTAGGGGAGATTGACAAAGTAACTCAATGCGATGTTCTAGCGGTTCGGTATCACAGATAATAGCGCCAACCAAACCTTGCGAATCCCCTGAGCCTTGCATGAGGTCACCTCCATTGTTCCAAACTACTCGATAGGCTAGAACACACATATGTTACCGTGTTGCCCCAAGTAATGCTAGAAAACAATGACAACACCGGATAGATACTAAGTAGCTAAGTATCAGAAGAAATTTCCACTTTCACAACTCAAGTTGAAGAAATATCAAATCAATTTAACAATTCACAATTAAGAAAGTTTTGGGAGTTAGAAAAACTCCCCCCAAACAAGTCTCTACCCCAGAAAACAATGCTTGCGAAAGCCTTGTAATACAACCACAATAACGCGAGCAGAAAAAATCGACACGTTGTAAATCTACCACTAAAGCCAGACTTCCCAGACACACTCACCTTAAAACGCTTCAGAACCTCTGCACTTCAACAGTTTTTATGTATGGAAAAATACCAATTGATAAAAGGCGAGCTAAAAGCAGTGAACGATGGTGTCCTGGATAAACACCTCTATTTAGATCATATGTAGGTAGTAAATCCAGAAAAAATATAAAAAATTTTGTCATTTTCGGCAAAGCTGTTCGGCCACGCCGAATGACTTTCCCCAATTATGATTCAAGCGAAAATTATGTTTCAAGAATTGTGGCTAGACGGAACGATCAGGGACGAGCAGCTAAATCACTTCGCTTAGTAAAATGGTCCCTAGTTGCAAGCAATCCGCACACTATTTTGGAGATGCCCTTTCAACGTTTCGGACTAACCGTGAAAAAACTTCTTACAAAAAAAAAACATTCGCCGTTCGGAGTCGGCGTTCGAAGGGGCCATTTGTGTTACTTCATCAAGACGCATACCACAAATTGTAGGAGAAGTTCGGCCAACATCGCTTAAGCGGTTATAGCCCCAATAAAGTAAGTCTGTAAGTAATTTAAGTATATAAAAAACGATATAAATTGAAGCCGTTAATTTGTGTTGAAAGTTGGGTTTCGTGCAGCAAATGGTGTGCGGACAATGCTCCTCCTGCTATATTGCTAGGCTTGTGTCCGGCTTGTTGTGGCAGAGCTGTTCTGTAGCAAAAATTTATCGTAGCAATGGTGTGATCGGTTTGTGTCGCAAAAGTGTTGTTGTGATATATGATAGCGGATTTTACATGTTAATGGATTCACGGCTCTTAAAAGACCATGTGCAACAGATGGTGCACCACAAAGTGTAGATTTTAAAATAAGAAATAAGAACTGATTAGTGCTTATTTACCTTTTTTAAGTTAACTAAAATTTATTAGAATGTTTTTAATCAATATTATCAATTGACCTTTGAATTGTGATGTGGTGGGTACCAACAACTTTACCCAGGTATAGGTTATGTGCTTCAAATTTTGAATAACATAGATCAGCACAACGGAATTTACAACCGTAAATTGTGAGTCAAAGGTTATAGATCATATAGATATTAAAAATATAAGTGACCGGAAAGAAACCATAAGCCTATGTTTTTGCGAATTGTTACCAAGAGCTCCATAGAGGAAAACATGATACCTGAAGAAACTCAGCATATGCTCATTGCTCACACTATTGTGAAAGAAGATGCCAATAGTTAAGTATGCCAACAAATAATGTTGCGGCGGCAATTGCAACTAAAGAATGAGGCACACGAATATATTTTAACTCTTTATTAAGGCAAAGTAAATCCAACTCGAGATGTGAGAAAACATTGGCGTGAGTTTTAATATCTGTAGGAATATCAAAATGTACAAACTAAAATCCAATTACATATTTTTTCTTACTTATTCGTGCTTCCTTCTCGGCTATTCGCAAAAAGTGAAGCCAGAAGAAACCATTACATATAAAATTCAGTATACTTGAACAGAGTTGTATTTTCAATGTAGTTAAATTAACAAAAAACTTATGAAGAGTATAAAACTAAACACCTACGTCGGCAACATCCCGCCCCCCGTGATCCGAAGGAGCGTCGGCGAGTTGAGGATCACTAGAGACATCTAGAACTGCTAACTTTGATGCGGGTCTCTTTAGATTGCCAGTTGATGTCTTGATGAGCGCTGATCTGACTTGCCCATCTGAACCAGGAAATGTCTCTAACACCATTCCACGCCTCCACTCGCGCAAATTTTCGTTGGCATCGCAAACAATAACCACATCTCCAATTTTAATTGGGGTAACCTTTTTATGCCACTTAGTACGCCGAGTAAGAGTTGGCAAATATTCGGTTATCCATCTTCGCCAGAACGTTTGTTTTAACTGCTGTAGAATGCGCCATTGCTTTCGTAAACACACTGCGTCCTTACCCTCAGGCGTTTGAATATAGTTTGGGCATCCCACGAGAAAGTGGTTGGGCGTCAGTGGATCAGCATCGCTGCTGTCGATTGACAAATGCGTGAGCGGCCGCGAGTTGATTAAATTTTCAGCTTCGATAAGTAAGCTTTGCAAAGTTTCGATTTGCGGAGCCACTTCCTTCAACGTGAAAGCTAACACACGCTTCACGCTTCTGACCATACGCTCCCATATACCGCCTGCTGATGGATCCGCTGGTGTATTAAACACCCACTCAATACCACGACGAGCACATTCACGGTCCACACCATCACAGATTTGCAACCACTCCACCTTGCTTGCTCCTACAAAATTCGTACCCCGAATCCACTGAATTACAGTCTTAGAATCCGACCAATATTTTATTAATGTAACGTTTATCGTGTGACTCTCAGTAATTGTATTACTTAGCCGTGTACCTAAAACCGCGGTTAGCAATTCTAGTCTCGGAATCGACATTTGTTTCAAAGGACTACAGCGAGACTTAGCTGCAACGAAAGCGACGCTTATTTGTTTATGATGCCTTATGCGAAAATACGCCACCGCAGAAAACGCTAACTCACTCGCATCTACAAATATGTGTAACTGAATCTCGGAATGCGGATCTTTGAACAACGGACTGTAACATCTAGGCATGCTGAAATCTTTTATCTTGTCAAGCGATTTGTACCACTCATACCACTTTTCGTAAATATCGTTGGGTATTGTATCATGCCAACCCATACTAACCTGCCACAGTTTTTGTAGCAAAATTTTTGGCACCAGAGTTATATTCGAAAGGAATCCAAATGGGTCAAATATCGACATCGTTAAGCCCAGTAACTCTGCCTTTGTCGGTCGTCGACTACCATTCAAAACTGAAGTGGGTATCTTTGCGAATGTTAAATTGAAAAAAAAATATATCTTGCTTAGCTTCCCAATGCATCCCAAGTACTTTATCGCATGCTGACTGTGAACTGCACATATTTTTCGAAAAACGCTCTTGCTCAGAATTTCTATTTATGGCATGCAGTAACTTTGCGGAATTTGAAACGAAACCTCTGAGAACGAAACCTGCTTTCCTGTGAATCTCCGTCACTTTTTGTGATACGCATATGGCCTCTTCAACCGTATTAAAACTATCCACATAGTCGTCAACATAGTGGCGATTGACGATAGAATCAACAGCCCTCGGGTAGTCATCTTGAAATGGTAAAGCATTTAAGTTCTTCACAAACTGTGCAGAGCATGGGGAGCAAACAGACCCAAAAATCATGGCCTTCATGACATACACATCAGGCTGCCTTGATGTATCCCCATCACGCCAAAGAAAGCGTTGCGAATTTACGTCATCTTCGCGTATGTTAATGCGGTGGAACATCTCCCTTATATCCCCGCAAATAGCAATGTTCCCTTCTCGAAATTTAAATAAAATCGACTGCAATGGCTTCGGTTGATAATCGCCAGGGCCCTTCATAAGCATAGAGTTAAGGGAAATATTATTTACTGTAGCCGCTGCATCAAACACCAGCCTAGGTTTATTTGCCTTGTTCACATTATAAACGGCGAAATGAGGTAAATACCATATACGCTCGCCCGGTTCTTCGACTTCACCCGCCGTAAGTTTTCGCGCATAACCTTTCATAACATAGTCTTTTATTTTGTCATTATACCAGTTCTTATAATTTACATCCGCTGACATTTTTCTTTCTATAGCTTGAAGCCGTCTTAACGCTGTATCGTAACTCTCGGGAAGAAATACGCTATTACTTTTCCATAAAAGACCAGTTTCATACCTATCGCCCACTAGCTTAGTTGTATTTTGCTTCTTAAACATTTCTGCGCTCAGCGTTTGCGCAGGTAGAAATAGCTTTTTGGTAGTTCGTACCCCATTCATGCAGAACTTGGCGTTTACATTCAATGTACTGGAAATTTCTAAATGTACACGCTTTGAAACTTCGCTAGTAGTTTGATCATCAAACCATTTGAGGCGAAGCAACTCTTTTCCACCTTTAAGGCCGATCTCATTCGCAACTTGCTCTTCCAACAGCGTCACCTTAGCTCCATCGTCAATAAAGGCTACTACCTGGATACTACCATTTGGGCCATGTAACTCAACTGGCAAAAATTTCAATAAAGTTTTATTTGTACTATAATTCCCTTTATTCTTTTCAACCTCATTTGTCAGCAAGGTTTGTTTTATTGTTAATGGTTGACAAGTGCTGACGGTAGCCACAGCTGATTCAGCAGACACGAAGTTGCCAGTATTCGAATTTCGAATGACCGGATTGTGAAGCAATTTGTTGTGGTGTTTTTTACAGGATGCTATGCCACATATGCGACGTCGTGCACAGTTGTAAACACTGTGGCCTGCAGAGAGACAGCAAAAACAAAGCCTATTCTTTTTTACTATCTCCCAACGTATCTCATAATCAGTTTTCGGAAATCTACTACATTTCTTCATCAGCTGTTCGGAGTTAACAGATGGTTGACTTATTTCAGTCGCTTTGGCAATGTACATTGATATTTGTTGCAACCACGCACTAAATTCCCGAATATCCGGGTAAGGCTTATTTATAACAAAAGTGTGGCGGGCCCATTCTTCTCGTTTATAGAGTGGTAATTTACTTACCAGTTCGTCCAGCAACGTCGGGTTAGAAAGGTGTGGTGCGGCTCCAGCGTTTTCCAAAAAAGCGACTAAATTTGCGACCATGGAGCTGAAGTTAACAACCTCGCCTATTCTTCCACTTGTGATCAAAGGAAAAGCTCTCGCTTTTGCGAGTTGACTACGAACGAGTACTTCGGGGCGTCCGAAATGAAACTCCAACGATGAAATTATAGCATGCACACTTGAGGGATGAATCAAAAGCGACTCAACTTTAGCACGGGCATCTCCCTTAAGAGATTTCTGCAAACGAAGTAAATTTTCAACATTAGTGTACGAAAACAGATTAGTGGTATCTTTATAAGCGACAATAAACATAGGCCACTCTTCTGGTGAGCCTAAAAATTTTGGCAAATCCTGTAGTTTTTTTTATAAAAGGTTGATTATACGGTAACACGTGTATTTGCGAATTGTTATTAGGTGACGGCGACAAATGTGGGGCATTATTTAAGGCAGCGGCAGCAGCGGGGAAATTATTGTGCGTGTCGTTATCATTAGGCAAGCAGCTCGTTGAAAGTTTTCCTGCGACGCGATTGCATTGGGGCAAGATTGAATGCATGTTGATAGGCAGCTGATTCGCAGCTGCGGCGTTGGCGTTACCTGTGTAGTTATAAGAGCGAGAAGTGATTTCTGCAGTTTGTGCGTTATGAGCGGTTGTGTTGGCGAAACTCGTTTGTGACAAGGAGTAAGCTTGATATTCGGCGGCGGCAGATGTATACGCATCCATCGATGTAATCGGTCTTGCAGCACTTACGTTACTACAGTCGGCAAGTGATTCATTTCTTGCTGCGTCTACGCGAGAGACTGCGGGGGTCGATGCAATTGTCTCCTTTAGATATAACCTCTCTTTTTCGGAGGCTTCCAGAGACAGCTGCAACTTACGAATCTGTTGCTGAAGACTTTCAATCGCTGCATCTTTCATAGTGCGATCGCATTCATTTTCGGTGGATGAATCGTCATTAGAATTCGGCATATTTAAATTCGATTTTGCGTCTGAATTTATAGTTCTTAAATTGTAGCGTGGCATGCGTGAATTTAAGATGGCGGCTTTTCTCGACAATTCGTAGAATAAATATTAAAAGAAATGTTGCGGCGGCAATTGCAACTAAAGAATGAGGCACACGAATATATTTTAACTCTTTATTAAGGCAAAGTAAATCCAACTCGAGATGTGAGAAAACATTGGCGTGAGTTTTAATATCTGTAGGAATATCAAAATGTACAAACTAAAATCCAATTACATATTTTTTCTTACTTATTCGTGCTTCCTTCTCGGCTATTCGCAAAAAGTGAAGCCAGAAGAAACCATTACATATAAAATTCAGTATACCTGAACAGAGTTGTATTTTCAATGTAGTTAAATTAACAAAAAACTTATGAAGAGTATAAAACTAAACACCTACGTCGGCAACAAATAAGAATGGAGAACTGATTTTGAATACTAAACTGAATAGGACTGTAGACCAAAATCAAAATTAACAGGTGTTCATCGGTTGATAATTCTATGCAGAGTTTCCGGTATGATAAAAACATACATTTATTGAAATTTGTGTCGGATTTTAAGTTTGCACTGATAGTGTTGTATTCTTTCGTAACCTTAAGCGCTATGAGAAATTCTGACGGATTAGCTGACGAATTTGATTCTATATATATATATATATATATATGTGTATATATTTATATGTTTTCTATATATATGTTAGTATGTAAAACATTACTAGTAGAGTCAGTTTACCGCTCTTTCATAGAGATGACAAAACATATGTAATAGAAAAATGTGTCTTCCTGAAACTACACATTCTTCAAGAGTTTGTTAATCATATATTTTGGAACGGCTTATTTTCTTTTATTGGCAGAGAGAAGGCACTTTTAAGGCCAAAAAATTAAAACAAATTCGATGGAAATGCTTGTAAAAAACTGCTGGAGAAGGCCGATATACTTCTAGATATTCGCAAGGATTACTAAACATTTCACTGAGGGGTGATTACCATTTGTTAAACCTTTTCCTAAGAAAACCTAACACAATGAGCAATTAATTAAAGTAAACAACATTGTTATAAAAAAAAAAAACAACTCGAGCGAGGTTATAGGATGTGCCCGCTTCGGCTCACAAACGAAATATTGTGTTTTTATGTACATATGTGGGCAGAAGTTTGCAGTATGGCTTGTACAGCTCTACGTGGGTTAGGGCGTGGTGCAGTCGAAGGGCGTGACGGCTTGTCTGCTTAGGAGGCGGTGCGGCCCGTGGTATAAAGACGGCAGACCTTGATGCAGTGGTGGAGTTGCCGTTTACGGGGGGCACTTCCATGTCCACCCTGCGGGAGAGAAATCACATTACTTTATGCAATGAAAGGAAAATAGGCGCATAATCAAGCATTTGGGTAATTAGCTGCTTAAGTCTTTACTACTCTATACAAAGATTATGATTTATTTGCATCTCGTTAGGGTTGACATAGGTTTTTTTCATTCATTCGTGCGTTCGGAAACGTTTAGAGGGTGGTTTAGTCTAATTTTACGGACTTATACTCGTTATCTTTATGTTTTCAGTAGCAAACAATGTTTGATAAAGCCGAGTTAATATGCGGATCTGGATGTCCAGGCGGAGACACGGTGCAACCTTTCTATTTTTGGGAGACAAAATTCGGTGGAGAGATGACACTCATCGTGAATTAGGATACATTCTCCGATTTTGAGCTCTTCCTGAGTATTCTTCCATTTATATCATATATGAAAAATGCCAGCGGCATCGAACCATAAATACTATTTTTCGAATGGATCGGCCCATTTCACGGAAAGAAGTATTATTATATTTGTTACCCTAGACAAACAGCTACCCACGTACTAAATCTCAACCAAATCGAACCATAAATAAGATTTGTTCGAAGGATGACATTGATAGATCTGCAAAATAACATATCTCTGGAAAGCTGTGTTTCTTAAGTTATGAAGTGACAATCAAAATGTAGCTTCTTTTTATATATAAGATTTAGAAAAAAACGAAGATAATACTAAATAGATACGTTTACGAGCTAAGTAGGCCAACAAATATGATCTGTTAAAATATATCAACAGCAGCGCCATCTCCAGAGTAAATTCTTAAATAAATAAATTCTCAAAAATGTTTGTCTTTGAACAGCCAACCTACTTTCTGAATATGAACTAAATCGGGCCATCCGATTTTTCGCAATATCTCCTCTCGAAGTCGATCCATTTATCCGATTTTTAGAAATATCTCGACCACAGCGCCTCCTACAGGCAATGTTTTTATACATGCACTACGGTCACAGTTAACGTAACAGCAAAATATTAACCAAATCGGTTTAGCCTTTCTCACGTGATGCCTTGACCAACGAACGAAGATTAAATTATAAAATTAAACATGCATTTTTTAAAATTTTTTTCTTTTTGTATCTTTTTATCGCCGCTATTGGAAATATAGAACAAACAAAATTCAAAAACAAATCACACACGCCCTAATAAATAATCTATAAATGGATTGAATCCATACCGCGTAATAAAGACAAATCGGATAAATGGTTCGCAAGCAAACACCGCAATCCGATCGATTGGATACGATTTAAATCACGAAATTTCTGCGCAAAATATAAACAATTAAATTTAAGTCCAATTTCGCACTTTTCTTATGCTTTCAGTACTCCACGTGTATGTGCAAAATTTAATGCTCAATGTGGTTGCTATAAATCGAACGGTCGGCGAACAAATGAATTTGTAATCGAAATGGCGACTAAAATCAATGACGGAAACAAATCTCATTTTTTCAAAAGAAATTCTCCCTTTTAATGTGAAACGAAATTCACAAACAAAGACAGATAGCTAATGCACTTTTATTTTGCAGCGCCTTAAAAGACCTTTCGCACCGTGAAACAATCATTCAACTCTACTCTATGTGGATCGGTCCCTGGTCAACCTACTAGAAAGAAGCATCCTATGTGTTAACCCAGGTAAAAGGCTTTGTGCGTGCCAAATTTGAAACAAATCGGATCGTAGATCGGTTCTGATCCACTTACCGGAAAAAAGTGCTTTATATGTTAATCCAACAAATAAGCTAAAAGCTGCTGAAGGGAACAGCAAATATGTTTGTACGTAGTCAGCGTAAGGTTGTGAGTTGGGATATGCTTAAACAATCATTACGTCAGGAGTTTGGGGTAAGGATCTCATCAATCGATGTGCATCGGGCGTTACGAAATCGGCATAAGAAGGCAAGCGAAGAGTTTAGGGAGTATTTGTATAGTTTTATGGAGATAGGTTCACCCATAAACATAGACGAAAGAAGCCTAATCGAATACTTTATTGAAGGTATTCCTGATTCGAAAATAAATAAAAGCGATTTGTATCAACTGGATGTTTTAAATGTGGCAAATGAGGGCACCGTGCTGCGACATGTACTTCAAGCCAGACCGAAGTGAAACTCGAAAAGAATAGGATGCCCGTGATGAGCAGTGAGTGGTGCCGTAAGGCTTTCGGAAGAGAAAACTGTTCTATTTTTAAGGACATTTGATATAAGGGTATCACATTCGGGGCTTGATTGGACACCGGAAATGTATTAGATATTGTATTAAATATTTCGAAACGGGCTTGGAGATTGATTGCTTGCGATTAAAAGTGAACTTCCACGTCGTCAAGAAACATGACATTTTCTATGGCGCTGTTATCGGTTAAAATTGGTAAATTTTGTGGTTACCGAGAATGGGGTTCAGTTTACGGCTAAAGTGGATAGCCCAGAGGATGCTGGCCAAATCACGCAACTGTCTGAAAATCTAGTGGACGATTCTAAAAGAAATCTTGAAGTATTAGATGTGTTTAGAAGACTTTGTTTCGCAGAAGATATGAGAGACAAGAACGCAATAGAGGTACATTAAGAACATCTCGATTGAGAAATTAAAGGTAATGTTAAGAAGTTGATTGATAGCTTGTCACCTAGAATGCAGCGCGAATCTCCCGTATAGATGAAAATTACATTAGTTGATGACGTTTCAGTTTATGAAGGGCCAAGGAGAATGGCGTGTTGCGAAAAATGGGAGGTAGATAAACAAATAGATGATTGGTTGAAGGCAGGCATTATCCAGCAGAGTCCTTCGGAGTATGCATCTCTGGTGGTTTTAGTAACAAAAAAAGATGGTAGCAAGAGGATGTATTGTGACTATAGGCGTATAAATAAAAATATTATGAGGGATAGTTTTCCAATGCCTTTAATTGACGATGAAGTCGATAAACTACAGGGCGCATCCGTGTTCACAGCGCTTGATTTAGGTAACGGGGTTTTTCATGTACCAATGGAAGCAAACTCTCGTAAATACATGTCGTTCGTGACCCATTGTGGTCAATATGAGCTTCGCTACGTACCATTTGGTATATGGAACTCTCCAGCAGTATTTTCAGGATTCATTTTTGCGGTTTAAGGGACTTGGTTTAAGACTGTACAGTAATGATAATAATGGACGATATTATCATTTCGTCAAAAGATGTTCATGAAGGTATAGAAAAGTTAGAAACTATTTTGGGTAGGGCGGAGGAATATAACTTACAGATTAAATGGAAAAAGTGTCAGTTTCTTAAGCGAAAGGTAGAGTTTATGGGTTATGCGATTGAGGATGGAACAATCAACCCGCCGAAGGTGAAAACGCGCGTGGTAGAGAATTTTCCGTTACTTCGGGACCGAAAATCCATTCAGATGCGTCAAAGCATGGATACGGAACTGTTCTCTTGCAGAAGCCGCCAGAGGAAAAGTATCATTCCTACGAGTTGGAGATGTTAGCTATAGTGGAGGCATTGAAGAAATGGCGTGTGTATCTGTGGGGAATAAAGTTCAAGATTATCACGGATTGTAATGCATTTGCAATGACAATGGGCAAAAAGGAAGTTCTAGCATGGGCATTATTTCTACAGGACTTCGACTATGAAATTGAACACAGAGTAGGTAGTAAAATGCGTCATGTTGATGCTTTAAGCAGAGTTTCCTGCCTTTTGATGGAAGATTCCTTTTATCACAGGCTTCAACAAGCGCAACTAAAGATGGTTGGGTCAGAACAGTATTGAAAGTCCTAGAAAAACAGGAGTATGAAGCTTAATTCTTAAAGCAGGGTGTGCTTTTTAAAGACCCCGTTAAAGAACTTATTGTTGTGCCGAGTTCGATGGAGGATGAAATAATCAGGTTAGCACATAGGCAGGGGCATTTTGCTTCTAAAAGAACACAGGAAGCTGTAGAAAATATCTGATAGTTAAAAGAAAGAAGGGTTTCTATCGCCGATACAGAAATATGATAGACCACTTAGAACCTATCACGTGGACCATGTTGGCCCCATGGAGATAACCAACAAACGACACAGTTATATATTTGTAGTTGTGGACCCTTTTTCAAAGTTTACATGACTTTATCCTACTCGAGCAACGGGAACAGAAGAGGTGCAGGACAGTTAAAAAACAATCCGCGATATTTGGTAATCCGTTTAAACTTGGTGAACTGAGGAGGACAGTGACAACAACAGACAGACGAGAAAACAGAAGTTCTGGAAACGGCAAAGCGGGCAGTGGTTAATCCGGTATGCCTCGCAACCACATTGACGGTTTAAGCTTAAATTTCAAACTACTAATTAATTCTAACTTAAACATTAAATTTAAACCTAAGACTTCATTTTAACTTAAAACTAAATGTAAACCTAATACTTAATATGAATGAATATTAATAAATGTTAAAGTAACTTAAATATTAACCAACGGGCGTTTTACTACATGTATGCTCTACTATATGGTCATCGATATCGTTTGGTGGTTCTTCAGTTATAAAATGACAATCAAAATGTAACTTCTTTGTATATATAACTAAGTATAAGAAGATGTACATATGTATATATGTACCAAACGTGTGTGTACGTTCTTTTGCATGAATCTATGCATGTAAAGTACATATGTATGCAAGTCTATAACCCTACGAGACACGGGCCGTGGGAAAACGTGGGCTTCGTTATCCTCAAAACTGGCTGAAAAGGTAGATAATTTTGTGAAGGTGCTGTGCCGATTTTATCCAATTTCCTCTTGTACGAGTAATCAGGCATCACTGTCGCACGCATTAAACTCCACCGTAAGGAAAAGCTATAGCTGATCTCCTCTAATTTCCCTCGCAAGACTACGCAGGGTTGCTTTTTTCTTCAAAAGAATTTTAAAATCTTTTTAGAATTCTAAAAGAACGTTTTGTAATTTTATTGAGTTCGAGGCCATTTTTTTTTATTGGGTAATATGAGAAAGCAACGATATTTCAAAGTGGTAGAAGAGAGATCACCACATCTCCTCAGCAGACTTCTTTCTTTCTAAACGTTCCTAGTGATCGAACCACGGTGCACGGAGTTGTTAGGCCTGCATTCAACCACTGATCCACGCTAACCGTGCGAAAATTGCTTGCTTTCTCATTATCCCTATCTCCTGTCATACCACTGCTAAGTGTGACGTGTTCTAGTTATAGTTTCGACTTAAGCGTACTCGTCCTAATTCGCAATTATCATAGTATTTTCGGACTTATATTCTTACAGAAAAACATTATAATTTTATTGAGCTCGATGCCAGTTTTGTTAGGGAATACTATGAGAAAGCAACGAATGTGTAGCGTGCCGTAGCCGTAGCAGAGTGTGTGGCGTCTGCGCGCTTCATTCGGTGGGTCCCGGGTTCAAATCCTGGTCGGGGCAAGTAACATCAAAAATTATAGACAATGGCAAAGAATGCATTTCTGTCATGAAAAAACTTTTCACAGAAAAAATTGCCGTTCGGAGTCAGCGTCCCTCAATTTGTGTTACAACATCAAGACGAACACCACAAAGCTCTAAAATCGCTTAAGCGGTTATAGCGCCAATTAAGTGAGTACGTAACGATGTTTCAAAGTGGTAGAAGTGATTGGTGCTATTTCGGAGATAACCACATCTCCTATCAGACTTTTTTTCTTTCTAAACTTTTCCAGGGATCAAACCGTGGTATACTAGCTAGGACACCAACCACTGAGCTACGCTAACCGCTTGCCCTCTCGTTATCCTTGTCTGTAACCATTGTTAACTAAGTCACCAACAACGCCAATCTGTAATCAAAATAAAAATTTATAGAAGCTACAAAATAAACTAGATATTAGCATAGTACTTTGAAAAGTTACAAAATATATGAAAAAAGTTTATCGAACTTAACGATTTCATAATCAAAAGAATGATAATCGAATTACCTTTCTTTTGATACATTGATAATTAAGAGCTGTTTAAAGTCTATTGAAATAATAACTTTTCTAAAAAAATTTCTAAATTTTACTACTCCCTACTTACATAGTTTGAAAAGTTGTTTCGTATATACTTATAATTATTTTTGTGGAGTAATTCGCATTCATGCATACCTCTATAATGTGGCAAAAGGAATTTCTCAGTTGTGATTATGGGGTGCCGTTCATTATAGCTTAAGCATGATTTATCTTGTCGGCCCGTGGCACGAAGTAACCCTTTTGGGTCCAAAAATGGATTGAGTACTAATAGGCGGCTTTTCTTATCGATTGGCCTCAATTTACTTAAAAGTGAACAGGAGCCGTTCCACCATAATGAGGTGGTGGCAAGGTTCGACCAGGTCAAATATTTTGCTGTGTGTGGAAACATACATCTTCCATGTTGGTGTTTTTTCTAACCATGCTAAAACGATTGCAGAATCTGACCATATATTTAATTTGCATATGTTTAAGTGTGTTTACACCGTTGCGGCCAATTTTGCAAAAAGAAGGGCGCTACATAATTCGAGTCGTGGCAGACTGAGTGTTTTAAGGGGTACTACTAGTGAACACTTGTTTGCAAATTGGAACCATTTCAATACGCGAAGTGATTTAACTTGCTCGTCCCAAACTGTTTCGTCTCCATAATTCGTGGATCAAATTTTTGGCTGTATCATAATTGCTGCAAGCCATCTTGTGGGGTCGAAAAGTTATGCCACATAGGACCAGATTTGTCTTTTTGTCTTTGCTGATACTACAGATAGTGACTCGAGAGTGTATGAGAAGTGATCTGATATCGCATTCCATTGTATTGAGAAATTTGAATCTAGTAAATCTTATTTACTTAATTGACGCTATAACCGCTTAAGCGATTTTGGCCGAACTTCTCCTACAATTTTTGGCGTGCGTCTTGATGTTTTAACACAATTTAAGTAGGGTTGTAACAAAGGTCCTGTGTAGAGAACGACGTTTAGAGAATTGCCGGAATATGTCCATTTTGGGGCGTTAAAGACTACTATAACTCTTGTTGTCTTTCTATCGCGTGATGTGGTAAGTTATTTTTTCATATGGTCCATATGATCTAAATGGAGGTATTCTTCCAGGCCACCATCGTCCGCTGGTTTGAGCTTACCTTTTTAAAGTAAATCTTTAGTTTGTGGGGTGTTATTTTTCTTCTGCTGCTTATCTATTTCATGCAATCGTGTTATTGCTTGTGGGGGTTCTGCCGGATATTTTGTTTGTGGGCTTAGTGTTTTTTGTTTGGGAACACAGAAGATAAACTATGCAGAGATTTTTGTATATAAATGTGGATTAATATGCGGAAAAATATATATATTTAATATATACATACCAAATATTATGTTTTATGTATATATATATTTACAAGGATGAAGCAACGAAGCCAGACCCCCCAAAACTCGTTAGTGTGAGAGATGAACAGAAAGGAACCTCCGATCGCGAAAGTACTAATCCCCTCGTTACTACCGTCAAGTATTTCGGCAGGAACGTGATTTATATAGACCATAGGAAGTCGCCCCATCATCTGTTCTTCTTAATGACAATTTCATGCGTTTTACGTCAGCTGTTATACCACTTTTGCATCTCAAGCAAAAAATATCCCTGCATTGATTTTAAACACGTTACTGAGGCAGTCCGAATGGACGGACGGAAACTTCTTGCCTTGTATTAAAACAATTCTGCCACTTTTGCATCTTAAGCAAAGAGTAGCCCTTTATTGATTTTCATTCACTACTGATTCAGTTGGGATTGACGGGATTCCGAGGCCTCCGATCGCTATATTTCGTATTGACAATATCTTGCTTTATACCTCGACAATTCTGCCACTATGCACCGCTACAAGATCCCTTCATTCATTTAAAATACTACATTACTGAGGCAGTCGGAATGGACGTGATTCCGAGTCGCCTGATCGCTAAGTTTCATGTTGGGCAGGCGCTCTGAAAGAACAGTTTCAAAGCCGTGATGCCTAGGCTGTTGGAATGGACTGGATTCCAAGCCGCGAAAACATTTCTGTTTACACCGATTTAATATGACAGTTAAAATATTTTATTATACAGTTTATAGACTTTCTCAACTGTGGTAAAAACGTCGTTAAATGCCCATCATTTGTTGCTAGAGATTATAAAAAGAAAAAAAACCCTGCATAAAAATTTGTTTATTAATAACTTATCGAAAAATAAAAATTTGACCAAACACTTTTGGGATAATATTATGTACCATGTGAATTTTCAAAATCAGCCAATGACATTTGGAAAATGTAAAAGTCGATTTCGGGTGGCCCACTTGGGATCTAAACCGCGGGCATTCGAAGAATACGTGGTATACGTCCTCCACTATGCCATTTCCGCAATGGTCGTAAAACGGGTGTCGTGCTTATATTTATGTAAACAAGTATGGAAAGCAGTCATGGGCACTGAGGAATTGGCAGAGATCGACGCCCACCTCGCCATGTTTTCAGCTCAGCCAATGCTTTAGCGCTGGTATACAGGGATGAGTCGAACGCCCTTTGTTGGAGGTGCGCCATTTATTTTGCCAGTCCATCACACTATTTTATCATGCCGATTCGTGGTCAAACCAGCTTGCAGCATTTGTACTAGCCGACAGATGCGCTGCTAAAAACGCTGCATACTCGAATTCCACAAATACGGTAAGTTGGTTTATACCACGGAAGTAGGTAGTGAATGATCAACTGCGTTTTCTCAAATTGCTGCTCCGTAGAGTACCTGGGTCTTCACTACGCTCGATAAGAGGTTCTGGCTACCTTGTTTCGACCCACGCGAATTGACCATTATCCTAGATAACGATAGTTGCGTTAGTATGTGCATACTCCAGATGGACCTTGCACCTTAATATTTTGTCCAGCATCACTCATAACTACTTTATTAGGGCCTTTGCCGAAACAATATGAGCAGGTATATGGTGCTAAATGTGTGGTGTGCACTGCTGAGCGGATCCGGCATCCTTTACACCGGAAATGGTAATGTTGTAAAGAGAATTGGTCCAAAACCGGTCCTGCATATTTATCAAAATTGCAAAGACTGTTGTAGAGTTTTCATCTCATCATTTTAAAGTATTCAATGACGTTAAATTTAATTCATAGTTTGTGTCGATAGTATTTTAAATAAATTATTTTGAGTATGAACTATTTTTTGGAGTTTCGATTATTTTGTTAATTCGTCATTCCATAAATTAATAAAAAATAAACCTTTTGAATCATTCATTATTACGCATGGTTTATAGGCAAAATATGTGCTTGCAAAGCTAAAGTTGCTTAGTTATAGATAATATTTATAATTTTTGAATGCCAGATTCTCGAAGAATAAGCTGATCTGATTTGGATTCAACTGTAGTTTTATTACGGAGAACAACCAAAGTTGCAATTTCGTTCATTGTCGTACATTTGCGTAAACTTTTAGCTAGTTCAGAAATAGTGAGTGGCGTCATGAAAATACTGACGCAATTTAAATTTTTTCACTAAAACAAAACCGACAATTTCGTCAACAATAGTAAGAAAAACTACACCTGTCAAACTAAGGAAATTTTTCCTTACAAAAAGATATTGTTTGCTACCGCCAATGTATCGGTGGATACTGAGGCAATTACGAGTGAGGAATCTGAAAAAAATTTGTTGAAATGTAGGTTTGATCGAAAATGGCGCCATCTGTCCAAAAAAGTTTTCTTTCATAAGTTCTGGATAAGAAATCTAAAAAGATATGTTTTCATTCAACTCAGAAACTGTTCCAAAGTATATATTCAGATCCTGGAAGCAAAAATTTGTTTGCATCTTACCAAAAATGCGTTGGTTATAACTTCAATGTATTTATAAAGTCGATGATATATTACACTGCGGAACAAAATTTTGCGGTCGGAGATTTTTAAGTCGATTTAGGGTAATTTGGGGCGCATATTACGAAAATAATATCAGTTTTGGCGAATTGGCTCTTGTTTTTCAGATAAAGACTTTTAAATATTTCATGAAAAAACCTAATTAAAAATACCAATATGGATTTAAATTATATTTTTATTGCGCGCATGTATAAAAATAATACAAAAATAAAAAAAATATTCTTTTCATTAATTAATTTAAAAAAAATTACAAAAAACTTTTTCTGTAGGACCTCCTATGATGTCGTTGCTCAGGACAATCTTGTATTAAGTTCCACCAGTAGTCCGCCATCATGTGGTCGTCCCATCGACCTTGGTATTTTTCTTCCATTATTTTTATGTTATTAACAAAGCTTAGCCAGGCTTCAGATTCAATTTGTGACATATGGTTTAAGAATTCAGTGTCTTTTAGAAGGGTACGAATTTGAGGACCATCGAAGACTCCTGCTTTTAATTTTTCCATACTAAGGACTGGAAATTTTTTGCACACACATTCGAAACAGTCACCTGTCTTATCAAGGGCTTTGGTGAACTGTCTCATTAGCCCAAGCTTGATGTGAAGTGGTGGAAGAATGATTTTTTCTCGGCTTATCAGTTGGTCATGAACCACATTTGCTGTTCCTACCTCCATATTTTCTCTCACCGGTCAGTCCTTTCTAATCCAATGTTCATTTCTTGCACGACTGCCCCATAAACATATAAAACAGGGGTATTTAGTATTCCCACTTTGTTGGTCCAATAAAAAATTCACCATCTTCAAGTCCACGCATACTGACCACTTATGTTGTGCATGCAAAATCTTTGCTAAAACAATTTTTACATTTTCGTATTCTTCTTTCAGTTTGGTACTATGACCGATTGGAACCGAAGCAAGTTTATTTTCATTGTGCAGCAACACACATTTCAGACTTCTTTTTGAGCTATCTATAAAAAGCCTCCAATGTTCGGGATTACATTCGGGAATGGCCATAGCTCTCAAGAGTCCAGAAATATTTATTTATTTATTTTATTTATATTTATTTATTTATTTATTAAGTCTATGGTTTACAAACCTTACAGACTAAGACGTACATAGGTTTTAATTATATTAGAAATAGTACAAACAAAGTTTTTCTTTAAAAACATTGCGATTTACAAATATATCTACATTTATTTCTCTACATAACAAATTAAATTCCGCTAGTAGTCTGATAATTGGTTCATTTTGAGCATACCTGGATTTGCAGAGGTTAATAGCAAATAAATCATGATGTCGCAAGTTTCTAGCTGGAACATTGAATTTAATACAATGCAATAAGAACGGGCAATCAATAATGCCATTGAGAACATCTCGAATAAAAACTAAGCCAGAAATCAATCGCCTACTGGCAAGAGTATGCAGACTGATCAGTTTGCAACGCGGAACATAAGGCGGAATAGGCATAGTAAACCTAATACTGGATAATGCAAATTTCAAAAACCTTTTCTGTACACGTTCAAGTCTATTGGAATGCACTACATAGAACGGATTCCAGATTATAGAAGCATATTCCAATTTGGACCTTACGAATGTACTAAACAGTAATTTTTTAGTATAAGGATCCTTAAATTCCGAACTATTTCGTCTAATGAAAGCTAGAGAGGTATATGCTTTAGGTATGATGTAATTCAGGTGATCAATAAACGTGAAATTCGAATCAAAAACTACCCCAAGGTCTTTGATTTTATAACTGGAACTGAGGACAGATCCAGAAACAGAGTACGAAGATAAGAGGGGCAATCTAATTTTGTTATAGGTGACCGAGCAGCATTTTTCAATATTAATCATAAGCATATTTCTATCACACCATTCCTGGAATTTATTAACCTCATTTTGCATTATTTCAACATCAGAGCAGCTTGTTATTTTTTCTTAAATTTTTAAATCATCGGCATAAAGTAGATGCTCACACAAAGTAAAACATTCAGAGCAGTCATTGATGAATATAACAAAAAATAGAGGACCAAGGATACTACCTTGAGGAACCCCAGAGGTAGCTCTATATGAAAATGATTTTACGCCATCAACAACAACAAAGTTAATTCTATCTATTAGATATGATTTAACCCATGACAAGAAAGTAGAATGAAAACCAAAATTTTCAAGTTTTTTAATTAATAGCTCGTGAGACACTCTATCAAATGCTTTTGACAAATCAGTATAGATTGTGCCTACCTGAAAGCCATCCACAAAGGCTGAAATGCAAAAATTTGAGAAAACAGTCAGATTGGTGACCGTAGATCTGCCCGTATAAAACCATGTTGAGCATACGAAATATAGGGTTTGATAGCAAATGATATTTTAGAGCTAATAATTTTTTCAAATAATTTAGCAATATTAGTAATTTTAGAGATAGGACGATAGTTTGCTCCCACTTTTGAAGACTGGAGTAACAGAGGTCACTTTCCATTCATCCAAAAAATAACCTGACTTAAGAGACAAATTAAACAACAAAAGTAGCGGATACACTATAGATGACTTGCATTGTTTGAGAAAAAAAGCAGAAACATTATGGGCATCTAATTGCTTGGAGCAATTTAGGTCATTTATAGCTACGTAAATGTCTTCCTCAGTTAAAACTAGGGAGCCAAAATCAAGCGACGACACTAATTTCACAACACTAGAAGTATCACTCTGAACACCATTATCAACAAAATTAGATTTAAAAAATTCAGCAAAAAGATTAGCCCTTTCATTAGCGGTGCTTGCACTCATACCATTGTTCATTAATTTCTTAAGTTTCGTTTATCTCAAGAACTAGAGCCAATCCAAAAAAAGTAAAACCACAGTTCGTAAGCCTGCTACTAATGTTAATAAAAACTATTAACAAAATCATGACCGCAGGTTTTTTTAAATTTTTGTTCCGCAGTGTTATTGATAAATTTTTGTTGAGAAAAAAATTTACAACGAACAGGGAATCGACCGCTGAAGCTATCAAAAATAGTTTGTAAAAATATTTTATAAAAATTTCTGTAAAGAGCTCTATGTGATTACTTATATAATTTTTAGTGGTTGGCGATTAGAAGACTTGGATGACATGAAGCAATATGGCTGCCGGCTAAATTTTTATAAGTGGTCAACACATAAATTATACCAAACCATTGATTTGGGCTCGGAAGGAACAACTCCACTTGAAGTCCGTTTCGCGCATAATCCAAAACGTTCGGATGGATTTGTGGGAGCTTGCTTGAATGCAAATATATTTTATTTCCAAAAGATTTCGGAATCAGACAAGTTTGTCGCAACAAAAATCATTGACATACCAGGGAAACTTATTTCGGTTAATGGAGAGGAACCGAATATAATAAATGGAATGGTTTCCGATATAATTCTCTCCTTGGATGATAAATATCTCTATGTGAATTGTTGGTTGCACGGCGATGTGCGCCAGTACGATATTATTGACCCGGAAAATCCTAAACTAACAGGTCAATTGTTTTTAGGAGGCTATATCTGCAGTGATTTGAACAATGTGGAGGTAATTGAGGATAAAGAGCTTAAGGTGGGTACTACAGAAGTTTAGCAAAATCTGTTTATATTTATGCACAAAGAACATATCTACATGTATCCACATTTATTTTTTTAGGAACGTCCAAAGCCTTGTTTCATCAAAGGAAAAAGGCTGGAGGGAGGGCCACAAATGATGCAATTATCTCTGGATGGCAAGAGGTTATATGTTTCTTCGTCACTGTATTCTCCATGGGACAAGATGGCATGTATTATTATATTTATATTTTTATATATTCGAGCGCTCGTGGGCATAGGGGAATTATAATTTCATACACAAACCGGTATAGACATTGATTTAATACCTTTAATGTTTAGAGTACGACTAGTGATCATGAAATGCCAGGCAATAGTAACTTTGTTTAAGGGGCTTGTTAAATCAAACGATAATTTACGCTTCTTTCAGTCTTCAGTTGGAATACTAGGAGCTAAAATGTCGAAAAGTTAGAACTCCACTTACAATATGATTGACCGCTTCATCAAATAATTTCATATATAAGTCAAATTTCGATACTACTCGCCAGGAAATATTAAAACAACTAACTGGTATATCTCTACCTGCTCGACTGTTACTTTAATCAAATGGAGCATTAATTTTTGTTCGGAGCATCAACTTTCTTAGATTCAAAGTTAAAAAAAAAAACATTTCGAAGGTGGCTTAGTTTTATCCAAAGTAATGAGGAACTTAAGACGCGAAATGGCTTCACTTGGTGAAACGCCATATCTTGGTGGTACTGATTTTAATTACGGGCCCACCATAGATATGGCTTGGCGCACAAAAAAGGATAAAGGCCAATGACTCCTCATATCCCCAGGACGAATTAAGGGTTTTGCTCATTGCTCCGATTTTAGAATGGAAACGAAATATAATTGATGCTTGGGATGAAACTAAGTCCATTTATCCTAAGCTATACACTACTACTTAAAAATAATTTTATTGAATTGGAACTTTCGTACCCTCAGAACGTATTTTCCCAAAATGGGTTATGCAGCTATGGAAAAGCGAAATAGTCTTAAAACAAAACATTCGTCAAAATGGTGTTTTTTTAATTCTGTTATTAAGAATGGATTTCTGAAAATCATAAGAAATGTTCATTATAGTATACGTAGTCTTATGTATACATGTGTAATATATTTTTGCAATAAACATCGTACCAAAAGTGAAAGAACATTATACATACATATATCGTCGTATGATAAGGCTCCATAGTTTGAGAAGAAATAAAGCAGTTAGTATTTTATTACTTGCTAAATGGTTTTCCATTTTTTGGGTTTAATCGAAATGTCCGGTTAATCGGTAAATTCGTTGCGATTAATCACAGTTCTGGATGATTTCGTGTGTAGAAGTCCACAAAAGAGGGGAAAGTCCCTTATTACCATTCCTCTGGGAGTGATCAGAAGGATTATTCAGCATGCAGCAGAAGCAGCTCACAACTTCCGGGAGATTTCACCCAAGTGTAGTATATTATAACCAATGGAAAATTTTAGTAAGTTTCGAATGAGATCCTCTCTGACATCTCTGCCTTCAGGAAATAAAAGGGACGCGGAAAGAACAGAAAGCCATTAGACCTTGCGACGTCTACTATAGCCATCATGTAAAAGAGCGCAAGTTCGGTGTTGGATTTTTAGTGGGAAAGAGGCTTTGTCGCCACGTCCTGTCGAGCACTCCGGTGCCCGAGCGTCTTGCCACGATGTGCATCAATGCGGGATTCTTTAACATCACTCTGATTTATGCCCACGCTTCGACAGTGAGGAGGATGATGATCTCAAAGATTGCTTATACGAGCGCCTAGAGCGCACGGACTGCCCCCGTTACAATATCCACTCCGAGGACTGAACATCCAGTATAATCAGTTGTAGTCAAGATGTGCTCACGCCTGTGTATAATAAAGAACGTGCGTCTAAATACACGCTGCAATCGCAACAGATAGCTTCAAATTTAATCACTCGAATTTCACAACTGCCCAATAAGGGTACTTCCGAGAAAACCGGAATTCGAGAGCATTGGAATCACATTTCTCGTTCTCTACTTACCGCCTATGAGGAAGTTCTTGAACTCCACCGAGCCCGAAATAAAACCGAAATGTCACATCTCCACAAAAAAGAAAGACGCTACCTACGTAACGCAAACTATTTTGGAGCACTACCCTGATTTGAGAGAGGAAGAGAGTCACGTTATGCTAAGAAAGAAAAGAGAGGCCAAAATTCGTCAGTGCGGAGAGCTTAAGAAAGGATTTAAGACTTGTGACTGATGTCCAAAGCACATTTCATTTGGGGAGACAACGCTTCTGAACACACCGAAGATCCCGAGCTCGAAATCTATGATGAATATTGACATGCTGTGGCCCGACCTCGACGAAGTTCGAATAGTAATAACGTTGTTCTGGAACAACAAAGTCTCTGCAAGAGATGGGTTACCAGTGAGAAGAGGGTTGACACAAACCATCGACTTGTCGACTTTAAATCAGCTTCGACAGCATGAGAAGTTGACTATATGCCGCGATGCCTAGATTTTGTATATCTGCAAAGCTATTGCGGCTACGTAAAATGACGTTCAGAAACACCACTAGCTGAGTAAGAATTGGGAAGGACCTCTGTTCGATACCAAACGATCTTCTTTAAAATCATTTCGGAAAAGATAATTAGCCAGTCAGACACCATCTTGTATAAGCGTGTGCAACTGCTGGCGTATGCCGATAACATTGGCATCATCGGCCTCAACAATTACGCTGTTAGTTCTGCCGTTTCCAAACTGAATAAAGCAGCGAAGCGAATGGATCCGGAGGTAAACGCGGGTAAAAAAGGTAGGTCTTGACATAAACAATCTTCAGATGGGCTTGCTTATTCCCGTGTCACTGTTTACAGTTACAATTTTGACTAAGTATATTATTGTTTATCTTGAAACCAGAATTAACACCTTCAATAATGCCAGCCTCAAAATCTTACGAAAAATATCCCTTGAAAATAAGTGCTACTTTGAGCTGAGTAGGCAAATGAGCAGTAAAGCCCCCTCAACAAAAGAAAACCACGTCCTATATGTCCCACATCAAGCCCGTGCTTGACGCAGAAGCATGTAATCTATCAACATAGGATGAAACGACCCTGTGTTCGAGAAAAAGATTTTACGAAAGATTTTACGTCCTTGAACACCGCTATTGATATACATATATGCACCATGATGGGGTAGTAGGGCTTGCGTACACCAGTGATGATTCGGAGCTGTATTGACGAAGCGGACGGTGTATGCTCTGGTACGATCTCCCTTGCCGGAGAAGCCGAAAATTGAGGTGGCAGACTAAGATAGGCGTAAACACTCTAAGCTATGGGTATGAGGTATCCGTACCGAAAGCTGCATGGCTAACGACTCACGGAGTACGAGACCGCCTTTGGCGAAATACCGCATAATCACAGCTGAAACAACAACCACAATCGCAAGATGTGAGCGAGCCTATCGCAAAAAAGAACGAATTCCGCAGGCAGGGTGGGGTTTTTTGACTAGTGCTCTAGCATCAAAACCCCCATGGTTGCTCTTGTTAAGACAAAGAGCAATAATGGAAGGCAAGTTTCAGCTGTGTTGAGTTACATTAAGGAACGGCTGTCTGAGATCGTAGTAGAGAACCTCATAGTAAAACAAACTTCAGCACCAGCCTTAACCTGCGAGAAGGTGCACCGCGGCTGCAGAGTTGTCAAATGTGTGGACGGTTTCTCAAAATAGTTTGTCGAGAAATGCTTATCCCGGATTCCGAGATTCTTAGAAGCCCCGTGCCCGCATTGGGCTATCCAAAATGAAGCTGGAGAGAAGTTTTTAAGGCTGCAAAATCCAGGTGTTCAGCTGAACAACTGGATGGTACTAACGGTAGACAAATAGCAGGGAAGTTTTCGCGAACTGACAGGCCTGTAAGTCAATTGAATGCATGAACAAAACGGGGTTTCGACTGCCATGTAGCAATAAAGGCGCTAGCTGCACGAAATATTGGCTCAAAGTTGTTCGTTGTTTGTAAACAACTCATTGTCTCTTTAACCACTAATCAGGAAATCTTCGTCATCTGAATTCCCGCGCATAAAATAATCGAAGGTAACGAGAAAGCCGAAGAGCATCCTCGGTTCGGCTCAGCAGAGGACGAAGAACAAAACAAGTATGCAGGCAGGTATTCCCTCAGCCGTAGCGAATGGAAATATACGTAACTTCTATCTCTACAAAGCGCAACGAAAGTGGAAAGCTACCACTATTTGCAGGATATCAACAACCACCTGCCAATCAAGAACTGCTTTATTGCGATATACACGGGCTTATGGACTTTTGGCACACATTCGGAAGTGATGAGCATTTCGCTGCAGCAGCTGCAGGTACGAAGGCGCGAAGGAAAAGGTGGAGCATTCAATTTATGACATCAAAACGGCAGTATTTTTGCTACTTGAGCGACATAGATCGCAGTCATTTTCCCAACCTACCTAGCAATGTCTCTGCGCCGGCGAATACTGCAGACGATGGAATGATGAACTGTACAAGTTTAAAATGACGTTGACAGAGTACAGCGAAATAGGACTGAAAGTATTCGAAGCAGTACCCCCGAGGGATAGCAGCAGAAGAGGAAGCCTCTTCGTTGACAAACCCAGGTGGAAAAGGATTTTGCTGAACTTGGAACCACTAGCGAACTATTCTAGAATCGACCAAAATCGCCTAGGCGGTTATGGCTCCAGTTATTGATTATTTACTTGCAGTTAATAATTGTACAATTGTGCTGTTCGTCTAGATGTTGTGCCAGAAATTGAGAGATTCACAGCTTTATGCCGACTCCGTACGGAAAATGATTTTCGTGAGAAGTTTTTCATGACAGAAATACACTCGTAAGTTTGTCATTGCGTGCCGAGAGGTGCCCGATATTAAAACAAATATTTTTTTATAATTTTTGATGTTACTTGCCCGGCCAGGTTTCGAAACTAGGACCGTCCGAATGAAGCCCGCACACGCTACACACTCGGCTACGGCGGCCGCATTGCACATACATTGACACATTTTAATCTGAACTAACTGACTTAAGAACTGACCTTGTCGGAAATAAAATTACTTTGAAAGCAATTTAAAAAGTTCTTTACCACCCACTACAAGCAATTGAAATTTTTTTATTTTTTCTTGTAAACAACCGTCTTTATTAACATGGCGATGTTCTAGGGGAAAATCGATTATCTGACTCTGCATTTGATTTCAACTACTTCAAAATATATTTGACAGAAAGAACATCAAAATAAGTTTTTTCCAGCTGCAATAAAATGTCTTTATTTCCAACTATTTGAAAATCTAATTTAGCAAACTGTTTTAAAACTTGTCCAAGTACGAACTTCTTTCAAAAAGTCCGTTTCCGATTATTTGAAAAAATGCACATACATACTTATGTATGTCAATTTATAGTAATTATATTTTTGTTTTCATTCAAACTAAAATACATTTTCTGTATAGTTCAATCAAGCTCTATAAACTATACAGACGATTCATAAATATAAGGCCAAACATAATTATAATTACAATAAGGACGAGCATACCTAAAAGCAAACTATAACTTGAACATAAAGCTAATAGATTTGTAAAACAACAATACCGACCACGCTGTTAAGCACATAGTGGCGATGTCACACTTAATAGCGGTATGTTGTGAGATAGGGATAATGAGAAAACAAGCAATTTTCACACGGTGAGCGTGGCTGAGTGGTTGCGTGCTCGCCTAGCAATCTCGCGTATCATGGTTCAATTGTTTCAGAAACCAAATCATGTTAGAGGATACACCCCTTCCTCTAAAGCGAAACTTCATGTATATCGGCGAAAAACCTCGCCGCACAATCGAATTTATGAATAACGATGCACTTTTCGATGATATTAAACCAACTGTTAGCCTGAAAGTAGTAAATGCGATATATTGCGACCTCCAACATGAACTGATCAGATATATATTTTCAGTCCACGAAGTTTCTGCACTGTAAAATTATGGTATCTGATATCACCAACAAAGAATAGCAGAGGGAGATAGCTGTTACCCACCACAATCGTGCCCGGCAAATCCGCTGTGATAACTATTTTCCAATCATCGTTCAATTCTTAAACGATAACGCGTTATTAAAAAATCTATTTGCTGTTGATGTGGTAAATGCACCCTGCTTCATTGTACGTCAAATGTGCAAGATGACTAAAACTAGAAGGAAAGTCTAACAAAACAACTGACCTCATATTACTGGCTACAGTCGAATACAAGCGGGCAATTCATTCCTTTACCAACAAGAACCCAACTGACGAATCCATGCAACTCCACTGGAAACGATTAAAAAGATAATTAACAAAATAAAGAAAACCCTCCAATAACTGCTGGAGAGAAATAACCTATATAGGCCGACCAGAGTGTTTGACGTTGGGGAACGTGTTTTAGTAAAAAAAAACAGAAGACATGCCACAAATTATTCCTCTTATATGATGAAGAAAAAGTTCAGGCAGACATAGGAACCACGCCGGTGACAACACTTCTCAATATAACCAGTCACCACGATATATTGAGCATATTATATCTCCGAAGAATGTGAATTAAAAACCTGAGCTATATTGGAGAAATGGAAGCCAAAGTTATGACAGGACCAACACTTTTAAGTCTTGCTACCATAGCCATTGTAATCAGCTGCTATGTACTCCTTAAACTATATCGGAGGCGAAACAGAATGCGCCATCATTATACCTACAGGCTGCCAATGACAGTTTTAAGAAGCCCGAGGACGGCATTCACGTAGAAGGGGAATAGTTAACTCGATCTGCTCAAATATTGGACAAAAGTCTCCGCGTGGTCTAAGTCAGCAAATTCACATCCTCACGCTGGCCACGAGTAACCCATTGTGCAAACGAAAGATGCAAACATAAGCGTCTACAACGCATCCGGGCGCAATAGCTGGTGCTGCGCAGTTCTTATCTAACAATAAAAGAAAATTCGAGAATGCAAAGGTGCAGGTGAACGATACATTTTAGTTAAAGAAAACAATCAATTATCGAAGAGAGAAACATTCTAAATGGTTATGAATAGGGATAAATAATATAATATATCAACCGAATTACACAAGTTTGCTGTTTGACGGTAAATAACCATATTTGTTTGGTCATAAAACATAAACGTGTGTTGTTCCTGCAAATGTCCGCATATATGTATGTATTTAAGTACATATGTACGTATGGAAACAAGAATATTACTTAAAGAAGAACTAATTATTTGAGAGCGAATGTGCTGCACTATTAGAATGCGTGTTTGTACAGTTGTGTACGCTATATTAAATTGTTGAGAGCGCTGCATTTACGTTTTTGTTCCTACATTCCAGCGATGGGGAAAATACAATACGTACATTACGAGTATTCTTCGGCACATTGCTTTTTCTGTACTTTAATTTACTTGCCCTTCGATCACTTAACTGGTCACGTTTTATTTCCGTTCTAAACATTGTATGTATATACAATATAATAATTTTATAATGTCGCAAAATATTTTTTTTGCAAAAATTTCCTTTCCGATGAAAGAAAATGGGAAAGTTCACTCAAATTGTCCGAAAACTTCAAAGAAAATGAAGCTAGAAGAGAAAAAATCCACGTAGCCTCCGTCTAATTTAATATATACATATGGAGTAGTTTTAAATTGGTGTGAATAGAGTAAGCGAATCATCTCCAATTATAAGACTCCGTACATTTTTAAAGTAGTCATTTGAAAATAACAAATATTTCTTCAAATTTTATAGCCCACTTGAAAGTGAAACATTTTGTTGTTTTCCAAAAGTACATAAACCATAAAGAAGTGTCTAGAGTTCATTCCACTTGCCAATGCTATCCCTCGGGGGTACTGCTTCGAATACTTTCAGTCCTATTTCGCTGTACTCTGTCAACGTCATTTTAAACTTGTACAGTTCATCATTCCATCGTCTGCAGTATTCGCCGGCGCAGAGACATTGCTAGGTAGGTTGGGAAAATGACTGCGATCTATGTCGCTCAAGTAGCAAAAATACTGCCGTTTTGACGATTAAAAAGATAATTAACAAAATAAAGAAAACCCTCCAATAACTGCTGGAGAGAAATAACCTATATAGGCCGACCAGAGTGTTTGACGTTGGGGAACGTGTTTTAGTAAAAAAAACAGAAGACAGGCCACAAATTATTCCTCTTATATGATGAAGAAAAAGTTCAGGCAGACATAGGAACCACGCCGGTGACAACACTTCTCAATATAACCAGTCACCACGATATATTGAGCATATTATATCTCCGAAGAATGTGAATTAAAAACCTGAGCTATATTGGAGAAATGGAAGCCAAAGTTATGACAGGACCAACACTTTTAAGTCTTGCTACCATAGCCATTGTAATCAGCTGCTATGTACTCCTTAAACTATATCGGAGGCGAAACAGAATGCGCCATCATTATACCTACAGGCTGCCAATGACAGTTTTAAGAAGCCCGAGGACGGCATTCACGTAGAAGGGGAAGAGTTAACTCGATCTGCTCAAATATTGGACAAAAGTCTCCGCGTGGTCTAAGTCAGCAAATTCACATCCTCACGCTGGCCACGAGTAACCCATTGTGCAAACGAAAGATGCAAACATAAGCGTCTACAAGGCATCCGGGCGCAATAGCTGGTGCTGCGCAGTTCTTATCTAACAATAAAAGAAAATTCGAGAATGCAAAGGTGCAGGTGAACGATACATTTTAGTTAAAGAAAACAATCAATTATCGAAGAGAGAAACATTCTAAATGGTTATGAATAGGGATAAATAATATAATATATCAACCGAATTACACAAGTTTGCTGTTTGACGGTAAATAACCATATTTGTTTGGTCATAAAACATAAACGTGTGTTGTTCCTGCAAATGTCCGCATATATGTATGTATTTAAGTACATATGTACGTATGGAAACAAGAATATTACTTAAAGAAGAACTAATTATTTGAGAGCGAATGCGCTGCACTATTAGAATGCGTGTTTGTACAGTTGTGTACGCTATATTAAATTGTTGAGAGCGCTGCATTTACGTTTTTGTTCCTACATTCCAGCGATGGGGAAAATACAATACGTACATTACGAGTATTCTTCGGCACATTGCTTTTTCTGTACTTTAATTTACTTGCCCTTCGATCACTTAACTGGTCACGTTTTATTTCCGTTCTAAACATTGTATGTATATACAATATAATAATTTTATAATGTCGCAAAATATTTTTTTTGCAAAAATTTCCTTTCCGATGAAAGAAAATGGGAAAGTTCACTCAAATTGTCCGAAAACTTCAAAGAAAATGAAGCTAGAAGAGAAAAAATCCACGTAGCCTCCGTCTAATTTAATATATACATATGGAGTAGTTTTAAATTGGTGTGAATAGAGTAAGCGAATCATCTCCAATTATAAGACTCCGTACATTTTTAAAGTAGTCATTTGAAAATAACAAATATTTCTTCAAATTTTATAGCCCACTTGAAAGTGAAACATTTTGTTGTTTTCCAAAAGTACATAAACCATAAAGAAGTGTCTAGAGTTCATTCCACTTGCCAAAATCGTTTCAATGAGAAAGTTTTACACGCTATTGTAGATTCTGTAGTGCCAGTCGCAATAGTGGATAAAAAGAATTTTGTAGATTTATTCGAAGCAACTTGGCTGAAAGTAATGAGTAGGCAAAAAGCATTGAAAAAGCTTAAAGCTATGCACTGTAGGCTGTTATCTTAAATTACATTAAGCATTTCTTCGCAAAATATTTCTGTACCACGACCGGGAAACTATCCCAGATCTTAGGGTTCTATAGGTAAATGTCTTTGGATTACGGGCGAACTTGAGCAGGCGTGCAGGAGAATAACAGAAATTTATTCAACGGAAAACATTAATGACAGTAATGTTAAAGCGATCAAGCACTATGGAATTGTAGATAGTTGCGAAAAACAAATAGATGAAAGTGAAGATGACTTACCAAATTTTCAAAATGATTCGTATTTGCCAAAGCACCGCAGATATCTCAGTCATATACTCAATTTATTAGCAAATACTGACTACGCCAAAATTTTAAATGAATGTGATATAACACTTTATGTATGCTTAACATGGTAATATTTGTGAAATGAACTTAGGAACCATTTTTCCAATCGTTAAATTAGCGTAGCATTAATTCATTGCAGGTATTTGAAAAGTGCAACAATCTGTGGGAAAAATGCAAATGGCCAAAGCCATCCGAAATAATTAATTGCTTTTTCCAGTTGTAACCCGTTTTAATTCTTTATATGATTTCGTTCTCAAAAATTCGTAAAAAATATGAAAACTATAAAATTTTGTTGCTGAATGTCTAAAGATGCAGTTAAGGCAAAGGTTCAGTACATATTTTGCCTTAACTCCTGAAACTGCAGCTGTGCTGACTCCAGATGTGAAATTAAATTGAGTCAAGGATCTACAGAAAACCAACCTAGAACTGACTGATGACGGAATTATTGTACGGGTACCTGAAACAATTTTTGTATACCCATAAAGTGAATGAATTTCTTTTAAGATTGATAATCCTTATATTCAATTTTAATTTTGACGACGATTTTAAATTAATTTGCCGAACAATGTTATGTTAAATACAAAAGTGTTCGAATTTCAGATGATGAAGATGGTTCTAATTCTAATTCTGCGGGAATTATAAATACGACCCATTACGCCGCCTTTCCTTTACTGACATTTCTTTCATTGTGTATTTAGTACTTACGTTATTGGTTATGATTCTCGGTACTTTATTTGAATCGTAATAAAAGACTATTAACTTTCATTAAAAATGAAAAATAATATAAAAAAATTTATTGGAAAACTAATCGCGTTAGGGGTTTTGATATTTTTTAATTACTTCTGATTTTTTTTCACCCAATGGATGTAAATGTGGGTTTTTGATTATTTTTAATAGTAAACGGTCATTGAAAATTAAAAAGTATAAATAATGGTAATTAATCATCAAATGGGTTCTTAAAAGATAATCAATTTTATCGGTAATAAATGCAATTTATAATCATTATTCAATTTCTAATTTGAGAATCCGACAAACCCTCAGGAACTTATTAGAGTCACATCTTCCAGTAGTGCTATAGGGATTTTCAAACAGGAAGCCGCCTATCCATTTAGAGAACTTTGACTCAATTTCGACCCATCTCTCCTGAACGGGCGTTACGCTGGCTCTGACTCCGTCGACTAGGATGGCCTGAAGGTGAAACCTATCCACCTCACGTTACCTATGCTTTGTCGAAGATTCTTGGTTTCTCTCGCTTTGAAGTACTTCGTTAAACTTTGTTATGTTTTTTATTTATTTCCAATCATTTTTGGTCCCTCGATGAGCAACCGCGGATTCTGGCTCTATACCCAGTATCCCTATAGGTTCATGGTGCTGTGCGTAGCACATAAGTACTACAGGCATATCACCACTTAAGCTGCCTTTCCCAGCGACAACAATACGGGCACGTTGAGATCATTGGTACCTCGTCTACGACGAGTGTCATCTGCTTGAAAAGTCAAACTAAATTAAATTGTACACAAGTTAGATATAATATTAATATATGAATATCAAACGGTTTAATTTAATTATACTTACGCAAGTATATAATATATTAGTATCCTTACCTACTTTAAAAATCAAATATAATTGAATTACGCACCAGTTAACACGAAAGAAACCGAAATGCGCATTCGGGTTACATATGCAAAGGACATTTATTAGTTAAATATAGTCAGAACGACGTCCCACAAACTTCCATAAAAGCAAATAAATATATTTTTCTGTGAATGCCGTAAGGTACATTCTGCTTCTCTGCGTTGCTATATTTTTTGGGCAAATCGGAAAAGAACTTTTTGAGTTACAGGCATTTAAATGCCAAAAATAAAACCATTTTCGAGATTTTTAGAAAATTATAAAATTTTTATTTATCTGTTTAGTTGATAAACTTTATAAAAGAAAATAACCCAATATGATTTCTTATAAGAAAAATTCATTGAGAAAACGGGGAATGTACGGGCAGCAAACGTAAAATTTAATACATGTTAAATAAAAGTGGTCAATTTAAATTTTGGCTACATTCAATATCAGCGTTCATCGTCTATGGTATTTGCCTT
The DNA here is from genome assembly GCA_951828415.1 of Anomoia purmunda. Taxonomy (NCBI): domain Eukaryota; kingdom Metazoa; phylum Arthropoda; class Insecta; order Diptera; family Tephritidae; genus Anomoia; species Anomoia purmunda. The sequence goes on from OX639993.1 coordinate 92,550,130, forward strand.
CGCAAAGACGTAATGCTTCAAAAGCATTTCGGACAAGCTTCTCTCGAACAATCAATGGGCCATCTCATATGTTGATAGCGTCCATGATTCTGCGCGCCCCACAATATCACGGGTATGATGAGGGACTTATACGGGGTGGGTTTCGTTCGTCGAGAGCCTTACTGCTCATTTTCCTACTCAGCCCAAGTAGAGATTCTCAGATGCTGGGTGTCCATTCTCTGCTCAAGGATTTTTTCCCAATACCTGGCATACCACGAATATCTGGTCTCGAGGGTAGATTTACAAAGTCTAAGGCCCCAGTTATAATGTCCAATCAGTTCTTTGACGGTTGGCTTTAGGCTGTTGCACAGTATTGGTAATATTTGGTGCATATTAAAGGGCTACCCTTCCAGTGGATTGGGCAGAGCACACAAATATTCCAATCAACAAGCGTGCATTCGTCCGACCATATTCAGCAAATGAGCTGGTGTATGCACTTTAAAAACCCTTAGCTACCACTTTTGAAAATCTCTAGTGGTAATTCATCTGCGTCCGCGGCTTAGTTCTTTCTTAGCCAGGCTATAGCGTTTCAAACTTATCGACGGGATGTCAATGGTGCCGTCAGCAATATGAGATTCGGGACCTTAATCAGCTCCGGCGATGCTTTCGCTGGAGAAATTTTATAACCACAATTTCAGTGCGCTTTAGATATCAGTCACCAGGTCGCCGTGCATGTTCTTACAGAAATTTTACCGGCATTAAGATTTTCCGTAAGCCATCACACCTTTTGGTAACATTTTCGGGAGCTTGTTCTATCTTCGTATTTGCATATTTTGACATCCCTACTTTCTTTGAATAATACATCTCTCTTCGTTCCTCAGCTACCATAGAACCATACAACACGCGTTGCTGCCGATCGTAGCGTGCCCCGTTAGGCAGAATCTTCACATTCCTCACCCCATGTTCTTTCGGGGTCGCTTAAAGCCTATGACCGAAACGTAGTAAGAGAATGTGATTCAATGCTCACGAATTCCGGTGTGCTGCAAAGTGGTATTAATAAACAGGTGCGCCAGTGCGTAATAGCTATTGCTCGAAGTCAAGCTAGAGAGGAAAAAAAATTAAATAAACAAGTCCGAAAAAACTTAAAACTACGCAATAGAATTACGCAATAAGATAAGAACGATATATAAACATCTAAATAAATTGAGAGCATGTTAAATTCAGACAGCGGTATTTTCATTGGTGCATTACAGCCGTAGAGTGTTCCTCAAAAGCCAACACTAAATGTATCAAAATTACGCAAAGCTCTCGCCGGAGCGGCTCGGAAAAATTAAGAGACTGCAAGGCATACCATATAAAAATCTTCTGTATCGATTCCAACCGATTGATATGTACTTGGTGATAAGATCTTCAGAAGAAAGCGGCATGTTCTTGTTTAAGCGATAAAAGCAGAATCAGAGATCCTGCCAAGGGCTTTGCAAAAGTCAGTCATAAATTGTGTCAATTTGGTGACCATTTTAGAACGCCGCAAAGCAATCATTAGCGAAAACTGCTAATTGCTCATTACTTCGACAAGGCGAATTAATATCAGGTGGTGTTATATGTACAAAAAAAAAATTACACAAATAAATTATACGAAAAATGACAGTATGACTTACAACAAAACCTTCAATTTGACATTACGTTCACTAAACGAATTCAATCAGCTGCTTGATTAACCTCACCTTATACGAATTCGCGTTACAGCCAAATATAAGCGATGCGATACGAGCAAGACGAATTCATATAAGGTGTAGTTACTATAGCAGCTGATTTGGGTTTTCCACCTACTTGTACTTTGTTTTTGCTTCTGCGTATGTGCTTTCAAAAGACGTGAAAGCGAAAACAAAATGTATGTATGCAAGTTTTGGCAACTCTTACGCAAATGCAAAAACAAAAGACATGGGAGTTTTGTAGTTGTACTTATAACACCACCTTATATGAATTCGCCTTGGATACGAGTCATAAATCTTCTAAAATGCCATTTATTTCATTATGAATAAGCAGTTAAATAAAAGCAACTCTTTATTTTTCATATAATTATAGTTTTACCCAAAAATGGTTGAGAAAGGAGGGCACATTGTGTTAATAGATATTGACGTTGTTAATGGAGGAATGCAGATTAATAAGGACTTTCTTATTGATTTCGGCAAGGAGCCCTATGGACCAACTTTGCCCCATGAAATGCGTTATCCAGGTGGAGATTGCACTTCTGACATTTGGTTGGCTACTAACGGTAAATAAGATTTAAGACTGCGAAAAGATGGTGTATATTGGAACGATTTTCCGTCTTAGCCTTGTGGGATATTTTTTGTTGGTTCTGTACGTTCATAACGGTTGATTTACCTAAATTCTTATTTGGTTTTTGTAAACAAGTTTTAAGGGTTCAAATACGACATCTGAGTTTATGTTCGTTTGTTCGTTTATTATCTTTAAAATTTTGTTTGTGGTTATATTTCCATATTCTCAAGGAGGTTCATGCAGAATCTCAGCTCTTTCCTTAATGTTTCATGGTGAACATTTGTTGTTGCACATATGGTTTGCAACGTTAGATCCAGGCATTGCAGTGGGTTCCTGTATCTTTTTTTTATAGTCCCACCAAAAATTAAGAAAACAGCTCAAATTCTTCATGTGCAACAGAAAGGACACCCCTTGACAAGGGACGGAAAATCGTTCCAATATACATCATCATTTCACACTGTCGAAAAAGCAGAATATCAAAAAGAAACTACGAAAAAGAGTATACTAAATACATATGTATGTACATATATCTTATGCTGTATACTTATTGAAATACAATTGCAAAGAAAAAGGGAAATAATAAATAATAAATATGTATCTAAATTATAATAAGAAATTAGTTTTTAATATATATATGGCAACTACGCCACTCAGTGGAAATGAATAACACATACTGTAATTAACCACTAACCCTCTCACTAGAAGAAATGACATTTAACTATCCACTCTGGCTCTCAGTGGAAATAATTTAATTTTGTTGTAATGCTTTTAAAAGGCTCTCATTAACTTTAATAAACTGAGCTCTGACTCTTCTCACATTCGCTACATTGGTGACCCCGACGAAAGTTGTTCAAATTTTTATGCGCATCAAGATCAAGCTCTACTTGATTAGGTAAATTATTACATTCATATAAATCCGCGTGCATCCGCTTCATAAAAGAAGTATTTTCAAAATTTTTCGACGACACAAAACCGCGAACAATTTATCTGTTGGCCTGAGCCAATATCTTTTTGGTAAAACCCCACATTTTCCTGAGGATTACGGTCACATCGATTTCCTTACAAGATGAACGAGTACAACGTGCTTGAGACACTCGCTTCATCGCAGTTGTCGATACCTGCTCATAGTCGCGAGAATTCGAGTGTACGAGCACCTACATATGTACTTTCTCCATGACCAATTTCATCTTGCGGTTTCCCTCATCGATACGCAGTCCGCGGCCGTGATGGAAGATATTATTGTACGTCCGCCGATATCTACACCTTACTCGACATTGGAACATAACCTCGTCGAGCGTTTAACTAAGTCAAAAGATGCCAAGTTGCTTCAACTTTTGGATGGCGAAAAAATTCGAGATCGCACTCCATCTCAATTCCTTCGCCATTTACACAGCTTATGCCCTGATGTCTAAGACAACGTGCTCAAAGCAAGGTGGCAGCCGCAGCTCCCTGCTCACACGCGCGCATGTCTCGCTGCACAGCCCAGCGTGTCTTTGGAAGACCTCAGTAGGATAGCCGACAAAATAAATGAGGTTATGCCGATTGGAACCCACTGTATTGCCGCTGTATCTGAGGAGCAATCCTTACGTGCCGAAATTGCCGAAATACGTAAACAGCTTGAAGCACTCAATACTCGTAGACTACGCAGTAATAGTAGGCAAAACGCCTGCGTCGCGATTTTACTTCGCGATTTATTATCGCCGTGTGGAGATTATCGTCGCCTCAACGATAGAACGATTTCTGATCGATATCCTGTGCGATACCTAGAAGATTTTGCAGCTAATCTCTGCGGAAAATCAGTTTTCTCAACACGAGCGTTCAATCAAATTCCGGTCGCGATCGAAGATATTAAGAAAACTGCTATAATCACTCCGTTTGGGTTAATCGAGTTTCCGTTCATGACTTTCGGTCTCAGAAACGTCGCCCAAACGTTTCAGCGCTTCATTTATTTATTTATTTATTTATTTATTTATTTATTAATTAATCAACAACAAAGAATTTGCTTATAGACTATGTGATATAAGTATGAATATACATTAATATAATAAAAATAGTAGTAATAATGATAAGAGGACCCGCTAAGGCAAGTAACTTCTGAGTTGATTCTTAAAAGCTAATTTAGAAAATGCAAACTCAATGTCTAAGGCAGAAGAATAAGCATTAAACTGAGAAAGAGTCCTCCGTATGGGAGCATTCATCCCATAAACAGTTTTAGCAATACCTACAAAAAACAAATCATTACAGCGAAGAATACGGGACGGAACATTGAACGGAATTTTCATTAGAAGATGTGGGCAATCAATACCGCCTGCAATGATATCAAAAACGAAGCACATCGATAACAGAGTGTGTCTGGACTCTAATGACATTAGATTAATTAATAAACAGCGCGAACGGTAACACGGGATAGGATCCTCAAATCTCAAAGATCGTAGAGCAAAACGCGTAAAAGCCCTTTGGACAGACTCAAGCCTTTTAACATAAACTACATGGTAAGGGCGCCAGATAAATACCGCATATTCCAGCCTAGAGCGTACCAAGGACGAGTACAACAATTTGAGTGTGTAGGGATCGGAGAAAGAAGAACAATTACGACGAATAAAAGCCAACATCGCGAATGATTTAGAAACAATAAAATTTATGTGAGTTTTGAAATTTAGCTTGGAATCAAAATAAACCCCCAAGTCTTTAAGCTCACAAATTGATTTAAGCGGAACATTTGAAATGCAGTAAGTTGTAGGAACAATACTTACCAGTTTTGAGTAAGAGGTAAAATGGCATTTACTAGTGTTGAGAAACAAACTATTACGCAAACACCAACGATATAAGTTTTCGAGCTCACCCTGGAGGATGAGTGAATCTTCCAGACATCTAACTTCATAGTAAATCTTCAAATCGTCTGCATATAGCAGGAAATTACATTTCGTAAAACAGGAAGATATGTCATTTATGAAAAGCACAAATAATAACGGACCTAGGACACTACCCTGAGGAACACCTGACGATGCGACAAAAGAATAAGACGATACATTATCGACTCGAACAACACAGCGCCTATTTTCCAAATAGGATGTAATCCATTTCAATAGTTCAGAATGAAAGCCTAAACCAGCAAGTTTAGCTATCAATATGCGGTGCGAGACCCTTTCAAAGGCTTTTGAAAAATCGGTGTAAATTGCATCGATTTGGAATCCCCTTTGAAAGGTTTCCAGACAATCCTCCGTAAAAACTGCTAAGTTGGTTAACGTAGACCTGCCTGGAACGAAACCATGCTGATTAGGACATAACAAATGCTTTACAGCATAGTATATTTTGTCCTTAATTATGCATTCAAACAATTTCGAAACAGTTGTTAGCTTGGAAATCGGCCTATAATTTTTAATATCATTTTTGTTTCCGCATTTAAGGATAGGGGTGATAAAAGTGTGTTTCCAATCATCTAGAAAGACTCCCGCAGTTAGTGAGCTATTAAAAATATGCCTCAAAGGAGGAACCAGTGCGGGGCAACATTTGAATAAGATCACAGAGAGTCCATCCACATCAGTGCTCGTAGAGGGCTTAAGTTGATTGATACCATTTATTACATCATCGTCGGTCAGACTTAATTTCCCAAAGTTTATTGGAACATCTAAATTTGATGAAGTCACTCGCGACCTTCCGTTTGTGTTTCCATATACTGACGATCTTTTAATTGCTTCAGAGAACGATTGTCAGGACTTTGACCACGTAAAGCCGCTTTTTCAGCGGCGTCCAGATTTTGGGTTGATAATCAATACAGCAAAATCCTGCTTTGGCTTGTCTGAGGTCAAATTCCTTGGCCATCATATATCAAGCAGTGGAATCAAACCGTTGCCTGAAAAATTCAGCGCCATAAGGAACTTATCGCTACCAACAACAGTAAAAAAATTACGAGGATACATTGGAATGGTAAATTTCTACCGAAAATTTATCAGAAATGCAGCGGAACTTCTTCCTCCCTTAAATGAAGTAATTGCCAGCCCCAGCAGAGCAAGAGTGCACACCAAATTTCTTAGACAAAATAACTTCGAGTTGTTTTCGATCGTTCGAAAGAAGCCTTGGCGACTTGCGCAGAACTTGGTCACCCTAATGTTGAAGCAGATTTAGCTATCTTTACAGATGCATCAAATTTCGCAATTGGCGCGGTATTGCCGCAGCGTGTAAACAGCTCTTGGTAACCTCTCGCATTTTTCAGCCGCATGCTCCCTGTATCAATTGGTAAGCTCTCTACGTACGACCGCGAACTTCACGCGATATACGAGGCAGTGAAATACTTTTACACAGACCACAAACCACTGCAGCACGTCTTCATGCAACGAGCAGAACGCGCTTTTCCGTGGCTATTTAGAAGAATTGAGTGGATAAGCCAGTTCACCACAGACATAAACTACGTAAGTGGACAAGACAACGTCGTGGCAGACGCACTATCACAAAAAGTTTCATTTTCTGAGCACAAGGTCAGCATGTCCTGCGACACTTCATCAGGTACAGAGCTACCATTCGTTCCTGCTTCAGTGAGAAAAGTAGTATTCGACTCACTGCACTCACTTTCCCTTTCAGGAGTGCGGTGTTCACAAAAACTAGTCACGAGTAGATATGTGTGGCCCGCAATCAATAAAGATTGCCGCACTTGGGCACGAACTTACATCGAATTCCAGCAAAATAAGGTACAGCGCCACGTCGTCACATCTCCTGCACGATTCCAGTTGCCAACGCAGCGCTTCGAGCACATTCATATAGATCTAATATCCTTACCTCCATCGAAAGGATTCTGTCAATGTCTCACTATAATATACCGTTTCACGTGCTTTCCTGAGGCAATTCCACTCGAAAATGGTAATACGGAAGCAATCCTGTGCGCAATATTTTACCACTGGATCGCGAGATATAGGGTGCCACTTCGGTTAACTTCCGACCGTGGTGGACAATTTGATTCCGCTTTGTTTCAGCCACAGCTATTTGGAATACACCACTTGAAGACCACACCTTATCATCCCCAAGCCAATGGACTGATAGAACGGTTGCACAGGCAGTTGAAATCAGTTCTACTGGTTTTCGGCGAACCAATGCGGATTCCTGGTGAATTTTTGAATGCTGCTAACAATCAGTCAACGCATGGTTTACTTCGCCAGTTACAACAACATTTGCATAATCTAACACCGGCCGAAATGTCACGCCATGGGAAGAAGTATCTTTTTCGTTTCAAAGAACTAGATATGTGCTCCCACGTTTTGGTACGTCAAGGGTAAATAGGGCCATCCTTTTGTGCTCCATATCAAGGTCCATATCGCATTCTATCACGCCATGAAAAGCATTTTTACGTTTGAGATGAAAGGACAGCGTACTGCTATCTCAGAACAGCGTCTTAAGCCTGTCTTGGAAGCATCAACTGATGAACAGAACACTACTACTACTACTACCGGGCAAACAACAAGGCGCGTACATTTCACAGACGATTCCTAACCTGTTTGAAATATGTATATTTAATTTTTATATAATAATGTTATAGACATAATCTAAGCTCATTGTAATTAACACAAGCTGTTAACAAAACCCAAAAATGAAAGGTCAAGCTATGTGGCAACTACACCACTCAGTGGAAATTAATAACGCTTACTGTAATTAACCACTAACTTGTTGTAATGCTTTTGAAAGGTTCTCATTAACTTTAATAAACTGAGCTCTGACTCTTCTCCCATTCGCTACATAGACCGATGGTGACAGGAAACGACGCCATATTTTTCCCCGTTCTTTTTACATTTCTCTTCAGTAAGGTTTGCCATTTCATCATGGAAAGATGTACAAGATATACGATCCAATAACTAGTCGAAATTATTAAAACTCACTACCGAAATTCGGAGTCAATGGCCTCAACTTTAAGAGCGCTACGTCCAATTTATGGTCGTCGTCATTTCTGGCTGAATGGCTTCGTCAATAAGCAAAATATGCGTTATTGGACAGGCAGCAATCCACACGTACTCCATGAGTCAACATTGCATCCCGAAAAAATTACGGTTTGGTGCGGCTTATGGGCCGTACTTTTTCCGTGATGATCAAGACCGGCACGTTACTGTGAATGGGAATCGCTATCGCTACAGCGAATGTCACAATCGATTTAATGAAAACCAAGTTTGGTGAACGTGTTATCTCACGAAATGGCCCAGTCAATTGGCCGCCTCGGTCGTGCGATTTGACGCCGTTAGACTATTTCCTGTGGGCTACGTCAAATCTAAGGTCTATGCCAACAAGCCAGCGACGATTGATGAACTTCGTACGAATATCGAACGTGAAATTGCAGCAGTATCGGCCGATTTATGCTTGAAAGCCGTCGAAAATTGGGTTCAGCGTCTGGACTTCTGCAAGCATGTCCGTGGTGCCCATGCAAAAGAAATCGAATTCCATACATAATAGCATCGAATGTACTTTCACAAGAATAAAGAATTTAGTTCATATCCTAAACCTTTTTTGTTTTATTTAAAAAAACTTTTGTAGCGTTCCTATTGAAAAACCCTATACATATACGTATATGTACATATATCAAAGGTTGGCAGTGAGTGGTGCTAAACTGTCTAAAACGCTTCCATTATGCGTACGAAGCTCATATCCACCCTGACGCTTGAGGTATTTATGCATCCATCTAACGCTCTCATATATACATACCTAACAACCAGTTACTGTTATGATATATGTCAGTGTTTACAAACCTTTTTTTTTTACCCTCGACTTTGATTTCATTATTACAAGTTCACATGGTAAATATATAAACTGTATCAACCTAAAAGTAAACTTTAATAGAAACGTTTTACTATCGAGTAAAGCCACGTCAAGTGATCCCCGAAAATTTCACTAAATTTTGGATTCCAGAAACAATTATTTTATTCTGAAGTGAATGCTATGCTTACATCGTTCCATTAATATTTTGCAAAAATTCGAATTATTGTTAAAGTTATTAACAATCAAAGTTTTGTGCACGATCAAATTAAAAAATTAATATCTCATAAACTAAAATAGATAATGAGATGAAACTTTCTGAGCTTATTGAAAAGTGTTTGCACTATTTTTCTCGTTGAAAACAAACATTAAATTGTTATAAATAATTGATTTTGCAATTATTTATTTTAGACAATTGGAATTTTCAATGCTTTCTTCACGCTGTAAAAAAATGAAGCTTGTGCGGAATTGTTAGGAAAATGTTCACCTTTAATAATCTGTAAAAAAATTTTTGTACTTTTTCTTCGTTCCAGAGATATTCAATTTTTGGTCACTCAATGCGCTCTCCGGTCGCTCGACTGGTCATACTAAGCGCGTGACCCACCACGTCAGAAGCAATACATGTGTAACTAGGCGGAGTTCGCCTTCATCAAACAACACTGTCTCTTGCTGATGTTTATCATTAAATAGTTATATTTTCTTAATTATTCAGCATGTTTACGATGGCAGCGTAAATATTTTTCCAACCGCCCTAATACACGCGTACATACACATACACATACATATGCAACTGCGAATTATTCCGTATTTCCCGCCGGATAATTCGCTTTGTTAATTTTTCTATTTACTTGCTTTCCAATAAAATTGCGGTTGACGGCAACCGTACATTTTTTCCTAACTTTCACTCTGTCTCAGGATCTTAGAAGCGACGCAGGTCAATCATCTGCACACATACACCAACTGCCTTCACCACAAGTCACTGAGACATTAAGGTACGTGTTGTATGTTCCAATTACATTTTATAACACGTTAATCATTTTTTGTGGAACATCGCCTTACAAGGCAAGTGATTTTTTTGTTGAAACGAAAGAGTCTTATACTTTAAGAAAAATTGAAACTGTGCTAATTCCGTTTGTCTGCGAGCGACAACAACAACAACTAACGGTCGTACACACACACGCACAACAGTGAACAGTGGTACTGTATTGCAACAGTTCAATCCATCAAATTTAAATTTAAAGTTTTTTTTTTGGATTTTCACACTTATTTACTTTAAAGTAAATCTGTATAACTTTCTTTTGTTCAATACTGCTCATTGGCACAGCATAATTGTTAATTTGCAAGTCACTTGTTCACTGATTCATGAAACATTATTTCTATTGCTCACTATTGCGTTTTCATATTCACTTTTGAGCCAATATATTACTGGTACATAATTACGAGGGTTGCCTTTTATATTTTGCGCCTTCGCAACACTACATGTGATTAGCTGTAATTAGATATTTTTATCGTAAAGTTTGGTATTTTTTGGCATAAACTTGCATATAACGTTTTCACTTACGAGTTTTTTTGTGTTTATTTATAGTGAGTTTAAAAATTCATATTGCCTAAAAATGGAATTAACCCGTGAACATTTTCGTGCGATGATTGACTACGATTTTCGACGTGGATTATCGAGACAGAAGTGCATCAATCAACTTACTTCTACTTTTAGTGCTGAATCACCACACTTAGCTACTGTGAAACGATGGTACAACGAGTTTCTACGTGGCCGCCAATCTTTGCAGGACGAATTTCGTGAAGGTCGTCCAAAAACGGTGGTTGTGCCAAAAACAGTCGATGCTGTGCGTCAATTGGTAACACAAGATCGTCATGTGACACATCGCGAGATAGATGCATGCTTGGCCATTACTGGGACCAGCATACATTCAATATTGCATGAACATTTGAACGTTGGATACCGCATAATTTGACAATTGCCCAAAAAAGGACTCGTGTCGATTGGTGCAAAGAAATGTTGAAGAAATTTAGCCGCAGTGGATCAAAGCACGTCTATGACATCGTAACAGGTAACGAATCTTGGATCTATGCATATGAGCTGGAAACGAAGCAGCAATCGACTGTATGGGTGTTCCAAGACGAGCCGAATCCAACAAAAGTTGTTCGCGCAAGAAACACCTCAAAGCAAATGGTCGCTGGTTTTTCGGAAAATCTGGTCATGTCGCAACTGTTCCACTAGATAAAGTTAAAACGGCCAATTCTGAGTGGTATACAACCATTTGTTTGCCAAAAGTTTTTGGAGAATTAAGGAAAACCAACCGCCGAAGACAAATCAATGATTTCTTTTTATTCACCAACATCAAAAAAAAAGAAGCGAGGTAAACGTTTTTCAACGCCTGAAGGAGTTGTAGAAGCCTTCAAACAGCTCGTTTTAGAGGTATCCTCTTGTGAGTGGCAAAAGTGCTTTGAAAATTGGTTCAAGCGAATGCAGAAGTGTATTGACTTGGATGGAGAATATTTTGAAAAACAATAAAACTATTTTCCTTAATATTTGACTGTGTTTTCATTATTAGGCGCAAAATATAAAAGGCAACCCTCGTAAGTTCCTACTTTACTTGTTAAAGCACATTTATATATACATACGTCGACACATTTGGGTGGCAAGTGTTTTTTTTGCATCAAGTGCCATTTCACATTTGGGTGTCAGTGTTCTTTTTTTGCATCACATTTAAAAAAATAACAAACTTGCCTGAAATTAAAGAAAAATCGATAAATAAAGAAACATACATATATAAATTTACTGGTAATTGTCATTTTGCGGAACTTTTTTTTAGCAATATCAGAGTTTGGTAGACTTTAGTAACTCCCTCTTAGCTTCACTATGGATTCATACATCCGCTTGGCAGAATCTGTTGCAGAGTTCAATGCTGACTTCAACAGCACTCCTGCCTCAGAACAAAACAAGCACGGTCTTGCTATCTAGCAAGACGAATTGAAATTGTTATGGGAGAAAACGAAAGTAGCGTACGATACGCTCACAAACTCAAAAGGTTTAACTAATGAATATATCAGGGCGATTAAAAAGAAATATAGAGTATGTTTTTCGACATATGTTAAATGCATGTCTGCTATGGCTACTCAAGCAGAAGCATTATCTAACGTAAAAAAGGATGTAGCGGAGCAGTCCGTCCGCGAACACAATATCCACCTTCCACCGTGCGATACAGACGTATTCAAGGGCGACTTCCTTTCATGGCCAGCATTCCGTGATATGTTTACGGCTATCTATATCCTAAATAAGCGCCTCACCCCGGTTGAGAAACTATTTCATCTCAACCATAAGACTCAAGGGAAGGCCAATGAAATCGTAAGAAAGTGCCCATTAACTAATGAAGGCTTTACTACTGCGTGGAAAAACCTGTGCGAACGCTATGAAAACAAGCGTATTCTAGTCAACACGCAACTAAAACTATTGTTTAACTTAAAGGCAATAGAATTTGAGTGTGGTAGCTCAATAAAAAGTTTGCAGCGGGAGATTAACAATTGCTTATCAGCCCTGAAGAGTCATCAAATTGACATATCGAACTGGGACGCAATTGTCGTTTATCTATGCTCGACGAAGCTGCCTGACAGCACACTGGCTCTATGGGAACAAACCATAGACCATAAAAACGACATACCCAAATGGGAAGATATGGACAAGTTCCTGTCCAATCGTTTTCAGACCCTTGAGACATTGTCAGGGTTGAAGGATGGTAAAGCTGTGAGAGTGCCAAAGCCGCCTCAAAGCACACGTCATCCTTTCGAAACCCCGACAAAAAGAGTTGGCACCTTCCATGTAAGCGTCAACACTTTTTCTTGTAAAATGTGCCATACAAACGAGCACAAATTGCGCAGCTGTTCCCGTTTCCTACAGCTAACACCTACAAACAGATTGAATTTTTTAAAGGAAAATAATTGTTGCCTGAATTGCCTTAGTTCCAGACATACTGTGTCAAGATGCACATGTGCTTACAATTGCAATACGTGTCACTCGCGACATCACACGCTCCTGCATCTAAATGCAATTCAGCCAAACGACGCGTTGGACGCCTTCGAGGCCTGCCGATGATTCTCCATCGACATCGAGGCAGGCGCAAGCACAACGTGATTCCGATAAAGGAACTGAAAATGCAAACAGAAATTTTAAGTCCTGCTTTGCGAACACAAATACAGGAGTGCAATTAGGAACAGCTCGCATAAATATACGTCTCAATGGCTCAGATTTTGCTGCACGAGCACTGATTGGTTCTGGTTCTGAGTGTTTCTTTTTTAACAGAGAGGCTCAAACGCAGAATCTACCTATCTGCAAAAAAGATGCATGCCCAAGTTTCGGGCATCACAAATTCGGTAAATGCCCAGGTTAAAGAAGCATGTAACATAAAATTGGGGTCCCCCGTCGACCCGTTGTTTAGCTTGACGGCAACTGTCCTGGTTTTACCACAACTAACCGGAAATCTGCCGACAACAAATATAAGCGCGACGACGAGGCAAAAATTTCCGACCTGGTATTAGCGGATAAAAGGTTTTTCGTAAATGAACAAATATACCTCATTCTCGGTGGAGACATTTATCCACAAATCATATTAAGTGGAATTAAGAAAAACGTCTTGAGGACACTTCTAGCCCAAGAAACCGTATTCGGTTGGATTATAACCGGTAGTACGGATACTACAAATACACAAAGAAATATAGTTTCGTACTTCAGCGAAGTTGCGCTGGATAAGCATCTTACGGCATTCTGGGAGTTAGAAAAGTTACCCAAAACCAAAAGCCTCAATGAAGATGAAAAATATTGCGAAGAGCTTTATAAAAGGACCACTATCAGAACTAATGAGGGAAAATACATAGTTTCGTTACCATTCCGACAGGAATTTCCAGTAACTATACAACTAGGCCCTTCTCTTAAAAAAGCCTGATCTCAATTCTTCCGGAATGAGACACGGATAGCCAAGGATCCCATCCTACAAAAACAGTGTAATAGGGTATTAGCAGAGTATGAGACACTAGGACACATGACCAGAATAAATAGTAACATTTCAGCGGACTCATGTGATAATTCTTTCCTGCCTCATCACGCTGTTACAAGGCGGAGAGTACCTCAACTAAAGGTCGCGTGGTTTTCAATGCCTTCAGTGCAACCGCTAATGGGAAAAGCTTAAATGACGTCCTCCTACCAGATCCAGAACTGCAATCAGATCTTCCGATACGTATTCTACGCTGGAGATTATACAGATATGTTTTCAACAGTGACATCGAGAAAATGTACAGACAAATCTGAACAAACGAAAGTCGAAATATCAGCGCATCGTCTTTCGGGCAAACCCGAACGAATCTTCGAGCCTATATGAATTAAAGACGGTTACGTTTGGAATAAACTGTGCTCCTTACCAGGCGATAAGGACACTGTTGCAGTTGGCCGATAGGATGTAGAAAGCTCGCATCCAATAGCAGCTAATATTCTGCGAAAATGCATGTACGTAGATGACGTACTTGCAGGAGGACACAGCATCGAAGCTACCATAAAGGCAAGGGACGAAATTTCTGCGGTACTGCGGTCAGCAGGTTTTCCCTTACGAAAATGGACAGCCAACTGCGAGGATGTAATAGCAGACATTCCAAAAAAGGAACTATTAAGCGAAGATTTTTTGGAATTCGAAGACACCTGCACAGTTAAGGCTCTTGGAGCACAATCACTAAAATGTCAATATCGTCCTCCATCGCCAAGCTGTTCGATCCACTAGGATGGCTTGCACCCATTGTAATAGTAGCCGAGATATTGATGCAAATCATTTGGCTGGAAGGCAGAGAGTGGGTTGAACCTGTGTCCTCAACTACTTTAGAAAAATGGCAAAATTTTACCAAACACTACCGCGAGATAGAGAGAATCAAGATACCGCGTTGGGTCTATTTTTCTCCCGCCCATGACGTCGAAGTACATGGCTTCTGCGATGTTTCAGAAAAAGCGTATGCAGCTAC
Organism: Anomoia purmunda; assembly: GCA_951828415.1. NCBI lineage: Eukaryota > Metazoa > Arthropoda > Insecta > Diptera > Tephritidae > Anomoia > Anomoia purmunda. Next base: position 92,565,136 of record OX639993.1, read on the forward strand.
GGTATACTTACGGGTTAAGCAGGGTAGTGAAGTTCTAGTGAATCTGCTGGTAGCAAAAACAAAAGTTGATCCAGTTAAAACTATTTCCCTGCCCCGATTAGAACTCTGCGGCGCGGTATTGCTCGCCGAAAGCATTGAGTCGGTACTTGGCAACCTACCACTAGGACAGGTACAAGTACACTTATGGACAGATCCCACAATTGGGCTTGCATGGATACGCAAACCTCCATGTTCGTGGTCAACGTTCGTAGCACATCGTATAAGAAATATTGTCGACAAAGTCGGAAATACGGACTGGCTTCATGTGGAGTCGCCATCAAATCCAGCAGATATGGCAAGCAGAGGAGTTCTCGCCTACGAATTAGTCGATAACACTCTGTGGTGGCATGGCCCTTCTTGGTTGCAAGAAGACAAGGAAAATTGGCCAAGACAAGACAAGACAAGAGGCAAGCTATAACAACAACATCATTTATGTGCAACCATAACAATAAAAAATGTTGATGCAATTCTCGATAGGTTTTCAGATTTACCGAGAGCTTTGGGAGTCTTATCATATATTATGAGATTCTACCAAAGCACTCATCCGAACAAAAAAGCTTCCTTTCGAGCGGAGTCTTGTTTAATTTCAACCGATGAAATTAAGGCAGCGACACAACGCTTAATAATCATTTACCAGAAGCAATACTATAGTGATGAATATTCGAACCTAAAGTCAAAGAAATCCATCGATGTAAAAAGCGAAGTGCTACCTCTTAACACTTTCTTAGATAAAAATGGGATTATGAGGACTGGAGGTCGTCTTGGCGCATCGCTAGATTTAGCGTACAACGAGCCTCACCCAATCATCCTTCCTTATAAGTGCGGTTTGGCCCGTCTTGTTGTCCAATTCATCCATAAAATCTCCCTGCATGGCGAAAATCAATTAATGCTGCGTCTTAATCGAACGCAATACTCGATTCCCCAAGTCAAAAATATGGTAAAGTCTGTCATCCATAATTGTAAGGTCTGCACAATCCACAGAAAACAAACCCAAACGCAGCTTATGGGAGTGCTCCCTCAGAAACGCACCTCATATTCGCGTGCATTTACAAACACGAGTGTAGATTTCGCAAGACCTTTCGATATCAAAAACTTCCGCGGCAGAGGTTGTCGCATCTCAAAGGGTTACGTCTGCCTGCTTGTGTGTTTCGCCACTAAGGCTATACACTTGGAAGCCACCAATGACCTTTGCACTGCATCTTTTTTGGCAGCTTTTGCTAGGTTCATAGCCAAGAGAGGATGCCCAAAAAATGTTTACTCCGACAATGGCACCAACTTTGTGGAGACTGGGAAGAGTCATCAACCTACATCCAGGCTCGGATAACCGAGTACGCGTCGTCGACATCTATACTACGAAGGGGCAAACCAGCAGACCAGTAACGAAATTGGTTTTGCTGTCCACTATCGAGAATACCGCTAGTACTTAAAAAAAAAAACAAACAAAAAAAAACAAAAAAAAATCATAAACAGTACGTGTAGTACAAGAAAACACAGAATCTGCTCTGCCATTTTTCTGGCAATATATGTAAGTACTTAACTTGACATGTTCCGATGTATTACCTACGCCGATGGCGTACAGAAATAAAGAAATCTGCGAATTCATGCTTCATACATGCAACAAGTAGTGGTTATTTGATACCCGATACCCGTACAAAACTAACTGACAAACTAACCAATAGGTTGGGTTAATTTTGAAAAGTGGTCATTTGATACCCGAAACTATTTCAAAACTAACCAATAGTTTGAATTCATTTTGAAAAGTGGTCATTTGATACCCGAAATTATTTCAAAACTAACCGACAACTAACCAATAGCTCGAGTTAATTTTCAGGAATTTATAACCGATAGACAAAAATCAGCCCGGTTCCACCCTAACATTAGTTGTGAAAACCCTAAATCCTAAAAACCCTATCCACTAACTAAATTTGAGAACGTAAGAAAAATTTGCTTTCAATGAAAGAAGCATGCAAGAAGTTAAGAGAACGTAAATCCAATAAGAAGTTGCAAGTTTTTGGCGTAGAATACGTCTTACCTTACGGTATGGGCACCAATGTCAGGTTTTTATTGTTGTAATCTCTATTTCTTTAATTATAAGGAAACGGCTCGATTAATTTTTTTTTTTTTTTTTTGTAGTCAAATGAAGATGTTAGCTTTCGTTTGACATACATTTCATGTTGGTTGATATCTTCCTAATATTTAAATTTCTCAAATGAAAATTGTATAAACACATGCACACAAATATGTGTGTGGTGTTTGGTTGAGTGTTTGCTGTTGGGCGATTTAAATGTACTCGTGCAGCCCTTTATTTGTATTGCATAATTTTAGGCGGGCAAGTTAAAGTAGAGTAAAAGAAGAGAAAATGCTGCCAAGCACTGCAAAATAACAATGATGATTGATGCTGTTCGACAACAGCTGGAAGTTGATGTTTAGTATGTTAAAATATAAACCACGCTTCATTATTAAGGACAATGCCGCCTACAGGAAATGCAAGAAGGCAACGAGCGGTTGGTCTGGCTTATTGGTGGTGATTTTAACACATAAATCACTTCAAATACTAGATTGGCGAAATTTATGAGCGATACGTTTAATTTGGATTATATTCGAAATGATGCTCCCACAACTATTGATAACACAACCATTGACTTAGTTTTTGCGAGAAATTTAAATGTTAATTTAAAAACATATATTTCCTATTTTGCCTATCATAAGCCTATATTATCACAAGTAACTTTCAAAAAATAATAAAATTGATTCGCGTATGTTATTTATCATTTATCTTTACTATTGATAACAGCCATTGACTTCGTTTTTGCGAGAAATTTAATTGATAATTTAAAAACATTTTTATCCTATTTTTCCTATCATAAGCTTATGTATATCATCCAAAGTAACTATCAAATAAAGAAATTCATTTGCTTGTATTATTTATCATTTATTGTTACATATGTTTTCTGTCTTATCGGATGGCGTATTCTACGTTAAACTTAATGGCCGTGTCTCTGACACAGCCTGCTTCTTTTTTTTTTATACTTTAAATATTTCGGTAAATTTAAACATTTTCTATATTAAAATATTTGATCAATTTTCCAATTTTAATAACTGTTTTCTAATTTTGATCAACTCGAAAGCATTGAGTTTTTCAGTTTTTTTATCTAACTTGCAAATTCTTCCAATCTATCCGGTAAAAAAAAAAAAAAATTGGAAAGATCTAAGTACTAATATTTACCCTACATACATAAAACTTTTAAATATATAAGTATAAGAACAAAAAAGTAAAACAATTACTTGTTTATGAACAGCTCCCAATAATCCACTGGTGTTCCGCTCCTCACGTCGTGGAAATTATCCAATTTGTTCACCTGTTGAGAAAGAAAACAAATTAGTTTCAGTGTACAAAAGTGATTAGGCAACACAAAAAAAATCTATCCACATTGTTACTTTCACAACCTCCTTTTTGCTTCCGGTCATCATCCGCTATCTTCGGATGGCATACACCTCCTCCCTCCGACTGTGCCCTCGCAATCGAATGCAGCACTCCACCATCTGTATGTAGATGTATATCGATATACATATGTACCTACTTATGTACGTAAAAACGCCAAAATTTATGTACAAAAAATTATTTTATTATTATTATATCTATATCAAAACCACTTACCTGATCATCGTCGCCGTACACTTGCATGCGTCCACCAATGCAATGAATGCGATGTATGCATATGGTACGACATGCCCTGTTAGCCAGCTGCACATGGCGACATTTGCTCCAACCTCCAAATTACGTGCTCCAAACACGTATTTTGCCATTACAAGCATGATTGCACAAGATTCCACGCACACGCTTCTTGGCTTCGATTAACAGCCAAAGATCTTTTATTTTATCCACTCAATACGAAAAGTAATGTAGAACCAGCTAGGCACACGGAAGGGCAAAACTGCTATGAAAATAAAATTTTTCAAAGTCTCGCCTCGCCACACCAAATGGAACTTAGAAAAACTAGTGCACCAAGCACTACCACAATAAGCGCGCACTAAACACTTTTTTCACAATTTTTAAATTAATCTAACAACTTTTTTTTACCACTACTTCCCTAATTTGAAAATATGCAAACAACTTCACACCTACCCGCTGCGGAAATTCACGTATAAATAATTTTTTGTAACACATTAAGTTACCGGCTGGCCCTGTGGTCAGCAAGTTATGCACAGTGGCATGCAAACATTTTTTTGTAATTTCATTATTTCATAAAACAAATTTTTTTGTGGTTAAATTTCTTTTCTTTGGTTATTTTTTCTACATCACTTGCCACCCAATATTACGACCTCTTTCAGCGGGTGGCGGCTCGGAAACCTGTACTATCGGACCGTCACTGTAGCATGAACGGCGAAGGCGCGGCTCGGAAACCAGTCCTTCCCGACGGCCCAGGGAGCGCGGATCCCGTCCTTTCAGACCATCTGCCCAGAAGAAAGAAACGTCGAACGACTGGCGTGGGAACTCGTCCTTTCCGACCAGCTCAGCATCAGCGAACGGATAGCTCTGGAACACGTTCTTTCCGACCATCTGATATCCAAAAAAATTGGTGGCGAGTTGACTCGGGAACACGTCCATCCCGATCACTACGACGAAACGCCCCATACAATTACCCCAACTAGGGTGACAACATACGTATGTTCAGCTTTAATATTTCTTTCTATTACCGTCCTTCCAAGTAGAGCACAGGAGACGATGACGGAGGAACACGGAGCGGCTCAAGGAAGCAACAAACAAGCGGCTCATTGGAAACAAACCAAAAAAACATATTTTTTAATCAAATATGTGATGTGGTGTGAAGTGGTCGTTGGTCAGGATTTTTGCTTACCGCAAGGGGGCCGGCATGTTTACGACGGCCGCGTAAATATTTTTCCAACCGCCCTAATACACGCGTACATACACATAAGCATACATATGCAACTGCGAATTATTCCGTATTTCCCGCCGGAGTTAATTTTTCCATTTACTTGCTTTCCAATAAAATTGCGGTTGATGGCAACCGTACATTTTTTCCTAACTTTTACTCTGTCTCAGGATCTTAGAAGCGACGCAGGTCAACTACCACTTCACACCACAGGTAAAACCATTCTTGTATATCTACATATATACACTTGAATAAATTCCAATTGAATTAAACTAAAACAAATCTTTTTAATTTCTTGACAAAAAATTCCAACTGTGCGTCTGGCCAGTGCAGGGAGACACGACTCACATTTGTGTACAGCAATTCGCACCAACTCGATTAAATGAAACTGGTAAATTTCGGAAAAGATACAGAGATCGTCTTAGTAATTAAAGACCTGGGTCTACCCGGAAGGAAAACACGACCAATGGCTTTAATTTAACATCTTATTCAATTTGCCAATAAGCATCTTTCAAGTTAAGTGTAGTTATACTCTTGGATTTAGGCGGTCGAGCAAAAATCTAAAAATTTTACATATGCATGAAATCCATTGCCACTTTTGTCTCCGAGCACAGCCGAAAGTAAAAAAAAAACGTTCTAGACTTACAGGTTTAGCAAATATTATCTGTCTTAGTTATAAATGCTTGGTAAGTTACATAAAAGATGATTGAAATTTGGTAAAGGTGCACGATACAGTATTTTATATAATTTATATCGATTGCTGTGCGATGCGGTCTGTTATATTTGGGGGTTTAGGTTGTTTGCGCCCGCGCCGATTAAACTACGCCCATCTTAAATTTCTCCAAACGAGCCTTCTTTCTTCTGTGCTTGTCTTCTATCAAAGTTTTCTGAAATGTGGAATTGAGGAGATGTTGGCATATAATAATTGGTCATGTCGAGTCTGAGGTTTGAGGCTTCCCTTTTGAATTTTAATTAGATCTCCTAAGCTCCCTATAGACTGTCACACATCAAAGCAATGCCTTTTTAAAAAAGATTAAAAAGTCTCGCAAGTCTTTTGTTTCCGACCTCTTCGGTCCTAGACTAAAAACTATTTGCACATAAGTGTAACACTACTCATATCTATGACAATATTTTTTCACCTGTTGTTGGTACTATTGTTGTGGTTGGTTTAGCTGCAGTCAGACAATTCCTATTGCTGTTGTTGTACTTGTTGAAGTACCAGTAGCCCGGGTATTGCCCATTGCTTTCTTAATATTAGTGTTATTGTTTCTGTTGACTATGTGCCAAATATAGCATTAGCGGTGTTGTAAGTGAAATCGAACGGTTGGAACTTTCAAGTTGTTATGTCACACACATATCGTAGACAAAACTGGGTAGGTGTAGTGTTTTCGATAAAGATTTAAAATGCATCTGAAAGAAGTACATCTAAACTTTAAACTACAAATACAGAGTGCCACAATAATAAGGGTTTTTAAAATTAGTTCTTGAAATGCTTCTTATTTAGATTAACTTATACTTATTTTCTTTTTTGCAATAAAGCCATAAAAATAATTACTATAGTTATGAATAGTTATGCTACGCACTTTGCGAAGCTTAAATCTGATATTTCATCAATACGAAACTTTGGATATGCTCTTACGTGTGACCTATGGTCAGAAAATTATTCCAAAATTTCATACCTCGCCTTAACGATTCATTTTATTGTGGATGGAGATTATAAAAGCAAGCTGCTGGGATTAAAGTCAATGAAAGGAATTTTAAATACAGGTAAGTTATCCATAAATTAAAAAAAAATAATCGTTACAAAATAGTTAGCAAAAATGTTGCCTTAATAACCGTTTAAGCAAAGGCTTTAGTTTAGAAATCAGCGAAATTTTACATTTTGTATCATTAAATATGTCCGTTCTTTTCTCCATCTACAGGCACCAATATAAAGCATAAGTTGGATAATTTACTCGGTGAGTTTGATTGTTCCTTAAATGACAGAACAGTTGTAGTTACCGATAGAGGAAGCAATATAAAAGCAGCATTAAAAGAACATGAAAATATACATTGCATTAATCACCTACTTCACAACACGATAGAAAAATGTATAAAAACGTCCCCACAAATTGATGAAATTGTTATAATGTCATCTAAACTAGTAAAATTTTTTAAGAAATCAGGTTTGAATTGTGATTTAAATACTTCATTAAAAAGCTATACACCAACAAGGTGGAACACTGTTTATTTAACTTTATTATCAATTAAATCTAATTTTGCTAATATTCAAAATATACTTAATGAGAAAAATCTGTCTGAGAAATATTGCATAATAAAAGAATATAATCTGGACCAAATAATATCAATTTTACAGCCATTCATGGATGCTTCGAAAGCTCTTGAAGGTAGTTCCTATGTTACCCTTCATTTAGTTCACCCTCATGTTAATAATTTAAAAGCTATAGTAAATACCACAAATAATGAATAACCTACTTTTATTACTCAGTTCAAAAAAAATATTTATGACACTTTAATTTCCTTAGTAGACAACAACATCACAATTTATCATAAGTTAGCAATATTTTTATTTCCGCCGGCAAATAAGCTTACACAATTTAGTTTAGAAGAGCAAACGGAAGTAATTACCAAGTGCAAATCTTTTTTGATTCCTTTTGCAAATGATGTAATAACTGATAATGCAGATATTGAACCAAACTCATCGAAAATATATTCTCTATTTGAAAAATATGTGCAACCAATACAACAAGCTTCTTCTAACCAATCCATTATTGAAAATGAGATAACCAAATATAAAAATACCGTAGTGCCTCTTGAAAATGATTTTAATATTTTAAAATGGTGGAACGATAGAAAAAATGAGTTTCCATTACTAAATAAACTGTGCTGCCGAATATTTGCAATACTGGCATCTAGTGCACCGTCAGAGAGAATATTTTCGATTGCTCGAACATTAATAACTGATAAAAGATCAAAACTAGGATCTAGCAAAAAGTCGTTTAATGAAATTTTATTTGTTAATATTAATTCTAAAGAATAATAATAATATACATACTTTAATTTTGATTGGAAAACTAAACTTTAAATTTTTTACAGCAAAAGGATTGCATTTTTTATTTTTATATTATATATATCAAAGGACTGAATTGTTTTTGCTACCTGAAGATTATAACTTTACGTAAATTGGAAACTGTAAATACTGCTGTAAACATGTTAATTTTTTTATTATAAAGATTGAATTTTTTTTACATTATAGTTTGTGTTCAAAGGACTGAACTGTTTTTGTTACCTAAATATTATCACTTTACTTGAATTAATAAATGGTATTGTTGCACAAGATACAACTGTTACATATGTTTTTTAATTTGCTTACAATTAACTGCATTCACAACATAACACAAACATTTTTGGTTGCCTCTGTCTGCCTACCACTGATGTAGATAAAATGATATGGACTTCACAAAACATTTCTATACAGATGTTCGGCAGAATACAATAAGTACTTATGTTATTCCCACCAGTAACTGTTTTATTTATTTGAACAAATTATAGGCAAACAAATACATTGCTCTCATTCTCTTTTTATCTACTCACACCCACTCTGCTAAAAAGAATAACATTACCAACTTATAACAGAAACACTAAAGCATTCATCTGTATGTACTCACTTCTATTATCGCACAGAAACTGGTATGTTAAGATGGAACTGTGCACGTCTTTACCTTGAACCTGCAAAGTAATGCAAATTTTCGGCAGAGGCTCGTTTGCGATGCGCTGCATCAAATTGAATTTCTGTATAGTTATTTTTCTTTTGTTTAATGTGCATCATAATAAAATAAAGGACGCTGAATATAATACTTGCTGGCTTACATTTTTTCCTCTGCCTGTCTGCAATATAAAATATTGTGTGAATTTATCTATTAATTTCACTTTCGGCAAATTAATAAGGTGGCTCACATAAACAACATGGAAGATTCGATACCAAGTAAAATTAGCAAGGATCCACCCTGCGCAACGACCACATCTTCGGCAATAGCTTTACTAGTCGCCCGGAAAACGCAGTTAACATGTGCCACTAGCGACGCACCGTCAGCTAAGGTTAGATTGATGTGGAAGTCCCCGCAGAGGGATTTCACTTAGACATATTAATTTAGTTCATTGTGATACTACTTGTTGTCAGAAAAGTAACCTAAACCGTAACCAAGTGTTAACTGGTTAAGTGGAGAAACGCTGCGTGCCCAAAATGTATTCGCGCAAACTGCTAATTTTCTCCCCACAGAGCTCTTCTGTGGTGTTAATGAAGTAAGAACCTAGGGACCTGAACTGCAGCCTCGAAAAGGTAGGACAGCTGATTAGCAAATGAAATGAGGACTCACCCTTGTCATCTTCCATACAGCTGTGGAAAAAAGGATCGGAGTATATACTCGTAGTCATCCTAACAGCATGAATACCTATCGGGCAATATCTAGTCAGAACTCTTTCGAGGAATGAGAGTTGCCGCCTTGTTAATGACCGGGGATCCCTCGAACGTCCCCGGTTCACCACCGGCCAGAGAGCCTTTGCAATTCTGCATCTCGTAGTACTTGCCAGCATTTACTGAGCCGACATAAAGCCCATCTGTCTAATTTAAGTTCGTAGGTGGTCAAAAGAGCTCCCACCCTCTCCATACGTGGAGTAATGACTTCAAGGATGTCTTGCAGAGCTAGACATTCGAAATCCTGCAATGTCGCTATTGCCCGGCACCCAAATCAGTAAAATCCATTTCAAAGGATTCAGAGGCCGGTGGGAAAGAAGCCTGGCACTCTTCAACCAGTTTCGACCTGACCATTAAATATCCTAACGCCTTATTTGCACCCTGATTGCGGCAATCTTTGCCTGAAACACACTACAGTGGTCCATAGTCCAAAATTTGCTAAGGGAGGGCTCCTTGCAGAAGTCTTTTCCGCCCTCGTCCCAACGGCACCCTCTTCCCATTCCTTCCTTGGCCGGGTGTGAGTTAAAACGGATCTATCTGGAGCCAGAACCGACAGACAGCAATCCATTTCTAGAGGGGCAAAAAAGAAGCTAGCAAAAATTTTTCAATGGCCATAGGCCGAATTGAAGCTGTATATATTGTTTTTTAACCGGGCTGTAGCACAAGTTTTCACTTAAAATAAAATGAAAAGTAAACTCACCCCTTGCGTTGATATCCGAGCTTCCCCAGCAGGATTGCCCCAAATTGGCGTCACTTCCATTAACGACTACGGCCTTCTTTCGTCACGATTCCGTTAGAGCATTTCTCAGCAGAGCTGGAAGTGGTTCCTCGTCGTCATGAGCCATGTGTGTGGACATAAGCCAGAGTTATCCGTAACCGCCTACAAGGCTCGTAGTCACAATGTCTTCAGTGCTGAAATTGGGCAAAATAAATGTTTTTAGTTCACGCCTGACTAGAATACAAGCTCTAGGTTTATAATTCTTCATCCCGACGCAAGAAAAACCGCTACTGCTCTCCACGGTTCCTGAATTAGTACTAAATCTGCCACAACTTGCTAAAGGTGGAGTAATAAATTGGCGGGCGCCGCCTTCGAGTGCTGTAGATTGATTTCCAATTTCAATATCCGAAGCAAGTAGCCTCACCTCTTCAGACCTGTTGTACAGCTTATTTATTCAGATGAACAAAGAATCGCCATCAGTGCTTTCGGCATCCGACCTGACGGAGTCCACCTCAGTGCTCATAGGCACATCATCCGCTTCAGGTCCGCAGACCTCCGGTACCACCCCCAGCACCACTGGAATGAAAGAGTCACGGTCATGACATCCTATTGGTAGACCATAAGGACTACCTTCTCGAAGCCATAAGTAATGACTTAATGTGACTCAACGAGAAGGCGGAGGGACTCTACATTAAACAGAATCAGCGTTCCCCGATAAAGTACCCGACATGTGTGGGAAAATTCGGAAATAATAGACTTTCTAGCTAGGCCTAATCGGGTGATTGCTTTCAAAAGGCGATCGTTTATGTGAAACTATTATGTTTACTTGTTCAATTGTACTACGCTTTCCTTAAATCCGATGTGGTGGTATGGTATCAATCGACCCAGTACTAAAAGGGATTTTATTTCCAGTCCTTGAGTTGCTTTAACTGATGAACGCGTCCCTTCCTAAAAACAATTGGAGGGTTATCCAAGTGACGGGAGCCCTTCACGATTGGTGGTCTTGTCTCTAAACCAGTAGTCTATCGAACTCCTCAAAAAAAGGCAAGCCCGAGGTTCTTACGGCCTCGGCGAGGTGGAAATAAAGTTGTTCCGCGGAGATTCTCAGCGCGTCTATAGTGTGGGCACAGCTTTCCGGTGCTAAAAGAAGCGTCTCCTTTCAACCAACCTATGCTCCAACAATGCACAGGATACCTGTGGAGGACAAACTGCTGCATAGCGATGGGGAGTACAAAGCTGACGTCATCCTCGTAGCCGTGGAAGTAGATATCTCACATGACAGTACTGCGGATTAACATTCACAAACCTAAAGCAGCCTCGGCTGTTACTTATACAAGAACTATGGGCTTGCAACTCAACAATTTTGGTGCCGTAGCTTTAAAGCGTATTGTTTGGCGCTGAAAAGGTAAAATCAAAGACTGCATTCCTCTAGTAAGCAGATAAAATACTTTTGTTCTACATCATTACAGTAATGCGCCGTTATGATAACCCTGGAACTAAAAACCATGCCCATCGTGTTGGTCGACGCTGAGCACCCTCCTCATTCAACGATGCGAAACTTGGTGGCCCTATCTTCCGATCTTATTTTGATCGGAAGCGATGCGAATGATCACCATGTTCAATAGGGTATGCAGATCAACTAATAGTATTTCTAACAACTAACCTACCTATATGCGATAAAGATAGGAAGCCCCCACCTTTATTATCAAAAGCCGTAAGGAAGTATTAGGCGTAACTTTATGCAGAGAAAGCTGAAACATGGTTACATTGATTAGCACAATATTGTATAAAAACTTAAAAAAAGAGGGATTTGAGCTCTTATAAAAAAATTTTTATGCATCGAACGTTTCTAGATGTCTGCAATTGTGTTAGTCATAACTGAATGCGGTGAAAGCTTACACGGGATGATTGAGAGTGAGCGAGTTCTAGATGAATGTTCCTTATCTGACCATGGTTACCTGGACTAGCACAATATTGCGTAAAATGATTGAGAGTGAGCGAATTCTAGCTGAATGTTCCTTATCTGACCATGGTTACCTGGACTAGCACAATATTGCGTAAAAGCTTAAAAAATACGAATTTGAGTTCTTATACAAAAATTTTGTATGTAAGTGGTCCACTCGCTGCGGACTAAGGGTTAACTCATTCGAGGTGAAAATCGTCTTCTTCACGAGAAGATATAAAATACCTTAAGTAACTACACCGGAGCTAACCGGCGTCCGGTTAAGTCTGGCTACAAGTGCCAAATTTCAAAGCTTATTTTAAATAAAAAGCGGTTAAACATTATGAATAGCCTTCTGTAGCCTTTTACACCTGTAAAAAAGCCATAGAAAATAAATGGGGACTTTCTCCCCGGATCTCCCGGTGGAAACCAATTCTGCTCTGTAGAGTACTCGTATGGTGGCTTGCATTGGAAAACGATTTCAGCCTCAGGCTACTCACCAAGGTGCGAGTATCTAGTTTGATAAATTAGTTTCTCTTTTTTCAGCTAAGATGCTCTTTTGCGATTTGCTGAGTTCATGTTTCAAAGTAGTGGAACGAAACCCTTGCCAATCTCTTCTAAGTAGCCTTTTCATACTTACTAGGTTGGTGATATCTTTACCTCCCAAAATCTTTGCCTATGATTATTCCTAGGCAATGCAGGCGTTGAAATTTTATATGATTTATAAAGGCTGTCAGTAAAGGCTGTAATTGCATGGCCCACGTCTACAAATGAATTGAGAGATAGTTTATATTGAAGCCAATCAGTAAACTCAACTTAACTGGTATGAGGCTTATTAAAAGGCGGGATTATTTTAAAAGTACGTTAACAAGGTGAATAATCAAGATTAGGACGAAATGCAATTTTATCTGGATTTATTCTCGAGACCACAGGTCGCTCGTTTTGCCGCTTTGGTGGCTGCCTGGCGGAAATAACATCAAGTCTGTTACATTGGATGGTTGAATGTTTTGCTTGCAGCCACCTGCTGGTAGAAATCTCTTACCCAACTTAGAAAAATATTCCGTGAATTGAGTTCTAGATAGCTTATATTTAGGGAATTGTATTTAACTTTTTTCCTTATAAGTATTCCTGTTTCGACGTCAGCGTTTCCTTCTATATGTTCGGTATACTTAAATACGAAGCTTTCCATATTAATATTGTTAAATTTAATGAAATATGTATACATGTATGACTCTGAAGAAGTTATATATACTTACTTGGTTTTTAGTTGACATAAATCTATATATTTGAAATTCTACTACTTTTCGCTTATTCCGCATAAATTGTACTTGATAAAAAATAATTGAGCTTATTTTGAACAAAAAATGCAAAATTAAAAATTTTACCTCGAGCCATGCACATTACATAATCAGTGAAGTTAAGATAAAATATCAGTGCAAGCATATAAATCCACCCAGCTTTAAGCGTCTTCTTCATTTACCAGCAATATAGCAGCCAAATAACAGCATACTAGTTTAGCAAAAAATAAATAATACACGTTTAAATACATATAGTATTATCAATATCAGTAATTTGGTTAAAACAAAACAAATGTATTATCTATGTATGTGCAATTGTGTTCTCAAAAATAGTAGCAAAATGTATTGATAAGTTGAATTTTTTTCTTTCCTTACATACATATATTAAGTTTTTTATAAAAATAAAGTTAGTTTTATAACGAAACTAATTTAAGCTAATTAAAAAATTGTAATCAATTTATCTCCATTATATTCAATTTTGCAGCCCATTCAGTTTAAGTATGTATAATAAAGTGCAAATTTCTAGTTGCTAGAAAGTCTTGTTGATTATTGATAATTTTTGCAGCGTTTTTTCCTATGTGCTAAAATTTTTAAGCAATTGAAATTTGCACATTATTTTACTAAAATTGACTGTGCTAAAAAATTATGAGTAAAAAGTTTGAAATTTTGATCTCAATTTTTTAAATTGACTGAAATTTTATAAATTTTGTAGAAAGTTTGAACTTTGGCTTAGATGGTTTTTGTTATAGTATTAGCTATATTTTTCTAAAAGAGTAATTTAAAGTAAATAAGAAATAAGGATTTGTCAACACAAATACACAATGCCACGTAGAAGTACCAAATGCTTACATATTTTCGGAGACATTTATCACTGCTTATTAAGTTTGTTACAATTTCTTTGACCTGATCAGTGTGTAAAAACTTTAAAAACTCTTAGCGATATTAAAGAGGTTCATATTATAAGATAACTTTCTAAAGTCTTAAGGCCAGGCCTATTGGGTATTTTTTGGAAAGATTAAACATAAACTAAAAATCTGCTGACTCGAATGTTTGCCAAAACCCATATTTTTTAAGCTGTTAATTCCAAGTAAATATTTTGTACAAATTAACAAAAATCTTTGATAATACGTTTAAATTCAGAAAGCCAAAGGCTGCGTACTGGTCACCTTGTGCTAAGGTGTAACTATTTCGAGCTTGTGGGTTATTTTAATTTTTTAAATTAATTTTTTTGTACTGTGCACTTTTCAGTTTTATAGTGAGATGTGTTTTTTTATTTGAAGTAACTGTTATTTTTTTTCCTCATCATCGTTGGTCTCCTTGGCGTGGGGATGAGGTTTAAGTGTTGGCATGGTTGCTCCTCGCGGATATCCATGACACCACGAACTAAGAGGGAAGCTCCATATATGAATCAATGTAGGACTCGAACTTGCACGGCTTCTTATGTGGAGATTACCGCACCAACATCTCTCAATTTCCGCATACCCTGCATCCCTCCTAATTTCTCCCAGTTCTCCTTCCTCCCTAGTCAATTCTCCCCCTAAGCCAGGGTGTTAAGCGTCACCGTGCCCATTGGTCGGTTTGCAGCCAGGGGGTCTCAACTCCGGCTGTATTCTACCGGCGCCTCCCTGACACCGGGCCACCTCAGGGAATATGTTTGGCCTTACCGCGGCAAGGGGCGCTGTCGTGGTGTACCCCCCCTTTTCCCCCTTATACTTTTCAGACCACTGCGCTTGCCTCGTCGAGCAGGTGGTCGTACGACCAAGATGAATACAAATAAACAAAAAAACACAAAAAACTTGTCTTCCCCATCTCGGGGCAAGAATGCGCAGGCACAAGCGCCTAATGCGCCGCTTCGCTCCGATAGGGGCTCTTCCGGCTGGAGGTGGGTGTTGCACGCCGGCCCGTGACTATGGCTGTTATGGTGGGGCCTAGCACCAGCAAAGCTGCGGGGCTTCTGCTGGAGACGGCAGATCGTTCCGTGGCGGTGGGCACTAGGGGCCCGCCAAACACCGGCGTGGCTGCGAAGCCTAATCTTCCGAAGGCAGGGGTCTCACGGTCTGGCCCGGGTGGTAGGCAGCTACTCACGATAATATGGAGGGCGTGGCAGCGATGGAAACTACGAACCACGCCCCTCTGAAGTTGGAGTCGGAGCGGCTCAAATTCGCTGACAAGCGAAAGGCCGCGAAAACGCTAAGGAGATACGACGGGGTCCCGTTGGAAACGCTGCCCCAGAGCGCGAAGGAAGCGGTGGAAAGGGCGAAAGCCCTGCTGCCTAATTTCCGGGTCACTGGGGCTTCAGTGGAAAACCGGGTGCCTTCGTCTAAACGACAGAGATCGGCGGAGGATCAAACTCCGGCGACGAAAAGAATCCGGCCGCACTCCTGGGTGGGCAGGCCCAGTTTTGCCGAGGTTGCGAAAGACAGGGTCCTTTTTGGGGTCCTGGACCGAAGTAACGGACTCGGGTCCATACCAAAGGACCAGTAGAGGTGGGTGAAGGCAGCTCTGGCGAACGTCATCTTTGACGTTCTGCTGGAAAATCCCGGAACCACCCCGGCCTGTAAGGACGCTGGCTGGTACCAGGGCCATATTACGGTGGTACTCATTCAGGAACCTTGGGTTTGCAACTCAAGGGTATGTGGGTTGAGTGCCACCGGTTTTAAGCTCTTCGTGAAGTGCAGTAAAGGTAAAATTAGAGCCTGTATTCTGGCTAAGGCAGATTTAAATATCTTTCTTTTACCTAATTACAGTGATGGTGACGTCACGGCAATTCTCGTGGAGATAGGGGGTATGACGATCCTGCTGGCATCGGCTTACATGGCGTACGGAGCCAAATACACTCCTCCCTCTATGGTTCGGAACTTGGTGTCCAAGTATGAGAGTGGACACATGTTGGTCGGCAGCGACGCAAATGCTCACCATGTCAACTGGGGGAGCACGGACATCAATGATCGAGGTGAGTTACTTTTCAACTACCTTCTAACTACTAACCTACTTATATGCAACAAAGGTAGGGATCCCACCTTCATTACTAGGAATCGTAAAGAAGTTTTAGATATAACTCTATGTAGTGTTAAACTATCTGAACTGATCGAGAGTTGGCGGGTTCTAGACGAACACTCCTTCTCTGATCATCGTTATATTGAAATCGTATTGAACTTTTCTTTTACCAGCCCAAAAGTGCGCAAAAACCTAAAAAACACGGATTGGCGCTCTTATAAAAGGTTATTTGAGGGTAGGCTAACCAGCGAACCTCTTATTGAACCTAATTACATCGGGGATCTAGAGAACATGGTGAACGTTTTTACGATGACCTGCTCAAATGCCCTAGATCAGGCTTGCCCTGAATCTAAACAATGGGGCAAACGTAAACCCCATTGGTGGTCACGTGAGTTGGACTCACTACGTAAAGCTTGTAGGAAAAATTTCAACAAAGCCAAAAGACTTAATCTCGAACTGGTATGGCAAGAGTACAAAAAGTCTCTCCAGACCTATAAAAAAGGTTTAAGGGCGGCAAAGAGATCTTCGTGGAGAAACTTCTGCGGCGGCATCGAGGGTGTTTCCGAGACAGCCAGGCTAAGGAAGGTTCTCTCAGGATCCTCTAACCCGATACGTTTCTGGCAGAGGCAAGACGGTTCCTGGACCTCAACGGGAAAGGAAACCCTTGAACTGCTACTAGATACCCACTTCCCTGGGAACACAACTGCGGAGGAAATAATTCCTCCGTTTATCTCTTCCAACCCCGTCAACATACCGGTTTCGGAAGAAAAGGTTATATGGGCTATCCAAAGCTTTAAGCCATACAAATCTGCAGGGCCGGATGGGATAACACCTGCTCAGCTAATTAAGACACTGGAGGTATCTGCAAAATGACTCTCTACTATTTTCAGGGCCTGTTTCAAACTAAATCACATACCGTTGGCATAGAGAAACGGCACGGCTATTTTTATTCCTAAAGCTGGTAAGGCCTCATACACTAATCCAAAGGATCTTAGGCCTATTAGTCTATCATCATTTGCTCTTAAGGCACTTGAAAGGATTGTTAGTAGCTACCTGTCCGATACCATCGAGAGTCGACTAAGTCTAATCACTAGCAAGCCTACCGCAAAGGCAAATCTACTGAGACTGCACTCCATAGCTTGGCCGGCTATATTGACAAGTCTCTCAGTGTCGAGGAGTTCTGTCTTGCAGCCTTCCTGGACATTGAAGGCACCTTCAATAACGTGCTTCGAGAAGCCATTACTGGCGCCGTTAGGGATCTAGGAGCTGAATGCTCACTGGTTGAGTTTATCGGCCAGGTACTCAGTTGCAGAGTAGTAGGGGCTAACCCGGGTGCGAGCGAATTGTCGCGGCACGTGTCGAGGGAGACGCCACAAGGAGGTGTCCTATCCCCACTTCTGACCTGACCGTTAATACACTACTGCGAGATACGGTTTGGGGTGGCGCAAAGCTGTCGCGTACGCTGATGACGTCGCGATCGCACTCAGGGGGAAGTTTCCGCAGACACTATGCGAGCTGATGCAACGAGCGCTTCGGGAGGTATCCAAGTGGTCCACCCACTGTGGGCTCAGGGTCAGCTCAAGTAAAGTGGAACTCGTACTCTTCACGAGAAGGTATAAAGTGCCTTCGGTGACTCCACCGGTACTAAATGGTATCCGGTTAAGTATTTCTACAAGTGCCAAATTTCTAGTCGTTGTTTTAGATATAAAGTTGAACTGGAAAGAGAACCTGGTTCAACGTCATGAAAAGGCTTCCATAGCCCTCTACACATGTAAGAGAGCCATAGGCAGGAAATGGGGTCTTAATCCCCGGATCTGTCGGTGGATTTTCACAGCGGTCGTCAGACCAATTCTTCTATATGGGGTGATCGTATGGTGGCCTGCTTTAGACAAAGAGGTTGACCTCAGGCTACTCACCAAAAGGCAAAGATCTAGTATGATCTGCATAATTGGGGCGCTCAGAACCACGCCAAATAAGGCTATGAACGCCATTTTAGACCTCCTTCCTTTAGATTTGGTCGGACAACAGACGGCAGCGATGACTGCTTTGCGACTAAGAGAGACATCCCAGTGGCGCCCTGAAAGCCAAGGGCACTCTAGTATTTTGAACAAGTTCTGCTTTATTCCGAGCACCACGGACCGGTGTGCTTGGATATCGGTAAATGAAAGTAACTTTATTACACGAATTCCAAGCAGGGAAGAGTGGAAACCTGAGTTTCACACTCCACCTGAGAGCATTGTCATCTATACAGATGACTCGAAACTCGATAATCAGGTAGGAGGGGGCGTTTTCTCACGAAACCCTCTCCTGCAAATTTCCTTTAGGTTACCAGATCACTGTAGCGTCTTCCAGGCTGAGGTCTCAGCTATCATGGAAGCGGTGAAGAAGATAGGGACCGGGATTATAGGAAGAGACATCTTCATTTTTAGTGACAGCCAGGCTGCAATCAAAGCTTTGAGCTCTCTCACGTTTAACTCGAATATCGCGCTGGACTGCCGCCGAACTCTACAGGAGATGGCTAAGCAGAACAGACTGTACCTCATTTGGGTCCCTGGTCACCGGGGCATAGAGGGAAACTGCATGTCAGACGAACTTGCAAAACAAGGTACGACCAAGCAGATTCTTCAGGATAAAGAACGCATTAGTATGCCGTTTGCCACGTGCAAACTGCTACCCAGAGATTGTATATATAAACAAGCTGACAATATATGGAGGCAAAATACGGCCTGTCTAACCTCAAGGCAGACCCGGCCCAAATGGGATCGGAAACGGTCGCGCAGCGTTCTCTCTCTAAGAAGGAAAACATTTCGAATGTGATCGGGGCTCTAACAGGGCACTGTCTGATAGGTATATATGCTGAAATGTTGGGAATGCCCTTCCGAAGATGTTGTAGGAGCTGCAAGAATGACGAGGAGGAGGAAACGATCTTGCATCTACTGTGTAAGTGCCCTGCACTGTGTAAAAGCAGAATGCGATATCTGGGATCACCGTTTCTGGATGACCTTAGTAAGGTTTCAAGCACCGAGGTAAATTGTCTGTTGAAGTTTATCAATGAGGCAAACTGGTATAGAAAGGGGTTATTTTTTTTTTTGGGATGGTACAAAAACTTTTCTTTGTGGTAACACAATGGGCCTAATACTGGCCTAAGTGAGCCGCTGCAGTCGGCTGCCACTCCAACCTAACCTAACTGTTATTTTTAATATGTATGCGGTCTTTGTGCATTTTCACCCTAGTCGCCTTGGCATTTTGGTTATTCCCCAAATTTCTTAATTCATATATTTAAATATATATATGTAGTGGAGAAGTGGCGGTTGTGGGCATGGTGTTGGTTGTGGGCCCCCCTGGATATCATTCGATGGAACTCTGGTTTGGTTAGTGTGACCAATATCATTTGTGCTTCATGGCAGCACATCACTTTTGTACCGTGCAACGAAGTGAACCCACGCGTGTGCTTTTTTCAGTGAACTTATTTATTTTTTTACGCGAGCAAAACACCACTTGACTCTAACTTCGAGCCTTTTTCATAGTGCTGTAAATGGCATTAAATTAATCCCAAAGGTGAGTGAATACTGAGGAAATACATTATACTTACTTTGTGATCCAAAATTGACAGTTTGTGCTTTCCATTTCCAGACAACCGGTCAGGTTCGAGCATGATTTTTAATTTCGACCAAACTCAAATACATTGTTTGTTGGTGCAAATAATGAGACACTTATTTTTTCTTTTGGCTTGGAAAAATTGTTTGGCCGAATTAAACGCGATTTTGTTTTTCATTCAAAAATCGATTATCCGAATTGACAGTGAGAATTTTTTTTTAAATGCCCATAACTTTGTCAAAATTTAATGGATTGCAACAATGTTTTTATTCAAATGTCAGTTATTCTTGTCATTTCAAGATAGAATGATATAATTATTGATTTTGATTATTTAAAATTTTTTATTTAACAATAAACAAAAGGTACAACTTTTTTTAAATTTAATTTCTCAAAAAGTGTATTTTTTTTTCTGTCAAACTTTTTAACCGGGTACAAGACATTTTGAACTACAATCAAGCCAAATCTCTGATAGCGAAAATTTTTTTTCTGAGTTATGATTTTTTATAGAAAATATACGTTTTTGTGGTACATACTACAATGTTACAGTAATTTTCAATTAAAAAATTGAAATGACAAAAAAATACTCGAAGTGCTGAATAATTGTAAGCTTTTTACAATGAAATTTTTTTAGAAACCCTTCACGCACTGATAGAAGGAAAATGTTATTGACTACGTATATCTGTTTCAGAAATATCGTACAATTTTCTCATTTTTCACTTCTATCAGTGGGTGAAGGGTTTCTACACAAAAAATTGCATTGTAAAAAGCTTACAATTATTCAACACTTCGAGTATTTTTCATCATTTCAATTTTTTAATTGAAACTTACTGTTAACATTGTAGTATGTACCACAAAAACGTATATTTTCTATAAAAAATCTTAACTCAGAAAAAAAAATTTTAGCTCGAAGTGCTGAATAATTGTAAGCTTTTTACAATGAAATTTTTTGTGTAGAATCCCTTCACGCACTGATAGAAGGGAAATGTTATTGACTACGTATATCTGTTTCAGAAATATCGTACAATTTCCTCATTTTTCACTTCTATCAGTGGGTGAAGGGTTTCTACACAAAAAATTTCATTGTAAAAAGCTTACAATTATTCAGCACTTCGAGTATTTTTCATCATTTCAATTTTTTAATTGAAACTTACTGTTAACATTGTAGTATGTATGTACCACAAAAACGTATATTTTCTATAAAAAATCATAACTCAGAAAAAAAAATTTCGCTATCAGAGATTTGCCTTGATTGTAGTTCAAAATGTCTTTTACCCGGTAAAAAAGTTTGAGAGAAAAAATACATTTTTTGAGAAATTAAATTTAAAAAAAGTTGTACCTCTTGTTTATTGTTAAATAAAAAATTTTAAATAATGAAAATCAATAACTATATCATTCTATCTTAAAGTGACAAAAATTACTGACATTTGGGTAAACAAATTTTTGCAATCCATTAAATTCTGACAAAGTTATGCGCATTTAAAAAAAATTCTCACTGTCAATTCGGATAATCGATTTTTGACTGAAAAACAAAATCGCGTTTAATTCGGCCGAAAAATTTTTCCGAGCCAAAAGAAAAAATACGTGTCTCATTATTTGCACCAACAAATAATATATTTGAGTTTGGTCGAAATTAAAAATCATGCTCGTACCTGACCGGTTGTCTGGGAATGGAAAGCACCAGTTACCAATATTTTGCCCCCAAATTTTTTTTCGCTACTTTTCAAGATGCTTGCAAAAGTCGGTTGTGGGCACCAAAATTAGGTCGGTTGTGGGCACCCATTTTTGCTTTGAAAAACTTTTCAAAACATAGTATTAACACATTTTTTCATGTGTTTACAATGACACTGACACTGATCGACGGAAGATAAACATGTCAGGATAAAGAAGTTTTTCAAGGAGAAATATTAAACGTGTTATTAGTTTTTATTTTTGTAAATAGTAATTAATTTTTATTAAATATTTATTTCTGTAAATAGTAGAATATTAGCGTTTCTGATCTTTTTAGGCATTTTTCGAATTTTTCAGCCATGCCTTCTAAGGATAAATCTGGAAAATCATCTCATATAGATTTTAATGTGCTGCTTCGTGCTATCAAGCGTTGTCTCGTGGACAAACAACCCACAAAATCGACTGCCAAGATACATGCGATTCCCCGAGCAACACTTCAACGTTACGTTAAGAAAACTACTGAACATTTTGAGGACATCGAATCCGTCGACGATGGTGCTCTTTTGGATTTTCTACGTGAATGTAGCAAGCGAATTGCAACGAATGTGATCAGCCCTTCCATCTGAAGTGTGCTAACATGCGTGCTGGCTACTTTACATGTAAAAATTGTGTTACAGAAGATGAATGAAACTAAAGTATTCTAAAATTAATAAACATTCACTCTTTCAATATTTGTGGTGGTTTTTCTTTATATATTCTCATTTCCTGCAGATTTACTTGGGGTGCCCACAATCGACCCTAAAAATGAGTATGCCGAAAAATGACCTCTTTACAAAATTTGAAAAGAAATTTTTCTATTTCAGGAAATTGACAACATTTCTTCATTAGTAGTTAGCTGATATCTCTACCTTTCTATAAATACCTACACATCTTTATAACATGCATATGGTCAGAAGTTATGAGTGAAAATGAAATAGGTGTCCACAACCGCCACTTCTCCCCTACATATACTATATATACACCACGGGTTGACGTATTACCTATTCAACATATTAGTTTTTAAGGATTTGAAAGACACAAATGTGAGAATGTGACTATAGCTTTTAGAAGTCAAAAAACGATTTGCATTCTGCATGAATGACATTTCGGATATATTTTGGCATATTTGCGTTTGTTTTGTTCATTCTGACCCCACCTTACTCTTTAGCTGGCATCAGAATAAAGTTGATGTAATTGTAATGAGTATTTTATGAAATATGATCGCTGTTAGGTATACATTTATATATATATATAAGTTCTTTTGTTCAAGGAGCCGAGCCACTGTTGACTGCGGAGCACTATGTACATGTCCATATAAGCAGCTGATTGGATTCACTTGGTGAACGTAATGCCAAATTGATGGTTTTGTTGTAAATCGCACTGCCATTATTCGTATAAATTGTTAGTGTCCAATTTTGTCCACTTGTCCTTTTTTCGCACTCACCTTATGATCACTTAAGTATAAACGAAAGTTTTCATTTGGAATATATTTACGAATTTCAAATTTATTTTGATTTTTTTAATAATATTATTTTACAAATTTACTATAATATTTATATGATGTGTCATATAATATTTATGTGATACATTAACTAATTGCAACGTAACATTTTCTGCGGTATACTGTTCGTGGAATTTATTGCGATACAGTGCTCCCCAACACTCGACAGCATCCTGTACCGGCGCACAAAAATACTACTGTAGCGCATATACACATTTCGCTCGCTGGCAAGGCTTCACAAAACGCGTACCTTAAATTCTTAACCAACGTAGGACCAATCAATACAAAAGCATCCCAGATGGCAGCAGTGGACTAAATCTGCTTAGGCTAGTCGAAGGGTGCAGTTGCCTGTTATGCATTTTCGAGCCCTTTGGTTGGAAAAGCGAAGGGTGATGCCTTTAGGCGTATTTGATGTGCCGGTATTGCTTTTCGCTCCAACCTCTGATAATGTAGTGTGCGAATACGAAAACGTTGGGGTTTTAAATGATCTCCGTAGGTTTACACGCACCGCTGCCGTAAAGACTAAGCCGCCGTAATGCAAACGCCGCTATCGCTGGGCGCCAATCGATCCGTTGGGGAGAGCCCCGAGATATTCTACCAATTCTACCAGTTCTTCTACCGCTGACCACCAATCGCTTCGATGGCCATGAGATCTTTCCCGCCGTGCTATGAGTGCACGAACAGCCACTGATGAGAATATCTGCCGTGCGATATGATAGCACATCTACCGCTGAGCTGCTGGGAGTCACTAGCTACTCAGCCGCTGACTTCATCCGATCTGCTTGTAGAGCGATCGCTGCCCCTTGTCGATATCTTCCGGTTTTCTGATCTCTACCCAGACGTTCTTCTCCTTTGGTAGGGAAGCTGCTGGTCTACGCGCCGTGTGTGTGTGTTCCGCTTAACCCACCAAAGTATGGTGTTTGTATTTAGTAGGGGAAGTGGGTCGTTCTGGTATTTCGTAGTAGTGATTCTACTTTAAGCGATAGATAGAGCAGAACTTGTTCAAAATACAAGAGTGCCCTTGGCTTTCAGGATGCCACTGGGATGTCTCTCTTAGTCGCAAAGCAGTCATCGCTGTCATCTGTTGTCCAACCAGATCTAAAGGAAGGAGGTCTAAAATTTGTCTAGTGCAGGCCACCATACGATCGCCCCATATAGGAGTATTGGTCTGACGACCGCTGACGAAATTTGGCACTTGTAGACAGACTTAGCCGGATGCCATTTAATACCGATGGAGTCACCGAAGGCACTTTATACCTTCTCGTGAAGAGTACGAGTTCCACTTTACTTGAGCTGACCCTGAGCCCACAGTGGGTGGACCACTTGGATACCTCCCGTAGCGCACGTTGCATCAGCTCGCATAATGTCTGCAGAAACTTTCCCTTGAGTGCGATCGCGACGTCATCAGCGTACCCGCAACTTTTGCGTTACCCCATGCCGTATCTCGCAGTAGCGTATTTACGGTGAAGTTCCACAGACGTGGGGATAGGACACCTCCTTGGGGCGTCCCCATCGACACGTGCCGCGGCAATTCGCTCGCACCCAGTTTAGCCCTTACTACTTTGCAACAGAGTAGCTGGGCGATAATCTCAACCAGTGAGCGTTTAACCCCTAGATCCCTAACGGCGCCAGTTATAGCTTCTGGAAGCACGTTACTAAAGGCGCCTTCAATGTCGAGGAAGGCTACAAGACAAAAGCTCCTTGACGCTGAGAGACTTCTCAATATAGCCGACCAAGCTCTGGAGTGCAGTCTCAGTAGATTTTGCTTTGCGGTAGGCATGTTGGTCATTAGACAGTAGCCGACTCTCGATGGTATCGGACAGGTAGCTACTAACAATCCTTTCAAGTGCCTTAAGAGCAAAAGATGATAGACTGATAGGCCTAAGATCCTTTGGATTAGTATGTGAGGCCTTACCAGCTTTAGGAATAAAAACAGCCGCGACATTTCTCCATGCCAACCGTATGTGATTCAGTTTGAAACAGGCCCTGAAAATAGAAGAGAGCCATTTTGCAAACACCTCCAGTGTCTTAATTAGCTGAGCAGAGATTATTCCATCCGGCCCTGCAGATTTGTATGGTTTAAAGCTTTGGATATCCCATTTAAATAAAGGAGTGCGGCCGGATTCTTTTCGAGGCCGGAGTTTGTTCCTCAGCCGATCTTTGTCGTTTAGATGGAGGCACCCGGTTTTCCACCGAAGCCCCAGTGACCTTTTCCACTGCTTCCTTCGTACTCTGTGGCAACGTTTCCAACGGGGCCCCGTCGTATGTTTTTAGCGTATTCGCGGCCTTATGCTTATCAGCGAATTTGAGCCGCTCCGACTCCATCTTCTGAGAGGCGTAGTTTCCATCGCTTCCACGCCCTCCATATTTGCGTGTGCGGCTGCTTGCCGCCTTAATCCACTCGGGCTGGGCCGTGAGACCTCTGCCTTCGCGAGATTAAGCTTCGCAGCTGCGCCGGTTTTTGGTGGGTCCCTAGTGCCTACCGGCACTACAAGACAATGGCGCAGTGGTCTAAAAATTAATAAGGGGAAAATGGGTGGTACACCACAACAGCGCCCCTTGCCGCGGTAAGGCCAAACTTACTCCCTGAGGTGGCCCGGTGTCAGGGAGGCGCCGTTAAAATACAGCCGGAATTTAGACGCAAGGTATGCGGAAAAGAGAGATGTTGGTACGGTAATCTCCACAAAGAAGCCGCGCAAGATCAAGTCTTACATTGATTGCTATGTAGAGCCTCCCTCTTAGTTCGTGGTGGCATGGAAATCTCCGAAAGGAACAACCATGCCAACACTTAAGCCACATCCCCACGCCAAGGATACCAACGATGATGAGGTCGCACTTGAATAGCTCAGATAGAAATCCATCTGCGTCTGCGGCTATGTTGTTTCTTCGCCGCGTTAATAATATTTGAGCTTTGTCGAGGTCGGGTGACGGGATTTTAGTGCCGTCATCAGCAATTTGGGTTTCGGAATGTTCCTCTTTTCTGGCGACGATTACGCTGTCACCATTTAGCGAAGTGGATAAGTGTTTCCTCTACAAATTAAGTATGCTCTGGACATCAGTCACCGCCTCCGGACCACGCTTCTTGCCCTTACAGGATTCTACCGCGGTCTTAAAACCTTCCGTAAGTCCCCACACGTTTTGGTAAAAGCTTCGGGTGTTTTTCCTGCCAGCTGGCGTCTCAAGCTCTCCGCCCTCATGGATTTCGACATCACTTTTTTTCTGCGAATCAGCGTCTTTTTTATCTGCGGAGGCGTGACATTCCTCATCGTACCAGTTGTTCTTTCGGACGCGCATCGTAATACCGCGCCTCACTTCGGACTTAAGAAGCGCAAATTTATTTAAAACGGACAGGACAATGCACGCAAATTTTTGTTTGGTTTTAAAATAAAATTAAAGTTCCTATTGACATGGGTTAACGTAATAACAAAACTGTTGACAAATAACCAATGCGAATCCATACAAGGTGGTGTTATAAGTATAATTACAAAATTCCCATTTATTTTGTTTTTGCTTCTGCGTAAGAGTTGTCAAAATTTATATACATTTTGTTTTTGCTTCTACGGCTTTTGAAAGCTCTTACGCAAAAGCAAAAACAAAATACATACACGTGAATAATAAAAATCAAATTGGCTGCTATTGATATAAATTCGCCTTGCAAATAACCGTATCATATACATATACATCTTTTATACATATGTCATATACACAAAATACTGTGTATGAAAGCATGTGCACATGTATAAAAACTTCACTTCGAAGAAGGATTATTGAAAAGATAATTTCTTTATATATTATTGCAACTTAATTTTATAATTGCATAGTTTAAAACCAATATGGAGTTGGATATATGTGTCAGTGCAATGTTAAAGAAAATTTTAGATGGCATAGGTATAGAATCAAATCAACATATTACTACAAGTTTCAGGCCTTCGCCGACAACTTCTCCCACTTACGCGACCGTGTATGTCTTTTTCAAGTTTGATACTGCATTCTGTACCATTGCAAACGAAAAAGTGAATGTTTTCGGTAGCTAATATCGTGAGTAAGCAGACACAAAACCTTGTTTTAATGAACGAGAATTTTTTATTTGAGTGAGAATTCGTGAGAATTATATTTTGTTATTTATTGCTACCATATATGAATTCCTTTCAGAGATTTTCAACAAAAATATATACGTTATATTTGATTATGTTAGGTTTTTACGAAATTGGTTTAAACGTTTTGAGGTATGATATTCAAAAAGGGTTGTAAGTTATTTTCATATGTGCAAATACGTAAATGTATACTTGAGGTTGTTGATTATTTCACTACTTAGATATAGTTAGTAAATATTATTTATTTATATTTATTATATTTGCCTTAATGATTGAAACCGGATGATAAGCAAAATTTATTGGCAAATAATTGAAAGGAATTTAAAGTATTCGCAAAATAATTTAAAAAATGGGTATTCATTACCAATTATGAATAAAAAGTATTTATACTCGGAATTTCTTTCTCCATTATCGGGCATTTTACTTGTACAGATACTTGTAATTGAAATTTCCAACACTGGTATGTATGCATGTAATAAAAACATTATTCATTATATATGCGGTATTGTTCATATGTTAAGCAACAAAATTCAATATAGTACAGTTGGCCACTTATGTTTACTAATTTATTTTTAATAACTTTTTATAAAACTAAAATTCATTGTGTAACAAAAACTATATAAATACAATTTTTAAGCATTATACAAAATTAAAAAATTCATCGAATTTCAAAAAATTTTCATTGAATCATCAAACTTTGAATAACTTCTTGGTCTACAGTTTCGTAGCCCGCTTAATTTTACCATAATAAAGTTCAGGTTTCAAGTGGTTGATTTTTTGTTCAGGCGGTGTTCAGTATTTTTCTCCATATAAAAGAAAATTTTGTTCATTCATTTTGAAAATTCCCAACACCCTCTGTAAAAGAATGATCCAAAATCAACAAGAATTTTTAGCAACTTGAAACCAGAACTTTATAGTAGTAAAATTAAACGGGCTAAAAAACTGCATACCCAAAAAGTTATTTGAAATTCTGATTTAAAAGTTTTAAAACTTTATGGAAATTGTTTGAGGTTCGATGATTTTTTGTGAATTTCCATTAGAAGACCCATTGTTAAAGAAGAAAAATTTTCCCTGCAGAATCTCATCAGGCAATTAATCTCAGTGTTTGAAACCTAACTAAGGTCATCCAGAAACGGTCATCCCGGATACCGCATCCTGCTATTGCACAGTGCAGGACACTTACACAGAAGATGTAAGACCGTTTCCTTCTCTTCATAGTTCCTAAAGCTCTTGCAGCATCTTCGGGAAGGTACACCTAGCCTTTAAGCATGTTTTCCTATAAGGTAGCGCCCGGTTAGAGCTCCCACCATGTTAGAAATATTTTTACTTAGAGAGTATATAATTCGTAACCGTTTCTGGTTCCTTTAAGTCACGTCTGCCTAAAGGTTCGACAAGTCGTAATTAGACTCCATCTATCGTCAGCTTGTTCATATATACATATATTCTCTAGTAACAGTTTGCAAGTGGCAAACGGCAAACGGCATACCAATGCGTTATATATTCCGAAGAATCTGCTTGGTCGTACCTTGTCTTGCAAGTTCGTCTGCCATGCAGTTTCCCTCTATGTCCTTGTGGCCAGGGACCCAAATGAGGTATAGTCTGTTCTGCTTGGCCATCTCCTTTAGAGATTGGCGGCAGTCCACCGTGATGTTTGAGTTAAACGTGAAGGAACTCTTGATAGCAATTCACTAAAGATCAAGATATCCCTTCCTAGAATTTCGGGCCAAACTTCTCAACCGCTTCCATAATAGTTGACACCTCAGCCTGGAAAGCTCTGCATTGGTCTGGTTACCTAAAGATGATTCGTAGGGGAGGGTTTAGCGAGAAGACGCCTCCTCCCAACTTACTGTCAAGTTTAGAGCCGTCCGTATAGATGACAATACCAAGTGGAGTGCTAAACTTTTGGTTCCACTCCTGCCTACTAGAAATTCTCGTTAAAAAACTACTTTCAGAAATCGATTTCGAAGCACAACGATCCGATTTGCTCGGAATGACGTGGAACTTGTTTAATATCCCTGGGTTTCGGGATGCCACTGGAATGTTTCCTTTAATCGCATAGCAGTCGACAGTGACATCTGTTGTCCTGCAAAATCCAGAGGCACTAGATCGAATATACCATTCAGAGCATCGTTTGTCGTGGTTCTGAACGCCCCGCTTATGCAGATCATACGGTCTCTTTGTACCTTGGTGAGTAGCCTGAGGTTAGCATCTTTTTCCAATACAAGCCAGCATATGATCACTCCGTATAGGAGTATTGGTCTGACGGCCGCTGTAAATATCCACCTATAGATCCGGGGACTAAGATCCCATTCCTTGCCTCTGGCTCTCTTATAGGTATAAATAGCTACGGAACTATATTCTCTTTCCAGTTCAACTTATCTTAAATAACGCCTAGAAATTTGGCACTTGTAGCTAGGCTTCCCATGATGCCGTTTAGTTCCGGTGGAGCTGCCGAAGGCATTTTAAACCTTCTCGTGAAGGGTGCAAGTTCCACCTTATTTGAACTGACCCTAACACGCAGCGGGTGGACCACTTGAATACCTCCCGAAGAGTTCGTTGCATAAGCTCCCATAGCGTTTGGGGAAACTTTCCCCTGAGTGCAATGGCGACGTCGTCAGCGTACGCGAGAACTTTCGCGCCACCCCAATCCGTAACTCGCAGAAGCGTGTTTACGGTGAGGTTATACAGGAGCGGGGATAGAATATCTTCTTGGAGTGTCCCCCTCGACAGGTGCCTTGACAGTTCGCTCGCGCCCAGCCTAGGCCTTACCACTCAGCAGCACAGTAGCTGGCCGATAAACTCCACCAGTGGATATTCCACCCTTAGAGCCCTAACGGTGCCAGTGATAGCCTCTGGCAGTACGTTGTTAAAAGTGCCAGGAAGGCTGCTAGATATAAATCTTTAACGCTGAGAGAGTTATCAATTTAGGCGGCCAAGCTATAAAGAAAGCCACTAATAATCCTTTCAAGTGCCTTTAGAGCAAAGGAGGATAGTCTGATAGGCCTACGTTCCTTGGATTAGGGTGTCGGGTCTGTCCGTGTTTATTACTTAAAACGGCCGTGACATTTCTCCATGCCAACGGTATAAGATTCAGTTTGAATCAGGCCCTGAAAATAGTGGAAATACATTTTGCAGGTACCTCCAGTGTCTTTAAAAGTTGTGCAGGTATTATCTTATCCGGTCCTGCAGATTCGTATGGTTTTAAGCTTTGGATAGCTCATTTAACTTTTTCTTCCGAAATCGGTATATTGACGGTTTTGGAAGAAATAACAGGATGGATGCTATGCTCCACAGTTGATATACCCGGAAAGTAGGTATCTAGTAAAAGTTGAGGGCCAGGAAATGGCCTGCCTTTGTAAGAAACCTATAGGGTTAGAGGATCCAGAGAGAATCCTCCGCAGCCTGGCTGTTTCTCCATGAAGATCTCTTAAAATTTTTATTTTTTTATATGTTTGGAGAGACTTTTTGTTCTCCTGCAATTCCAGCTCGTGACTAAGCTTCTTAGCTTTGTTGAATGGCTCCCTGCAAGATTTGCGTGGTGAGTTCAGCTAACGTCAAAGCAAGCCTGACTTAGGGCATTTGAGCAGGTCAGCGTAAACACCTGGACCATTTTCTCTAGATTGCCGATAGATAGATAGATATTGGGGTTGAGGTTTGCACTTCGACCTTGCGATCCATGTTGCCCTCCGTTCTTTATAGTACCCCGTCTAACCCCAACGCTCTTAGGAAGTCGAAGATGATGGTTGGTGGCAGTGAGCGTACAAGTTCCTGATCGGGGATATATGAGCCCAAATATCTCTGCCGTCTTCTTGAGACGGTTTCACATTCAAAGAGGAGCGGCACAACGTGTTTGACCATATCCCGAGCTTGCGTAGATGGCTACGCAGTCTGCAATGACCTGTAAGAAAACCTGTAAGTATCCTCAAGTGGGTTTTTGAGAGGTTAATAAACTGTTTAGATCGTTTACTGTTATACCCTCCCAATAGACATTTCGCCTGGCGTAACCCTGCCATCTGGTGCCAGTGTCTTTCCTTCAAAGTATTTTCCTCTATCCTGAGCACCTCTCTTATGATATGTCGACCTATCGGCATGAATGGCTCGGGTCCTATCGATCGGTCCTCCTCGTTTGCCTCAATGCCTTTGTGACCAGGAACCCAGAGGAGCTGGATGTGATTGAGGGTTGCACCAATGAGGATCTGATCTCATACGTTGATAGTACCTTGAGTGCTGCTTGGCTGCCGCTTGCAATGACTATCCGCTCATTGCGATAGTTCCTGTTTAAGTTCACCTCTGCACACAGGAGGATGGCGTTCACCTCCGCTTGGAAGATGCTTGGCATCTTAACCATTGGCACAGACAAGCGTGTTCTGGGACCGAAGACCCCGGCCCCTATACCCTCCGGAGTCTTTGGTCCATCCGTATACCAGGGCAGAGTGCCAGCTCGGAGATGTCCCTCCAGCGAGGACGTACTCCATGAAGCTTTGTTTCCTAATTCAATTTTGAATCTTTTCTCAAATTTAGTTACTTTGACGATCTCATCTCTTCGAAGCTGAGCAAGTGGGAGCTGGGTGCTCAGCTTTTCTATGTTTTTGGATGATATAATTTTGCCTTTTCCATGACCTTCCCTAGTTATGTTAAGAAGGGTTCTATTGGTTAGCTGTTCTATGTTTATGTGGAGTGGTATCAGGTCCACAATCACCTCCAATGCCCCCGTTGGTCATGAACGCATTATGGTGTGCAGACGCCTAGCGGGAAAATTCTGGGGGTGCAGCCCGAGCATACTTAGATGGATGTACACCATAATTGTCAGGCCGATAGTAACATATGGTGCAGTGGCGTGGGTCTCAAGAACATCGCTGTCAACAGCGCGAAAATCACTTACCAAGCTCCAATGCCTGGCATACCCCCGTATGTGAGGCGTTAGGGAAAACTCTTTCCATGTCCAAAAATGGACATATTACGGTCCCCCCACAGTCAAACGCGCTCTGTATTTCCGTCGTTAGCTGCCCTGTGGTAGTGTTCGTGGACCTCCCCGGTGGCTTCCGCCGCAGAGTGTTTGACCTGATCTCATTGTCTATGAACTTCTCCATTGTTTTCAGTACAAGGAAGGTTAAGCTAAGTGGTCTGAACGACTTTGGCAAGGAGAAGCCCCTTTTCCCAACTTTTGGTATAAATATTATCTTGGCTCTCCTCCACACAGTTGGAATATATGACAATGAAAGGGAGTCTCTCATTATCCTCACTAAGTGTGGAATAATCTGATTGCCGCCCTGTTGCAATAACACTGGCAAGATACCATCCACCCGCGGAGACCTATATCGTTCAAACGAGTTCATGGCCCATCTCACTGAGTGGTGCGTAAATTAGTTTTCAGCTAGTTCCCAGTCAGATTGCGATGGTCTCATTTTCCCTATATAGGAGTCAGTTTCAGGCGCAGATGCATCAAGAAAGTTAGTCGACAACAGAGCCAGCGCTCTTTCTTTTTCACTAGCGGTATACTTACCATTTGGTAGCTTGATAGCTAGTCTAGTCTCTACCTTTTCTTTAGCTAGCGCTCTGTGAAGCCTTTCCGCTGCCGGCGTGAAAGTTATGTTTTCACAGAAGCTTCTATAACCCCTTTAACTTTTTCTTCCGAAACCGGTACGTTGAAAGTGTTGGAAGATATAACAGGAAGGATGCTTTGCTCCTCCGTTCTGTTCCCAGGCAAGTAGGTATCTAGTAACACTTCAAGGGTTTCCTTTCTCGTTGAGGGCCAGGAACCGTCCTGCTTTTGTAAGAAAACTATAGGGTTAGAGGATCCAGAGAGAATCCTCCGCAGCCTGACAGTTTCTCCACGAAGATCTCTTAAAGTTTTTATTCTTTTATATGTCTGGAGAGACTTGTTGTACACCTGCAATTCCAGGTCGTGAGTAAGACCCTTGACTTTGTTAAATTGTTCTCTTTAAGATTTGCGTTGTGAGTCCAGCTAACGTGACAACCAATGAGGTTTACGTATGGCCCATAGATTACTTTCAAGGCAGCGTACAAATCTTGACTATGTTCTCTAGATCCCCCCATACATTTCGATTCATTGAGGGCTTCCCTGGTTAGCTTATCTTCAAATAACCTTTTTTTCGGTTTTTACGCAATGTTGGGCAGGACAGAAAAAGTTGAGTACAATTTTAATACGACGATCGGTCGACGACGGTCAGAGAAATAATGTTCGTCTAGAACCGCCAACTCTCAATCAATTAAAACAGGGTAAAACTACATAGTGTTATATCTAATACTTCTTTACGGTTTCTAGTAATGAAGGTGAGATCCATACCTTTGTTTAAGTAGGTTAGTTGTTAGAAGGTAGTTGAAAAGTAACTCACCTCGATAATTTCTATCCGTGCCCCCACACTGAACGTGGTGAGCGTTCGCATCGCTGCCGGCCAGAATATTTCCGCTCACGTACTTGGATACCAAGCTCCGCACCGTAGAGTGAGGACGGTCCTTTTGTATGGAACCGAGCTCGTTGCCTCGGTCCAGAACTCTAATAAGGATTATGTCCTTAGCAACCTCGGCAAAGCGAGGCCTGGCCACCCAGGAGTGTGACTGGATTCTTTTCGGAGCGGGAGTTTGTTCCTACGCCGATCTTTTGCATTTTGATGGAGGCCCCGATTTTCCACCGAAGACCCGGTCTGGGGCAGCGTTTCCAATGGGACCCCGTCATACCTTTTAAGGTCTTCGCGGCCTTGAGAGACGTGGCTCGTAGTTTTTATAGCTTCAGGATTGTGACTAACCGCGAACACAGCTGAACACCACAGCATGGGGCATTCCAAAGAACATCAACTTGGCTGCCAATGATTTTAATAAACCAAGTCCAGTTGAGCTTCTCCTCAGAGCGAGAATTTTTTTATGACTTGCTGATGGTTGGACAAATCAAGTTGGGCGAATAATAGACCAACTCAGTAGGCACTGCCTGCTGTATTTATCCGAGGGAATGCTATATCTAGTGCACCTCGTATCAAGGGGGCAAGTAAATTGCCAATTCCTCTAATTATAATAGGCAAAATATTACTAAATAAAATAAAATTAATACAAAATCATGAACTGTAACAATTACGTTATACATTTTGTCATCACCCATTAAAGCACCTGGATGCCCTAATTCTGCAACAATTCCGCTTAAGCTCCGAAAATAATACATAAATTACCAATATTTATATGGTTTCTTGAAAATAAAGTACTGTCGTGATTAGATTAAATGGTTGAAATTAGGCGATAGACCGTAAGCATTTTATATAAAAATATCAAGTCACGATTTTTGTGGTCGAACTGCTCGGAAACAGCCAAATAGATTTTAAAATTTTGTTTATGTAGTTATATATTTGGTAGGCATGAAAATAGATCGTAAAATATATTAAACGCCCACTGGATGGTTTGCAGCCAAGGGGCTTTTTCGTTTGTATTCGAACGGGTAACGGTGGACTTGCTGGGGCATGGAACTCTGCCGTGGTCGGCCGTTTTTCCTCCTTTTCATTATCTCCGGCCACCGAAAGGTCTCTTCTCAGAATCAGATGATATTATGAGTCAAAAAAAACCCAGCAGGAACTCTGCACGGGTAGTGCCACCGTTGGACCCGGCGATGTCAAGTCCAAATTTTTGGGAAAAGCAACGACGGTGCCGAAAGGGTCTACACGACCCAATATACTGATTCGATCATCCACAGTGGTCAAGTGATTGGCTAAGCCCCTAGTGGGAAAGCTATCCTCTAGACAAGCCGTCAGGACTATGCCTCGAGCGGGAAAGTCACTTGCGGTGGATAAGCTGCCAAGACTAAGGAGTGGTCCACAAATTATTTAGCCCCATGTCATTCGCGCCCTACGGCGCACATAGCCTCTACGGTCCCCATACCCGAACTCAGTGCACTGGAGCCTAGCACCAGTGGAACCTCCACGATTCACTGGAGCACACAACAACAACATGATCGCTCCTCTTCCCCATCCAGCTTCGGTTCTCATGTGAGGACTAGCCAACACAATTCCTCCTCCGAGTGTCAGGCCAGGATATCCCGGAATGCGGCATCAGTCAGGTGCAACTCGTGTCAAGGTGTGTTCTAGTCTGCGCACCACTCGTGACTGGTCGGGTGACTACCTGGCTCCCTGCTGTAGAGCACCACAGCCGCACACGCCAACATTGGCGCTGCCAAATAACACCAAACACCTAATGTGCCACTGCATGTGCAGCAAGGACCAGGTGGGCAACATTCCCCTTTCCTCATACCTCCTTCCGCGACGACTCTACCGAGACAAACGAGACTCCTTCAACTGAACTCCAACGGGTTGCAGGGCAAGATCGAGGAGATAACCGACTTCAAGAGTCGGTATAACCTATCAATAGCTGCGATCCAGGAAACGACACTGCACAGCCTTGTTGAGTTGCAATGGCTAAAATGCGCATCGTAAGGATTGCGAGCGAGGTAATGGTGGTGGCTCAGCATCGACCGCAGATATACTACCTTAGAATGTCAAGGAATAGCAGTTCGCTCAGGCGATGTTGAGCTCGAAATATTAACGTTTATATACACCCTGTCACCTGCTGTCCGGCACGATACCACCCTGACATAGGTGCGCTCCTCAGACATGAAAGCGGATTGGTAGTTGGGGATTTCAACGCGCACCACGATCTCTGGTACTCAAACCTACCACCTGATCGTAGGGGAAATGATTTGGCAGGGCAGATAGACAGAAGTTCCGCAACGTGGTTGGGTCTGCTGCGGCTCGCTTCATCCCGACAGGGAGGAACCCCTGCTTAGCCCCAATTTCCCAGCTGAATCGGCTGCGCTGGCAAATGAGCGTTACTGCCTTCGCCACTTCGATTCCCGTAATCACTATATTACGAATTTGAATGTGGCGATTCCGAGGTTGGTAAACCAGAACAACCGGAACAAGTAGGAGCAGTACATGAAGTCCGGCAACCTGGTCACGGGTGTCGGTAAGTTCTAGCCCTCTGTGAGGTCCTTGCCCAACCTGACGAAACGCGACGAGCGAGTGGAAATTCCATTCAGGGATCAGGCCTCGTCGGACCCGAAGAGATGCGTGAGCTATTTTACCCGGAAATTCATTCTGAGTCCCTCGGGGGATAGGGCCAAACGGCCGACAAGGCTGACTGCTTTCGCCCAATTTCCCTGATTTCTCCAGTGATAAAGACACTTGAGGCCCTACTCCTCCTGAACTACACTTACCACTTGGGTTCGGCTAAGCATCAATATGGCTTCCGGAAAGTGCATAGCACAACAACAGAACTCTCTGCCATAAACACACAGGTGAATCGCGGTCTTAACCCGAACCGCCCCTGCTGGAGAACCGCCCCGGTAGCGTTGGACCTGGCAAAGGTTTTTGACACGGTAAGAAATTCCACGCTACTAGCCGACGTGGAGGCATCAATTCTTCCGCAGGGACTGAAACGATGGGCCGCGAATTACCTGTGTGGTCGTCAATCAACGATATTATTTAAAGGATCAACATTGAAAGTAAGGAGAATTAAACAAGGGCTACCGCAGGGCGACGCCTTGTCTCCACTCTTGTTTAACCACTACATCTCCAACCTCCATCAACTGCCAAAGTGAGTCATCATAGTCTGAGCTGGATGATGGAGGTCACTCTGAATATTAACGTTCATATCGATGACATCCGCATTCCGATGGTTCCACTTGTTCTCGTGAATTTTTATCTCTTGAACAAAACTGTATTTTGTTTTAATTAGACCATGGTATACCCAGGTAAATGAGACTTCCGTATACTTATATTTGCTGCGACTTAAAATACGGTTGCTTCACGCGCGAAAATACTGCAATTAAAATACCTCATAGCCTTGAAAAAAGAAGATTTGGGGTTTCGTTAATTTGTTATAAAAATTGATGATTTCTGGTTTGCCGTTTTCTTCTACAGTTGATCATCATGCATAGTCGACAACATTATTACGGAATTTGTTTTCCTCTGTTTGTATGTAACCATAGTCACCTTCTCGTGAAAACCAAATTTGCTTGTCCCTGTGGTCCACCTCTTGTCGCCTTTCATTTATGTTGGTATATAGGCTTTGTTTTGCCGCAGTGTTCCGCTGCTTTGCCAGTGGCAGCGTCGTAAAAAATTGTCCATGGTGATATTACGTCCGCTACCGTAGTATGGCCCAACCAAATCTCTGACTACTCTTTCGCCTACACCAATTTCGCGACCACTGTCTTGTTTGCCAGTATCTATATATTTGACCATGAAGAGGATATGAATTTTTAGCATCGCATATCCACCATACCTTGATATCGTATTTCGCAGGCTTCGATGGAATATACTGGGTAAATTTCGTTCTGCCGCGGTACGGATACAATTGTTCGTCGATTGTTAAATTTTCTGTAGGCACATAATATTTTGCGAGATTGGCGTTCAACATTACCTATCCAAACATCTCGTATTGGAGCAGCTTTGTCTGTACGCTGCCTCTCGTTTCTTGTTCTCGCGTCATCAAAACGTATAAAACGAATAAGATCCCAGAAGCGGTTTAACCCATTGTTGCGCTGAATAGAGGATGACTCAATTGCGTCCATAAGCCCCTTGCCTTTTCATCATTGGAATGATTTGCGCCTGCCATTATCAGCATTCCAATGAATGCGTAAATTTCTGCCACTGTCGTATCCCTCCACTTCAATTGACGCTTTGTTGGGTTTGCTGCATTGTAGGCATCATAATTTGAATTGGCTTTTTTGTTGGTATGACGCACGATTATATCGACCATTTCACTCTCTGACTCTTGCACTTCTCCAGTAAATACCTCTTCTTCTTACTCAATTGTCACTAAAGCGTCGCCCTCCTTAATCATATCATCAAGTATAGACTCAATATGACGGGGTGTCCCTCGACCATGGGACTTTCGACCATATGGCCGTAAGTCCCCAAAAAAGTGGACATTCGACCATATGGTCGAAAGTCATTGTATGCTAGTGACTTTCGACCATATGGTCGAATGTCCACTTTATTAAGTTGAGAATGTGGTCGAAAGTCACTGGCACACACTTTTTTGGGGACTTTCGGCCATATGTTAAGTATGCATTTTGTAAAAGGGCAAACTATTGTACCAAAATAACAGGCCTGCGTGAGCGGCCTTTGGCCGCGCTTCAAAAAAATAACCCTGGCCGGACAAACTCCGGCTACGCCATCAACAGTAACATAATGAAATGAAATAATATTAAATTGAAAATATGGGCGAAAGTCACTGTGTGCCAGTATGCCATATGGCCGAATGTCCACTTTAGAAAATTGAAAATATGGTCGAAAGTCACTAGCATACAATGACTTTCGACCATATGGTCGAATGTCCACTTTTTTGGGGACTTTCGGCCATATGGTCGAAAGTCCCATGGTCGAGCGACACCCCGCCACTCAATATATCTACTTCTGGCTTCTTCACTCAAACGCAGATATTGTCCTTCAGTTAAAAATTCTATTTTGCGGTTCATTTTTCTTCAACTTCACTGTTCAACTGTTCAACTTATAATGACGAAATCATTGAAATGTATTCTTTTTTTTAACATTTGCTACCTAAAAACACAATCAATTCACAAGCAGGTACCAAAAACAAGCAAAAACCAACCCTTATAAAACCAGTTTCTGTTTACTTTTGTGTGCATGTTAGGTACAAACATGCCTATAGAAACCAGCATTATCTTAAAAACATGAAATTTGTACAGTTCGGATGTAAAAACTAAGCGTTTCCAATAATCTGTGCAGATATATGTATATTATTCTATTTGCATATAAACGAAAAAACTGCACTAGGTACCCAGGTACCCTGGTTATGGACTCCCGTTCATCCAGCTGGTTATGGACAACAGTAATTCTCGTAGCAGTTCTAACCTCGCGTTTTGTTATACTAATAGCTGCTACCTTCTGTTAATTTTTCGTTTGCGCTCTCAGCTTTAAATTTTAGTTTCTCTTTCCTTGTATACATTCATATATTTATTTCGCCTGTTTGTCTTACTTACTCATTGCCAATAGTGTATTTATACATACATCTGTATGTTTCACACCTTTTCTTGTTTTGAATGTATTGTGTTTTGAATTGTTTTTCATTTGAAGATTTATAATCCCCTTAATTTTTATTTTTTATTCAAAGTATATATTTTATACTTTGTTCACCAATTCGCGGCATAAAGCGATTTCACCGACTGCGCCAGTTAAACATTAAAACCATTCATTATATTTATTCTTTATTCTAAAACCAAACAAAAATTTGCGTGCATAGTAGAAAGGGAAACCTTTTCCAAAAATCATTTGCCGTTCGGAGTCGGCGTAAAACTGTAGGTCCCCCAATTTGTGTTACGATATCAACAGCGAAACATCTAGCGATGGTGTAAGCGCCAAATTATTATTTTTATATTAGCCAAACAACTTGTCCTGTCCGTTTTAAATAAATTTGCGCTTCTTAAGTCCGAAGTGAGGCGCGGTATTACGATGCGCGTCCGAAAGAACAACTGGTACGATGAGGAATGTCACGCCTCCGCAGATAAAAAAGACGCTGGTTCGCAGAAAAAAAGTGATGTCGAAATCCATGAGGGCGGAGAGCTTGAGACGCTAGCTGGCAGGAAAAACACCCGAAGCTTTTACCAAAACGTGTGGGGACTTACGGAAGGTTTTAAGACCGGGGCAGAATCCTGTAAGGGCAAGAAGCGTGGTCCGGTGGCGGTGACTGATGCCCAGAGCATACTTAATTTGTAGAGGAAACACTTATCCACTTCGCTAAATGGTGACAGCGTAATCGTCGCCAGAAAAGAGGAAGATTCCGAAGCCCAAATTGCTGATGACGGCACTAAAATCCCGTCACCCGACCTCGACAAAGCTCACATATTATTAACGCGGCGAAGAAACAACATAGCCGCAGACGCAGATGGATTTCTATCTGAGCTATTCAAGTGGGACCTCATCATCGTTGGTATCCTTGGCGTGGGGATGTGGCTTAAGTGTTGGCATGGTTGTTCCTTTCGGAGATTTCCATGCCACCACGAACTAAGAGGGAGGCTCTACATAGGAATCAATGTAAGACTTGATCTTGCGCGGCTTCTTTGTGGAGATTACCGTACCAACATCTCTCTTTTCCGCATACCTTGTGTCACTCCTAGTATCTCGCAGGACTCCTCCCTCTCTAACTAATCCTCCCCCTAATCCAGGGTGCCAAGCGTCACCGTGCCCTTTGGTCGGTTTGCTGCCAGAGCGTCTAAGTTCCGGCTGTATTTTAACGGCGCCTCCCTGACACCGGGCCACCTCAGGGAGTAAGTTTGGCCTTACCGCGGCAAGGGGCGCTGTCGTGGTGTACCACCCATTTTCCCCTTATTAATTTTTAGACCACTGCGCCATTGCCTCGTCGTGCTGGTGGTCGTACGACCCAGATGAATCGAAACTTTAAAAATAAAAACACAAAACCCCAATTTTCCCCATCTCGGGGTATGACTTTGCTGGCGCGAGCGCCTATCACAAAGATTTCCTCTTCCTCATCTCGGGGCAAGCATGCGCAGGCGCAAGCGTTTAATGTTTCGCTTCGCTCCGATAGGAGCTCTTCCGAGGTGGAGGGGAGTGTGACACACCGGCCCGTGAATATGGGTGTTATAACGGGGCCTAGCACCAGTAAAGCGGCGGGAATTGTGCTGGAAACGGCATATCGTCCCGTGCCGGTAGGTACTAGGGGCCCACCAAACACCGGCGCAGCTGCGAAGCCTAATCTCGCGAAGGCAGAGGTCTCACGGCCCAGCCCGAGTGGAGTAAGGCGGCAAGCAGCCGCACACGCAAATATGGAGGGCGTGGAAGCGATGGAAGCTACGCCTCTCAGAAGATGGAGTCGGAGCGGCTCAAATTCGCTGATAAGCGTAAGGCCGCGAATACGCTTAAAACATACGACGGGGCCCCGTTGGAAACGTTGCCACAGAGTACGAAGGAAGCAGTGGAAAAGGTCACTGGGGCTTCGGTGGAAAACCGGGTGCCTCCGTCTAAACGACAAAGATCGGCTGAGGAACAAACTCCGGCCTCGAAAAGAATCCGGCCGCACACCTGTGTGGGCAGGCCCAGTTTTGCCGAGGTTGCGAAAGACAGGGTCCTTTTTGGGGTCCTGGACCGAAGTAACGGACTCGGGTCCATACCAAAGGACCAGTAGAGGTGGGTGAATGCAGCTCTGGCGAACGTCATCTTTGACGTTCTGCTGGAGAGCCCCGCAACCCCCCGGCTTTTAAGGCCGCTGGTTGGTACCAGAGCCATATGAAGATGGTCGCCTGTGAGGACGTGAAATCGGTGGCGCTGTATAAGGCCGCCGTTGCAAAGGAGGGCCCTGTCTACCCAGGGGCTAAGTTGGAGGTGGTGGACTGGAAGAACGTTCCAGTCAGAACCCGGGCGAGGGCATGGGTTCCAGGGACACCATCGGCACCGGAAAGCATCCTGAAAATGCTTCAGGCGAGGAACCCGCGTCTCATATGGCCTCGATCAGGTTATTATCAAAGTGTACCGCGGGGACTCTCAGCGTGCCTCCGCAGCGGGTGAAGCAATGGACGTGGACATTGAAGCACCCGAACCGGAGCCGGAACCAGAACTCTCTGACGCTGAAGGTAGCGTCTCCTCCCAGACAAACCTTGCACCAACAATCCATAGGATATTTGCAAGGGAGGAGCTGCTTCTCAGTGACGGGGAATGTGAAGCTGACGCCACCGTCGTAGCTGGAGGGTAGGAAGCGGGTTTCTGATATGAGAGTGCTGCAAATAAACCTCCATCACTCTAAAGCAGCTTCAGCTGCTCTCCTAGGCCGCCTAAGCAAAGGCGACATTACGGTGGTACTCATTCAGGAACCTTGGGTTTGCAACTCAAGGGTATGTGGGTTGAGTGCCACCGGTTTTAAGCTCTTCGTGAAGTGCGGTAAAGGTAAAATTAGAGCCTGTATTCTGGCTAAGGCAGATTTAAATATCTTTCTTTTACCTAATTAGAGTGATGGCGACGTCACGGCAATTCTCGTGGAGATAGGGGGTATGACGATCGTGCTGGCATCGGCTTACATGGCGTACGAAGCCAAATACCCTCCTCCCTCTATGGTTCGGAACTTGGTGTCCAAGTAAGAGAGTGGACACATGTTGGTCGGCAGCGACGCAAATGCTCACCATGTCAACTGGGGGAGCACGGACATCAATGATCGAGGTGAGTTACTTTTCAACTACCTTCTAACTACTAACCACTTATATGCAACAAAGGTAGGGATCCCACCTTCATTACTAGGAATCGTAAAGAAGTTTTAGATATAACTCTATGTAGAGTTAAACTATCTGAACTGATCGAGAGTTGGCGGGTTCTAGACGGACACTCCTTCTCTGATCATCGTTATATTGAAATCGTATTGAACTTTTCTTTTACCAGCCCAAAAGTGCGCAAAAACCTAAAAAACACGGATTGGCGCTCTTATAAAAGGTTATTTGAGGATAGGCTAACCAGCGAACCTCTTATTGAACCTAATTGCATCGGGGATCTAGAGAACATGGTGAACGTTTTTACGATGACCTGCTCAAATGCCCTAGACCAGGCTTGCCCTGAACCTAAACAATGGGGCAAACGTAAGCCCCATTGG
Organism: Anomoia purmunda; assembly: GCA_951828415.1. Taxonomy (NCBI): domain Eukaryota; kingdom Metazoa; phylum Arthropoda; class Insecta; order Diptera; family Tephritidae; genus Anomoia; species Anomoia purmunda. Next base: position 92,608,007 of record OX639993.1, read on the forward strand.
TGGTCACGTGAGTTGGACTCACTACGTAAATCTTGTACAAAAAATTTCAGCAAAGCCAAGAGACTTAGTCTCGAGCTGGTATGGCTAGAGTACAAAAACTCTCTTCAGATCTATAAAAAAGCTTTAAGGGCAGCAAAGATATCTTCGTGGAGAAACTTCTGCGGCGGCATCGAGGGTGCTTCCGCGACAGCTAGGCTAAGGAATCTTCTCCCCAACCCGATAGGTTTCTTGCTTAAGAAAGATGGTTCCTGGACCTCAAAGGGAAAGGAACCCACTGAACTGCTACTACATACGCACTATCCTGGGAACACAACTGCGGAGGAACGAATTTCTCCGTTTATTTCTTCCAACCCAGTCAATATACCGGTTTCGGAAGAAAAAGTTAAATGGGCTATCCAAAGTTTTAAACCATAAAAATTTGCAGGGCCGGATGGAAGGAATAATCCCGAATGGAAGGAATAATCCCTGCTTCGCTAATTAAGCTACTGGAGGTGTCTGCAAAATGGCTCTCTACTATTTTCAGGGCCTGTTTCAAACTGAATCACATACGGTTGGCATGGAGAAATGTCGCGGCTGTTTTTATTCCTAAAGCCGGTAAGGCCTCACATACTAATCCAAAGGATCTTAGGCCTATCAGTCTATCATCTTTTGCTCTTAAGGCACTTGAAAGGATTGTTAGTTGCCACCTGTCCGATACCATCGACAGTCGACTACTGTGTAATGACCAACATGCCTACCGCAAAGGAAAATCTACTGAGACTGCACTCCAAAAGTTGGTCGGCTATATGGAGAAGTCTCTCAGCCTTAAGGAGTTTTTTTCTTGTAGCCTTCCTCGACATTGAAGGCGCCTTTAGTAACGTGCTTCCAGAAGCTATAACTGGCGCCGTTAGGGATCTAGGGGTTAAACGCTCACTGGTTGAGATTATCGCCCAGCTACTCTGTTGCAAAGTAGTAAGGGCTAAACTGGGTGCGAGCGAATTGCCGCGGCACGTGTCGATGGGGACGCCCCAAGGAGGTGTCCTATCCCCACGTCTGTGGAACTTCACCGTAAATACGCTACTGCGAGATACGGCATGGGGTAACGCAAAAGTTGCGGGTACGCTGATGACGTCGCGATCGCACTCAAGGGAAAGTTTCTGCAGACATTATGCGAGCTGATGCAACGTGAGCTACGGGAGGTATCCAAGTGGTCCACCCACAGCGCACTCAGGGTTCAAGAGAGGGTATAAAGTGCCTTCGGTGACTCCATCGGTATTAAATGGCATCCGGTTAAGTCTGTCTACAAGTGCCAAATTTCGTCAGCGGTCGTCAGACCAATACTCCTATATGGGGTGATCGTATGGTGGCCTGCACTAGAAAAATTTTAGACCTCCTTCCTTTAGATTTGGTTGGACAACAGATGGCAGCGATGACTGCTTTGCGACTAAGAGAGACATCCCAGTGGCATCCTGAAAGCCATGGGCCCTCTTGTATTTTGAACAAGCTCTGCTCTATTCTGGGCAGCACAGACCGGTGTGCTTCGACATCAGTTTCTGAAAGCAACTTTATTACACGAATTCCAAGCAGGGAGGAGTGGAAGCTTGAGTTTCATACTCCACCTGATAGCATTGTCATCTATACAGACGGCTCGAAACTCGATAATAAGGTAGGAGGAGGCGTTTTCTCACGAAACCCTCATCTGCAAATTTTCTTTAGGTTACCAGATCACTGTAGCGTCTTCCAGGCTGAGGTCTTAGCTATCATGGAAGCGGTAGAGAAGATTGGAACCGGGATTATAGGAAGGGACATCTTCATTGTTAGTGACAGCCAGGCTGCAATCAGATCTCTGAGCTCTTTCACGTTTAACTCGAACATCGCACTGGGCTGCCGCTTATCTCTACAGGAGATGATCAAGCAGAACAGACTGTACCTCATTCGGGTCCTTGGTCACCGGGACATAGAGGGAAACTGCATGTCAGACGAACTTGCAAGACAAGGTACGACCAAGCAGATTCTTCAGGATAAAGAACGCATTAGTATGCCGTTTGCCACTTGTAGCCTTCCTCGACATTGAAGGCGCCTTTAGTAACGTGCTTCCAGAAGCTATAACTGGCGCCGTTAGGGATCTAGGGGTTAAACGCTCACTGGTTGAGATTATCGCCCAGCTACTCTGTTGCAAAGTAGTAAGGGCTAAACTGGGTGCGAGCGAATTGCCGCGGCACGTGTCGATGGGGACGCCCCAAGGAGGTGTCCTATCCCCACGTCTGTGGAACTTCACCGTAAATACGCTACTGCGAGATACGGCATGGGGTAACGCAAAAGTTGCGGGTACGCTGATGACGTCGCGATCGCACTCAAGGGAAAGTTTCTGCAGACATTATGCGAGCTGATGCAACGTGAGCTACGGGAGGTATCCAAGTGGTCCACCCACAGCGCACTCAGGGTTCAAGAGAGGGTATAAAGTGCCTTCGGTGACTCCATCGGTATTAAATGGCATCCGGTTAAGTCTGTCTACAAGTGCCAAATTTCGTCAGCGGTCGTCAGACCAATACTCCTATATGGGGTGATCGTATGGTGGCCTGCACTAGAAAAATTTTAGACCTCCTTCCTTTAGATTTGGTTGGACAACAGATGGCAGCGATGACTGCTTTGCGACTAAGAGAGACATCCCAGTGGCATCCTGAAAGCCATGGGCCCTCTTGTATTTTGAACAAGCTCTGCTCTATTCTGGGCAGCACAGACCGGTGTGCTTCGACATCAGTTTCTGAAAGCAACTTTATTACACGAATTCCAAGCAGGGAGGAGTGGAAGCTTGAGTTTCATACTCCACCTGATAGCATTGTCATCTATACAGACGGCTCGAAACTCGATAATAAGGTAGGAGGAGGCGTTTTCTCACGAAACCCTCATCTGCAAATTTTCTTTAGGTTACCAGATCACTGTAGCGTCTTCCAGGCTGAGGTCTTAGCTATCATGGAAGCGGTAGAGAAGATTGGAACCGGGATTATAGGAAGGGACATCTTCATTGTTAGTGACAGCCAGGCTGCAATCAGATCTCTGAGCTCTTTCACGTTTAACTCGAACATCGCACTGGGCTGCCGCTTATCTCTACAGGAGATGATCAAGCAGAACAGACTGTACCTCATTCGGGTCCTTGGTCACCGGGACATAGAGGGAAACTGCATGTCAGACGAACTTGCAAGACAAGGTACGACCAAGCAGATTCTTCAGGATAAAGAACGCATTAGTATGCCGTTTGCCACTTGCAAACTGCTACCCAGAGATTGTATATATAAACAAGCTGACAATAGATGGAGGTAAAATACGGCCTGCCGAACCGCAAGGCAGACGTGGCCTAAATGGGATCGGAAACGGCCGCACAGCGTTCTCTCTCTAAGAAGGGAAAACATCTCCAACGTGATCGGGGCTCTAACAGGGCACTGTCTGATAGGGACACATGCTGAAACGTTGGGAGTACCCTTCCGGAGATGTTGTAGGAGCTGCAAGAATGACGAAGAGGAGGAAACTATTTTGGATATACTGTGTAAGTGTCCTGCGCTGTGTAAAAGCAGAATGTGATACCTGGGATTACCGTTTTTGGATGACCTTAGTGAGGTTTCAAGCAACGAGGTAAATTGCCTGTTGAGGTTCATCAGTAAGGCAAAATGGTTTAGTGAGGGGTAATTTCTTCTTCTTGGATGGTACAAATTTGTTTTTGTGAAAACACAATGGGCCTCCTAATACTGGCCGTAGTGAGCCGCTGCAGGCGGCTGCCACTCCAACCTAACCTAGTTAGGTGTTTGCTTATTTGCAGGTCGAGCGACTTCTTTAACCTTATGTTGGAAAAGATAAATCAAGCTGCTGAATAAAACCGGGCAGGCACCATTTTTATAAGACTGTTTGCGTATGCCTATGATATTGACATCGCTGGTCTGAAAAACCGCGCCGTTAGTTTTGCCTTTGCCAAGCTGGATAAACAAGCGGGGCGAATGTCAGAGCGAGGTTCCTCATGCCAACAAATAAACAGTCAGAACATTCGCGTCTCGGCTTTCACGTCACTAAAGACAGTTACAAGTTTGACAAAGTAGAAGACTTAGTTTATCTTGGAATTAGTATTAAAAAAAAAAACAAACAAACAAATACTAAAATCGAGCAAAATCGCCTAGGTTATAGCGCCAGTTTGTGATTGATTGCTTGATTGATATATTTCCGGATAAAAGCAATTGGTAAACTGTAGCCGACAAAGATATTAATGCTCTTGTCATTCTTATAAAAGTAGTTAATATTCGGTCTCGCAAATTCACAACCAAAACCAAAAATAGATTAAAAAGCGCATCGCCCATCATACAGGTCCGTTGCTGCTGATCGAAATTAATTCTAGTCGAGAGCTCGGAAATAATGTCAACACATTTTTCAAATGCGATCTGAATATTGAAAAAACAGAAAAAATAGGCACATTCGCTCTCTTACTACGCATAACACTTTTTTCTCTTGCATGCATCCTTTTTCTTGTTTTTCTTTTTTCTTAGCCGGAAAATTTTAATTGAGGCTCGTGCCTTTTGTAGTATTTTCTTACAAATGTAAATTCAATTTTAATGAAGAACTTGCCTTCAAAATGCAATGGAAAAAATTACACTTATATCAGTGGAAACGTCTACAATGGAATTTTGGGCAGAGGTTTGTGAATATAAAAACGCGCTGGGCGAAAATCCTTTTGATACCCTTTGTAGTTTTGCTTTTCATATTTTAAACTTACCTCTCAGCAATGCAGAAGTTGCACACGTGTTTAGCTTATCAAAACAAAACAAAGAAGTTAGTGTTAAAATGTTAAATACAATTTTAAGTATTAGATATGGTTTGAAGAAGGAAGGAAAGTGCTCTATGATTCGCATTTGAAACAGATCTCGTTCAAATAATGAACAATTCTCAAATTTATCTGATGATGAAGGTTGTTTGGGCCACACATTAATACGCGCGCGTTGTAAATATTTCGTATCACCCCAAAGTTTGGATTAGTGCATATAAGCAGTGTACCATACACGTATGCACCCAGACGAACTATGAGCGAATTTGAGCGGAAACTCATCGAAAGTTTACTGTTCAGCGGTTTAAAGAAATTTAAGTTAATCGCGCACTTTCACAGATCAGAAGACGATGATTTCCCCAGATAAAGAACTATTGTGGATTACACAATTATTCTTCTTTTCATTCATATCAATACACTTCTGGCGCTTAATACTGTATGATGCGTCCCCGTGTATTTATTGGTTCTTCTCAATCCGACTAATAATACAGCCCACTATCACAAAGGCGGAAATTTGCCACAATGTCGACTGAATATCGAAGCGCAATTAGATTTACCAAGCAAATTTCGAAAATACCATCGCCAACACTTAAGATCTCATCAACACCGCCACACAGCCAACACTAACACGCAAATCGCCACATTAATACTGCCCCACTGCGACACAGCATACATTAACCGCTAGAACATACATCCAGCACATAACTTGCCACATAGCAACACATTTTTACATCTGCCACATATTCAGCAACACAATCGCAGCACAAAAGTTACGTGGGCTTTTTTGAATTCATTGCACTTTCCGCAAATATCTACACTTATAAAAAAAATTGTGTTTATTTAATTTATCGAGTGAAAGTACGGAGAACAAAGCGATTCCGTGCACCATTGCTTTTTTCATTAACTTCATCAAATTAAAATATTTTAAATTCTGGACGTTCGTGCACCGACACAAACGTCCATTTTATGCGACATACAGTGAATTTTAAGCATTTATACCATATTTATTGGGTGGAGAGTGATTGTAGAGTTGTTAATATTTTCAGTTGCACATACATACGTACATGCGAACACTCAGTATTACTAATTTAATTGGCGCTATAACCGCTTAAGCGATTTCGGCCGAACTTCTCCTACAATTTGTGGTGTGCGTCTTGATGTTGTAACACAAATTGAAGGACCTACTGCTTCATGCCTATTCCAAAGGGCGAATGTTTTTTGTGAGAAGTTTTTTTTCATGGCAGAAATTCGCTCGGAGGTTTACCATTGCCCGCCGAGGGGCGACCGCTATTAGAAAAAACTTTTCCTATAATTTTTGATGTTACTTGTCCCGGCCAGGATTTGAACCCGGGACCCACCGAATAAAGCGCTCACACTACCCACTCGGCTACCGCGGCGGAAATTACATTTTTTTAATATACATATGTACAAACACAACATTATATTGCTAACGCCTTAAATCTGCGATCAGATTTTTAACTGCATTTTCCGTAAAGATTAATTTAATACATTTCAAGTGGTTGTTCATAACAGTTTAAAACAATAGACACTTATATTCGTCTACCATTCGAGTCTGAATACAGTAGTGCATCTCCGCCAGATCACAATAAATACTCCCTTGTTATCGAAAAAGGCAAGTTAAATACCTTGTGGGAAAATGTCAAATGTGCCTACGATGAACTCATGAAAAGCTGTCGTCTAAAGATTTAACCGCGGTTAATAAGAGGTATAAAATTGCCTACTAAAGTTTTGTAAGCTGCCAGATAGCGATGGCTGAGCTCTCTGAAAAACTGGAAAAATCAGAAACAGAAGGTATGCCGGTGTGGGAACATAATATTCACCTAGAGATTATCTCTACATGTTTACGGCCATATAAGTATATGTATTTTAAGCAAACGGCTAGCCCCGGTTGAGAAATGATTTCACCTCAACCAAAAAACTCGAGGGAAGCAGAAAACTTTTCAACAGTCTGGAAAAACTTAAGTGCAACTTAAGTATAAGAAAAAAAACACACAGTTGAAAACTGTATTAAATTTAAGGGAAGTGGAGAGTGAATGCAGTCATCAAATTGCCATTTCCAATTAGGGTGCTATATTCATACACTTGTGTTCGACAAAATTGCCATAGAAAACAATAGAACAATAGAAATATCAAAATGGAATAACAGGATTCTTATGAAATCGGTTCCAAACATCGGAAATGGTATCAAGCTTTAGAGCCGCAAAAAGTTCCAAGTGCCCTAAGTAGCAAAGCATACGGGAAATTGACGGCATGCTTCCCAAACGCCTTGAGTTAAGCAATTAAAGCCATTCATTATATTTATTCTTTAATTAAGCTTTATTTAGATAACTTTTTTTTCTGAATTACTAAGAAAATAACTTTTCTTGAAACTTAATTAATTTCTTCAACACATTTTTAGCCGCCAAAAATTTTAAGCGATTGTGCATTTCAACTCAACATCAAACCAGCAAAACTCCAACTAATCGCATCATGGCTTTTAGTTCATAGTCAATTCTTAAAACGTACTTGTTGCTTATGTTATCTTTTTTCCTCCATTCGTTTGGCCAAGAGTATGCTCTCGCGCGAAGCTTTACTTAACCTTTAAACGGGCTATTATAATAACCTAGTTACGTATGTATGTAACTCCACCCGCCATTGTTTGAGCATTACTCCCGAAATGCTTTTTTCTCTTATCAGTAAATAATATTTAATTGATTACTAATATTTACAAAAATACAATCTTAATATGTAGTAAAATTATATTTGAAAAATTGCTTAATTTGCTCCCGTGCTTTTTTTCGTTCACTTAAAAGTGAAAAATGAAATAAGTATTCCAAAACAAAATAAAAGAACAACTATACATACATATACATACTATGTATATACAAACATATGCACATTTATGTATATTATAAGAACTTTACCAAGGCGAATCCATACAAGGTGGTGTTATAAATACAACTACAAAATTCCTATGTATTTTGTTTTTGTTTCTGCGTAAGAGTTGCCAAAATTTAAATACATATTGTTTTTGCTTTTACGGCTTTTGAAGGCTCATACGCAAAAGCAAAAACAAAATACATGTAGGTAAATAAAAAAAAAATCAAATCAGCTGCTCTTATGCCATCACCTTCTATAAATTCGCCTTGAACTTTACGTACATATGTTTTTTCCCCTTCTCTTCTTGTTTGTTTTTATCAAAAGTTGCGTTTTCAATAGAAATTTGATGTTTAAAAATTCTTTTCATAAGTTGCTTATCGCGCTTACAACCTTTTTTATCCTTAAAATATGCCTTTCCGCTTTCTTTGACGTTTTTAATGACATGTTTGTAATTGTTTCAAATTATGAAATCCCGAATTTTTAGTTAGTTCCCTCTCACGATATTCACGAGGATCTAATCTATTTTCATTCAATTTGCAAATTTTCTTCAGATAGGAAGTTTTTTATAAATACAGTAATAAACTCATTGTCAGCTAAAACTTTACGAGGTTTTCCCAAAACAGAAAATCTTTGCTTCAGTAAAAAAACAATCGAGGTTGAATTTCTATCGGTAATTGGATGTATCGAAACATGCTAAGTTAATTTATCAATACATAAGAGAAACATTGAATTCATTGAACCAAATATCAATATGTATGATTTCGTTGGGTTTGCTTGGGGTTTCTGTTTTTAAAAATTTTAATTTACATGGAAGTTAAGGTGCTCCTATCAGGGAGCACCAAAAAATTAAAGTTGGGAGCCAACCACAGGCTCCTTTAGTCCAATCTGAAAGTGAATGAAAACTCGAAGTTTAAGTTACATATTAGCATATTTGCTCAGGGGAATGAGCCGACCACAGTGTTAACTGCCTCCCTTAAATTTCCTGCCCCCGTAAGTCAACATAGGTAGTAGGAGGATTTTTAGGAGACTCGTTAACGCCGACTTGTCCTGCGATCGGATGTATCGTCGGCAGTTGGATGTCTGCGGATATTTTATTCCAAATTATGTAGCATGCAAGGGTCAGGATCGACAGAAAAATTACTTCTACACCGTTTCATTGTTCAATTGAATAAGGTATGTTCCGTTGAGGGCTTTCTATTGATTACTTACCGAGGACATCTCGCAAATTGTTGTGTTGTTAATATAGTAGCAATCATTCGTGATACCATAAGTTTCGTCCTCATTGACTAGCAGGTTTCGGTATTGAAGGTTTACGCGTTTGCCATCTAGTGATGCGGCTCTTGAGAGCACGTAGAGGAGAATTGTACCATTCGTGTACAAGGATGGTTTGGCATACTCCATTGCCTCGATAATCTTTGAATAAGGCAAAACTTGTTCCTCTAGGATTATTCGCTTGATCACGTCCTGATTCAAGAGGTTGGTGTTCATAATTCCTCCTTCTGCCGTCTGGGATGCTCTTATTATTTCAGCTACTTACTCTTTCAGTTAGCATCAGTATTTCTGGGTTTGCTGCCTCTGCGCCTTTTTCGATGGTATTGACGTAGGTGATTAAATCATTAACCCTTTCGATAGCCTCATTCGTAGCATTAAAAGGACTGGGGTTGATAACATATTGTTGATTGCTGTTAGCTATTACCTCGCTTTGGCTGCGAAGAACGGTATCCCAATCGGTAGCATCAGGTGAACCCGCGAGCCACTTCCATGCTGATCCCAGCCAGTTTATAGAACGAGCATTCCTCGTATTTTGCTTCTGAAACTCGTCAAGGCGAAGTCTCGTCTGGTTTAGGTGGAATTCGACAATTGATTTTATTGGTTTTTGCTCCAGGTGCTGATCCACTGCGTCCGCTATTTTTGGTAGACTTTGCCTGAAGTAGTACAGATCGATCGCGTGTATCAGCTTAAAGTTTCCATTGACGATCCACCCACTTCCGCATTCAATCGTCACCAGTGCGGAGTGATAGTTGAATATGCTGAATCCGGAAGCTTCGGGTGTGGCCAATAGCCTATCTTAGTAAAAATTTGTACAAATACTTTAGAAATCAAAAATTGCTATCGCACACTCAAGATCCTTATATTAGAAGGTCTCGCATCGTGACGTAGAAAAGCTGTGCTTCTTGAGAGTATTTTTATCATATTTTTTCAAAAAAATGCATCAATTAACTTCACAAGGAGATGCCAAAGAAAAACAAGTTTTCTATTGACAGATGGCTCTTTCAATTAATCTCATTTGCGCATTTTCACGTCTTTTACAAAGATGTGAGAGAAAGAAAAAAATTCTTCATTTTCCTTGTGTGACCTTCGGTGCTTAAATTGTGTCACAAAAATGCTTTTAAAGTAACAATTGCATTTTTGGAAAAGGATTTTTCCTTTTGTGTTATTAGCTGTGATTTTGTAAAAAATTTTTTGGGAAAGAAAATTCGTATTGAAAAATATAATAGTAATTTATATTTTTTTTCAATTATCTGGGTTCGCTATTGCTGCTTCAAATTTCATAAACATTTTTACATAATTTTTATTTACCTTAACCTTTTGCTTTTTTCTTTTGTCCTCTCAATCAGCCAAATCCAAAAAAATTAAATTAAATTAAATTTTATTTCCCTATGTTCTTTATGTGTGTTTTATGGACCCTTTTGCCCTCGTTTGTTGAAATTGTAACTCAGCGGTTTCTGCTTTCCTTTTATTTGCTTATTTTTTACGTATATTACATATCCTCGCACACATTTACTCTTGATACCTTCTAATCGGCTGTCTTACCTCAGAGAAAACTTTATCTCACTGATTTGGCTGCTGGGGTGAAGATTTCACAATTTGCTTGCAGGTCGTTTTTACTTCGAAGGCACAGTTCAATTTTATTCGATATTTTGTATTTCAATTTGATTCACTTTTTTGCCTTTAAATTTGATTTAAGATTTTCTTAAAAGAATTTTTTCCAATTTTTCACAGTTTTTTCGTATTTTTCACTTACACAATTTTTCACAATTTTAAGTTTTCTTAAATTCTCAATTCTTTGAAGAGTTTTTTCTGTATTTTTCAACTAAATAAAAATTTTTTTTACAATTTTAAATTTTCTTAATTTTTTTCAATTCTTTGCACGCACAAAAAAAATTTGTATGATTTTTTATTTTTACTTTACTCTTTCATTGTTATGCAGTGCTCACCCGAGGATGAATCCCGTGCACTTTTCTTCAAAAACAAAAAAAAACAAAACAATGGTTTTTAATGGCGCGCATCTAAAGATGAATCACGCTCCAGGTGAAGGAAGGGCCGTGTTATCCCGTTTGTTTGCCGACAATCAGATTGAAGGCATCCTACTAGGGCAGGGCTTACTTCACAACAATATTTGGATCAATCGCGATCTCCAAGTGTTCCCATGTGAACGCTGGAATGTTTCTGCCGTAACTAAGGAATAGCTGTCGTGTTCACATGTGAACGACAGCATGCACCCAACTAGGGCGTACCTTGGACACTATATGGCAGCTATCGCAGAATCACAAAATTGTTAACCATTGTTTCAACCTTGGCGGAGAAAGCTGGCCTAGGTGTTTAGGTTCGCAGCTTCCCCCTGCCGGTTGAACTGCGACGACGGTCACCGGTGATGCTTACGGAGATTTGCTGCACTTGTGTGATAATTTTATTTTTTTCATTAAAGGAGGCTTTCTATGTGTATTTTTTTCATCACAGAATTTAATTCGTGACAAGCAAATTTAATTTATTCCTTCTTTTATTTATAGACTTGACAATATTTTCCATTGAGCTACCCCGTTGGACTCGCTGGATGTCATTCACATAATTTTGCTTGATTTAGCAAATTTTTCCATTGAGCTACCCCGTAAGACTCACAGGATATCATTCACGTTATTACATTTATTTATGCTCACTTTATAGTTTTTCCATCTATTTAAATCATTTATTTTAAATTACATCACATTTATAAGCCTCCTTTGGCATGCATCTTTTTTCGCTTTTTTTGCTGACACAGCTTAGCTTATAGCTTAAAATTTATTTGCCATTCTGGCCACACGTTTTATTACTATTTTTTTCTCACTTTAATTTACCAAAGTTTAAATTTATCTAAAATTTTTATTTTTTCTTTATAACCTTTTCTTTTAATTTTTATTCCACTTTTTTATTTTATTTCCTCAATGGATTTTTTATTTTTTACAGCACAACAATTATTTCCGCATCACTTTTCACCAGTAACACTGTCACACTTATTTGCCAAGGATATCAAGGACGTTCCAGGAGCTCCATTCGAAAGTGAATGAAAACTCGAAGTTTAAATTATTACAGCTCTTTATTACCTTTCTGCTTCAACGCCCCAATAGCAGTGCAGTCGCAAAATATTCTTAGCTTAAACCTAAGCTTACTTGCTACCCTAGAGCTAGTGACGCTGCGATTTCCACGATGCAGTAGTGCAACGCTCCTGCGTTGCAATATTACGTCGGATGCGCGTGAAAGGTGTTAGACGCAGTGTCAGCCTATTTGCTCAGGTGATTGAGCCGGTCAGCGGGTTAACTTGGATTTCTATCGTACTTACACATATTGCAAATTATACAGCTTAGATTAGGATAGTAAAACTTCTCTCTTAATTCTAAATAAGTTTCGTCGATACCTCTGTGATTTTTATCGCTATGTTCTTCTTCGATAATTTCTAGTAACCTTTCCAAAGTTATTACGTCTTCAAGAAATTTATTACATTTTAGTACTTTCATATTTGTTGCATTTGAAAAATATTTGACAATAGGTTCTTGAAATTCTTCAAACATATCAAATTCTTTACAATAAAGTCCTACTGTTCCTTTTATTGGAAAAATTTCTTTTAGTACTTTAAATACATAGTCTTCATTATATTCTTTAAGATATAAAGTCATTCTTCGCTTTTTCTTGTATACAAATTTATTGACGAAAGAATTTGAGTTTGCTTTTTTTAAAACCAATTGGTATCTATAAATGCTTAGAGGATTTTCTGTAATATAGATACGATCATCATTATTCTCTATCCCACTATGTATGGTAGCTACATCGGATCTGACTTCTTCGTAATTTAAATGATTTACGTCAGCACAACTGAGAAAGTCAGCAACATTATTGTCCTTTCCTTTAATGTTTTTTTAGAGTTCAGTTCTTTAAGAGAATTTAACCAAACTAGTGGGCGAGTGTGTGGCGTCCGCCGTAGCCGAGTGGGTAGCGTATGCGCGATTCATTCGGTGGGTCCCTGGTTCAAATTCTGGCTGGGGCAAGTAACATCTAAAATTATATAAAAAAGTTTTTTCGAATAGCGGTCACCCCTCGGCAGGCAATGACAAACCTCCGAGTGTATTTCTGCCATGCCAAAAAACTTCTCACAAAAAACATTTCGCCGTTCGGAGTCTGCGTAAACAGTAGGAACCTCAATTTTTGTTACAACATTAAGACGGACACCACAAATTGTAGGAGAAAATCGCTTAAGTGGTTATAGCGCCAATTAAATAAAAATAAAGTGCTATAGTTTATCTCGTGTTGGTTCAAAGTTCGAGATGCGTATGCGATTGGATGACCATTTTGGGAAAGCACAGAGCCCTATGTGGCATTACTAGCGTGGATAGTTCACGTGAATATTTTTTAAATTCAGGGTATACTAACACTGGACTAATATATATAAGGTCTTTAAGCTTGTTAAAGTATTCAATGTACAGTAATATCTCGATTTACGTTTTGGTCGGTTCCGAAAGATTGCGACGTAAATCGAAACGACGTTAATCAAATTTGTAGTTTTCCATATGATTATGAAAAAGGCAAGGTTATTGGTTGTTTCAAATAAAGTACATAAATGCACATTTAATTCAATTACATACTAAGAAATGTATTGTATGTATATAAAGTCCATAAGCACATAAAAAGAGTTAAAAACTATAGCAATTAAGAGATACATTATATTCACTTTACATAAGTGTATTTCAAGTGTAAAAAAATTAGACATATGAAATTCAGATCCTTTTTGGAATATCTATGATAAATGTACATATTACATACTCGTTTGTATGTAAAAAATAATAAGTTAAAATATGAATTCACTCCAAACTTGAGCAATAAATAAAATAAAAGTACTTAAATTTTAGAATATCTCACTCCTCGAAGTTTTCATTTGGTATCAATACTTCAGACAAAAGCTTTTGCAGATCATCGTTAGGAAGACTTCTTTGGCTTGATGAAGTAGTGTCCGCTGATGAAATTTCAGACACGAGCATTTTGATATCATCGTCTGGAAGACTTCTTTGGCTTGATGAAGTAGTGTCCGCTGATGAAATTTCAGACACAAGCATTTTGATATCATCGTCTGGAAGACTTCGCTGGCTAAATGTCTGTCCTTGGGTTGATGAAGTAAAGTCCTCTGATGAAATTTCAGACATGATAATTTGGATATCCTCGTCTGGAATATTGCGCTGCAAGGTTTGGTATTGGCTTGACGAAGGAGTATCGGATGATAAAATGGGCTTGAAAAATGAATCAATCCGCTTCTGTGACAAAAATAGTTTCTTTTGTGTAAACAAATCTTTGTAATGTTTCAAGCTATTGTTAATTGAGTTTCGTGTTGAGATAACTCGCTCTTCATCTTTGTCGAATTTTTCAAAAATATTGATCGCTTTCTGTATGTGGTTAAAAGCCTCTGATAGCTTTGAGATTGGGAATTGTGAACGTTCCCTCTCATTTTCGACCATCGAATTTTCTAATAGATTATCATCTTTATCAGGAGTATCTGTCAATGCCAATGCTTCTGCGTTAGTTAATGGTTCATCACCTGTTTCCAAGATATCAATAAGGTCGGATTCATCAACATCTGTGAAGCCAACAGCGTGCGCTAAGTTAATTAGTTCTATATTTAAATCGTTGGAATTTTCTTCTGATCCACATCGAGATGTAGTATATTCCGGCCATATGTTTTTCCATGCATGGCTCATCGTTGTCGCGGATACTTCTTCCCAGCTTTGTTTAATATTTTCCACTGCTTGCATGACATTATATTTGACCCAAAAATTGCGAACTACATCAGCAGATGCGCAGTGAGATTCTTTATCAATTGCATCAATCAAGTTGTTAAATGTCCTTCGTAAGTAGTATTTTTTAAATGCCGCGATAACGCCTTGATCCATCGGTTGGATAAGCGCCGTTGTATTCGGCGGTAAGAAGATTACTTTAATATTGTCATTCATATCATCAAGCGGGATAATGTGGCTAGGGGCATTATCAATTAACAGCAATGCCTTGCACGCGAATCCATTTACTTCGCAATATTTGATAACTATTGGGCAAAAATGCAACTTAAACCAATCATAAAAAAGTTTAGCAGTCATCCAAGCTTTTTTATTGGATTTCCAAACAACAGGGAGATTTTTTTTTTAAATATTTTTCATAGCTCTTGGCGTCTCAGACTTATATATCAACAAGGGCTTAAGCTTCATATCACCTGCAGCATTTCCTCCAAGAAGAAGTGTAAGTCTGTCTTTGGAAACTTTTGGCCCGTCGGCCGCTCTGTCCTCTTTTGATATAAATGTCCTTTTTGGCATTTGTTTCCAAAAAAGTCCCGTCTCGTCCACATTAAAAATTTGCTGAGGTGAGTATCCTCTTTCATCAATGATTTGCTTTAGCTTTTTAACAAAATTTTTAGCTGCTTCGTTGTCTGCGCTTGCAGATTCTACATGGAATTTTATATTATAAAGTTGGGATCTTTTTTTAAAGTTTTGCAGCCACCCATCGCTCGCGTTGAAACAAAAATCTTCACAATCTGTAGTTGTTAACTTTACATCATTGAGTAAACTAATTGCCTTCCTTTTAATAACTAAAGTAGTTACCGGAATATTTTTTCCCCCAAATCACTTATCCAAAACGGGTCTTATTTTAGTAGTGGATTCCAAACAACGATCTGCAGCAGTGGATGCTCTTGTGATAATCTTTTGTTTACTTTTTATGATTGTTCTTACGGTTGTTGAAGGCAAACCCATAACGCTAGCTATATTAAAAGCCTTTTCGCCCTTATCATGGCGGTGAATGACTTCCATTTTCTTTTTAATAGAAATAACATTTCGTTTCTTTTTTAATTGAACTGCACGAACACTTTTAAACTCACGTTTTGAACTCATTTTCACTTTTTTATGCGTGTTATCAACTGAACGAGTTCATGAAATATATTGACAAAATTCAAAATACATAAATGTAAGCAAGGGATTCCCCAAATTCATATTTCATACAGGCGACGTAAATCAAATTGACAACGTAAATTGCGTGCAGAGGTCACTAATATTTTCACAACGTAAATCAAGACATCGTTAACGAAGCGGACGTAAATCAAGGTATTACTGTAATTCTGATCGGAAATGTCGATTTTTTGTTTTTCTTGAGGAACTTGGTAATTGGAAGGGCTACCCTTGAGTAGTCTTTAATAAACTTGCGATAAATACCTGTAATACCCAGAAAAGATTTGATTTCTTTTGCGGTTCCAAATCTGCTCTTGATTACTTGTGGTATTATGCCTAAAATTACCAGAACTATTTTGTGCGAAATTATTTGATTGGAAAGTGTTAGTACGGCAGATATTTCTCGAATTGCTGTCATTATTCCGCCTGAAACTGTCATAATTTTGTCTATAATTCCCTGAGTTACTCGTATTTTGTTGTAAATTGCCATTATTTTTTAGTCTAATATTTGATGAACTGCCTGCATTAGTATTATCTATCTATACTACTTATAAAATAAAGTCGCTAAAAAGCTATGTACGGAATTGGCTTCGCACAGAATGCTCCGATTTGAAAGCGGTTTTTTGCATTTTAAAGCTTAGCTGTGTGAGATGGACTTTTTTTATATAATGTGAAGAAATATATAAAGGGGGCGTGGCAATCGGACAAAATGTGGTAAAAAAACATAAATTTTTGGTTTACACAGCCATACATCATAACCTAATCAACCGATTAGAATGAATCTTCCTAGAAGTTAAACTTTGAAATATTAGTTTCGTTCTGCATCAAAAAAAATAGTTGATTTCTTTCTAATTTAACCAAAATTGTTTAAACAAAAGCAGCACTTTTTCCAAAAAAATCTGTTTGTGTGTTTGTTCGCTGCCAACCGAATAAGTCAGCGTGCCTTAAGCGACAGCTGTGGTGAGCCATTCATTTGATGAATTCGCGAAAGAGCTCGGTAGCGTTACTTCACTTCGGACGTATGTATGTATGTATGTATGTTACATAATTTCGCTTTTATTTCGGCTTCACATACATACATACATATTTATGCATGGTGCCAGATTAATGCAACAAATAAGGAAAATAATGCATGCATATTTTTAAACATACATATATACTCCTAAAGTTTTAACAAAATTTCTATGTTTTCGTATGTTTTATGTATATACTATGCATATATGTACTTATTTCTGTAGTAGGAAGATTGAATTCTACAACATTTTGTTTTATCCAAATTTGTATGATGATTTCCAAAGACTGAGTACCGATCCATTTTAATTTTTTTTGTTCGGCAACCATGAACATCTTTCTTCAAAAAGAACCGTTGCTTTTCACGAATTATGCTATTAAAATTTGTATGTTAGTTGCGGGAGTACATTAAAACGATCGCAGTTCATAAAGTTTTATTTTGAAGTGATTTATATTAATCAAAAGTGCAGATTTAATAAATAATTTGACTTTTGAGTGGTAAGTACATTACAGTGCAATTTTTTATATTATTTAGTGTAATTTTACAACCAAATTTTCCTTAGGGCCATTTTCACAGTTGCGAGTTAACTTACATTCCACAGTTAACTATGAATTTTCGATTCAATTTTAGTAATTTAACTAAATATTCACTACCCAATGAACGATAGACAACATTTTATTTCTAACAAGAGGTTAACTCATCAATATTGGGCAGTTAAACTTGAGATGAGTCGACATGAAAATCGAAAATCGAGAGTTAACTGTGGAATGTAAGTGAACTCGCCACTGTGAAAATGACCATTAGAAAAATAAGTGATTTCTATGAAACATAGTTGTTACTCAAAGCTTAAAGATTTCTATAAAATTTATAAAAGTTCTCAAAATTAGATAAAAATATTTGGTTTTTTTATACGAAATTTTAGTAAGTTATTAAATATGCAATTGAAGTAGATTATAAATTACTAGAAAACCAGGCAGGTGTTTTTCTTTTCAACCATTTTCTTCTCAGCTATGACATTTGACCAACTTTCCAGGGCAAAAAATATATATGTACATTAGAGTGCTTCAAAAAAATGTTTGTTTCTTTTTTTAACACTTACCTTTGATGGAAAAAAATCCTCACCAAATATGGCGGCCGCCGCGGTATGGTGGTAGCGCGCTCCGCCTACCACACCAAAGGTCCTGGGTTCAAGCCCCGTGCAAAGCATCATAAAAAATTTAGAAACAGTTTTTTCAATTAGAAAAAAGGTTTCTAAGCGGGGTCGTCCATCGGCAGTGGTCTAACAAACACTCCGAGTATGTTTCTGGCATGAAAATTCATATGCCTAGCAGATGCCGTTCGGAGTTGGCATAAAACATGTAGGGGACCCGCCAGTTTGTAGGAAAAATTAAAAAGGAGCACGACGCAAGAGAAGCTCGGCCTAAATCTACTCGGAGGTAAATCTTGCCAAGTATTTATTTTATTTCAAAGATGGGTCCTATACCTGAACTCATAGGGGTCGCTATTTTTTTTTTTAGTTTCCCATGTAAAATTGGCTTTTTGATATGTAAACATCTTTGCTCACGGTATGGGGGAATACAAAATGAAAGATGTACCTAAGGCATGAAGTGTGAATTGCAAGGTATGGTGTGACGACTCTCCAATTTTTTACAAATTTCACTCTTAATAAAATCTCCATATCGCCGCCCTTACCTACATATCGCTTTTCAAAATTACGGTCATTATCCCCAAAACCGCTTTATTTTGGTGTTCTTTAATCCACAATTTCATCCATATCTCCAGAAAGGGTTGACATCGGCTTGAAAGAGGCTATTCATTCAATACTTGAAGTGTGAAAAAAGTTATTTTCCTTGAAACTATTTCATTTGGCAGCTTCTTCAAGTATTCAACTTAGCAACGAAAAGGTATCCATTTTTAAAATTCCCACGTTTTGTTCTGTAAGCTTACTGAAAGCCCTTTTACCCTTTTAGCTTATTTTTATATTAAAAACCACACGAATGGGTAAACATCCCATAACGCATCTCTGAAAATGTCTTATTTTTGGCCGTATATAAATAAAGTACAGTTCAAAGAAAATATGAAAGTTTCTACTTCCGGACAAGGAAATGCACTTTTTGCTAATAACTTGCTAAAAATTGGTAACGGACAGTTCCCTACGACATGTGGGCAAATCGATCTGACAAATATTTGTAATTTAACCCAAACTATTGAAGATCTAATTGAGAAAGTATATCCCGGAGTTGGTGGTCTTATAACCAATTCATTGGGCTGGTTTGAGGAGCGGGCAATATTGTCAGCTACCAATGATCAGGTGGATGCAGTAAATGCCTTAATACTTTCAAATTTTACTACGGAAGCACAAGTTTTCCACTCAATAGACACAATAATAGATATTAGCGAGGCAGTTCATTACCCAATAGAATTTTTAAATTCTCTAAATCGCCCCGGAACGCCACCACATAAACTAATTGTTAAAGTAGGAGCTCCTGTAATTTTACTACGCAATTTAAATCCACCAACTTTATGTCATGGAACTAGGCTGCTGATCAAAACAATTAGAACGCATTTGATTGAGTGTTCAATTTTGACTGGCAGTGGTGCTGGAGAAAACGTCTTGATTCCAAGAATCCCGATAATACCAACAGATCTTCCATTTCAATTTAAACGGCCCCAGTTTCCAGTCAAATTATGTTTTGCAGTAACAATAAATAAGGCTTAAGGTCAAACACTTAAGGTGGCCGGCTTAGACCTTAGATCTCAATGTTTTACGCATGGCCAGTTATATGTTGCTCTATCCCGAGTAACGTGATGGGAAAGCTGCGAACATTGTATACAATGAAGTGTTATAAAACTGAAAATAGAAACTAACTGAATATGAATAATTAATATGTATGTACATAAATATATCTTCTAATTGGACTTTATTTATTTATGAAATTTTCTTTATTTACTAGGGTCATAATTCCGAAATATTACAAAAAATTACTTTTATTTCCATTATAAAGTTGTTTTAAACATTATCAACCTGTGTGAAACAAGGTGCGGGTTGCTAGTGTATATATATATTGGCTTTAGTGCTCCAATTATATTTTTGATGCAAATTATTTGTCTCAATCAAAATTTCTCTTGATTTCGAAAGTGTATTTCGGTTTCTCGCGTTCAATATTAATTTAAGCCCATCAGGCAACTTATTAATAAATAGTCTCAAAATCATTTCTACATTTCGGTTGCTCTTGTACTAGTAAATCTACAGACAACCTTGTTTTGATATTTAATTCAGTCAGTTTGACGGGTACCCTGTTTATGGGCTCCTGTTTATCCAGCTGGTTATGGACCGTAGGGTTAAGGTGTTCATTAAGTTAGACGATATGCGGTTATTACATGCGACAAAACTCTGACTACAAAAGAACACCAGATTGTATGCCCAGACAAAAACACTGGGGTCAAACGTCTCAAAATGAGGTTTTTCTCTGGGTACACTATTCGCAGTCTATAGTATCAAAACTTGACGAAGAAACTTTTTCAGCTTAAGCAAATTCGCACTAAGCTTCTCAAAGTCTTTACTACTTATTCAATTAAAGCTTTTCCCAATTTCCTTGATCGAATAATTACATGAAAATATTGTGAATTACAGAACGGTCTTCAAATTCACAATTAAATTTTTTAACGCGAAAATGCACAATAAAAAGTAAATGCCAAGAACAAGACGCCCAGGCATCATTACAAATATGCGTTCCGTTTTTCTCAAAATTACCACAAGGACGTCGCTACTGACGGGACCTTGTCATGATTCCACCGAAGTTCTGCAAATTAAAAAACGCTCATTAATACAATTGGTTTGTTTTTATTAATATAAAAATACATATTTGTAGTGATAATAGGAGAAGAAATTATTTGAATTTATTCTTTACTGTCCGTATGCGCGAACTTTTCTTGAGAGGTAAGTTTTGTACAACGGTTTTGTCCGATTGCTGTCCGCCACATTCTTTTTATTGCAATAATTGTTTCGGTGGGTTTCCCTACTTTCAAAAATTTGGCTCTTATCACAGCCCAACTACGCTCCATTTTTAGTCTTTCCTTCCGTAATGCACATTGTTATCTTTGAAGCACTTTTGGATGACATTGGCGTAATGTGCTGGGACAAAATGCAGCCCAAATATGGTTGGACCATTAGATGACTTAGAAAGGGCAGGAGAGGCTTTTGGAGACACTCCTTAACGTAAATTTCAGTGTTGATGGCTCCCATAGTGATGGTTTTTGCGATTTAGAAATGTCTTCTGCAGACTGCAAGCAGTAAAATTGGACTTCAAGCCCATTTTCAAATAAAACTTTTATTTGCCAGTAGAGCCTTATAAAACTTATGCACAAAGGAAATGGTTTTTAGGTTGTTTTGCGCTTCGTTTTAGAACTTCTTTTTTTTATAAGTTTTTATACCATTTCTCTTCCTAATTCGAGTGACTTGCATTGTTGTTGCTGCCGAACTACTTATGTAGCTATGGAATTGGTGCAGTTATAGAACTAGTCTTGCGATCCGTAATATACAAATGCCTTTTTATTTTACCGATAAAGAAAATAAAAGTACAGCAGTTCTGTATGAATATGCTGTTTCTTGGTCAAAATGAAATGCATTTTTTTCTCAACTAATAACAAACATTTTACAAAATCGGTCTATTTTTAGAGAAGTTATGTGCATTAAAAACAATATTCTAAGGGTGGATAAAATAAAAATCGCGGAAAAATATCGGAAAAAAATGTTTTTGGTAAAGAAAATAATCGTCTGATCTTTCTGACCAAAAAACAATATAGTTTTACGGGAAAAAACATGACCCGAATGGACCGGTTGTCTTGAAATGGAAAGGATCAGTTATAGTTTCATTCTAAGAAATAATCAATTTTGGGCCGTGGAGGTAACAACAATACCTAACATTCACAGTTACATCAGACATCAAACATGTTACAGATTTCAAACCTTTAATATCTGCTAACTATCTTTTGCTCTATCAGAAAAATGCAGCATGTTAATGTTAAATCTACTATCCACGTTATTTGGTATCCATCAAATAACTGTGTTGATACCTAAGAGCTGCCAATAGTTAAATGATAATTGTTGCTTTGGTAGAGGTACGTCGAGAAGATACCATCTCTCTTTTCAGATTATCATTCAAGTTATGAGAAACCAGTTTTACCAGCCAGTTACATACGCATGTATGTGTAAGAGTTAATATAAACGATTCGAAGTTTGAAACCAAAATAATTCGTGGGTTATTTTAGTCTCACACCAGTTAGAGTACGCAATAAACAAGAGAAAAACACAGTATAAATTACCATTAAATGACAATTACATTGAAATTAAGAATAGAAACGAGTCGATGATTGGAACAAAAAGAATTCATCGGCTACTTTAGCTTCACGCTAATTATTGTATGCGAACAGTAACTAAATTTATTAACCTTGTGAAAAACGGACTATAACATTTTGCTAAATGAAAATATAAAGTATGTCAAGAATGATAAAAATTAAAGAAACCGGTGATCAAATTCAATTCGACTCAAATAAAAATCAAGTGTAAGTGAATTATATTACTGCTTGTAAATTCGTGTTTATGTTATCATAAACGGAATAACTAAGAAGCAAACTTAAATTAAATGTACATAACATATACATACATATGTACATAAGTGCATTTAGAAAAAAATTTTGTTTACATATTATTAAGTTTTTATCGAAAGCACCCTTAATATATATATATATATAATATAAATTCACACCTGATAGCAAGGCGAATCCATATAAGGTGGTGTTATACAAAATCCCCACATATGTATGTATATTGCTTTTACTTTTGCGTAAGAGTTGTCAAAATTTACATAGCTCATACACAAAAACCATCATTCTTGATGTGATTGATACATACCAGCTGCCAATAGTTAAATGATAATTGTTGCGTAGAGAAGATACTATCTCTCTTTTCAGATTATCATTCAAGTTATGAGAAACCAGTTTTACCAGCCAGTTACATACACATGTATGTATGTGTAAGAGTTAATAGAAACGATTCGAAGTTTGAAACCAAAATAATTCGTGGGTTATTTTAGTCTCACACCAATTAGAGTACGCAATAAACAAGAGAAAAACACAGTATAAATTACCATTAAATGACAATTACATTGAAATTAAGAATAGAAACGATTCGAAGATTGGAACAAAAAGAATTCATCGGCTACTTTAGCTTCACGCTAATTATTGTATGCGCACAGTAACTGAATTTATTAACCTTGTGAAAAACGGACTATAACATTTTGCTAAGTGAAAATATAAAGTATGCCAAGAATGATAAAAATTAAAGAAACCGGTGATCTAATTCAATTCGACTCAAATAAAAATCAAGTGTAAGTGAATTATATTACTGCTTGTAAATTCGTGTTTATGTTATCATAAACGGAATAACTAAGAAGCAAACTTAAATTAAATGTACATAACATATACATATGTACATAAGTGCATTTAGAAAAAGAAGCAGGCTGTGTCAGAGACACGGCCATTAAGTTTAACGTAGAATACGCCATCCGATTAGACAGAAAACATATGTAACAATAAATGATAAATAATACAAGCAAATGAATTTCTTTATTTGATAGTTACTTTGGATGATATACATAAGCTTATGATAGGAAAAATAGGATAAAAATGTTTTTAAATTATCAATTAAATTTCTCGCAAAAACGAAGTCAATGGCTGTTATCAATAGTAAAGATAAATGATAAATAACATACGCGAATCCATTTTATTATTTTTTTTGCAGTGCTTGGCAGCATTTTCCCTTCTTTTACTCTACTTTAACTTGCCCGCCTAAAATTATGCAATACAAATAAAGGGCTGCACGAGTACATTTAAATCGCCCAACAGCAAACACTCAACCAAACACCACACACATATTTGTGTGCATGTGTTTATACAATTTTCATTTGAGAAATTTAAATATTAGGAAGATATCAACCAACATGAAATGTATGTCAAACGAAAGCTAACATCTTCATTTGACTACAAAAAAAAAAAAAAAAAAATTAATCGAGCCGTTTCCTTATAATTAAAGAAATAGAGATTACAACAATAAAAACCTGACATTGGTGCCCATACCGTAAGGTAAGACGTATTCTACGCCAAAAAATTTTGTTTACATATTATTAAGTTTTTATCGAAAGCACCCTTAAAATATATATATATATAATATAAATTCACACCTGATAGCAAGGCGAATCCATATAAGGTGGTGTTATACAAAATCCCCACATATGTATATTGCTTTTACTTTTGCGTAAGTTTACATATGTAGCTCATACACAAAAACCAAATACATCTAGGTGAACAAAAAAAATCAAATCGGCTGCTATAGTAACTTCACCTTATATGAATTCGCCTTGCCTGAGCACAAGGCGAATCCATACAAGGTGGTGTTATAAATACAACTACAAAATTCCTATGTATTTTGTTTTTGTTTCTGCGTAAGAGCCATCACTTTCTATAAATTCGCCTTGCCTGAGTATTTGTTTACATATGTATGTATAATTATACATACATACATACACACATATATAACATGTCATGTGTAGCCACATAATTGTAGAACATACATATGTTATGTACCTATGCTTAAGTATATACATACATACTTATGAAAATATATAAATACATGCAGTGCAGTCTGGCTGGAGTGAGCCCTCAGCACTCAGAGTGATCAATTCTGAGTTTCTGTAAAGTGAACAAAGTTTTATATAAATTTCTTCTAATTTCAAAACTTCAATGAAAAATTCAATAATAAGAAGTAAGGAAGAATCTAAGTTCAGGTGCAACCGAACTTTTTATTTTAAATAAACCATGCTTGTTGCATGCAATAAAAGCAGTACCAAATTTTTTCATTTGAATCAAAATTAAAATAAATATGTATGGTTTTAATGTATGTGCTTACGTGCAGTTATATATTTAAGCAAGTATTGTTCTATTCGCTTTATCAACATAATATATTTAAATATTTTTTTTTATTGTTCATACTATTTATACTATATTATATTAAACAGTTTCCATACTATACTTGTAAGATATAAGTACTTGTAATTATATTTTTCTTCTAAAGTATAAGTATGTACAAAATTTACTAATGCTATTCTTAAAATTGAAAAGGGAAATTTAGTCAAAGACAGAAATGCAAATAACGTGGTAACTGTGAACCGTTTCATAAGTAACTGCATTGACCATATTACAATCAAAATTGGAAAACGCCCAGCCAATTTGAGTCTCTGTAGCTGTAGTAGAACATTCCAGACCTAAGAGCGATCTAAAACTGCTTTCCTTAAGAAACTTTTCCATAATATTCTCAATAGACTTTAGGCATAGATTAAAATCCCTAAAAATTATGACTTTCTGATTACAAATGTCATTACTAAGAATATTTTCGTCCATTCTACAAGTTCAATTGAAGAAGCTATTTCAGGCTTTGCACATATAGAATTCTCCGTTTATTCCTATACCGCGTTTTGGTGCTATCTATTCTTAGCTCGCTTAATTGAATAAACCATGGAAATTCTAAGTGTTCAGAGGCATGTTTTTGTTTCAAAGTTAATCTTATATATAAAAACGCATGCGAAACCTCTATAGGCGTCCAAATTGCTGATTCAAGTAATCCCTGGGCCGGGCGTAAGGCACATATAAATATAGAGGAGTGGGAAGTGTCACGCCCTCATGGATGATACATAATGAATTCGTCTTATATTCGTAACTATTTGGAGCATACTAATGATATTTGTGTATATAAAGCGTAATGTTTCAATATAATTTCATGCAAATGTTGGACGCGGCTGTGCCTCAAATGGACCATCCGCTTAGTCCAATTTTGGCGCTTATCGCTATAGACATGAGCCTTAACAATAGGTCCATTGCTTCGCGTGCTGTGTGGCATGTGGCACCGTCTTGTTGAAAGCACATACCATGCAAGTCAAGTTCTTCCATTTTGAGTAAAAAATGTGTGTTATCATCACACAGTAGCGCTCACCAATCATAGTAACGGAAGGCCGTTCATCTTCAATCCTTGTACCAGCTGTATTTTTGAAGGCTTCATCCTGCCGCAAAACTTTTCACGGAGTGGAATAACGGCGCCGAATCGATAATTCATGGTCATCACTAACACTGGCAGATACAGCTGCGATATTTTCCTCAGTTCGCACATTATGTAAGCATGTTGATGGTTTAATGTCCAACAATGTAAATTTGGTGCGAAATTTAGTCACAATAGCCCGAATAGCAGAGATATGGTAACCTCAGATGGCTCCTTTGGTCGAGTTAGTTGTATATGTCTATAAGTATATCTATGTATATCAGTTTCTTTATGCTGTTACAAACAATCGTTACCACCAGTGGGCTCGGGTATGAAAAGAGCAATCCCCGAAATAGAAAATCAGGTGTATGGGGTATGGTGTGTGTGTTTGCTATATTATTTATTATAGGCCGCATTCTTACGGTTGTGGGTGATATGCCCGAACGTTTAATCGTTTTGGTGTTTATAATTTTTGGGTGATTACTATTTAACCCTAGAAAGATAACCTACATCGCAGAGCCGCCCACCCAATGAAAATGTCGATATCTCTTTTCATTCTGCCCTTGAATGAACTTTTGCCTTAAAGTAATGCTAGCTAAACGGCATTTGCTTTGCGTGATATTCGTAATTTTGTCCGAAAAGCGAAAAACGCAAAATGAATGCGCATGGTTACCTTTCTAGGGTTAGCCAAAAAAGATTCCAAAGAGCGTAAAGCGTATCGCAAATAAAAATCTTTTGCTTTGCGTGACATTTGTAACTTTATCCGAAAGCAAAAGGGATGCCACAATACACGTTTTAACAGTACTCATTTATTTTTTGTAAAGGGTAAAAGACTATAGTGCTGAGTATTTATTTTGGTTAATCTTTAAATTTACATTGTAGGTTAGGTTAGGCTAGGTTAGAGCTGCTGCAACCATGCAAGTCCGTTGTGATACCGCTGGCGGGAGCCATACGTTTTCTTCTTCCTTCCCTAAGAAGTACAAGACCTCTTAGCAGCGTTAGTGTTAAATTTGTTGTCAGTTGCTTTGGTGCCAGAGTTATAACGCAAAACCTCATATGCGAAAGGTCGTTAAAGTGACATATTTTGATAATTTTAGTGAACACTTTTTATTCATAAGTGACAGAATTGGCAAATTCATAATCAAAGTTGCTTTAGGAGTTAAAACGAAAAAGTTGTGTAAGGAATTAAAATGCAACAACTCATATCTGAACAATCAGTTGATCAAAACTATAAGTTATAGTGATCCAATCACGACTGGTATTGAAGATATTATTATTGATTCTGTGGCTAAACACAAACAGGCTTATTTGAGTAAAAAAGCATTAGCGTGTTTTAAATGAGTGAAGAATGCTACTCCACTATCATCTTTAAATAGTTTAACAACTCATATCTGAACAATCAGTTGATCAAAACTTCAACTTATAGTGATCCAATCACGACTGGTATTGAAGATATTATTATTGATTCTGTGGGTAAACACGCTTATTTGAGTAGAAAAGCATTAGCGTGTTTTAAATTTGTGAAGAATGCTACTTCACTATCATCTTTAAATAGTTTAACTTTTAACTACATGCCCCGCCAACTTACTATAAAAGCTTACTGAAGGCAGAGATTTGGCCAGTAAATGTGATCGTGCGACCGTTCCGAAAAAAACAGAGTCATCTCTCGAAACTTAGCTTTATCTCAGCATGATAATAATAATCACTTGAAAGTTTATTTTAAAAAACAAGTCGGGAATAAGAAACAAATGTGATGACTTACGCTCACTTAGCTCATTTGAATTAGAGCATTTGTTTGCTTAAGTGCAGTGGTTGCTGAATGCGCTTACACATACATATATACATATACATATAGATACAATGCAGAACTAACATTCCAATATTAAGCTGTATACTAGTTTTTAAGAATAAATGATTTTTAATGTACAACAGCGAATTCTGATTTCCTTAGTTAGGTATTTCGACTTCACTCCAGATTTTAAATTCATAGTTTTGTGCAACTAGAGGTATACGCGTGAAAATATTGTGGTTTGTGGGTGCATACGACTGCCGCACTGTTTGTAATAAGTTTTTTTTTTTAATTACATCGAGTGGGCGCAAACTAGCGCCACATTTTTGCGACCGTAACGGGACTCGATCCTGCCGCTGGGCGATTGTGTCCCAAAATTGGACTCTGGGAGTTAAAATGCACCAGTGTATACTGGATTGGTGGATGCTGTATAGCAGGTTGTTGAAGTTGTCGCTGTGTGGCTGTGTCACTGTTGGAGGTTTGGGTAATTTAATAAGAAGGTCTGAGGTACGTTTATTTCATATTACATGCATTTAAAAATCGTTGTTTTCTCATAAAAACTGGCCTCGAGCTCAACAAAATTACACAACATTTCTGAAAAATTTTACTTTCATTTTATGTTAACAGACTGGTCTGATCTAAGTGATTTGTACGAATTAGAGCGTCTGCAATCATGCAAGTCCACGGATGCGCACGTAGGCTGCCAAAGACCGTTGTGATACCGCAGGCGGGGCCCATTACGCTTCCTTCTTCCTTCCCTTAAAAGGTTAACCACCAAGTGTGCCTTACGTAGCATAGAAGATCGGGAATGCTTCCCGTGCTTAGGTCGGCCAAACAGTTTAGAAAATACCCACTAAGGAATTAGTTTTAAGTCTTCAACAGGGCGGGACAGTGGCAGAGAGATTGTGTTCGATGCTCTCTACTTCCTCTTCCTCCCTGAAGCTTCGGCAGAAATCGTTAGTTATGCGTCTCTCTCAATCTCTTTCCGTGTGTGCCCAGAAGGCAGTGCCGGATTATTACCGCAACCATTAGTCTGAGAGAAGGTCGGTCCAGGCGAATCAGCGATTTGGATCGCTTTACGTCAACATTTGGCCAAACTTGTCTTTAAACTGTGTTTGCAGAAGGTTAGAGGCTTCTAGAGCAGCATTTGTCATAGGTATTTCCGTCCTTTTTGCCGGAAATATCACTGTACCCAGGAGCCCATGCCACAGTCATGGAACTCTTAGGCGCGAGCAAATTGAGGGAATTTAAGCATTTTATGGCAGCTTTGGACGTTGTTTTGTAAGAATTAAGAGATTTAATAGCCATTTGACTGCCCGATTATATAGTGACATATCTGTCTGTAGGAGCGGATACTGTCAGACACCGAACAGCCTTCATTATGGCATTTACCTCTGCATGAAAAACGCTACAGTGGTCCGGTAAGTGAAAGCTGAGGTCCAGCGCTAATTCGTTGGTTTGGAGTGAATCCCCTGCCCACTTTTTCGTTGAGTTTGAAACCATATGTACAGCCGTCGACTCTGTGTCTAAGTATATGGCATCTTCCCATTCATTCCTGTTTGGGATTTTTATAGAGAATTTATTGTCCATGCAGAGCAGAGAAGTAGTGTAATCTATATTCTAAGTGAATTCGAAAGAGCTTCCAGGATCTTTGCATGCCGTATTTTAGCTCTTTCCACCGGTGGATCGCCTTAGTCCTGGCAGCACTACAGTTGGCCATAAATTTTCCATACAGATCCACCGGTGGAAGAGTAAAAATTATCTAAAGAGATTTAGTTGATGTAGAGAGTAGCACCCTGCATGAAATCTTTGGGCTGTACTCGCTTTATCTTGGCTTTTGACAAGGTTTTGCTTAGCGCTGGCCACCAGACGCTTACCCGTAGAAGAGAATAGGTATAATCACTGCCGTGTACATCCAGTGTACTATGTGTGGTTTTATTCCCCTTTTTTTATAGATGCCTTGCAAGCGTACAAGGCGGTGATGGCCTTCCTGGGGCGGTCTTCGATGTTCCGCTTCCATTCGAGCTTCCTGTCTAGATTAACTTCAAGTTATTTGACCTAGGTTGAGAGAGTGAGTTCAACCCCGTTTAATGAGGGTGGCTTGAAAGGAGGAATTTTATATTTCCTAGTGAAGAGTACCATTTTATTATTTGTGGGGTTAACGCTAAGCCCACTTTCTTTCGACCAGATGTTTACTTGTCTGAGGGCTTACGTTACGACTTGGAACCAGTGGCCTTTATGTTCGAAAGCAGAGCGTTAACGGTTAGGTTCCAGAGTAGAAGGAAGAGAACGCTCACTTGGGGGTACCTTTGATCACATGTTTAGTAAAGGGCTCTTCCTCTAGCTCGGAAAGAATAGTTCTCTTTTTGAGAAGAAGCCCAACAAAGTTCACTAAGGAAGGACCTGACCACCGAGTCCGGGTGAACATTGTTGAAGGCTTCCTTTATATCGAGGAAAACTAAGAAATCCTCTAGAGTTTAGCCGATAACGACTCGGGCACCAGGTCTGTTCGAGGCGCTTACGGTTTGTCCGCCTCTTTGTCGGTAAGAGCTCCCGGGTCCGCAGGTCCGCTCGAGGCATTGCCCGACGCTCCCATTTCTTGCTCCGCTTTCTTATGGATTTTAATGGTGATGGAGTAGAAGCCGTGGCTATTTACTCCACTACAACCCGCGAGAATTAGGAGGGATGCATCGTTGATGACAAAGCCAACATAACGCTGCTTCTCCTTGCTCTTGCCTATTACATTGTTGATTGGTAGAAAATTTAAGTGTAGTGTCTGTTTTTAAGCGAATGTGAGTATTAAAGAAATATGAAAATCAATTGATTGTCAAAGCGCGAGAAAGGATGAAAGTTGGCGAACTTTCGGCTTCGCTTTCGCGTCGGCGTTGGTTACATGAGAAACTTCGTATAATTTTCTAACGGGAGCGCAAACACAGTCGGAAACAGTTTCTCGCGTGCGATATTTTCATCTGCATGCAAACTTGAATTCAGTTCGCTCAGCAGAAATAAGTTTTACCAACTTTTGACAACTAGTGTCACTAGTAGCCAAATGGATAGCCCAGGGCTGTTTCGCCTAAGTTACGCACTTCTTTTTCCTTGGGACTACGGAGCTGAGAAGTCGTTCCTAGTCTACATCTACTTGATACCAAGTAGCATAAGCTGTAAGAAATTCAAATACTTGTGAACGAACTTGGGGTACCGTACATATACACCAACAAAAAAATGAGTAAAGGTTGACGAGTTTGGATCTCTAATTTTCTGGGCTGCTACCACCGGCTTTATTTCATGTTTCGGTGAACATCCAAATATGCCGAATATGCATTGAAAGCCATAAGTGAGCAACTTAAAAACCACACCGGAGAACTCCAGGACATAACCAAAAAAGTGAAAAGGCATGGAGTCCTGCGTGTGTGATTATGTAAGTGAATTTGTGTATATTTAATGTGCATACATCCCTAGAGAGCAATGGGGTATGGTTGATCTTCTGGGTATGCAGTTACAGTTAAGCGACTTTACTCATTCCCGTCCCCGTTCGTGCGCTATTCTAATGTGAGGAACTCATGTGCGAGATACGGTAACGAACCCGTGTGGAGCCTGGCGCCACTATAGTCAGCAGCGTCTGTTCATTAGTAGGTCTGGCTGCAAGTGGGCGTCTGCCTTGGAGCAAGCGGCTCGCTTTATAAACGTGTCTCGAAAAAAAAACACCAGTATCTTGTTGTGCGCTGGACGATATCTCTCATTCTTGCCGACGACCACACGCAATTTATTAGGGACTATGAGTTGAGGATATGCACCTCGAATCTCCGAACCCTTAATGGGGAAGGTGCTGCTGCCTGTCTGGTTGATGCCCTCGTAAGAGCAAGAAATGAAATGGATGGGGCAAGGTAAGAAAGCCATTGAACATTGCCACGGCTACTACAGCTGTCATGTAAAGGACAACTGGACAGCTATGTTGAAATCGACCAAAATTGTCTATATTGTTATATCGCCAATTAAGAAGAAGAACAATTTTCATGGGACATGTTAATACTGGCACCTGCATTTTATATAGTGAACCCTTATAAATTTAAAGTTACAAAACAAAACAAAAAATATTTAAAATATTAGTACACACAAAGCAGTGAATTCCAATTAACTGAAAAAGAAAGAAAACCAACAACAAAAATTGCTAATTTTACTGTAAAATAAACTAAAAGTCGTAGTAATAACCAGAAAAAAATAATCATTTATCCGAGTATGCTGAATAAAGCGTGCGTAAGAAATAATACCGGTTTGTTCAGCTCATGAGTTCACGTAAAGTGCATATCAGCATAATGTGGGCATATACCTATTTTAAAAAGGAACTATTAGCTAGCTTTAACGACGGTAACGACACTGGAAAGGCCTTTCGACGTATAGCAGGGGTGAGTTCTATGCGTTTATTATCTTTCCCTTTTTACTAAATTCTTAGATTGGAAGACCGGCGAGCAAAGCTTATATCTAATTTCATTGATCCATATTAAAAGGGCTAAGCTCTTTCGCCCACCCATCAAGTATCATCTCTATGTAGGCATTATAATTTGCCACATATACGGGAATAAATCATTCCCATAAATTTACAAGCAAAACAAAAACAAAATGGGAAAAATTGTTTTTGACTCGCATGTAAATTTGTGAGAATATTTGTTCCCACGGAATTTGCGATAGGTTGATTATCTCAACAAAATGGGAAAAATTGTTTTTGACTCGCATGTAAATTTGTGAGATTATTTGTTCCCACGGAATTTGCGATAGGTTGATTATCTCAATATATGTAATTTTTTAAAATTATTTTGCGAGTTTATTTATGTTGTTTTTATTCTTTCAAGCAAAGGCTTAAAAAATAATGTAGGTAACTTTTAAAACCAAACAAAAAAACATAAATATTAGATATTATGTTAATTTACTCTTATTTACAGTTATTATAATATGAATTTAATTTTTTCTTTTGAACTAAAATACATACATATGTATGTTTGAATAAGTAACCCATTTGGAGGTATGTATATGTGAAACGTAATTAAGAAGTAATTGGACTACATATTGTTAAATAATATTTGTGAAGTTTATCTCATGCAATTTTTCTATTGTGTTTATGAATTGAGAGGAAGGTGCTGTGTTAGTAGTTTCCTGTTGGTAAAGCAGGTGATGATTGTAACGTAGCGCAATTTTGGGGCTTTCAAACAAATTCCGCCGTAGAAGTAACCTCCATCTTGATTTTGCAAGTTTTCCGTTTTGTTGAGAGAGATAACCTTGGAGTTCCGTAAATCTTTAATCGTTACAATCTGTAAAAGAGAAATCGGATGTTATGGCGGAAATCGAAAGAGGTGTCAATGTTACGGCTTTGACGAAGCAAAATAATGTTTCAGGTTGGCAATATAAGGCATTATTAAAAAGAAAAACACGTTTTTAAAATGCACTGCCAACCAGAAATTCGGGAGAAGAAATTAACCATTAACCATAACAGGCTAGTTGCAGCTGTTTTCATAACTATTTTTAAGTGTAAAAAAGCTTAATTAATTAAATTATTAAAAAATTGCGTTTTAATATACTAAAATTGAATGGTGTGTGAAGCTCCATACTCCAATATATTTTAAAATTAGTTTGTAGAAAGTTTGCAATTTTGAAAAAAACTATTTCAATTAAAATAATCAGAAACTAAATAAGAGAAACCAAATAATATATTTAAAAAAAAAGATCCAACAACCCTTCCCCCAGTTTAGCTGGAACGTCATTATTTTGCTGTTGCTGCTCAAGCATACGGTCATCGTACGTACTCTTCTCTCTTTCTTATATGGCATAACAAAACATTAACCAGTTCCAGTGAAGCCTTCTTCTTCTATATGTTCTGGATGGTGTTGCGTCAATGGGCGAGTTGGCAGGAGATAACGCCGCGAAAAAAGTGTTGCTGCGACAGTGTTCAACCATAAAAACTAGTTCTGTAGGGATTTCCTCATATGCCACGTAGTGTATGCTCGTTTTCTGATTTGCAAAATCTCCCAAATCAGCAGGCTTTGAGCCGCCTCCTGTGGGCAGTTGGTTCACTTTTTTTAACTTTCTCGCCCGACTACGCAATTGCTGCTTCCAGTTTGCCAGCGACTATAAAAAAAGAACTCGACCAAAACGATATATGGCTAAATAAATGTATTTTGCTGCGATGCCTGCCCAAATTTTCTGCAAAAAGATATATTTAGTAAATTTACTAATATGTATAAATGCCGAAATAAATAAAAATATACCCACATTTCTCGGTGTTGTGCCCCATTGTTTACTTACCAAAATTTAAAATTTCAATAATCAACAGTACTGCCCATAATTTTAATTTCACCGCAAGGAGAACTTTTCATTTTTACAAAATTGTCAGAATGCCGGTTACAAGTATTGTTCTAATTTTGAACCGGAGTCTGACCCCGCCAGTAATATTATCCCAAATGTTAGTTCCCCGATCAACTTTGGTTCTTTGTCTTTATCCCTTGATGACGTTATGGATGGAATTTTGCATATCAAGTCTAATTCGCAAACTGATATAGATGGATTATCCCCTATTCTTCTAAAAAAGTGTGAAGCCTTTGCTTATCCACTGTTGTTAATCTTCAATAAGTCCCTGCTATGCGGAGAATTCATTGAAGCTTGGAAGATAACCTCAATTACACCTATCTTTAAACATGGTAATAAGAATAACGTTGCAAATTATCGGCCTATTTCCAAACTGTCGACAGTTTCTAAACTATTTGAATACATAGTTAAGCAGAAGTTGTATTTTTCAGTTAAACGTTTAATATCTGACAACCAGCATGGCTTTGTGGTCGGTAGGTCGACGGTAACAAACCTAGCTGTATTCACAGAATGTTGTATGTCCGCCTTTAATGATCGTCTCCAGGTTGATGTGGTATATACTGACTTTTCCAAAGCATTTGATAAGGTCAACCACTCAATTTTAATTTCCAAATTAGCTAGTCTTGGCTTTCATTCTGTGTTCCTGTCTTGGGTGGAGTCTTACCTTTCCCTTCGTTATTGTGTAGTTGTTGTTGATAACGTTCCCTCCTATCCTTTTATTGCCTCGTCTGGGGTTCCCCAAGGTAGTATCTTGGGCCCTTTGTTCTTTGTTTTGTTTATAAATGATATATCTGATTGCTTCGTTAACTCTAACTTTCTTCTTTATGCGGATGACTTGAAAATTTTTACTACAATTTCGAGGCCCTCAGACTCCTTAAAGGTTCAATTAGACCTAAATAATGTAATAACGTGGTGCAGAAAAAATCAATTGCCATTAAACATTGGTAAATGTTTTCATCTTTCTTTCTCTAAGTCTCGTTCCCTCATTCCCACTACATATTTCATTAATGACTCTCGGCTCACCACTCTTGATGAAATTTCCGACCTTGGGGTGGTCTTTGATACCAAATTCTTATTCCATAGTCACATAAACTGCACTATCGCTAAGGCTTACTCAATGCTTGCCTTCCTGCGCCGATTTTGTACAGATTTCACAGATCCTTACACTCTAAAGCTGTTATATACTTCGCTTGTTCGCTCCAAGCTGGAATATGCTGTATTCATATGGAGACCGTATCACGACTGTTACATTAAAAGACTTGAACGTATTCAGAAAATTTTTGTAAAATTTGCTCTCCGATCTCTTAACTTTGTAGAACCAATACCTCCGTACAATGCTAGATGTTTGTTAATTAATCTCAAATCCTTACATATTAGGAGGAATATTCTCTCACTCTCCTTCGTGTTTGACATCTTAAGTGGTGAGATTGATTCTCCGTTCCTTCTCGAGCGAATTTATTTTCACATTCCGCAAAGAAGTCTTCGTAATCATGACCCTTTCTTCTTAGAAAGAGTCCGAACTATTTATGCCTCTCACGCTCCTTTACTTCGTACATTAAAAGAGTTCAATTTGCTTTCAACTACTCTGGCCATTGATTTTGGTTCTTCTAAATATAACTTTAAAATGCTTTTAAATGAATTTTATAAATAATGTAGAAGAATATACACCCAAACTGGCGTCCTTTCTGGCGTTCTGTTGGCGCCCCTTCTGGCGTACATACATGCTTATCTAAAAGTATACCACCGACGTCCCTACTGGTGTCTCCACTGGTTGCACACTTATATTCGATGTCAGCCATTATGTATAAAGATTATACCTTTTTTAACTCTAAACATATATGTATTTACAAATTAATCAATAAGTTGTCTGTAGAAATATGTATCTTTCTGTAGACTAAATAAATAAAAAATTAATATGTAATACTTTCTAATATGTGTAGTCTGTAAGAATTTTGTATTCATTGATTTCATAAACAAATAAATAAATAAATAAAAATTGTAACAAAATTTGAGGTGACAAATTCTTGTAACCAAATCGTTAGAACATGCCGATTATTGTTAGGTATGAAATGAAGAATGTTAAAAAATTTTATTTTTATCATTTTATTACATATTCGACTCATATGTATTTCTACATGCACATATCAGACGCATCATACAAATTCTTATATCACACTAAATATGCATGTGTACATACAAATTACTTATGCACGTATATAGGCAACGTACCTGTGTACTTATTTTATTAGCATATAAATCGCAATCATGCTTAATTATATACTTATATTATATTTATATTCGTACAGAAGTGCATACATACATACGAGTACAACTCGAAGATTTTTTATATTTACACTCATATTCCTTTGATTTTTCACAATGTAGATTAGGATATTGATTCACGATATTCATATAATTTTCAAAAGCTAATATTTTGACAATTTGTTTTAATTCTGTTTCAATAAAATTTCATTTAATTTTTTCTTCAACGTTTACACTTTTCGGTCTTTTTAGTGACTTAAGTTTCTTAGCTTTTTTTGTGGCTAGTTTCACTCATCTCTGATATTATATAATATTCAAACGTTAATATATACACCTTGTTTAAATAATTTTATTATAGTTTGTGCTGGGTCCGAGCCTTCGATCACACTTCCGTATCCTTTTATAAGGAGTTTTTTCCAGGTGGCCGGCCACACGTTTGTGAACTCCATCAGGACATTTAGGTTACATTTCGCGTGTAGCTCATTACTGGGAGTTAACTTATACAAGCGAACTAACAGAAGTTATTAAGGCATTATGCCATGCTTAAATCAATATCAGATAACTGGATACAAATAAATGAAATCCTTACTCCGAAACACAAAGGTTGCATCTGCAATGTTTGGTAGAGCCGTTTCTTAATTTTTACGTAATATTTTTCAAAACTTCAAGGATGTAATTTCCCTTCGATTAGCTTCATTATTCCATCCATCAACCACCAAAAGAAAATTTGTGCCATCCAGGAAAATGATATCCAATCAATTTCAGCTTTAAAAACTAATATGTTGAGAAAGTTAAGCGAAACCTGGCATTTAAATTTAAGTGTATGGCAGAAAAATTTTGTTTGTATCTACCGTCAAATTAGGAGCAATGAAATGATTTGGATGAAATAAGTTTCGCATCAGTGGAATTATATTTTATGAATAAATGAGATGAAGTTCCACTTCACTGAACTCAACAACATCAACTCAACAACAATTTACAATCACCACCATAATGCAATCCTGTCCAATACCACTGAAACCGATATTACCTTTTAATTATCCGTTAAACAAAGGAGTTATTTTTCGCAAATTTATTAAGACGCTCAACACCGGAAAGCGCAAGGGAAGAAATGACATGATACAGTAAGGAAAACAATGATGAACATTTTGATGTAATGTAATGGTGGGAAACCAACTGAACAAAATATCCAAGATTACCAAAACCATGGTGTAATGATATAAAGTGTACCAGAAAGCAATGACGTTCGTTTTCTGTACGCAGACTTGGATAGTTTGCTATTTCTTTTACATTAGACAGTCATTTGTTAACACGCTTACTGAGTATTTTTTTGTATAAACTAATTTTACAAAATTTTAGCATCCAGACCTCTAATGGGTTAAAAACCAAACAAGTAATAATGAAACTTCAAATGTGCGTACGTCAACTGCCTGGCACACTTTATATCATAACACTATGGTCAAAACTAACGTTGAGTTGGAAATAATATTAGTGAAAAGCGGAATAGTCTAGCCACAAAAACGGGTGACAATATATTGTTTCTAAATTGTTTCTAGAAAAATATAGATTGAATTAAATATGACAAATTATCTATGTGCTACAACTATTTTAAATCTATTCATACAATATGGTGAAAATTAAAACAAAAATTATAAAAATATAACAAATATGAGTTTAGCAAGCAAGTTCATTATTTTTGCCTTTTATAAAGCAAGATTAATTATAATACTAAGACCTATTAATAATCCATGTTCCTATATGTATTTCAAATATTTTTATATAATATGCTGAAAATGGAAAAATAATAACAAAAATGTAGGAAATATGAATTAAACAAGAAAATTTATTATTATTATTATTTTTTTTTAACCAATAAGGATTATAATACTAAAGGAATATAGTGAGTGTACGCTAACATAATGACTCCGCTAGTTTAAAGATTTTGGCAAAAGTATGTATTTTTTATACTGGCATGGGATCGCTGAATTGGAAAATAAGTTGAAAAATATTTTTAAAGAATTGTGTTTGAAACACTAACAAAAAACTTAATAAGTACTAAGTATATTTTGAGTTTTAAACCAAAGCAAATAGAGTTTTAATTATTTACTAACTTAATTGGTGCTATAACCGCGTTTTGATGTTCTTACGCAAATTGAGTAACCTACAGTTTTACGCCGACTCCGAACGACGAATGTTTTTTGTGAGAAGTTTTTTTCGTGCCAGAAATATACTCGGTGGCTTGCCATTGCCTGCCGAGGGGTGACCGCTGTTAAAAAACTTTTCTATAATGTTTGCCGTTACGCGTTGCACACTCGGCTACGGCGGTTCAGGATTTTAATTGCTGAGTTACAAATAGAATATGCAAAACTGTTTTGATTTTTGCTTTTTAACCCTGCACTCAAAAGGCGTATATTGCAAAGGAGTTGCATTTCTTGCAATTTTCGTTTAATATCAATCTAAATTGGCCTCGTAGGACGAACGGTGGGAGTGATGCAATTTTGTCTACGCAACTTTTTCGTAATCTACAGGTACAACGAAAAATATATTTGGTGATATATATTTTCTATCTATAAACACATTATCAAAATATTACATAGATATCCTTCCCTATACTACTTGTAAAAAACATAAAGTTAAATGACTTTGGAAAAAATTTGCAGCCAATAAGAGCATCTTGCGAATCAACGATTTTGCATAAACTATTTGCTAATTTCATGCACCCAGTATTTTCTTAAACAGCCATTTTTCCTTCGCCGATATCTAACAATAGGTTCGAGAATGTGTCAGCGGGTAGTATTTTGACGCGCATTTTTATCTTTAGCTTAACTTTTCAAAAATTAAGCCACAACGGTGATGATTTCAAGCGTTGAATTCAACAGCGTACGTTGAACGTGGAATGGCACGAAGTGTTTGTCTGAAATCACCTGAAAGAAGTAATAGGTTGCCGCCGAATAGTTTGTCGGTTGTTTTTTATTGAATGTTCTGTTCAACGCCTCAAGAGAATGTTTGTGTGCCATAGTGCATTCATTCCAGACGTTAACTTTGCATTGCTTTAGTACTGTGGCCATGGACGATGTGAGTGTAATCGTTCGATCGTTGCACCGTGTACGAATTCGTTGCAATATATCGTCAGGAATTGATAATTTATGCTTGTCTCACAACGTGTAGAAAATATAGAAAATGGTAGACGAATTTGTGTTGTTGACCATCCCAATGCTGCTTCTGAAACCATATTGTCCCTGTGATTGTTTTCTTCGAGCACGCCGAGTGCAAGGCTTACATCTTTATATGTTGAATACTGTTGTTCATTCACTTTGCATATATCTGGAAATGGTAACAACAGTCACAGATAGAAGCACACAATCTGCTTCGGATTTACTGTACATATATACTCGGTTTAAAGTGTTTGATTTGAATATTCCGGAGCACGCATCAATTGAAGTGCCTTGCTTGCGGCGCATCCATTGAAAAATGGTGTGGTACTTTGTTATAGAGTAGTGATTGAGTAAATGCATCGAAAACATCCGCACGATTACACGATTCAAAATATTCGGTGAGCGTAGTTTTTGGTGGATTTATGACACGATCAATTGCTCTCTCGTTAGTAAAAAATACGCGCTGTCCGTTTCCAAGATGCTGGGTATAAATAGGATGTTGGGATGCTAAAAGGGGTAATAACTGGGTCAAGTTCATTAATTGTGAAACCAAAGATACGCCAGAGAGCTTCATTGGAGCTGATGTAGCGGCCGATTTGGTAGCACCTTATTTTGTCGCTTTCATTGAATAGAGGAGCATTCACATCGGTATTGTGAATTTGAAACCAGCCATATCGCTGTCTTTATGCACATACTTGCAAAAGTATATGATGCTCTTCACCGAACTGCAGACCTCAACATTAATTTCAGCATTGAACGTTTTGCTCAGCAGAGGCGAATACGGTACAATCCAACGATTGTCAATGTCAATACCGGGGTTGTTGATATTTTTCAAAAAAGATCGTCCGCCATCATCAGTATTTCTTCGACGACATATATTTTGCATTTTATAAAATATTAACACTCTTACAATATACTTACTCAAATTTCAACAATTTTCAAGAAAAATGTCAGCGAATTAAAACAACACAAATTAATCAGTGAAACCAACTCTTGGTTTGTTTTTCGAATTTTACTACTATTTAATAATATTTCATACGATTCAAACATATTTTAATATAAGTTGTTTATATGATATATGTACATTCAAAATGTAATAAAAATCGATCGAGCCGTTTCGGAGGAGTTCGACCACAAACACCGTGACACTAGGTTTTTATATATATTAGATATATCCCCTTGTATGCATCTTCGAAGGTATACATCGAACCCATGTTTTGTTACATACGTACCTACTATAAAAAAGGATGAAAATTATTCAAATATGTATTATCCTTAACTAGTCGCAGCCTTAAACTTTTATACATAGTAGTTAGATCAGTTTCTAGAATGTTCAGTAACAATAGCGTATATTGTTATTGCATACATATGTATATACATACATATGTATATCCCGCTAATACTTGACTGATTTCCCTATCAGCCACAGCTCACCACTTCGCCTCAAATTTCAATACAAAATGATCATTTAGGCTTGAATCACATTAGAGCTCAAGTTGAGAACTAATTAACATATTTCTCAAATCTCAAATGTTGTTTCTCAACTTGAGAATCATAGCGTTTTTTTGCAAGGCGAATTCATATAAGGTGGTGTTATAAATACAACTATAAATTTCTATGTATTTTGTTTTTGCTTCTGCGTAAGGGTTGTCAAAATTTACATACATTTTTTTTTGTTTTTACGGCTTTTGAAAGCTCATACGCAGAAGAAAAAACAAAATACATGTACATAAGTGAATAGAAGAAATCAAATCGGCTGCTACAGTAACTAACCTTATATGAATTCGCCTTGGTTGTTTTGTGTGGCAAAAATTACGTTTCTCAACTTAAACTCAAATGTGATTCTCTAATGTGTCTCAAATGAGTGATTGCAATACAGAAAATCATAAAATAAGTATTAAACGCCATGAATAAAATAAATCAATAAAACGCCATGAAAATATGGTTTGGCACGCACTCTTGAGTACTCATTGATGTCCATGGCCTCAAAGGCAAGTTTTCGAGCGTTCGCTTGAATGCCGTTCGAAAATTTATCACTTGACTCACTTCACGTTTTATTATTATTTTTCGGAACTAACGTTTTTAATTTAGGTCATAGATTAAATAGTATCTTACCTATTTTACGCAACAAATTTACTCACATGCTTGGTTTCAATTTCGTTTCAAAATAGCTTGCAATTTGCCAATGCCTACCACTTGTTTATTTCTG
Organism: Anomoia purmunda; assembly: GCA_951828415.1. Taxonomy (NCBI): domain Eukaryota; kingdom Metazoa; phylum Arthropoda; class Insecta; order Diptera; family Tephritidae; genus Anomoia; species Anomoia purmunda. The sequence goes on from OX639993.1 coordinate 92,649,770, forward strand.
CACAATAAACAGCTGTTCGCATTGGGAATGTAATCTTAGAGAAAATTTCCATTTTCAACTTCATCTCAACTTGATTTCGAATGAACCATATTAATTGCAAAATATGCTTGAATTCTACTTGAGGACTATAAATCTATCAAATGTTTGAGAATAATTAGAGGATGATGCTGGATATCAACTTGAGAACTATACATTTTTCGAAGGCAAGAAACCAACTAGAGAATGTTGCTGGATATCAACATGAGAACTATAAATTTCTCAAATGTTGGAAAAATATTTTATCGATGTTTGTTAGGTTGTTAAAATACAACACGTTGTTATTCTTACTTCACCATCTCACGTTATAAATGTGAATAAAATACCATGACTCTGATTACTGGCAAAAGTATTATTATTATTATTTATTAGCTTTAATATACAATACTAAAACTAATTGTGAAAGATACGAGTACTAGCTGATATGGCCTACGACTCGATGATTAGTGAAAATAGGAGGATAGATGATTGTGTGTATGTTATATTATTAATAGTGAGGAACTAAAAATGTTATAACTTATTTGCTAGGTTACAATTTTTTAAAAATGCAAAGATAGTGTGTATGTTGCTGCTGGAAGTTTGAGCTAATAAATCGGATGGGGTGATTGATCCAAAGTGTTTTCTTCTCGTACTAGCTATACCGCAGCATTCGTCAAGGAGGTGTTTGATGGAAGGTGTTTGATTGCAGAAAGGGCATTGCATTCGGGGACCATTTGAGAGAAGATGTTCGTGTGTAAGTTTTGTATGACCAATCCTGAGTCGGATGTACAAGCTGCTTACTTGACGCGGTATATCAATGGGGTATGATGCTGCCTCGCATGTCTGATTAAAATTAGTGTACCAATGGTTAAAATTAGCCCATTCCCTTTTCTTTTTGACCCACAAGGGGTTTCTTACAAATCTTTTCAAGTCTTTCTCTGGATATGCTTGATATAAGACATCTGTTTGAGCTGACATTTGGCGAGCTGCTTTATCGGCGTTTTCGTTTCCAGTTATGCCTTTATGCCCGGGTACCCACATAATATTAATCTTTTTTGGGTGTTTAATCAGGATATCTCGTATTTTCGTTATAAGGTGATCGCTTTTGTATATGTTTTGTACTGCCGAAATGGTTGACATACTATCTGTACAGATAACAAATTTACCTTTGCTATGCTGCGCATGGTCAGCAGCTTTGTATATTGCCATAGCTTCTGCTGCGAAGACCGAACAATATTTTGGCAGTTGGCCACCGCTGGTTAGTTTTCCTTCCTGGTCCACTATAGCGAATGATGTGATTTCATTATCGGTTTTTGAACCGTCTGTGTATAAAAAATGCCATTCACTGTTTGGGTAGTGCCTTTGTTGTTCAAGAAAGAGTTGTTGGTATATCTGACTGTTTGTGGTGGATCTGTGATGTGAGTGTAGGCTGGTGTTGAAGCATAGTTGATTGAGTAGCCAGGAGGGTTGAGAACTGGTTTTTGCACAGCTTGGTGGGGGTGTGATGTTTAACTGACGACAAAGGCTCGCGCATTTGCTAATAGAGGACTGTGTGTGCGTTTATAAAAAAGATAATTTCACACAACGCATGTGTGTGTGCGCTTTGATATGGAACACATGATCATATGTGTGCTTTGAACAACTTAAAAAGACACATGCACATGCGTGCGCTTTGTGAAATAAAACACATGCTCTTGTGTATGCTGTGTGTAGTTAGATTCATGCTCATAAGCACAGTATACAGTGTCTGATTTTACTGTGATTCATTCAGGATGGTTAGCAGTTTTTATTTTTAGAATTTTGAATTCATATGTACATACATAAATTTCCATTTTCCACTGAGTAAAAAATTACTGACTATTCAGCTAAAGAGAATAGAATATCATAGCGTATCACACTCAAAATTGTACATTAATTTTGTGTTATAGAATACGTTGTGACATAACAATTATTTAAACCAACCGGAAGCATTACTTTACATTCCGTCAAGCACATTGATTTTTGTATTATAGTCGTTTGGTTTGAAATGGTTGCTGCAAATTCGGGCATTTTTAACAGCTGCATCTGACAACCGCATGCGTCTACTGTTTCCGTCTTTTGGAAATACATATATGTACATATATATATATATATATTAAAGAAATTTTGATAGAAAATTTTGTAATGCACTGGCAACGAAACATTCTCGCATGTAAAGCAATGTTATTTACTTTATATCTTCGTTTTTCACATAAAACGCACCTGTGTGTCATTTCTGTAAAATTTAATAAAACTAATAACTTAAACCCTCTCTAATTTAATGTTAACGTACCGCCACCGGAATTCGTTTTGAACTGAGATGTCATTTTTGACTCAGGTTTCCTTTTCTCTTTTTATATGGCTGTACTCGTAGTGTAGTGTTTGCTTACATAACTACTACTACTGCTAATATAGAAGTACAACACATATGCCTACATTGTTTACTGTCTACTGTGCTCCTCGGCACCCTTCGAATTTCAAATCAATAACTTCAAACACAACTCATTTGTACAGCTAAGGCGAATTCATATAACGTGTTATAAGTACAACCAAGGCAAACTCATAACAGGTGGTGTTATAACTACAAAAGCAAAAATTTACACTAACAAAATATACGCACAATGACAGAATGATTTACAGCAAACACACCATTTTGACTTAACGTTCACCAAGCGAATTGAATCAATTGCTTGATCAACTTCACCTTATATGAGTTCGCCTTGAGTGCAACTACAAAATTCCCATGTATTTTGTTTTTGCTTTTGCTTAAGAGTAATCAAAATTCATGTACATTTTGTTTTTGCTTTTACGGCTTTTGAAAGCTTATACGCAAAAGCAAAAACAAAATACATGTACTTGAATAAAAAAATCAAATCGGCTGCTATAGTAACTACACCTTATATGAATTCGTCTGTTGTTTAGTGAATTAACGATCTCCAAATTAACATATAAAAAATGATAATAAAAAAATACTAATAGCAATAAAACAATTAGATGCATTGCACGCATTTGATAACTTGCATATACAAATGCTTCACAATTAAGCAGAAACCAATAAACTGCAAAAAATCAGTCTAACCTCAACTATCGGTTGCTTCCAAATTAGACATTCTGTCAAAATAAATAGAATAAAAATAATAAAATGCATAAAATCAGCATATTTATTATAACTTTGTGAAACCTAACAATCTGAGCGTATTTTTGCAAAAGTTCACATATGGAAATGTCAGAAATTTTCTTTGTGGCTTTATTTATTTTTTTGAGATTTATTACTTCAGTAACTCAGTATGATTCAGGACTCATAACGTGCGACGGTATTGGTATTTGGAGAAAAAAAGGCCTGACTAGTAGGGGATGTTGTTAAGTATGAGTGCGAGAGATACATATCGTCGTTGCGATTGCCAGATCCGCTATGTGCCTTTTTTCGAATTTTTTTTATTACATATTCGGAATCAGTATTCAATTCTGCGTCGTATGCCAATACTTTTATTAGTCTATCTTGCCTAGAACCGGAAAACCCAAATTAAATAAGTGTTTCGACGATTTGAAATATCAGATATGTGTAACCTGTCACACTTAGCGAATTTGAACTACGTCGAATAACAGTAAAACATGCAACCGCCGGCGCACATGTCGGTTTTGTGTATGACGCGAGACGTACCACGTGGTAATTTTAGGTTACTTTGCTTCTGCGCTTCGTCGGAGAAGCATCTTTTAGACTACCACCATTTTTACTCGTCGGTAAGTACACATTAAAGTAAATTTATTACAAGATTGTTTAGTTCATTTTTTCTTTTATAAAGGCATAGTAAAACAAGAATCATTGTTTTAGGTTAATTCCTAAAAAACCCCAATGGTTATATCTAACACACTGAAATTATGGCGCAACGAAATAACCATAGGCGTTCTCAGATGTTAATTTATTTAAGCACAAAACTAAGTCATCAGCAAGATCCATGTTACACATCTGATAGATTTATTTCCGATTCGTATGACCTTACAATAAATGTCACTTCAGCAAGCACATCGATACTCTTTGAAAATCAGGACCAAAATGAAATATCACAAAATATCACTCCAACAAACCTAGTTTTGAATGAGAAAACAGGTTTATTTGAACCACTAACTTCAACAAGCTCTGAAGCAGCCAATGCAGACGGTAAGAAGAGTATTCTTAATGAGAGAACGGGTGAGTTGCAGTTAATCCAACAACATTCATCAAGTGATAGTGAATCTGGAAAAGACATTTATTCTAAGAGACGTGACAGGAATTTTAATAAAAAATTAAGAGTAAAAGGAAAAAAGTACATGGGTCGAAAACGGCATTGTGATGTAAATGAGATTCCATTTTGCAACTACGAGTTCATTGAAAAGAATAGAAGATCTAAAAAGGCAAAGCCTTGCTTACATGGATATTTGTTAAAATCAGCTAGATCTTTTCTCTGTGGTGAGATAAACGAAGACCAACGAGATAGTATCTTTGATTTTTTCTGGAATTTAAAATCTTGGGGGGCAAAGAAAGCTTATATCAAAAATTTAATATATGTACGTCCCATACTTAAAAGAAGGAAAGGTATTGTTAACGATACAGCCAAGCTTAATGCTTTTGACTACCGTTTACCCAATGACAGAAATGAGCTAGTCAAAGTATGTAAACAATTTTTTTTATGTACTCTCGATTTAAATCACGACACATTGAGTGACTGGGCAAAGAAACTAATTCTGCATTCAAATGCCTACCATGATGCAGAAGATCTGGGTGTCGTATCACAAACTGAAGTACAGGTGGCTCAAAATAATCCAAAGTTTGCTACTGTAAAAAAATGGCTGATGTTACTTCCTAAAATCCCTAGTCATTACTGCAGGTCATCTTCTAAAAGGGTGTACGTGGAAAGCACTTTTGAAAGCAAGTCTCACATGCACAGAGAGTTTCTCAAGTGGTGTCTTGAGCAAGAAAAAGAATCTGCATGCTTAAAACTCTTTTGTTCAGTCCTAAACGCTGAGAAGATTTCAATTTTTAAACCACGTAAGGACCAGTGTGATACATGCACCGCTTTTAAAGAAGGAAATATTTCAGAAGAAGATTACAAAATTCACATAGATATGAAAAACGAAGCCTATGCAGCAAAGAAAGATGCTCTAAGTAAGTATTAGTAGTTACAATGGAAGTACAAGGTGTTCTGTTATGCCCTAAACTACAGGTTTCCGTACAATACTACAAACAATAACTTCAATTACATAATTTCACTCTTTATTGCAATTATGATAAAGAAGTTCACCTGTATGTTTGGCATGAAGGAGACGGTGGTGTAACTGCAAATGAGTTTACTTCTTGTATTGTTCACTTCTTGACCTCTAAAATATCTAACGGTTACAAGAAAATCGTTTTTATATCAGATGGTTGTACTTACCAAAATAGGAATAGAATTTTGTCGTCTGCTTTGGTAGAAGTATCTAAAGATACGGGAGTTGAAATTGAACAAATCATTCTTGAAAAGGGCCATACGATTATGGAAGTAGACAGTGTACATTTTTCCTTGGAAGCTCGTTTTAAGTCTCCTATATACACTGCCAATGATTACCTAAATATCATGAGGCAAGCACGTTCTGCAAATCCTTACACAGTCCATCACTTGTCATACAGCTTCTTCAAAAACTATGAAAAAGTCTGTCAATTTAACTCCATCAGACCAGGAAAGAAAGCTGGAGATCCAGTGGTCACAGATATAAGAGGTTTACTCTACAAGAATGGTTCTGTATACTTCAAACTACGCCATTCTGGAGAATGGAAAACTCTGCCACAAAGAATTCGTACATCTGATACAACATTGATAAGTCTGTACGATTCTACACTCAAAATTGAAAAGTCTAAGTTTGATTGTTTACAATCCTTAAAACAATACATGCACAGAGATCATCATTATTTTTATGATAATCTACATCATTAGATATACTGCATATGTTTACAATTTACCTTTTTGATACTTACTTTATTTTTGAAGTTGAATTCAAATTTTGTTAGATTTTATTTTTAGTTGATTTTGTAGATGAAATTTATAACCACCTAACTTAAATGGCTTTAGCCACTGTTAAACTTGAAAGCTGAACTTACTACTTTTTAAGCTACTGAAATATTTTGATTTTAAGTTTATAGTCTTATTATCTGTGAAAATAGCAGATGTTTTATTTAACTTTCATGTCTTTTGACTTTATTAATAGGTAAGTACTACCGTATTGTCAAAATCTATAAGAGGGATGTTCCTTTTTGAGTTAATGTTGTATTGAATAAAAGATTGTTGATTTTTGATATTTCTTGTTTTATTTTAATTGATAAATTACACATAGCTTACATAATTTTGTTCAAAATTAACGTTTTCGTTCCCGAAATGTGCACATACAACACATATGGTTATTGTTGGCCGCAAATCAAATCCGATATGTGCACAGAAAAACGAAAAAAAATTATTACGACTTTCACAGTAGATAAAGTAAACATATTTTATCATAATAACATTCGTCGATTTTATTAAATTTAATAAAAAAATCAGTGCATCTGTAGCTTTATTATTTTATGATTAAAACATTTTTTTGTCTCTCCTGGAAAGTTGCTCAAATCTACATAGCGGGTTTGGCAATCGCAACGACGATATTACTTTTTGATGACAAAGCGACTAGAGTTACTTGCATGAGTGATAGATTTACTCATATAAGATAGGTTTGGATTATTTTTATTGAGAACTGCAGAGCAAACTACAATCCAGGACTATACTTAACAATAGATGAGCAACTGCTGGCTTAGCGTGGCTGAGAGGTTGAGTGTTCGCCTAGAAACTCCGTGTATCATGGTTCGACTCCTGGTAAAGTCTAGAAAGAAAAATAAGTCTGATGAAGAGATATGGTAATCTCCGGAATAGCAGCTATATCACTTCTACCACTTTGAAAAATCGTTGCTTTTTCAATTATTCCCTAAATAAAACCTGGTGTCGAGGATCAATAAATTACATTTGTTTCTAACACATAAGCCCAATACTAATATAATAACTTTTCAAAATGTAATTGCATTTATCATATTTTGAAGCTCATGTATAACAACATGCTTCCTTTTTGTAATTATTGCTCTAATCGCTGCGTTACCTTTAATATTTTGTACCGCATCGGCCATATCCTTAATAATTTTAAACATTTATAAATTTGTTGTAAGTTGATTATTGTTATTTGTAACAAGTTTATCTTATTTATCATTGGTTTTTACAAAATAGGCTTCTGCTAACCATTTCTGAAGTGTTCCTAATTCATTTATTCCCCTTTTTTGCCTGACAGGATTTTGCTTTAGTTGTCCTAAAAAAGTTTAAATTAATAAAATCTCCGATTCGGTTTCTTAATTTCTGATCTCTAATGCATCATGATTATTTATATCATAACGAACTCTTGTGAAAATTTTAATTTTCTTGTACTACGATATTTTTAAAGTATGCTAAGTTTATGATATGAAAAATGTCCATATATTCCTTGTTAATACAAACATTTTCATTACAATCAATACGTATTCCTGTCGAGTGTGGTCATTAATGTCTACTGTCGTTGAGCCGACTAGAGTTACGATTATTGACAAAAACATGTTGAAAGCCTATTAGTAATTAAGATTTTTTGTTAACTTTATGTATAATTCGATCACTTAATAATTATTTTCTTATTTTCTAAATTTTCCTTAACTTGTTGCCTTTCATATCTAAGTTTTAATTTTTAATGTTTTTATTGAGAAATTCTAGCATTTTTTCTTGTGCTTGCTTTAGAGAATCAAGTAGTTTTTCATGGTTTATTTTATTATGAAAAACATCCGTTGGTCTCAATTTTGTACCGGAATGTATTTTCTTGTTATATAGCTGTGCGGGTCTCAAAATTTTGTTTTTGCTTTTACGGCTTTTGAAAGCTTATACGCAAAAGCAAAAACAAAATACATGTACTTGAATAAAAAAATCAAATCGGCTGCTATAGTAACTACACCTTATATGAATTCGTCTGTTGTTTAGTGAATTAACGATCTCCAAATTAACATATAAAAAATGATAATAAAAAAATACTAATAGCAATAAAACAATTAGATGCATTGCACGCATTTGATAACTTGCATATACAAATGCTTCACAATTAAGCAGAAACCAATAAACTGCAAAAAATCAGTCTAACCTCAACTATCGGTTGCTTCCAAATTAGACATTCTGTCAAAATAAATAGAATAAAAATAATAAAATGCATAAAATCAGCATATTTATTATAACTTTGTGAAACCTAACAATCTGAGCGTATTTTTGCAAAAGTTCACATATGGAAATGTCAGAAATTTTCTTTGTGGCTTTATTTATTTTTTTGAGATTTATTACTTCAGTAACTCAGTATGATTCAGGACTCATAACGTGCGACGGTATTGGTATTTGGAGAAAAAAAGGCCTGACTAGTAGGGGATGTTGTTAAGTATGAGTGCGAGAGATACATATCGTCGTTGCGATTGCCAGATCCGCTATGTGCCTTTTTTCGAATTTTTTTTATTACATATTCGGAATCAGTATTCAATTCTGCGTCGTATGCCAATACTTTTATTAGTCTATCTTGCCTAGAACCGGAAAACCCAAATTAAATAAGTGTTTCGACGATTTGAAATATCAGATATGTGTAACCTGTCACACTTAGCGAATTTGAACTACGTCGAATAACAGTAAAACATGCAACCGCCGGCGCACATGTCGGTTTTGTGTATGACGCGAGACGTACCACGTGGTAATTTTAGGTTACTTTGCTTCTGCGCTTCGTCGGAGAAGCATCTTTTAGACTACCACCATTTTTACTCGTCGGTAAGTACACATTAAAGTAAATTTATTACAAGATTGTTTAGTTCATTTTTTCTTTTATAAAGGCATAGTAAAACAAGAATCATTGTTTTAGGTTAATTCCTAAAAAACCCCAATGGTTATATCTAACACACTGAAATTATGGCGCAACGAAATAACCATAGGCGTTCTCAGATGTTAATTTATTTAAGCACAAAACTAAGTCATCAGCAAGATCCATGTTACACATCTGATAGATTTATTTCCGATTCGTATGACCTTACAATAAATGTCACTTCAGCAAGCACATCGATACTCTTTGAAAATCAGGACCAAAATGAAATATCACAAAATATCACTCCAACAAACCTAGTTTTGAATGAGAAAACAGGTTTATTTGAACCACTAACTTCAACAAGCTCTGAAGCAGCCAATGCAGACGGTAAGAAGAGTATTCTTAATGAGAGAACGGGTGAGTTGCAGTTAATCCAACAACATTCATCAAGTGATAGTGAATCTGGAAAAGACATTTATTCTAAGAGACGTGACAGGAATTTTAATAAAAAATTAAGAGTAAAAGGAAAAAAGTACATGGGTCGAAAACGGCATTGTGATGTAAATGAGATTCCATTTTGCAACTACGAGTTCATTGAAAAGAATAGAAGATCTAAAAAGGCAAAGCCTTGCTTACATGGATATTTGTTAAAATCAGCTAGATCTTTTCTCTGTGGTGAGATAAACGAAGACCAACGAGATAGTATCTTTGATTTTTTCTGGAATTTAAAATCTTGGGGGGCAAAGAAAGCTTATATCAAAAATTTAATATATGTACGTCCCATACTTAAAAGAAGGAAAGGTATTGTTAACGATACAGCCAAGCTTAATGCTTTTGACTACCGTTTACCCAATGACAGAAATGAGCTAGTCAAAGTATGTAAACAATTTTTTTTATGTACTCTCGATTTAAATCACGACACATTGAGTGACTGGGCAAAGAAACTAATTCTGCATTCAAATGCCTACCATGATGCAGAAGATCTGGGTGTCGTATCACAAACTGAAGTACAGGTGGCTCAAAATAATCCAAAGTTTGCTACTGTAAAAAAATGGCTGATGTTACTTCCTAAAATCCCTAGTCATTACTGCAGGTCATCTTCTAAAAGGGTGTACGTGGAAAGCACTTTTGAAAGCAAGTCTCACATGCACAGAGAGTTTCTCAAGTGGTGTCTTGAGCAAGAAAAAGAATCTGCATGCTTAAAACTCTTTTGTTCAGTCCTAAACGCTGAGAAGATTTCAATTTTTAAACCACGTAAGGACCAGTGTGATACATGCACCGCTTTTAAAGAAGGAAATATTTCAGAAGAAGATTACAAAATTCACATAGATATGAAAAACGAAGCCTATGCAGCAAAGAAAGATGCTCTAAGTAAGTATTAGTAGTTACAATGGAAGTACAAGGTGTTCTGTTATGCCCTAAACTACAGGTTTCCGTACAATACTACAAACAATAACTTCAATTACATAATTTCACTCTTTATTGCAATTATGATAAAGAAGTTCACCTGTATGTTTGGCATGAAGGAGACGGTGGTGTAACTGCAAATGAGTTTACTTCTTGTATTGTTCACTTCTTGACCTCTAAAATATCTAACGGTTACAAGAAAATCGTTTTTATATCAGATGGTTGTACTTACCAAAATAGGAATAGAATTTTGTCGTCTGCTTTGGTAGAAGTATCTAAAGATACGGGAGTTGAAATTGAACAAATCATTCTTGAAAAGGGCCATACGATTATGGAAGTAGACAGTGTACATTTTTCCTTGGAAGCTCGTTTTAAGTCTCCTATATACACTGCCAATGATTACCTAAATATCATGAGGCAAGCACGTTCTGCAAATCCTTACACAGTCCATCACTTGTCATACAGCTTCTTCAAAAACTATGAAAAAGTCTGTCAATTTAACTCCATCAGACCAGGAAAGAAAGCTGGAGATCCAGTGGTCACAGATATAAGAGGTTTACTCTACAAGAATGGTTCTGTATACTTCAAACTACGCCATTCTGGAGAATGGAAAACTCTGCCACAAAGAATTCGTACATCTGATACAACATTGATAAGTCTGTACGATTCTACACTCAAAATTGAAAAGTCTAAGTTTGATTGTTTACAATCCTTAAAACAATACATGCACAGAGATCATCATTATTTTTATGATAATCTACATCATTAGATATACTGCATATGTTTACAATTTACCTTTTTGATACTTACTTTATTTTTGAAGTTGAATTCAAATTTTGTTAGATTTTATTTTTAGTTGATTTTGTAGATGAAATTTATAACCACCTAACTTAAATGGCTTTAGCCACTGTTAAACTTGAAAGCTGAACTTACTACTTTTTAAGCTACTGAAATATTTTGATTTTAAGTTTATAGTCTTATTATCTGTGAAAATAGCAGATGTTTTATTTAACTTTCATGTCTTTTGACTTTATTAATAGGTAAGTACTACCGTATTGTCAAAATCTATAAGAGGGATGTTCCTTTTTGAGTTAATGTTGTATTGAATAAAAGATTGTTGATTTTTGATATTTCTTGTTTTATTTTAATTGATAAATTACACATAGCTTACATAATTTTGTTCAAAATTAACGTTTTCGTTCCCGAAATGTGCACATACAACACATATGGTTATTGTTGGCCGCAAATCAAATCCGATATGTGCACAGAAAAACGAAAAAAAATTATTACGACTTTCACAGTAGATAAAGTAAACATATTTTATCATAATAACATTCGTCGATTTTATTAAATTTAATAAAAAAATCAGTGCATCTGTAGCTTTATTATTTTATGATTAAAACATTTTTTTGTCTCTCCTGGAAAGTTGCTCAAATCTACATAGCGGGTTTGGCAATCGCAACGACGATATTACTTTTTGATGACAAAGCGACTAGAGTTACTTGCATGAGTGATAGATTTACTCATATAAGATAGGTTTGGATTATTTTTATTGAGAACTGCAGAGCAAACTACAATCCAGGACTATACTTAACAATAGATGAGCAACTGCTGGCTTAGCGTGGCTGAGAGGTTGAGTGTTCGCCTAGAAACTCCGTGTATCATGGTTCGACTCCTGGTAAAGTCTAGAAAGAAAAATAAGTCTGATGAAGAGATATGGTAATCTCCGGAATAGCAGCTATATCACTTCTACCACTTTGAAAAATCGTTGCTTTTTCAATTATTCCCTAAATAAAACCTGGTGTCGAGGATCAATAAATTACATTTGTTTCTAACACATAAGCCCAATACTAATATAATAACTTTTCAAAATGTAATTGCATTTATCATATTTTGAAGCTCATGTATAACAACATGCTTCCTTTTTGTAATTATTGCTCTAATCGCTGCGTTACCTTTAATATTTTGTACCGCATCGGCCATATCCTTAATAATTTTAAACATTTATAAATTTGTTGTAAGTTGATTATTGTTATTTGTAACAAGTTTATCTTATTTATCATTGGTTTTTACAAAATAGGCTTCTGCTAACCATTTCTGAAGTGTTCCTAATTCATTTATTCCCCTTTTTTGCCTGACAGGATTTTGCTTTAGTTGTCCTAAAAAAGTTTAAATTAATAAAATCTCCGATTCGGTTTCTTAATTTCTGATCTCTAATGCATCATGATTATTTATATCATAACGAACTCTTGTGAAAATTTTAATTTTCTTGTACTACGATATTTTTAAAGTATGCTAAGTTTATGATATGAAAAATGTCCATATATTCCTTGTTAATACAAACATTTTCATTACAATCAATACGTATTCCTGTCGAGTGTGGTCATTAATGTCTACTGTCGTTGAGCCGACTAGAGTTACGATTATTGACAAAAACATGTTGAAAGCCTATTAGTAATTAAGATTTTTTGTTAACTTTATGTATAATTCGATCACTTAATAATTATTTTCTTATTTTCTAAATTTTCCTTAACTTGTTGCCTTTCATATCTAAGTTTTAATTTTTAATGTTTTTATTGAGAAATTCTAGCATTTTTTCTTGTGCTTGCTTTAGAGAATCAAGTAGTTTTTCATGGTTTATTTTATTATGAAAAACATCCGTTGGTCTCAATTTTGTACCGGAATGTATTTTCTTGTTATATAGCTGTGCGGGTCTCAAAATGTTCTCTAACGGGTCCATTCTACATCTGTAAAGAAGTTTTCGTTACCGGTAATAAAAAAATTCTGGAAACTTTTACACTCTTTTCGTATTCTGTGCACACTTATTACCGGTGAATCTTATTACCATCCTATTAGGTGGTGACAACCGAAAACACCTGACATATGTCTACTTTTTGGAAGCGGAAGAAGAAGTCAAACTGAATTCTAAGTTTAATATAATTATAAAAGAAAAGGCGATAGATAGATTAAATAATTTAATAAAGGTTTAAGAAAATTAAACAATTTTATGCATGAGACATATGTATGTTAAATGTGCGCCGAAAAATGAGTAATTCGTTGCTGCTGTTTTTGTTAATTGAGGAGGAAGGATATGAAAGCTCTCCGCGACGACGGCAGTTGAGTAGTCTTCGGGGCAGCAATGACCCACTGAGTTTATCAAACACAATTTTCAAACAGTATTTGCGTATCCCGAAGGAGGCATGTAAGGCACTTATTGAGGAACTATTGCCAAAAGACTATCAAATAACTTCCATCACGTTTCATGTAAAATTTTTTTGTTGACCTACATTTGTGGCACGCGGCTTCTACCAGAAATGTGTTGCAACAATATTTAAGGTCCACTCACCCAATCATCTGCTTCACGATCGATCAAATATATTACGAGCTTGATAGTGAAAGACGAATCATCGAAGTAAACTTTTTTACATCAAATGAGGAGCAGTGGGCTATAAAAGCTTAACTTAAAAAAAAAGTAAAATAAATACATAAATACCCATACTCATTCTATTTTTTGTCCAGGTTTTATATAAAGTTCGGCTTGAAGGGATACAACAAAACCATGTAGTCTGCATATGAACCGGAAAGGTTACTATAGCATAAATGTTGAAGCTGTTTGCGATGGCAACCTAAAATTTGTAGCGATTAATGCTAATTTTCCGGGTACCTGCCATGATTCAGGCATTTGGACAACATTCAAAGTACTTTGATTTCTGAGCAGTTAGCGAGGGGGTTAGCTCCTTGGAGATATGAGATAATAACTCCGTTGGCAGACCCAAGTGGTATTCTGGAAGAAAAATTCAACAAAATGCATTGTAAGGCATGGAATGTTATTGAAAGAGGATTTGGTGTTTTAAAGTCACGTTTTCGATGCATATCGCAGCGTAGTACATTGCATTACAGGCCCGAGTAGTCACAATCATAACAAGTACTTGCTTTATTTTGCACAATATTGTGACGAAGTTATACCCAAACGGTCAAGTGGAAGTACAAATTGAAGAATCTTAAGAATTTATTGCGCCATCGAATGCAACGAGCAACTACGAGTTTCTTCACCGATAAGGTGAAAGGATTCGCCAGCTTTTAGTCAACCATATATCTTACCCCACAATTTTATAATTACATTTTCCCCTTTTTCTATTTTTAATTAAACCACAGCTTTATGTTTTACCCAGCAAAATAAGTTCAAATAATACCAGTCCTTATAATGAAACCAGCTCATTAATTACAGTAGCAGAACTATTAATGGATTATACCAATCGAGCCTGCAGCTCTCTACGCTTCCTCATAGCTCGCCAAACAATTTCTAGAATTTTATTTCTAAAAGCGTGTTCTTACTTCATTCTTGTGGGGAGAGGCCAGCATATGCTCGGTGTTGGCGGAAATACTCGACATCGCGGTATCAATCAGCGCGGGTGGTACACTTTCGTCGTTTTCAAGCTGTAATTTATGAATCTAATTTCGTTTACCTGGAAACCAAATGTCACGTTTGAGTGACCTTCAATCGCAGCGATCCCAAATACTTGCAACGCTTCCTGCTGGAATTCGGTTAATTCCGGTATCAGATTCTGCCCGCTATTAGTTTTGTTCCGCTCCGTTATTAATTTACGTGCTCGCGCTTTTAATTGCTTACGCCAGTTTCGCAGCCCTTGAAACCATTTTTATAATGGAAGATGTAATTTTGTGCACCCGATATGTTATAATTACTTCATTCCAAGACTATAACATGTTTGTTGGCCCAACCATAGCGGCCGTAGCCGCTTTTGCACGCTTCATTCGGGGTTCAAATCTTGGCCGGGGTAAAGAACATCAAAAATTATTGAGAAGTTTTTTTTGAATAGCGGTCGCCCCTCGTCGAGCAATGGCAAACTTCCGAGTGTATTTCTGTCATGCGTAAAAATGTAGGTCACTCATTTTGTGTTACAACATCAAAACGCATAGCACAAATTGTAGGAGCCAAAATCGCTTAGGCGGTTATAGCGCCAATTAAGTAAGTAAGTCGCTATCGCCTGCCACATATTTTTATACCCGAGCGCACTGCCTCACCTAACGGTTGTTTGTAGCAGCATAAAGCAACCAGGAAGATATACATACATATGCAAAAATTCTTAAAATTAATAGAAATTTGATTAAGCAGTATCTGTCTGTACGTCAGTCAGTTGGAGATGGTTTGCTCAAATTTGCTACATAGGATTAAGTTTAGGAAAGGAATACGGGTGCAACATTTTTTTGCAAGAAAAACTTATATCTCCGAAACTACTTGATCAAACTCTACTAAATTTGGTACACGTAATGCATTTCGTATCAATAAGCCAAATTTCGAAAACTTTTAAAGTCACACAAAAACTTCGGTCACCTCACATACAACGGTAATTTTCAAAAAATAAAAAAACCATATTTATGTCAGCTTTAAAAGCAAATCGCTCAAATTTAATGTGAATGGTGGGGTTATATTAGCAAATGCAGTGAATCTAAAAATTTGGAAAATGAACATGGCCCCGCCCACTTTATAAGAAAAGCTTATATCTCCGCAACATACTACCAAACTGTGTCAATTTTTGTACATTTAGTGCATTTCAAGTCATTAAGCAAAATTTCGAAAATTGTAAAAATCGTACAAAAACCACGTCCACCTCTCATAAATCGACAGATTACAAAAATCAATAAACGTTATATTTAAGTAACTTTGAAAGCCAATTTGCTTAAATTTAATATATGCACAAACAAATACATGGAATATAAAAATTGGTAATAGGCGTGGCACCGCCCACTTTTGAATATCTAGGTATATATCAAAAAACTATACCACTAATCTCCACAAAATTTGGCGCACACATTGCATTTGAAGCCAATAAGGAAAATTTCGGAAATTGTTAAAATCGGACCAAAACCACGTCCATCTCTCATATAACAGTATTTTAAAAAATAAAAAAATGCGATATTTAAATAACTATTAACGAGAATTTCTTAAATTTCTTACCTAGAATGGGATTGCACAACCAAATACACGGAATAACAAAATGGTAGGTAGATCTCAAAAACTTTTCCCCAAATTTGGTGCACACAAAAAAACATCATATAACAATAAAAAGCAAAAATCGAACAAATTCGATATTTATTAACTATATGAGGTAATTTGCTGAAATTTAATAGACAAGATGGGGTTTGTTGGGAATGGCCATGGTTTCGCCCACCTTAAAGCAAATAGGTATATCTCCGAAACTTCTTTGCCAAATCCCATGCACACACTTTCCACTTTTAGTCAAAAAGCACAATTTCGAAAATTATAGAAATCTGGCTAAAGCCACGTTCATCTATCATGAAACGGTAATTTGTAACAAATCACAATATTCAATATTTTACTAAATCATGTCGCGAATTTTTTCAATTTTTGTGTAAGGAATTTAATTGGGGAGAGATATAAGTAAAGGATAAAAATTTGGGAAAATGGTTGTTGTCGAAAATGATATAATACTAGCATACCCGGCTTGCTTTCATGCGCCAATAAAGACAGGAATTGTTTTTAGATATTGAATATTGCTTTTGTTCTTAAAATATACTCTATACCTTGCTCTTAAGGAAATATCTATGTATCGAATATCTTCGTCAAATAGCTGGAGAGATATTGTGAATAGTAGTAGTTGAGTCCGCCTTTTTCCCCCACTAATAATATATGTATATAATATATATATAAAAAATATTGTGCATCTGCATCAAATAGTTGTGAACGTACAAGAAATTATGTTTTTTTATTGTATAGTGCGTGGCACCGCCCATTTTTCCAAAATGACACAGTTTGATCTATACGAAATATGTATGTATTGTACATATATACCCAAATTTTCTCTTCCATGGGGGCGTGGCACCGCCCACCATTCCAAATTTATATATACCTTACGTTCGGCCCGCAGACCACATGCACCTACTGTACAAATTTCATAATGATCGGTTCAGTAATTTGGACGCCTATAAAAGCCTGCGCCGGGCATTTAAAGTACGGTTGAATCCGAACTTAGACTCTTCTATACTTTTCACACCCAAGCACAGTGGTGATCAAGGTTTTATAACTTTATTCACTCAATGGTTTCATGTAACAGCATAAAGCAAGCCAGATAGATATGGGTGATTCTCCGCAAGCTTTAATTTTTGTGAGTGTAAGCATGAAAAAAAATAAAGGTACGAGTTTTGAATATTTTTTGATATTTTAAAGTGCATTTATACTTGTCAAATGAACTGTCAAAATGGCCAAGCTGCAGGTACAAACTTGTAGAATTGTCATGCAAATCTCTGAAATTCGTTGCCACGGTGGTGGCATTAACGCCAGTTGATATTAAAAAATACATTGAATGACATAGTTAACATTATTTACCTTATTTTTTATAAAAGTTCGATAATCTTCAATCAGAGTTAAGTCATTTTTCAACCTGATGTTAATCAATTTATTACGATTTAGGCGAATTACGAGGTTAAATTGACATCATTTTCGTCTTGAAAACATGCAAGTTGGTCATCGTGAACACTTATATTAAACAAACTTTCAAAATTAGTTAATAAACTCATAAAATATAACTTTTTTCGTCCATTTTTACACTTGTTTGTAACATTTTTAGTCCTTGTTGCGTTTTTGAATTCTGAGATAGACATAAAAAAGACAGTAATGAATATTTATTTACTCACTGGTCTTAGATATAAATTACCCACAGTAGACTCTTTCTCTGTGGCATATTTTTCGGAATCGAAATGTCTTCATTCTGGATTTTTGATACATTTTTTTTTACTTTTTTTCATAGAACGTTGGTGGTTTTTCTTTTGCACCTCACTTTTGGAGTGTATAATATTATCATATGCTGATTTTGTCTTCCGTGGAGCTCTTTTTTGAATACTTCTCTTTGCGTCTGAGGTAAATAATAAATTTCCCATGAAATAGTGCTCGCACTCTGTACCAATAGCGCACCCAAAACAACTTAGAGAGTTGAAGGAAACGATGTTGGGTTTTTTTTTTCGACCATGTATATTGGTGTACTTTCATGGTGCCTACAAAAGTTGGTATTTCTGGAGGGAGTTTCGTATCGACAATTTCGATATTATCCTTTGTCACGGTGTCCAGATATATATTTTTGACTCGAGGGCGAAGAATTTCGACAAACGTTTGAAAATCAGGCATATCGTGTCCATATTACTCTTTCTACTCTACTAAATGTGATAACCGCCCTCAACGATTTAAAGAATCGGATATCAAATATGAAAAGCATGACAAAGAACGCGATTTAACGGTTGCCTAAACAAACTTTTACATAACTTTAAGTCCGCAAAGTTTATTAGATTTGTACTAAGTCGAAATATAAATAAGGATTTTCTGGAAATCTCGATTATAGAGACATCTAAAGGATTTTGATACATATTTTCAATATTTGCAGTATACATATATGTTTTCAATTTAATCTAAATCGAATTATGAAAGCATTTCAATCGCGCCTGCACCATTCTTTTTAAATATCGTCAATATAGGAACATGAATAAATATTTTTTGAATAACTCGACTCTAGCGCCCCAACCGTATCCATTTTCCGTAATAGTGTTTCTTAACGTGCCTCCATTATACGTTAATTTCTTCAAAATCGAATTATAAATATAAATATTTCTCGAATAAAGCGCGACCTAATGGATTAAGATTTAGCGTAGTATCGTGTCACGGGTCTAAGGAGTACACTATTCAAACTTGAATCTGAATTGGAATTTAAAATCTGTTAATTGTTTTTAAAGTGATGGCTTTTCATCCGTAATGTGTGACATTATTTAATATGTTTACACAATTTATATACATAATTTTTTGAAATACAGAAATACATATGTATGTACATATGTATGTATATCAAAATACACTTCGACTAGGCAATGATAAAATGCTTCATTAATTCTCAGTAGTGAATATCAATTCAACACAATTTCGGAATTAGGGAAATACTGTCTTCGACGTATTACTCTTTATTTTCAAGGAACGTTCTGCGAAAATTAACAATATTTGGAACATTTATCGTCGTTAAAGATTTTTGAAAAATCTAACTGATAAATATACTTTCCATTTCAGGAGATTCTGTTGTAATCTGAATGTATGTATCTTACGTTTCCTCTACTACCAACTGATTTTTGAAAATTTATTTATTTATTTATTTATTTATTATTAGAATATCAATAATACAATTATTAACATACTTAATTACGAGCACTAGCTACCAGGACCTTCAGCTCGATATTCTACATATTAACAAATAGATGTGATAAAATAAAAATAATGAGGTCATAACAGGTTAAAAGTAGAAATAAGAAGTTAGCTTTTACATATTTTGGTAGACTAATCCGTAGTTAAATAAAAGTCCGATTAAATCTCAAACTGCAAATTATTATGTTTTAGGAACTGATGCATTAGGTTTATGTTTTCTATGTTAGTTGTTTTAAGTAAGTCCATTAGGTTTCCGCTTGGTGTTATGTTTCGTCGAGATACGGAAAGTTGCAGGCAGTCAACAAGAAGATGGCTAATGGTGATAGTTTCAGAGTTGCAGAAACGGCATTTTGGTGCATTTTCTCCTTTTAAGAGATATCCGTGGGTTAACCTGGTGTGACCGATACGTAATCGAAGAAAAGATTGCGCTTTGAGGCAATTAATATCGATGGGATACTCTGGTTTTGATCCACTTGGGTTGAGTGTGACATAATGGTGTTGCACGGAGGCCCATTCTGACTCTTTGGTGTTTCGGATATGCTCATTTATAATGTGATAAATATCGGATTTCATGAGTGTGCTATCGAGGTGCAGCGGCTCGTGGAGAGCAAGCTTGGCTCTTGCATCTGCGGCTTCGTTTCCGGATATACCCATATGTCCTGGAACCCACATTACTCGCAATTTGTTAATATGAGTTGTTAATAAATCTCTAATGGATGATATTAATGGATTTTTATTATCAGGGTTACGCAGAGAGGTAATTGTAGAAAAGCTATCTGTGCAGATGATGTATTTGTTCTGCGACTTCGAAGCAAATACCGCAGCTTTGTGTATGGCCGTAGCCTCAGCAGTGTAGATAGAGCAGTATGGCATTAATAGCCCAACACAAATAGTTGTACCAGTCTCACTGACAACGGCGTATGACGTAGCCTTATTCGTTTTCGAAGCATCCGTAAAAATACAATTCCATGATGGGTGTTTAGAAATTTCTTCAAGGAAGAGTTGTTTGTATTCCGTACTATTGCTGTGTGATTTTGTATATGCCTCTAATGCGGAAAGAAAGGAAGAGGTGCTCAAGAACCAGGAAGGTGATGTTTCTGGAGCTGCAAGAGTTGGTTTAATAGAAATTTCCAGAGATTTAGCAAGCTTATAGCACTTAATTATGGTAGATTCCTTTGTAAAATTGCGTTTGTAGTTTGAAGCTATTTTAAATGTATCATATAGTGGCTTATTATTGCTGAGGTATAATTTAGGTATCAGGCGGAAAACATTGAGTTTTACTTGTTCTGCAATCGTTGGTAATCCGGCTTCAGCGAGGATAAACTTCGTTGGAGATGTAGGGAAGGCTCGTAAACTGCGACGGACGGCTGCATGGTATGGAGCATCCAGCAGTTTGAGATTTGTTTCGGCACAATTACCGTAAATAGATAAACCGTAGTCGATTTTAGAGAGTATCAAAGATCTTGTGGTATTTATAAGTGTGGGCATATGAATGTGACAATGCTTAGAAGAAAGGTATTTGATAATATTAGACCTGGTAGTAATGCTTTTCCTTAAATAAGTACAATGGGCCTTAAAAGTAAGTTTTGTATCAAAAATTATACCGAGCACTTTAAGAGTGTCGACACTGTCTATAATATTATTATTGTAGCTTAAAGAAAGATTATCACAACCATGTTTTTTACATATATGAAAATGTTTACATTTATTATATGCTAGGGTGGCACCGGAATATTCTGACCAGAGGGATAGTTCGCCAATGATATTACGAAAGGTATTTTTGACAATATTTAAATCCTTCTCTTTCGTATAAATCAATACATCATCCGCATATATTGTATGTTTAATATGCTTATGTTTATATAGAATCGAGCTAATTCTATTAAAAGCAATTATAAACAGAATCACCGATAGTGGTGAGCCCTGCGGAATACCGTTGTGAAGAGCGGCAACATTGGAGTAGGTGTTGCCTATCCTCACACAGAACTTACGATTGGTTAAAAAAGCTTTAATAAGATTAAAGATTTTTGAACCAATTTTCCAATTAGAAAGTTCCTCCAGTACCACGTGTACTCCAACACGGTCAAATGCCTTTTCAAAATCAAGGCTTAACACTGAGACATGGTTTTTGGTGGATAATGCTGTAGACACAAAGTGTTCGAAAAGTAAGAGTGCGTCAGTGGTGCAATGGTCTTTTTTGAAAGCGAATTGATATTGACTAATAAGGTGATTTTTCAGAGCGAACCATAGAATTCTTTTTGAAATAATTTTTTCTAGGAGTTTGCTGACGCATGGAAGTAGTGAAATTGGCCTGTAACTTGTTAGTTGATCCGCTGGATTGCCCGGTTTCACGATTGGTAGAATAGTTGCGGTTTTCCAGGATTGAGGGTAGACTCCACTGTCAAGGATATTATTGTATATCTTCAGCAATCTGGATTTGAATTCGTAAGAAAGATTTTTTAGGAGTGGGTAAGATATTCGATCTCTGCCGGGAGTCTTGCCCTTTAGTGAAGATAGGGAAGTTTGCAATTCGAAAAGCGTAATGGGAGAATCTAATTTCATCGCAGTTAAGCTTGGACGAGAGTTTGAGTAAGAAAAATTTAATCTATTAGTTTTATTGGAAACAAAGGTGTTGTGAAAGTTGTTATCGTGTGAATAATCGGACCAGCAAGATGCAAAATGGTTGGCCATTATAGTGGGACAGTAAATCGGACCATTGTTGGTGGATATGAATAGAATATTAGGATTTTTTGTTATTCCAGTAAGAGCCTTAATATCACTCCAAAGTCTACTAGGGTTGGAAGAGGGATTGATTTTCTCAGTAAATTTTGTAAAACTAGTGTGTTTTGCTAACTTGCATTTCTTTCTAAAGAGCGCGTTGGCTTTCTTATAATTTATTAAATTTACTAATGATAGGGTTTGCTTGAAATTGTTCCAGGCGTCCATTTTAGATTTACGAAGGGTAGCAAGTTCAGTATTCCACCAAGGGATATTTTTTTTGACCGGTTGTCTAGTTGTTTGAGGTATAGAATAGTGGGCTGCTACCCTTATAGATTTGACTAGCATCGCTGATTCACGGTTAACGTTATTGGAAAATGGGTACTTTAGTAATTGCTCATGAGAAAGTTTTTTAAACTTATCCCAGTCTGCTTTGTCAATGCTAAATTTAGGTGAGGGATATATACGAGTAGTATTATGATTCAAAGGTAGAGATAATTCGGACAAAATGGGAAAGTGGTCGCTGCTGAAAAGATATGGGATAGTTTTAGTTGAAATTCGTGTAGCAATATTGGCTGAACACATAGTAATATCAACATGTGTGAAAGTTTGATGTGTTGAGAAGTGGGTCGGCGAGCCATCATTGAGGACAACTAGATTTTCAGACAAAAGAACATCTTCTATCATTTTACCTCTTCCGTTAGAGGAGGGGGAGCCCCAAAGCGGACTCCATGCATTAAAATCCCCTAATATCAGAACTGGGGTCGAGAAGGTAGCTAGAATATCGCGAATGTCTTTGGAAGAGAAACTTTGTTGAGGGGGAATATACATGGAGATAATGACAAACTTAAAACCAACATTGACTTCTATTGCTATAGTGGATATTTTAGACTGAATCGGAATGAACTTGTGGGGTATGTTCTTTCTAATGAGGACGCCAACACCCTGCTTATTATTAGTAATTTGTTGTAGATTATTAAAGTAAGAGTTGTATTGTATTGGAGAAGCAGGTGCGCAATTGACAGGAATATGCGTCTCTTGAAGGGAGATGAAAGAGGGGAGATATTGTTTAGTTAGAATTTGAAGTTGATTTAGATTGTTAAAGTACCCTTTGATATTCCACTGTAAAATGTTAAACATTAGGGAAATACAAACTGAAGGAGCGCAAGAAGAGGAATACAGATTAGTGGTAAGAGAAGATATATTGTTAAGAGAGTGCTATGTTTATAATTCTTCTTCTGTAAATTCCATAGAAGAGATGCTTGTTGCGGAATTAGAGTCGATGAGATACTGAGAATTAATGTTTGACGTAAGTGTTGGTAGAGAGTAATTATGTACTGGGGTTTTAAGTGATACATTGCTGCGAGAGTGATTTGGGGAGCTTATTTCTGTGGTAAAGGTGAGTTTGTTAGTGTTGCGTTGTAGTAGATCTTTTGTTTCGTTTTCAGTTTGAATGTTTGTACTTGAGTTGTTCTGTATGATATTATTTTTGTTGATAATTTGTGTATTTGATTTTACTACTTGAGCTACAGTTATTTCTGGCTCTGAAGTAGAGACGTTTGAGGGTGTGTTATTATTTTGTTTGTTTTTTATTTCTTTTACGTATTAAATATTATGTTTTTCCGTGGCGTTGTTTTGAGTGAGATTGGTGTTAACATTTGGGGTATTTTTGTTTTTTTGTTGGGTATTTGATTGTGAGGAAGCAGCTGATGTTTTTAATATGGAAGAAAATGATGGTGAAGTTGTGGATAGTGATGGTATATTAGCTTTATAAATTCGCATTGCTTCTCGCATAGAACATTTAGTTTCTGTCTTAATTATTAAGATTTGTTTCGATTGAATGAAGCTTGGGCAGGTGTTAGCAGAAGCTGCATGTTCACCAGCGCAATTAGCACATTGAGTACGAACACAATTATCAGGAGCATGCGGTGGAAGGTTGCAATTAACGCACGAGGGTAGATTTTTGCACCATTTGTTTGTGTGTCCTAACTTTTGGCATCCTTTGCATCTCATGGGATTTGGGAAGTAGGGCTTTACCCGGGCTGTCCGCCATGAGATATCTATTTTTTCAGGGAGAGTATAGCGATCGAAAGTTAGGAGAAGAATACCTGTTTTTTAGCTGAACCATCAATAGTTTTAGTGAATTTATACACTGAGGTAACGCCTTGATCCTGCAGATTTTCAATAATTTCTTGCTCAGGGACGTCGTTTAAGCAAGGAGCATAGACAGTCCCTTTGACATAATTTAAATTTGCATGGTACTTTACATTTACTTGACAGATTCCGGTTAGCCACTTTAGGCATAGAAACTTTTCTGCGACCTGTGCATTCTTAACTAACATCAGCAAGCTGCCATCACGTAATTCACTGATGGACGTTATGTCTTTGCTAATAAGATTGAGTGATTTATGTATTGCAAAGCACGAGTATTTGTTAAGTGGTTTTTTCTCATCAGTTGCCGAAATAACAATAAACTTGGGGTTATGTTTTTGAACACGTGGGAGTTCAGGAAATATATCAAGAGTTTTGTGTATCGTTTTATGTTTTTTGGGTTGGGGATCTGGGTCAAGCAGGGAAACCCTGTTTACCCCGAGATTAGGTGGCCCGGGGGCCATTGGCCTTTTTTCACTTTTTCCTTTACGGAAGATAGCACTTTATAACCAGGAGATATTCAATGCAAGAAGCAATTAAAGGAAAATTTGGTAAGTGTGAAAAACACGCGGAATGCAATAAGCAACACGCGAATGATATACCGAAAAGAGAAACGCAAACTGTATGCAAGACGTCTATTCAGCACGAGAGATAGTCGAAGACTGGATTTTTGAAAATATTCCCCAAATTTGTATTATAAATTTAATAGAAAAGTATTGGAATATTTCTCTAATAAAAAAAGACAAAAAATTTGGATAGGCCAAAATAATTCACAGATGTTACAAAATAAATAAAATTAACATTCAACGCGAAGCAATATAAATAGCTGAGGTTTAAAATGATGTGGTACGTTAAAATAATACTGGCTTCATTTTGTTTTCACTTAAATCAATAAAAGTCGTTTAAGGTTTCAAAATGATGTAATACTACCATACCCGGTGCTTCAAACATATTTTTTTAGATATTGAATATTGTGGTTAAATATACTTTAATCCTTGCTCTTAAGGAAATATGTATGTGCATATATGTATATCGCATATCAAATACCTTCGTCAAAGAGCTGGAAAGATATAATGAATAGTAATTTCGTCTTAAATGGGGAAATGAGCCCGCCTTTTTCCCCAACAAATAATATACAGCCTCATATAAAGGATCTTTATACCAAATATTGTGCCATCTGCATCAAATAGTTGTGGAGTTACAAGAATTTGGCTTTTTTATTGATACTCAGTTTGATCTAAAGGGTGGTTTTTTTTAGACATGTGGTTTTAAAGAATAAATAAAACGAATATAGTTTAATGTTATGGCCAAGAATGTACCTTTGTTACAAAGATAAGGGTTTGCCATTATGGTTTGAAAATGATTTTTGGCAAGTGACCGCCGCGGCTGGCTCGAATAAAATCCAGCCGAGAAGCCTAATTTTCGATCAATTTTAAGTAAAATATGTTATTTAGTTTTTCAAAATACAGATTATGATTATTCGCTAGGTTTATCGCATACAACAAGCACGGTTTCTTTGGAATAAAAACTTGCGCCGGGTATTTAAAGTTCGGTTGCAACCGAACTTAGACTCCTGTTGATTAGATTTGGCGACGTGGGACAGTTCTTTCCTCTTAACAAGTTCGGGTGGTCTTTAACATAAGCTACATACCAACGCAACTGGGATTGTATCGCTCTCACATACTTTCTAGATTTGAAAAATACATAGTTTATTAAACATTTGCAAAAATATTGCTAGAATTAACTTACTTGTTCATCTCCATCTTGTTTGTGTATTGGTTTGAAGCAATTCCAAAACCTCTTCTTTAATATTTGATTTGCTTTCCGTATGTTTTATTATTACAAATTTTGAATAAGCAACAACCCATGAATTAATTTTTTTGTGCGTAAAAATGTCTATATGAGTTTTTATATGGACTAAATTCTTTATCAAATTGTTTGCTGGGTTGGAGCTGCTTCGGCCGAAAGGAGTAAAAACGAAGAATTTAATTTTCTCTTTTTCCCTCCTACGCGTTTCAACGCATTTCGCGTCTTCTCGGAGTCTATTTCAGTAAACAATAAGCCATAACATTAATTACAATTGCAATAGCTACATTTGGACTATTTTTATAAACTCACATTAATGTAAATAATTCTTAAAATATCAAAGGTACATAAATGTACACACTCAGCACTAGTTTGATAATATATGAAAACATATTTTTTACATTGCCCTTATTTATATTCAGGTTTGATCACAGCTGTGTATGCGTTATTTGTTTTGTCCACATCTTTTTTAAAATTCATCGCGTTCTTCAAGTTTTGTTGTATACGTAAGCTTTGTCTATATGAGGTTGTTCTCTTTCTTTATCTTGAATTGGGGTTTTGCCCTTTGGGATTTGCTTAGGATGTCAGTCATATACATTCTTATTACATATTACGCAGTTACGAATGAATTCTTTTAACCTTTTGCTCATTTCTGACCAAAAATACAATCTCTCAATTTGTTTAATATGTTCATTATAGTTACGATGAGCTATATTGTGCTAGAGCTCGCAACTCCTTCCTTCTCTGTGTAAGATGAATTTCGCCACCACCCTTTCTGCTCTTTTCAGGAAGCACTTGGTTGTTCTGCTGGTGTCGGAAGTGCACCACCAGTGTTCATGCGTCCTATGCACCTAACCGTCCTTGCTACGCTTGGCCTTACAATTGGCAGCAGTACAAAGACCCGCAGGTTGCCAATTCGTCAGCTAGTTTATTACCTTGAGCACCGCTGTGTCCCGGCACCCATATAAGTTCAAGCTTATTCCATATGCCAACAAAGTTTAGCCTCAACTTAGTTTCTAGGACAATTTTTGAAGAGGTGAGAGCAGTGTTCAAGGCCTTTAGTGCAGCTTGGGTGTCACAGCAGATTCTGATTTGGTATCCACGCCACCTTTCGCCAATTATCCAGTCCGACACTTTAAGTATAGCAAATATCTCCGATTGGTAAACCGTTGTCATTGAACATAAGCAAAAAAGCATCTGAAATCGCCGTCCAGGTGCCAACCATCTCAAGTCCCGTTTTCTGTTTTGGAGCCATCAGTGTTAAAAGTTTTCACTGAACCTCTCAACAGAGTACACGGATCTCTACATTTTTCTCTTGCAGGAAAGCTTACGGTACTCTCGTTATCTGTCTGCTATTTGGGACCAAAAACTAATATTATTGCTCTGACAACTTTACAAACAACTTTCAGTGTTCAGAGCTCACATCGTCGTGCCAAAATCCAAAAGAATATAGTCCACACATAGTTTTCATTGCCTCCTCTGGATCGTTCATTCGAAGGTTAGCAAATCCAACAAGGCATTCAGAGCCGCTCCTGATGTCGTGGTCATGGGGCCCGTGATTCCTATACATACGCACCTCTGCAGTCTGCTTAACCTAGCAACCGTGGATTTAACCAAGGTTAAACTACTGCAGAATTCGTGATGATTGGTCCGATCAGAGCTATGTATACCCAAAGTACCACAGCTGGTATCAGACCCCAAGTTTTATTAAAGGTTCCCCGGCACTGTACAGTTTTTGCTCGATTTATCATCTGTTTGAGATGGGCTTTCCACGTAATTCTTCTATCAAGGGTTACACCCAGATATTTCACTTTCTCGGAATGTCTTACGTGTACGCCCCTAAGTACCGGAAGACTGAGACCTTCCAATTTTCTTTTCCTCGTAAACAATACCAGGGTTATCTAGCTGAAACTGACAGAAAGACCCTGCGTAGTGCACCATACATTGATCTTATCAAGTGTTCTCTGTATGTTTCCCCAGACCTCCCGGTTAGAGATGATTCAAAGGTTTTCTTGCCTACTTCTTAAAACCTGCTCAAAACAATCAATTAAATTATTAAAGTATTCGTTACCCTGTGGATCGCCTTCTCTATCGATTTTAAACTTTTGAGTTCTAGGAAGTTCGGTATTATCGTTTCAAGCAGCATCCCAAAACTCTTTCCTCTTCCACGACCCTCCATCGATCCTTCTTACCACTATTAGCTAAGGCCACATCGATCACTTCTTGTCCTCTGGTGGAAACAAATGTAGGTCTATTACCTACATTCTGTAGTCCGGAGGACATAATAAAGTCCAGTAGTCCGCCGCATAATTGCTGCTGGTAACTTCCACCTCCGTAAGATGAATCGTCACCGATTCAATGCAATTTTTGGTTAAATAACGAATTTTATCCAATATAACGTTGTATGTAATTTCTTGCCATTTTAAATTTTCATTTTAGTTCCAAAATTATTACAATTATCAAAATTTACCCTAAAATTAAAATTACATGCCACAGAAATGAAATATATATTAAAAGTGTAATAGTCATTGTGCCGTGCTGGCAGTTAATGATATTTTTGATTTCATCAAAGTGTAAAATTTTAGTTAAGATTTTGT
Source organism: Anomoia purmunda (assembly GCA_951828415.1). NCBI lineage: Eukaryota > Metazoa > Arthropoda > Insecta > Diptera > Tephritidae > Anomoia > Anomoia purmunda. Next base: position 92,678,579 of record OX639993.1, read on the forward strand.
ATTACCTTTAGGTATTATTCGATCTCTTTTATTAATTATTGTCTTACTCCCTCAATTTTCCCTAATTTGCTGCCTTTTATTCCTAGGTTTCAATTTGTACATTGTTTATGCTATGCCATGGACAAAAAATTTCAATATTTAGACTTTGCATTAGTGATTTAATTGTTGGTGTTGTAAAATTTGTTTCGTTATCTAACGTAATTTACTTCACGCCTGTGAAGGTTGGAACCAATTACAAAAGGTTTTCTTCAATATTTTATTTATTTTCTATATGTTTTAATACTAAAATTTTGGAATAAACATCAACATGTAATGAATTGAATTATTTGGTTAAAACATATCTATATGAAGTTAATCTTCTTCTTTACCTGGGATTGGGGATTGACTTAGGATGTTGGTCATACTTATTTTTATTACATATTACGCGGTTACGGATTAATTCTTTTACTCCTTTCCTCATTTCTACGATGAGCTCTATTGTGGGTTTGTTCAATTATATCGGACTTATCTACCCTATTTATAATATATGTACATTGCAAAAAGTTTCGTATACACGAAATTGTCTTGAAAGGTTTTCTTAAAGGTATTGTATTTCATGCAAATCCTCTCTTGTGCAATGAATTGCGGTTACAAATTTTGGCTGAACAAATTGTTTAACAGTTAGTAAATTGTCTACCGTATCATATTCTATTAAATGTCTTTTATTTCCAAAATTTTCGATTAACTCTTAAATACTTTCGAATACAAATGCTATTATACGCCCCAAAAATTATATTTCTCTTAAAAAAAAATCGATTTTTCGAGTAACGTTGTACGCAAGTTTTGTGTTAAGGATAAAACCTAAATTTCTTATGGGAAACTAAAACCTATCCACAACTAGGCAAGACATCTGACTTCAACGCATTTAAGCATATATAATTTTCTCTAGCCCAGACAGATATAGTAGACAAGTCACTGATTATTTTGAATAGTAAGTCCTCAGCTAGACCAACTGAGTAAGTTTTGTTATTTCAACCAGAATAATGTTTTATGTTTTAACACTCATCAAGTTATGCTCCACTGAGTCGAACGCCTTTGAGAAATGAAGTAAGCTTCAAGTCACCATTGTCAAAGTTAGTTCTAATATTGTCCAAAGCCATATTGTCTAAATCCAGAATGTAGTGTGCTATTGCTTATAGACCGATAGTCACCCGCACAAATAGCCTTCACCTTTTTCACAACGGGGTTATAAAACAGTGATTTAGATTGCGGGTTAGAGGGTCCATCATGGGCCCATCATCAATCCTCCCCTTTAGCATTAGACTTGATCTTCGACAATGCCTTCATTACATTATCCTAAGCAACCGCCGTAAATTAAAACATTTGGAATAGGGGAGCATGAGAAATCAGTTATTTCTTTGTCATGTATTTTAAAATAGTTCCTTAGATGGAAGTGCCTTATTATAGCAGTAGTTTCATTTCGAACTTGTTTGTAAAAACACCAACACACATCCGTCAAATTTGTTTGCCACTTTTATGATTATGTTTTCTAATAGCAGAACGAACTTTGGAAGTGTACCAAGGGCATACCCTATTTACAACATTAGCAGATCGAAGAGGAACATTTGCATTGAATAACATGGCCAAGTTTTGCCAATTGACTTTACTCAAGGCTGAATAAAAAGACTTTACATTCCACGATTAAAAATCACGATACACAAATGTGATACCTAGGTACGAAATAATAATATTAACATCTAAAGTACAAAATATTAAGTCGGAAATAACGTCTAGTTGGTCAAGTTTGAGGAAATGCTGAAGGTCACAAGTTATAAAGTAATCAAGGAGACTTGGAGGAGAGTTATTAGCATACTTCGTTGGGAGATATCTATTAACAACACAAATTCCAGATGGTCCATAACCTATTACTACATGGGCCATTTGTCAATAAGTTTGCATTAAAATTGCCACGCATCAGAATACGCTCATAATCTAACATGTATTCATACAGATCAACACAAAATGGAGCAAGGACATTTTTATTAGGATTATAAACACATGAAATTAAAATTTTGGGTCCGACATCAGATACTTCAGTAAAGATAAATTTAGTTTCACAATTATTTCATTTTGCTAGCAGTCTGTATTTTAGATTTTTTTACAGTACATCGCAACTCTCTTATATTTACGATTTAAGGCGAGCGTGTACATACATATAAGCTCCCACGAACAGAGAAATCAGCTACAATTTTTCGTTGTCGTCTGAGTTGCATTGCGAAGCACATTAGCTCAAGGTTGTTTTTTCAAAAACACGCATCTATAAGTATTTTCGCATCTGAGTTGAAAGCAACAGTACGTTTGCACAAGCAGATTTAAAGGGGTGGAGCGATCAGGAGAATATTCCAAATTCACCTATCCAGTTTCAGTCACGGAGGCAGCGGAGTTTTTTTGATTTGGCACTCGAAGCACTCGAGCGAGCACGGGGCACAGCAAATCCAAGACCTGACCTGCCGAAATTGTTTTCAATATTCTAGCCATCCATGTAGGGGAGATCAATAATGATAACAGCATTCGAAACAGTTTGGATTTGGCATTCATTTAGTTACATTTTAAGCAGCAAGTTTGCCTTTTGCAATATCCCATTGTGCTTAATTTTAGCTTCAGCTTTTCCCAATCGTTCCGTCATTGCCATCCTGAGATTCGTCAGTCAGCTGGAATCTCGCCAAATTGCAGCATCACTCGATCTTCGGACGCCTTTACTTGTTCTGCCATCTCTTCCACTATACTCTTTCTCTGCCGATCCAGTTGTACGCTCAAGCCAGGAAGAAGGTGGTAAGCTCTCTTTCTTCTCTTCTCGGCCAACAGAACTGTTCTTCGGAGTAGATTCCGCTTGGCCAACTACTTAGGTTATTGTTGACATATTTAATTAAATTTCAAATAATATATATCGCCCACGAAAAATATTTGCAATAGAAATACTTGGTATCAGGTGTAGAGGAAGTTCAATGAGAGCTGCAATCACCACAAAAGTAAATAAATTGATAAATACGTACACCAAATACACACGACAACGAAAACCAGTTGTTTATGATTCATTCCTGATATTCTGTGAAGCTGAAGGTACATGTTTTCGTCCTGCAAAAACTGTCCAAATTTATTACGAACCAATCACAATAACCTCGAAAATACATATGTATACTTTCGTTGTGGTTTCATAAGGAACTCTGTGTTCGATAACTTTTACCAATTAAAATCGACGATTTTCCGTCACTAGGTAAGAAAAATGAATAATAACATAATACAAAAATCGGGTTGAAGAAAAACTTAAAAAGGTATAAAATGCGGCACTGATGTGTAGACAAATCGAAGCTTTAATTTTAACGGTCTGGGGGGTATTTCGGTTACCTGATAGCCTTAGAAAAGCTAAATAAATAGACATATGTCTACGAAAACCAGTTGGTAAAAATGAATGTTAAGTGGACCGTCATGTTAAATATCGAAAACATCTCCTCAAAACAACTTGTTTTCATTGCCGTGTGGAACCTAATTTGATTATTTGATGAAACGCAGAAGATCATTAACATCTGCTTACCTCAGATTCAGCAGACAGTTGAAGAAGTCTTGGTGTTAATCACTTTTTTACAATAGCTAATGTAGTCGCAGGAGGCATCTTCCCATATTGACTAGACCGAAAGATCTCTATTTGTCTACTCTGGGCCAGAGTAAACGCGCTATCCCACATGTGGGTTCTTTGGCCCATCTTGCGTTTGCCAGTTCAAGGTTATTGACCTTTAACCAGAATCTACAGGAAAACAGCTCTGTATCGCATCGTGAGAGGTATTTATCCCAGCCAGGGATATATCTGCCCTTACCAGTTCGTCGGCTAAGCAGTTAACAGATTGTCGCTGTATCTGGCTGTCCGCTCGTTTAGAAGTTTTCTCCACCCGATCAGAGTCCTTGACGGTATTACGCAGCAATAGAGCAACTTAGTAATAACTTGAATACCAGAAAAGATATGTATTTCTTGCAGAATAAGTGCCGAGTTTAACATACAAAGCGAAGCCTCTCTAAATATTGTAATCTCTGCCTGAAAAGCGCTGCAGTGATCAGACAGTCGAAAGCAGAGATTGAGCGAGATGTAATGGGAATAAAAACCACTTCCAACTCTTTCGTCCAATTTAGAGCCTTCAGTGTAGAGTACTGTGGTGCTGGTATAACACCGATAACTACGCCCTCCTCCCAGTCACTCTTCGAAGGAATTCTTGTGATGAAACGGTTAGCCTATCGCTGGAGTAACGTGATCCGTTCGCCTTAAATTTGCAGGGTATCTGCCCAAATCTTCTGACACTTCAGCTTGATTATGCATTTAAGCGAACCGCATAACAGCTTGATTGTAGTTTTTTCCATATTGATCTACAGATAGAAGGGGAAGGGGCACGAGCTGAAAAACTTTCGGAAAACTGCATTTTGGATGTTTCTGTTTTAAATAAATTTGTATTAAATATTAAAGGAATAATTTCCCAAAAGTTACCGCATTGAAGAAAGCATTGATCGAGGATATGAAAATAATTGCACATAGGTATTTCTAAAGGGAATACGGTAGAGAAGAAGTGCAAGCATTGCAGTGGACATTCGACCATATGGTCGAAAGTCATTGTATGCTAGTGACTTTCGACCATATTTTCAATTTTCTAAAGTGGACATTCGGCCATATGGCATACTGGCACACAGTGACTTTCGACCATATTTTCAATTTAATATTATTTCATATTGATGGCGTAGCCGGAGTTTGTCCGGCCAGGGTTATTTTTTTGAAGCGCGACCAAAGGCCGCTCACGCAGAAAGGAGTTCTGCGCCTAAATACTGTGTGCCCTGTTCTTATTGTTGAATTTTATTAAATGCATACTTAACAATTATTTTGCAACAGGGCAAACTTAAATTTAAGCAATTGTTATTTTGGTACAATACTTTGCCCTTTTACAAAATGCAAAGGAGTTCTGCGCGGAAATACTGTTGATGGCGTAGCCGGAGTTTGTTCGGCCAGGGTTATTTTTTTGAGGCGCGGCCGAAGGCCGCTCACGCAGAAAGGAGTTCTGCACGGAAATACTGTTGATGGCGTAGCCGGAGTTTGTGCGGCCAGGGTTATTTTTTTGAAGCGCGGCCGAAGGCCGCTCACGCAGAAAGGAGTTCTGCACTGAAATACTGCTGATGGCGTAGCCGGAGTTTGTCCGGCCAGGGTTATTTTTTTGAAGCGCGACCAAAGGCCGCTCACGCAGAAAGGAGTTCTGCGCCTAAATTCTGTGTGCCCTGTTCTTATTGTTGAATTTTATTAAAGGCATACTTAACAATTATTTTGCAACAGGGCAAACTTAAATTTAAGCAATTGTTATTTTGGTACAATACTTTGCCCTTTTACAAAATGCAAAGGAGTTCTGCGCGGAAATACTGTTGATGGCGTAGCCGGAGTTTGTCCGGCCAGGGTTATTTTTTTGAAGCGCGACCGAAGGCCGCTCAGGCAGAAAGGAGTTCTGCACGGAAATACTGTTGATGGCGTAGCCGGAGTTTGTCCGGCCAGGGTTATTTTTTTGAAGCGCGGCCAAAGGCCGCTCACGCAAAAAGGAGTTCTGCACGGAAATACTGTGTGCCCTGTTCTTATTGTTGAATTTTATTAAATGCATACTTAACAATTATTTTGCAACAGGGAAAACTTAAATTTAAGCAATTGTTATTTTGGTACAATAGTTTGCCCTTTTACAAAATGCATACTTAACATATGGCCGAAAGTCCCAAAAAAAGTGTGTGCGAGCGACACCCCGTCGAACTGAATGCCATTATTGTCGTTCTGTTGGGCACTTAGCCTTAATAATGTGAAAAAATGAGCCACTGTATGTGGATCTAGTTTATTCAATTTTCACTTCACAGTGACATGTGAGCAACCGTTTAAAGAATGTCTGTGCTCGCTGAAGATGTAGAATTTGGGTGCATGAATAAATTTAGTAAAAGCGAACAGACATTAGATAGTAAATCATTTAAAATCTGAAATTCCAAGTATTTAAGTACGGTGTGTGAGCGCTTCATTCGCGAAAATATAGAAAAGTTTTTCTCATAGCGGTCGGCCCTCGGCAGGCAATAGCGAACCTCCGGGTGTATTTCTGCCTTGAAAAAACCTCTCACAAAAAAACATTTGCCGTTCGCAGTCGGCGTAAAACTGTAGGCCCCTAAATTTCTGTTACAGAATCAAGACACACACTGCAAATTGTATAGAAGTTCGACCAAAACCGCTTAAGCGGCTATAACGCCAATTAAGTAAGTAAGTAATGAAACATTAGGTGCTTATAACGGATCAAAAGTACATTATCAATCGAACTAGGCGTTAAAATAATTTTTCATAAGCCAAGCGCAGCACATTTTACTTGGAAGAAGGGACTTGAACAGCAGTCAATTAATTTCGTTGCATCCGAAGTACTTGAGCTCATTAAAGATAGTAAATTCTAAAAAAAAATAATGGTGCCCGTCGCAGCATTCTGCTCAGATTCTTAAATGACCTAAACAATACATTCGCAAGGTTGAAGTCGACCCAGTTGGCTGAAGTGCTGGGAAATAAAAGAAGAGAAAGAAATTTCTCTCTTAGTCGACGAAATGACAGATTAACTATAAAAAAATTTTAGTATTTGTGCTGCGACACTTCAAACGACTTCGTTGCAACATTCGTGAACGGTCTCTTTCATTAACATTAACCTACAAACTGAATCCTACAAACTATAACTGATGCATAATGCGTACTCCAGGCTAAAGTATCATTTTTGAAGACCTCCGTATACCACTAAGCAATTTAATTGAATTAGCTACAAACGGAGCCAAAACAGTGGTCGGCGAATTATTGTTGAAGAGATTTAATTCACATGCGCACATAAATGCACCATGATTATACCGAATGTGAATTTTGGAACAGTTGTAATTTACGTTTGTAATATACACACAAGATTGAAGTTTGGAGATGCACTGCAACATACGGATTTATTTCAACCATAGTAGTCTCAATAGTTCAAATAAAAATTGATATCAGTTTGAATAAGTTGTTGTTGTTGTTGTAGCGGTTACCCAGACCTGCAAGATTGGTTCAACCATGGTCGTTATTATCAAACACATCTTGTTATTAACAAACACAGGGTCGGACCAAAGGGGAAGGGGGGTAAGATGAGTCGGTTTTAAGGGGCATGTGAAAAGGTGAGCGGTATCGTGCGGGGAGTTATCACATGCCGGACACACATTAGGTATGTCTGGGTTAATTCTGGATAAGTAAGCGTTTAACCTGCTACAATATCCAGAACGTAGTTGGGCCAGAGTGACGCGGGATTCACGAGGCAGCTGGAGCTCCTCCTCTGCTATTGGTGGTGGTTTGACCCCGAGGACGGCATTCACAGGGCGAGAGTCGATGAAGGTGGTGATTGTCTCTCGGTGAATGTCGTTCAGGACTACCCGGTAGGCAGCAGGGTTCAGTCTGTTGGTGGTGTGCGACTGGATCTCGGCGGTCATATCTAGGAGCTGCCCCCTGACATGTCTCGGAGGCGGATCCGCAGCAAGCAGGTACTCGTTAGGGTGGCCATTACGGTGGCAACCAACGAGGAACTGCCTGGCGAGCATTAAGTTGTGCTCCCTAACTGGGAGCATTGAAGCCTCATGGTGAAGATAGTCTACCGGAGACATCAGAAGGCATCCCGTTGCCGTCCGGAGTGCTGTATTCTGGGTAGCCTGTAGTCTCATCCACTGGGTCCTGCTTGTCCCGGGCGACCAAATTGGAGTGGCGTAGTTTAAAACCGACCGGCCAATCGCCTTGTATGTTGCCAACAACGTTTCTTTGCCTTTGCCCCAAGTGCTGCCGGCTAGCGACTTGAGGGCTTTGTTGCGGCTCTGTACTTTATTGACGACTGCAGTTTGTGCGCAGAGAAAGAGGCCATGCTGTCAAATGTACCACCCAAAATTTTTGGGTGGTTTACTGTCGGTAAAGGTTATATTTAATTGGATCTTGACCTCTTTCGTCCAGGTGGTAAATAAGGTAGCCCAGGATTTAGCAGGGGATAGAAATAAGTTCCGACCAGTGAAGAAACGAGCAAGTTCTGAGAGGTAACCGTTCACTTTTGAGCACATGTCATCAATTGATCGTACAGTCGTCGTCATATGAGACTATTGAAACCCCCTCGGGTGGCTGAGGGAGCTTCGAGATATAGTGATTAAACAAAACCGGAGAGAGTATGCCACCCTGGGGTACCCCTTGTTTAATTCTTCTCGGTTTAGATGTTGAGTCTCTAAAATACACCGACGCCTGTCGACCACTCAGGTAGTTCGCGGTACACCGCTTCAGACCCTGGATGTTTCAATGTCTTCAAGTAACGTTGAATGGTTGACCGTATCAAAAGCCTTTGATAGGTCCAACGCCACTAAGACAGTTCTCTCGCAGGGACGGTTACGATTGAGGCCACGAATCACCTGGGTGTTTATGACGTTTAGTGCTGTTGCTGCGCTGTGCACTTTCCGGAAGCCGTGGTGATGCTAAGCCGGGCTCCGATGGTGTGTAAAATAGGGATGTAGCATAGCCTCGAGTGTCTTAACCACTGGTGAAAGGAGGGAAATCGGTCGATAGGATTCTCCCTTTTCGGCCGGTTTCCCTGGTTCCAACAGCGGTAGTACCCTCCAGGTCTCTAGAATGATGAGGGTAGTCATAGACATGTTGAACAGTCTCGTAAGGTATGCTAATCCCTTGGGGCCCACATTTTTTAGCTTCAACATGCTTAGTCCGCCAGGACCAATATCCTTGGAGGCTTTCGCCTTCCCGATGGCTTCCGCAACCCCACCACATCTAAAGTCAAGAGGCACGCTTGGTTTTGGTAATTTGCGTAGCCTTCTGGACACCTTCCGTTTAGTCCTATCCACCGAAGGATGGAGTGTAAACTGTCGGCTGAAGAAGCTCGCCCTAATGCGGGGATTTTGGGGATCGGACAGGCGAAGGTGGTCACGGTCGTTGCCGCTTCCGCTGGGAAATTCGGACGAATCTCCGGCATTCTTCCAGCGGGAACGAAGCGGGCCGTAGCGGTCGTGACCACCCTGCGGAAGTGTCGTTGGCCATCGCGAACATCTGTTGGTGTGGGTAGGGCACCGAAAGTACTCTCAGCGAATTCCGCGAATCCGGACCAATCAGATTTTTTAAAGTTGATAAAAGTCTTTCGATCCGCGGATACAAAGTCGACAGGTCTGTCAATCGTGATGATAATGGGTAGGTGGTCTGATGCAAGCGATATCATAGGTCGCTACGTTATGCTATTTATCAGACCTGCACTAGCTATAGTTAGGTCAGGCGAGCTTCTACAATTACCCATAATCCTGGTGGGGTCATCATCATTCATCGTGCAGAATGTCGAATCGTCTATCTGCTCAGCCAAATCACTTCCCCTACGATCTGGTGACAGGCTCGAATGCCAAAGATCGTGATTCGCATTAAAGTCACCTACTTCTAAGCGGTTGTCGCCTGTGAGGAGCGCACCTATATCAGGGTGATATCCTGTAGGGCAGCAGGTGACATTACTGACCCTGACATTCAAGGGTAGTATCCCTGGGGTTAATGTCTTCTTCGATAAGACGATATTACACTGTGTTGTGTGTGATAAATGCTAAGCCACCTCCATTATCACGCACGCGATCCTTACGATGCACATTGTATCCGTTGCAATTCAACAGGGTTGAATAGCTGCGCAGTTTCGTCTCTTGGATCGCAGCTATCAACAGACCATGTCTTCTCATAAAGACGGTTATCCCCTCGGTCTTGCTCTGGAGTCCGTTGCAGCTCATCTGCAGGAGTTTAATCCGCCCAGGATGAGTCGACGCGATGGGGGGTGTAAGGGACTGGTGTGGTTGCCCACCTTGCCTCAGTTGCGCTAGCCGCTGAGCAGGTTGCTGCCTGGTGGAGATTGGGGGCAGCGCCGGAGGAGGCGTATGCGGCTGCAGAGCTCTGCAACATGGGGCGCGGTAGTCACCTGTCCACTCACGTGTGGTGCGCAGACCCGAACACGTTCGAAAGACACCAGCCTTGGCACAGATTGCACCTAACTGATGCCACATTCCGACGTATTCTGGCCTGACACACGGAACAGACAGTGTAGGGTACCAAGAGCTGCTGGGTGGCCCTAACACTTGGGTGGGAGCAGGATGGGGTTGGATGGGTTGGGAGAGATGGGGAGTGTGTGTTGCTGCTTGCTCCTTGGAGCCGTGGAGGCCCTTTGGGTGCTAGGTGGCACTGGCGCAATTGGCGCGACATTTTGAGCCGTAGAGGCTGTTGGTGCTTGAGAGCGCAAGCAACACGGGGCCACATACCGTGCGGTCCACTCCTTGTGTGTCTTAAGGCCTGAGCAGACCTTAAGATGGCTCCATCCATTGCACGTAGTACACCTTACCGAGGTGGAGTTTGGATGGAGCCTTCTCTGGCACACGCAGCAAAAATATGTTTCTGGGCCAGGGTTGGATTCAATTCCAGCCCTGAGCAGAAGCGTATGGAGCAACCCTGCTGCAAGGCATTGCTCCAGAGATGATAAACGACGAATGGTATGCGCCGATCTAAACAGGGTTAGATAGCCGAAACAACAGCCCTTGGCCGGGTAAAACCCAGGTTATTCCGGTACGTAGAACCGGCTGTCTTGGGAATGAATAAGTTTGAATAAGTCGTAGAGCATGCTCTTAACATAGCTAATGTGATGCTAATGCCATTGTTGTCCAGAAATGGTGATAGACTTCTGAAGGAGCTGTTGAATTCGTTGTGTCTTTTGAAGATCTTCAGATCTCCTTCAAAGTTCAACTTTTGAATAGTCGAAACAGGTTATCTAAATTTTCCATACCGATTTTGAATGTTATTCATTTGTCATTCAAATTGTCCTGCCAATTTCAGCTGCCAAAGATCTTGAATAAAAATTTTGGTTGTTACTATTTTGGCTTTAGTATCCTCAAAGGTTCGAAGATCCTGGCTTAGTCGGCACTATCTGATCATTGGGCCTTAAAACTGCAGCATCCTTGAGGATATTTTGCTAGATTTTACATCGCGGCCAATACGGAGCAGACCTTGTACCATATGTGACGGTGCGAAGCTGATAGTACATTATTGGCAAAATTGGCGATGACGCCGTTTACCTAGCCATTTAACCAGCCGTTTAGCCAACCGTTCAGTAAAAAAACTAACTTGTGAGCCTAAATCAAGAATTGCCCTTTTCCGTTTCCCATAACCTCCGCCATGGGTGTTCTGAGTATAACATACGTGTTTGATGTTGAATAAGTATTACCAAAAAAAGGTGTTTTCTCTATGTCTTTTTCTGACATTAAAATTTGCTGAAAACCCGACCCCAAGTCAATACATGAGAAATATTTTGTTTTCCCTAAATTTTATGAAGTTATTTTCGTATCGGGAATTGTTATGATCGTTAATTTCTTTATAATCAATTACCATTCGAAGTTTAGGAGAGCCGTCGTAGTTTGAGTCTTTTTGGTAGGACCTAAATTGGTGAACTATAACGGCTTCTAGTAGGTCTTATAATATTCTCCTCAAGCATCCCATTAATTTCTTTATTTACAAACGAATTTACTGATTGATGATACGGGTATTGTCTGTTCCATACTGGTTCATCACTATTCGTTATTTATTTTCGCTTTTACGTAAATTCTAAACGGAAAGCTCATATTAATCTTGTAATGCGTTTCTTCATTTTTTTAAGTATACCTTAAATTTCGACAAATCTTATTTTTCAAGCCCAAGATTTTTGTCCCCTCGAGGCTCAAGGTTCTTGAACGACTTTTGATCCTCTATTTTTTCACTGACATAATCTTCGGCTGATATGTCTGAGCCTTTTTCGCTCATTATAGAATAACTGTCATAATTTTATTTTTCTTGCCGGTATTACCTTCGGCCGGCGCTTCAGGATCTTTTTGTTAAAAAAAAGTCATTTTCCAGTATATAAAATAATTGCCGGTAAATTCTTCGGTTAACTATGTAGAACTTTACTACTCCACAATGTTTTAAATTATAAATTTCTCTTTTTTATTGGCAACTATTGCCAGGGCATATTTTTTATTTGTACGCTTCACCTTTTTTTGGGTTTCGATGTTTATATTTTTCTTTTATTTTACCTGTATTTACTTCGCTCTGCGCCTTAGGATCTTCCTGTCCCAAGGGGTTTGTTTTTTTAGTATATTTTTCTTCACATTTTTCCTTTACGTCATGGATGTTAATGCCCATATTTTGCTTTGTAAATTATTTTACCTTTCCGTACATCGACAAAACACGTAAAACATGGTCCTCGTGGATATTATTTATCCTCTGAGTTTTTTCCTACGACTGGATGCTATGGTTGCTTTCCCGAGGTCGCTTTACTACATGTGCCCTTTGGACTTGAAATCCACTTGCATGCGCGTTTGTGTTGGCCACTACTAGTATTGGGTTTTGATTAAGTAACCCCCTATTCAGTTGTCCTTTAAAAATATAAATTTTATTATTAACACTAGGTAGGATAACAAAATGCATGCAAAGCAACAACACTAACTCGGAAAAGTATGCGAGTTGAGCCAACTTGGTAAAATGATATCCGACCTAAGATATTGTGCTGTTGTGCGCTATTGTGAATTAGCCCTAAGCAAATACATGGGAAATTTAGATTTAAGACCTAATTTGTTTTTATTTGCATAGTATTTGTAAACATATAAACACATCAAACTAAAATTTTCCGGAACAACTATTTTCCGTTCTTAAATAACACTAAACAAATCGCAACATTAATGAAAGAGCCTGACAGAATTGCTTTTGCAACTAAAAGATATTGTATTAAAGTTGGAGCGTTATTTTTGAACTCGAGTGCAAAGAAACGGGCCTATTGCCATATATTGAATTGGCGACTTACTTAGTCTGTAGCCCTATTAGTATTTATTTCTAACTGAGAACGTAAGTGTAGAATTTCTTGTCATAGCGTTATATTGCTGTTTGCAATAATTCAAGTGATCAAGTCAACAGTCAATTCGTCAACGTTTGCCTTTTTTTTATTCTGTTAATTTAATTTCAATTGCGATGGTGACTCGCAATAAGCAAAAAAGCTTTATTTATATTATTATAACCGTTCGCTTATTCCCCATTACAAAAATTTTATTTTATTTTAACCTCTTCTAGGAGGAGCTTTCATATGAAGCGTCTGGAGTTCAGAACTGCAGAGTTAAGCTTATATTATGAACTAGAGGGTCCCTTTTGCGGTGGTGAATCATTGTTTCGATATATTTTATTACATATGTGGCTGTACAAGCCTTTAATTATTTTGTTTTTGTTTGAAAAATGGCACTTTCCTTTTTTACTTATACATATTATTATGGATCCCTTCTAGGAAATAATAAATAATCTTACATTAAACCATGTGGTTTGGTTTGGTGTAAAAACTTCTTTCTTTTGTCAATTCCGTTTATTATTACTATTGATGTTGCTGCTGTTGATATTGTTACTGTTGCCGATATTATTCGCAGGCTGCTACTACATTAATTATGCTTTTCACAGATTCACAAGGCGCTGCTTCCTTTTTTATTAATTTCGATGCTAATTTTTTAAACAGCACTCAATATACATACATATGTACATAGTTGTTTAATGATTTCGAATATTATGCTTGTGGGGTTGTCAAAGGCTGAGGTAACACTGAGTCTAGCCACGGTCGAGTGAAGGTCCCATGAACACACACACATACGGCAGAAGATCTTTTGGGTGTAGAGAGAGACAGAGCAGAGAACCGGGAGCTATAGTCGATATTAGCGGCAGCGATTCTTTGAGTCACTAGCAGCACGGCTGGTGACTCTCAGGAGAGGAGGAAAAGCTGATGGTCAACAGTACGTGCAGCGTGTGGGCATGGCCGAGGGAGGGGATCGTATATGCCTGAAAGACATCAGCTCCCCTCACCTTCGACTAACCCAAACGAACATTGCATCGTATCAGAATGCCAATTATATTTTCCTTTTTAAAAAATATAATACGCTTTTGCGGATTAAAATGAAAGAATCCAGTTGAGCTGTGATCATCTTATTTTCCATTTTACTGTATTAATTCATTTCTAATTTGTTTACATTAAATGTATTTCATCATGACGCCTTGGCATTGCATCATGCGGCAACTTGACCTTGATAGAGTTTCAATGCGTGAACAAAGAAGATATCGATTTCTTATTAAATGGAATTTTCCATTCAGAATGAAAAGAAAATATCAATTACATACTTATATTGATAAATGCAGGCAATTTGTAAAATGCCATTTTGTTTATAATTGAGTTTATGTCGTCGCATGATTGCTGCCGTTAACTTGCACATACATACGTATATGCATGTGCATAAAATCACACGAAATATTAACGAAGCCTCTGTTTGCACCTGCGCCGACACGAAACATTCAGAAATATCTTCAACTACATACAACAAAAAGTCATTCATAAACACGACCACTTCAGCTCCTGGCACACGCAAATGCCATTCTCAAGAATATATTTCGCGTCGAACAGAAAAATGCTAAAATCATAAATTTTACAAACCACCGACTGTCATTGAAAAATGTCAACATAGTAATATCAGACAATACTGCAATGTGGCACCATGTACATGTACATACATATGTATTTGTACGTATGCAAATATGTCGGATATGTTTCGTCGCGCTCAAGGTGAATTCAATACAAGGTGCACATACACACAAACTCCACATGTTTTGTTTTTGCTTCTGAATGGTGAGAATGTCAGATAAATGAAATATAGAACAATAATTTTGAACAGAGAGAATGCCAAAATAGGAACGAATTTGACAACAAAACTGTTTATTTTTGATTCAGTTGGCCAAAAATATATTTGTAAATATATTTAAATTAAACTTACTCTTCATAAAGTGCCAGTGCAATATGCGAGTAAATGAACTGCCACAATTAATATACTAAATTCCATAAAATGCAACTCCATTGTTAAAAGAAAATTTTTCTTTATATAGTACATGACCGTTTAGAATTGTTAATTAATCAAATAAAACGTAATACCGATGATGCTAACTGAAATAGTGCTAATGTAAATGGTCTATGAAGATAATAGTGAAATATTGTGCACTCATCTGATTCTGATTTGGAGGATGGTGTAGAAAAGAGCAAATTGAACGAAAAAAGCTTTCTGAAAACGAAAAATTCCTTCAGCCCATATGGATGCGGCATTAAGTTTATCGTGTTTTTTGATTTTTTGTTAGGTAGTGTATTGTTCTTTAGCTTTAGCTGTGGGATAAAGATTACCAAAGAAAAACCATTTGTTTTTTAATAGCTAACTTCAAATTTATTTATCTTTAGTATAAGAAGCTAGTTTTTTAGCGCAATTTGATTTCTATTACAAAACATAAACATAACATAATTTTTTTGAAACATGCGTAGTATGTGCAGCTAACTAAACTTATCTCTAAAATTAAAATTCGTTACAATTGAAAACTATTTATTTAAATTCAATTTGTACTCATAATTATTAGCAAATTTGCAACTAATAAAAAACGCCAAGTTGTGTATCTATATATATATATATATATATACGTATGTGTGTACATATTTAATAGTAAACTTTTGTTACTGTTTGCATTTCACTTTGGGAAAATAAATTTGTCTCTTTGTGGAGGGATCAATCATATGAAATTACTTCAGGTACATTTTCCCAGCTCAATGCCCTTTTGGCCGAATGAAATAATATCTCTGATTGTATCGTGTGCAAAGATTTTATGTTCATATAAAGCTGAGAGTGAAAATTAAAAATAGTTAAGTTTAAATTAATTTCAATGCTTTACCAATTCGAACATCCAAAATAAATGGATTATTTATCTTGCTTACCATGTTTATAGATTTACTTTTAGAAACTTTTTGAAGCCCATTATGCGCTGTTTGGCTTTTTTAATCTTAAGTCGCTTATTTAAATTTCGAATTCGGAAAAAAATTCTGCACTTAAAAAACAAACGCTTCACTTCTTCTGAAATATCCACTTCTGAACTCCTTGCCAACAACTCCCTGTGAATGTTTTTGCAATGAACAATGTTTTCGGCATTTAAGTGCTTAAATACAGCTTCCAGCTTTTTTATGCTATTCCAAAAACTTGACGGTGGCTTGTGGAGGTATCCTTTTGAAAGCTTATCCATATAAGTAAAGTCGCTTTCGGATCCGCGACAGTCTTCAAGCTTCAACTTCTTAATTATATACCCCGATACGTATTCCAAAGCATCTTCTTGAAGAGCTCCGCAATCGTCTGACTGTGGGGTATTTAACGCCTCGACTAGTTCAACATCAATTCCACCATCTACGTTACCTCCACCAGCTTCAACTGCACATTCATCAATAGGAAGCTCTACCAGGCACTGTGAGTTTTCCAAAACTCTCGAAGCGATGGGCAGCGTTTCAGATTCAGAGAAAGCGAGCCATTCTGTTTCATCTGCTGAAACATTCCCCGCAAATTTTAAAATTTCTGTATTCCGTGCTAAATATAAAACAAAAGCTTTAAGTTATGTTTTTAGAAAACGAACTCAACAATAATACCTAGCATGTACTTTCGCAACCTATATATGAACTCTTTTGGAGTGGGGTGGTCATTAAGGCCACCCTTGCTACGAATAGCACCAAAAAAGTGCTCCAAAATATCCTGATTTAGCCGGTTCGTGAGTATATATTCCACATTTGAATTTTTGCTTGTGTATTCGTAAAGCATTACTAAGGCCTTATTCGTCATTAATACGCCCTTTTGAAAATATTCTAAACTTTTTTTGCCTGGTATAATTGGAGAACTCATAAATGTGCTCATTTTTTCCAAAACATCTTACTGTGTTTTAAGGGCCGTTCCATATGGTTCCTTTATTTTTGTTAAAATTGTAAATGTACGAGTATTTGATATTTTAAACTTATATATAATACCTTTCCAGGATAACCAAAGGTGTTTATATTTGAATTCAAAACGTCGATTGGTTCATTAATTGTATAAAATCTGTAGTCTCAACAGCCTGATAAAGGTCGAAACCTTGGCTATAGCAGCGCCTTATAGCGTTTGCAGTTGTGTTTGAAAACAACTGCGCAGCAAGTTTTACTTTTTGACGTCCTGAAATAACATTTAGATATATAATACGCGCTTATTTGTTAGAAGAGATATCTAACAAACCAATTCCCTTAACTGAGAGATGCTCGTCGCTTATTTTGTATGCAATCGACATGTCAGACCCGGACGTAAGCTTCAACAAGTCGCAAATTGTCCAACAAGTTAGGAGTACGCCATTCCACCATTAACCACTGTCAATAAAGTGATTTCTAGCATTTGTCAAAAGGTGGGGAGGAGCCGCGAATACAAAAACTTTCGAAGTATCATCCATTGGGACTGAAAACTATGGTTTATCTAAAAGCAATCAAAAATTTTGGTGATGGTGGTTTAATGGGGTTAAAAACTAAAAATATACTATATACATATTTGCTTTATAAGGTATAGGAATGTTTACCTTCCGAAACATTTAATTCTTTCCATAGCTTTCGATTGGTTGGGCCCATATCTGAAACTACTGCCACAACAGGGAAACCTACGCTTCTCAGCGCCGAAGTTGTGGCCAACAATATGTCTCTCATCATCGGTGTGTCGAAATTGAAATATACGGGTTGCTTCCAGGATTTCCGTAACCCACGTGCCATCACCACTTGAACATAATTTGAGGGCTTTCGAACATTATCTCCTGGCTGATCATATTCGTAGGTTTCGACTATCTTCATCTCGTCGAAGGCTAGAACGCATAATTTATCGTCATCAGAAAGCTCTGACATGCGTTTCATAGACTGACTGCGTTTCAGTCAGGAGACCCTCATTAATATTTGTTTTACGATACTAACGCTGTAACGTAGACACGTGGGGAAGCGGAAATCCTTTTTCATACAAGTGGTAGTATGCCCGCGGCCCGGCTGCGTGTATGCATATGACATTGGATATATCCTTCCAATGCCATCGGATTCTTTTATCTATAATCAGATAAATGCGATTTTAACATTAACGATCGTAAGTTTAAGTTTATAGAAGATAATACCTGGTAGAGTCATTTTTTTCATCTGGCCTTCAGTAAATATACTCTTAAAATTGTTGATGGTAGCTTTCGCTTCCTCCAGATCACTTCTCAAACTTTCGTTATCATTTTTTAACATTGCGTTTTCCTTACGCAGATTATATAGCTGAAGCTCGTTGCGGTTACAAAAAATGTCATATCTGTATGTACGATCAAAAATTATAATCCGGAAGTACATATTAACTATCTAGAGACGATTTTTTACTAACTTACTCAGTCTGTACTTGGCAATCTTTGAGCTCCACTTGGACTTTTTGGGCGACTTGATAATGCTGATATGATGGAGGGTCTATCATTTCATAATTACCAACATCTATAACGCTGAGTGGAAACAAAGAAAATAACCTTTGTTTTTTCAAATAACTACAAAACTTACTGGAAATGTGTATACTCTGGTTCATGCGTTGTCACCACATCTAAAGACAAATGTGCGTGTGGTTTCGCGTCTGTTGATAGTTCCGACAATCTTTTTATGTAAAAAAGAAGCGAATTAATAGAGAATTCCAAAACTAAAATGATTTTAAAAAAGTAGCGTGGTAACGTGCCACATCTAAAGTCCGTTAAACTTTGAACAGCCGAAATATCCGCAGTGCAGTTGGGATTCTCAAATGTTGGATATGGAAGGGCTTTAGTTAGTAATCGAGCCCTTTTTCTTCCGAGAACCATATCATCACGGCGGAAGTGATCGGCGCAAATGACATCTTTACACCTCAACTGCACCCGGCATGATCGGGACCACACTACCCGCTCCGATTCTTCACTTGGTACCAAGAAAAACGGACCCGTTCCACGCTTTACTATCTTGTCGCATAATACACACTTTCCCATTTTTTCGCGAAATATTTGAATATTTGAATATATGAATTCAAATCAATTTGAATTTAAAAATATTTTTAAATGAAAATGTAAACAGAAAATGAAGATGTAAACAAAAAACAAACCAGTTGACACTTTCACCATTCAAGGCGAAAAAAGAAGAAGCAATCAGCTGATCGGAAGAAAACACCTTTTATAGATTCGCCTTGGTCGCGCTGCTATTTCGTGTGAATTGGGCGCAGAAGCAACTATATCTGTGGAATTTTGACAAAACAACTTATTTGGATTTGGAATTTTTGTTGTCAAATCAATAACTTGCTAAAATTTAATGGTTTAATGTAACATTCACCCTGCTAAATTATAGCTTTTTTTAAGTATTCATTGAAATATTTGGTAATTGTAATTTTAAGCTTGATAAGAAAAAAGTAATAAATGAGTTCATTTTGTCAGTGTTATTCCGCTTTCAGATCTTAGATGCTGCGTGCCAAGTAGACGAGGCGAATTCGCATACTTATGTGCGTATGCATTTATGAATTTGTCTATTGCAGAAATGATTTTTATCTGAATTCTCGATTTTACTATTTTACATACATATCTTACCAACATTTAATTAGTTAAATTCTTAAGCGTTTTTATATTTACATATACATATGTACGTAGGTACACAATATACCTTTCGGAATAAAATTCCTGATTTGAATGGAAAATGTTTGTTCTTTTAATTTTCTTTAAACTGAATTGAGCTTGTATTAAATTTCTACTAATAGAATAATTTTACATGACTGAAAATTTTGCAAACTAAAAATTTTCTGCAATGAAAAGAAAAAATGTTGAACAGAAAAAAAGAAAAGAAGTATCAAATACTTGAAGTATGTAGTAAAAAAGGCATAATAAAACAAAGTTAGTTTAAATCAGAGTTACGAAACTGTCATGTGTATATCAACGTTTTCTCACACTACCTAATCAATAAGGGAATTCAGACCAGGCTCGGTAATGTTATAATGATATCGATAAGACTGATATTTTTAAAACATATCGTGATTCAGTTAAGTGCTTTAAAAAACTAGTCTCCGATGCAAAAGTGATAGCTGTCTGTGGAGAAATATTCACAAAGAAGATTAAAAAAGAAACATTTGGAAGAAAATACAAAAAATGAAGAAATAATGAAAATAGAAATGCTGCAAACTCTTGAAATAAATATTAACAAAGTGAAGGTACACAAGTTTTTCCCGAAAGTTTTACTAACGTTGTCGGCTCCAAACCTTCTGCCTACTTACGGTAATTTTTCTCTACACACGACAGAGGCTCGGAAACAGTCGGGGAAGACTTCCTCTGTTCTCTCTCTGGTGGCGGTCAGCATTAGGTATTTGATACTTGTTACATATGTGCTCATATTTTCCGAATAGGTGAATGCACCGAGTCTGGTATTTCAATGTCGCTGAGAACAAGTTTTTCCGCTCTTGGTTCGCTAACTACCTCCTCAAGATGTCGATATTCGGGGCCTAAGTAACAATCTATGTTTATATTTTCGCAGTTACTACCTTTATGGCCTACCAGCTGAGTTATTCAAGTATGGTGGCGAAGAGCTGGTAAGGTGCATACACCAGCTCATTTCCAGAATATGGACGAATGGATGACCTCCAATTGGAATTTAAGTGTGCTCTGCCCAATTCCTAAGAAGGGCGATCCTTCAATATACAACAACTACAGTGGCATCAGCCTCTTTAACATTTCATACAAGGTTCTTTCGAGCGTATTGTGTAAAAGATTGAAGCCAACCATCAACGAGCTGATTGGAACTGATCAATGTGGCTTCAGACCTGGTGAATCCACCATCGACCAGATATTCACGATACGCCAAATATTGGAAAATATCCGTGAGAAGACGATCGACATGCTGCAGAATTAAACCAGTCAGGCACCATCTTATATAAGAGTGTGCAACTACTGGCATATCATGAAGCCACCGACATCATTGGTCTCAACAACCGCGCTGTTAGTTCTGCCTTTTCAAAGCTGGATAAAGCAGCGAAGCGAATAGGTCTGGAGGTGAATAGGTGTGGAGGTCCTGTCATCACATAAATAGTCAGCACATTCGCGTCTGAGCTCCCGCGTCACTGCTGACAGTTACATATTTAACGTAGATGACTTTGTTTATCTTGGAACTAGTATTAACACCAAGAACAATGTCAGTCTCGAAATCCAATGAAGAATCTCTCTTGACAACAAGTGCTACTTTAGGCTGAGTAGGTAAAGTAGGCAGTAAAGCCATCTCCCGACGAACGAAAACCGCACTCTCTCGGTCCCTCATCATGCCCGTGCTATTGTATGGCGCAGAAGCATGAACACTGTCGACATCCGATGATATAGCCTTTTGAATGTTCGAGAGAAAGATTCTCTGAAAAATTGTTGGACCTTTACGTTTTGCGTCGGCGAATACCGCAGACGATTGAACGACGAGTTGTATGAGCTTCATAACGGCAGTGACATAGTACAGCAAATTGAGATTCACTACGGGCTACGATGGCTAGGTCATGTTTTGCGAATGTAAGAAAATGCTCATGCCATGAAAGTATTAAACGCGGTACCCGCTGGTGGTGGCAGAGGGTGAGGAAGACCTCCTATGCTGGAAAACCCAGATGAGGAAGGACTTGGGATCTCTTGATACCTATAGCAGGCCGCTATATTGAAGTCGGCTCAAATTTCCGTGGCGGTTATTGCGCCAATTAAGAAGAAGAATACTACCTTTATTTTGGAATCTCTAGCTTAATATCTTTTTGTAAATCAAACGCGCTACTGTATAGCATATTGCACGCCATGTTCAATATATTTTACACGCGCATTATTCAGAAGTTTTAAAGCTAGCAAAAAATCATCATTAAATTTTTTCAATATCTCCTCATTTTATAGGGCATGAATGAGTGTTGTTCGTGATGAAATTCTTGCAGTCTAACTCATCAATTAAATC
The DNA here is from genome assembly GCA_951828415.1 of Anomoia purmunda. Lineage (NCBI taxonomy): Eukaryota > Metazoa > Arthropoda > Insecta > Diptera > Tephritidae > Anomoia > Anomoia purmunda. The sequence continues at coordinate 92,700,490 of OX639993.1, forward strand.
CTTCATAATTTTCCGTCGGCTCAGCAAACTTTACCGCGTATTCAGAGTTTCCAAATAATTTTTTTCTGGATGCCATTTCGATACCAGCAGCTCCAGATTGCTCAGGGTTTGTGTTGCGTGTGAAATGTTCATTTTTTCGAACGAATGGGGTCGGATATGGGTCTCAGTTAATTAGGGCAGATTTTAAAATTTAACATATATTGTTCATTGTTGTTAATGTCTCCTGAGGGTCTTAGTTCGAATGACGTTGGCGCGGGTTATCATTGCTGCACTATATATAATTCAGTAAATTTAAATTGGGTAAATGATTCAGTATTGAAATATGGTGGATTAGGTTATTTTATATAGTGGCTGTTAAGGTCCAGCCAAATATTATCTTCTGGGCTACTATCATGCCATTGTTAAGGTATATGATCGGCAATGTTAGCTTTTTCACCAGCTCATAAGCAATGGTTGGTATGTTTTGGGTCGGGTTTATTAAGGCTTGAACCTTATACCACATGCCGTCATAACTGATCCAAATGATTGCTTGTCATAGGGGTCTGCTTGGTCAGTAGTGACAGTATTTTAATGTTTACGGGTGAATCGTGTGTCTTCATTTTTTGCTGCTTTTTTGTGTCCAACTCGTTGTAGAATCTTGGGTGGTCGGAAGGGGAAAATGGGGCTTTCAGCACGTCGAAGCCATTTTTTTTACAAAAAAAAAACAAAACTTGTAGATTAATGGGTGTATAATATCACGACTTTTGTGATGGGCTGGTTATTATGGGATCTTGGGCTGTCGTTTGAGTAGACTGTATGGTGTTGATGTAGGCTTGTGGATTTGTATTAGTGTTTTCAGTGAGTGGAGAGGAACAGTCTCTGGAGCTGTGGGACATTGCTAAGCAGTTGTCAAAATATCCATACTTTTTAATAGTGGATATACCGAAAGAAAGTGGATTTTTTTTTGCAAATTTTACAGCTTTCTATCTCGAACTGTTTTTTTTAAAGAGCAGGGTCCGAATTATCGCGAGGTATCTGGTTTTCAGAAACGTTGTAAAATAGCATTCTGCTGGCAATGTTCATGATATTTGCGGCTGTGCAATGTTCGTTCCACGCACCGTTGCCGAGGAGACTTACCCGTCGTCCTACCGGTGCACCCACCGCTGACCACCAATCCATCCACTGTCACGTAGAACACCCGCAGTGCTGCTACTGCACATACCATTGCCCACCAGTTTATCCGACGCTGCTGATGAGAATCACCCACCGCGCTACCAGTGCACGAACCGTCGCTGCTGAGAGTTACCAGCTATGCTGCTGGTGCATATACCCTTATCTATTAGTTTCTCCGACGCTGCCCCTGACTCCGTCCGCTCCCGACAATTTCAGTTTATGGCCGCTATCGACGATATCTCCAAGCCGTGTGCGTGTGTGAGCCTTCAATCCATCGAAGTAAAGCGTTTGTATTTAATTAGTGGGGGGAAATGGGAGCTTCGCTCGACCTTGGCTAGACTGACTGTTATCTCAGAAATTGACAAACACCACCTCACAGCGTTAGCATGAAAAGCGTTATATCATTTTTCAACACCTTTTTTAATTTCACCCGGATGCGTTTTTATATTTATGGGTAAAAAATTACGAAAACTATCAAATGTTATCCATGTGGGTACTGAAGAGTTATCTTCTAGGGTATATTCAAATGCTTTCAAAGTATCCTTTGGTAGTTTTTTTTTTAACTCCAGAGGTATATTAGGATCGGATCCCAGCTCATTGTGTCTATGCCGCAATTAGTTAAATTAGTCAAATAATACATTACAGTTCAGGATGAGGACTTAGTAGAGTGGCCAGTTTCTTGAGTCACTTGTGGAAAATTAAATAGGGTATATAATTTGATATTCACCCGCATCCATTTATTTTCAGAATGATGGACCAAATTTTTCCATGCCAACTTTTCCACATGCTTATCCATGGCAAATGAACTATGGGTGCGAAATTGGGGCTTTTGAACGTCTCTCCTTAATTGGTTGGATGGGATTTGAGTGTCCACATCCCTATTTATGGAAGCTAGGCAGTTTAAATACATTTTATAGCATTCTTTGAATTTGTCCTTTCAAAATCAACGGTTTCAGCGGCATTACTAGGGGTTATTCGGCTTCATACACTTTCTTCGCTTTGTCGTACAGGGAATTGAGTTCAACTCTATTGTGTAAACTGACTCATCTTCCGGTAATGTCTTGAAATTATCTTCCACGAATTCGGTTTCTTAAAAAATCATACAATTTTTACAACTATTAACTAAGTTCTTTTTAACGGTTGAGGGTTAATAAGGAAAAATAACCGATTAAAGCTTTATTTGCAGTTTATGTACTAAAGTTAATAACTGATTGTAGGGAAAAATTTCTTATACGGTGTATCCTATTGGGTTACTGTTCCGATTTCCAATTGGGTATTTTGTTAAATTCGCACTAGTTGGGATAATCATTGAATCTATACCAAGAAATTGTTAGGCGGAATGTTTTGTATGTAAGTATGTATGCATGCACGGGTATGTAACTATGTATGTATATACTATAACCATTAAAGTATGAACTTATCTTTTACCACTATTGTTACCACAACCGCTTCGTTCCGTTGTTAATGTCGCACTGACTTTCGCTAACACAATAGGTATGGATGTGTACACAATAATGTTAAATGTATTTTATGTGGTTATTTATTGTATTTGAGTTAATTTGAATTTTATGTACATATCTTTTATCTGTTTAACTTTATGTTTTCCGTGTTGTGTGGGCAGTTGATTGTTGTTGTTGTCTCCTGAGGGGCTTCTATTCGCTGTAGTGTTAACTCGCGGCATCACATAAATACCAACTTGATTCGAATTCCTTCGCTTTACGTAGTTCAGGAGGGTAATGCATGGATGTGTTTATTTCGAATAAACAGTCGCATTTTCAACATATGGTAATTTTTTGAGTCACTATCGAGTCGATGGAATAATTCGTCGATATCGATCGCCATATTATGAAAAAATCATTGAACTTGTATCGATAATAAATTTCTCCGTGAGGTTGAAGTCATTTGTCGACTCGATAAAATACTTTCTGTTGCAATAGATAGTGTTGATTGCAGAACCATTGAGACCGTAAAATCGAATATTTGTCGATATCTATTCGTAGGTGACTTTGTTAGGGGGAGAAAAAAATGGAACTGCTGTCATTATTTATGTAAAAAATTACTGAGACCGCATAAATACTGAGACCGAAATGGTATACAAAAACACACGAATCAGTTTGAAGTATTTGTGAATGTATTGAAGATGAATCTGGACAAAGCTAAAGGCCTTTTCAAAAGAGCTAAATACTTTTTGCGAATATAGTTCTTCTAAATTAAATGTAGTGGGACCACCAATCAAGGACAAAACTGGACTGATATAAAATTTGGGATGAAAAAGAAAATAGTAAAAAGGCAATGGAAATTTCCTAAACAGGGGGTGGGTAATCTTATTTATCAAGCTTCTGCGTTCCCAACGAATATTTACACAACTTCACCTTCACTTGCAAAATACCGGTTTAATTTATTTTAAAAATGCGTTCCCATTACAGCGTAATTAACTTAGTTTCGTACAAATTACTTTATAGAAATTTAGTGCGTTCACACTTATTGTTCTTAATTTACATATCTTGAGGGTTTTCTTGCTATTGACCCTACATTAGATTGTTTGTAAATGGAAAGCAATGCGAGTGATTCTATTATATTTGCGATTATGTTGTTATGATTTCATCTTTTTTAGAAGAATGAAAAATGCAGAACTAGCACATGGTTTTGAACTAATCGGGTTTGTCCAGTGCATGGGAGTAATCAGTACAAAAAACTTAAGATTGTATAACCTTTTTTCAAAATCTATTGTCTTACATATATGTATATATATTACAGATTGCTGTTACGTAGAAATTCATACTTCTTGCCAATATGCCGCCGAATACTATAATTATAAAGGGTGGTATTCCACAGTTTTATTGGCATTAGTAGGCGCTAGGTACGACTATTTATATTGGCTATAAACACTTTCAAGTGAAGAATGCTTTCAGATACTGATTTATTTACAGCACTATGGGAACTCCAGGTAGATGCAACGATTCCCATATTTTTGAGTCATTAACGTTGAAGAATCAATTATTACAGTGCCTGTACTTGGCTGAAATAGCTTACTCCAAAGTGATACTGAACAATTTTTTAACTTTGTCCTATCGAAATCACAGAGATTGCATAGACAATTAAATTGAGAAATCCAGTACTATTATAAAATCATGCTGTAATTTTTTCAGCGAGAGAAATTTTAATGAAAAACGTATGCGCTCTTTGCTAGTTATGGAAAGAAACCGACTATATCCGCAACATGAAATGTTTATAAACGGTCGCTGAAATAATGCAGAAAAACTTAAAATCGTTATTGCCATTTATTTCAGAAAATTTCGCAATAAATTCAGTTCTTAAAACAGAAACAGACACTTTTTTATTAACTCATTCAGCATTTTCATACTGTTAAATTAATAATACTATATTTATCCTATACTATATAAAAAACCCAATTCAATTCGGGGGCGATTATTATAAACTCACATGTACTTAAGCCATTTACATTTGTTACAAATATCCGCAGGGGTTTGCATGTTAATATTTTTCATTAATTGTAAATAAAAATATATGTAGTTCCGTCTATAACAAGGCGAATTCATATTAAGTGGTGTTGTACGTACAAAAGTAAAAATTTACACTAACAAATTATATGGACAATGACAGGATGATTTACAATAGACACATTATTTTGACTTAACATTCACCAAGCGAATTCCATCAGCTGCTTGATCCTTCACCTTATATGAATTCGTCTTGGTATATAACAAGGAGAATTCATACGAGGTGTAGTTACTATAGCAGCCGATTTGATTTTTTTTATTCAGCTATATGTATTTTGTTTTTGCTTTTGCGTATGAGCTCTCAAAAGCTGTAAAAGCAAAAACAAAATGTATGTAAATTTTGACAACTCTTACGCAGAAGCAAATACAAAATACATAGGAATTTTGTAGTCGTGCTTATAACACCACCTTATATGAATTCGCCTTGGTCTATAACGTGAACAATATAAAGTGAAGTTTCACACTTTGACAAAATTCACAAAAATTCAAGAAATTTCAAAACCTCATAATTTTTTCAAATTTTCACATAAGAATTTTCTAAATTCTTTCAGGTATGCAGTTTTGTGGCCCATTCAAAATTGAACAAAACTGTACGCCCATAAAAAAATTATATGTAAGGTTGTAAAAATACATTCTTATCCATTTTATTTTAGCTACGGCAGCTTTATTTATGATATTTTGTAATTTGGCACATACCACGTCTCTTGATCGGGTTTTACGTAACTATATTTTGTATTTGCGACAAATAATTTATTGTGTAAATGAATGTGATGCAGGTAATATAAATATAAGAGGTCACTATCTAGTTTTTGCTCTAAACGCCCCAGATTCTATACTGTGAAATCGCAATAGAGTGATTCTACTTTTTCTACAAAGTTTACATTTTAAAAGTTGTAAATTGCCGTGCCGTCGATTCAAGCCGATCAACGCGTTCTGAGTAAAATTTTGCCATCTCAATACACTATTACTCCAGTTGCGCCACTCCCTTTTAGAAAATCAATAATAAAAAATAACACCGGTATACGTTGAAGCCATTGGAAAAATAAAATTGTATTCAAAACAAAATGATGCTAAACCATTTCTACAAAAATTATTTGCCATTTCTAATATTTTGATGAAATGTACCGTTGTTATGCCCGAGATTATTATATTATTATTATTTATATAAAAGCATATACTGCTTATTTAGTTCACCATACAGTACATTCATAAATGACAGTTAATATAAACAAATATATGAATTGGTTAAGTTTTGATTTTCAACTAAGCGTACGCCATATATTGATATCACTTTGTTTTATACGAGTAAACTTTGTTATTGGTAAACCCAACGAATAGTCAATTCGGATTCTGTTGTTGGCTTATAGCTTATAAAGATGATTAGGATAAGACAGCATATTTGGGATGTAATGGTTAAGTGTCATTCGTACATATGCATACATACTTTTATGTTTTTTCCCCCAAATTATTTTATTTACAATCTGTCTCTACTCAGGACAATAAGCAAGTGTTCTAAATACATATGTATAACTTAATAATTTTGGGCCCCAGTGGGCGTAAAAGTATCTACTTAGCTTAAGTTAAAGATAACACAGAAACTTAGTGACTATTTATTTCCTGTACGGGAGGTCTAGAACCATTTCAGTCGAAACGTTTCATCTGTTTCATCCAATAATGCAATAGCTAAAGGGTTGCAATGATTGCTAAGCCTTTCAAAATATCTAGAACTAAATTTCTTAATTTCGTCCCTGACATTTGGTATATTTAAATCCTTTTTAATTGTGTTATTGGAAACGAACCAAGGGGCACTTATAATCATCCTAAGAGTTTTATTCTGATACCGCTGTAAGATTTCGACATTTGAGTTGCTGCAAGTGCCCCAAAGCTGGATTCCATACGTCCAAACAGGCTTTAGTATGGCTTTATACAATAAATTTTTGTTTTCAAAGCTTAATTCAGATTTGTGTCCAAGAAGCCAGTACATTTTAGTTGTCTTTACTTTAAGCTCTTTTCGTTATGCTTTAACGTGGTTTTTCCCCGTTAATCTCCTATCGATATGGAGGCCCAAATACTTAACTGTATCGGAGTTTGAAGTCTCTGCATTGTTCATAATAATACTTGGACAGTAGTCTTTTTTCATAGAAAACGTGATATGTATAGATTTATCTGTATTAATTGCCATATTCCTGTTTTTAAGCCATTCCTCAGTAATTCTCACCTGATTCTGTATAATTTTTGACGCTTCGATCTCAGAATTGCTTGACACAAGCATTGCAGTGTCATCCGCATAGGTGGCGACCAAGACGTTTTCAAGGACTGGTATATCTGAGGTGTAGATTGTATAGAGAACTAGCGAGCCCCCTGCACACTTTGTAGTGCAAAAAAGAAAATAAAAAAATCAATTCAAGTTCATTTAAATCAGTGATAAATTGCTTTTATTGTAATGTTCTGTGGTAAACAACATTAGTTGTTTTTCCATTTTCGGTGTAAATATACAAAACCGTTTGTGTTCATGTGAGAAAACTGGATACTCTAAATTCACTCCACAAATTCCTAGGAATTGGCCTTGCGCCTGATTAATGGTAACCGCAAACGCAAGGCGAACAGGAAACTGAAGTCGTTTAAATTCAAATGACATATCAGACGGAATCATTGGAATGCGTGGAATGAATACATCTTCGCCTTTGAATTTTCCTGTCAAAATAGTAGCTTCAATTACATAAGCCATCAACTTTTTTATAGCAAGTCTTGTACCATTACACAAACGGGGTTGATTGATATTGGGAAGCATAATAATAGTGGCTCCAACTTTCAATTGGAGATTATGCGGAGGCAATCCTGGTAAGTCCAACGAATTCAAAAATTCTGTTGGATAATTCACAACATCTTCTTCATTCGTAACAGTATCCACAGACTTGTACGACACCAATTCGCCAGGAATCTTTGATTGTATAGCCATGTTTAATTCAGTAGCATCTTTGTTCTTTGCCGCTAAAATTGCTCTGTCACTCAACCATGCATGGCACGTATATTGTTGTGCTATGTTAGTGAAAACACATTCAATCAATTCCTCTTTTGACTGTACGAAACGGCAAAAATCATTTGGCAATGTTATTAATCCAGTGTCATCAACTGGCATTGCACCATTTCCAATTTTCAGCAATTGCTTAGAGAACTTATCAGCAGATGGACCATCGGCCGCGGTCGATCTAAGAATGACGGGCAATGTTTGCCTAAAATCGCCTGACAATAAAATCAATGCACCACCAAACAACTCTGAATTATCTCGGAGATCTTTCATTGTTCTTTCCAAAGCTTCAACAGATTTCTTATTCGCCATAGTGCATTCATCCCAAATAATGATACCGCAACGTTGGTAATTCAATGGCAATTTCAAAACAGAATGTGCTGTCCGACCACCATCTAACAAAGTGGTTGCAATGCCAGAAGACGCCAATGTCAATGCAATTTTATTCTGGGAACGTATCGTTGCCAATAACAATGAAATTAGAAACGATTTTCCGGTGCCTCCTGGTGCATCCAGGAAATAAAATCTACCGGCTTCACTATTGACAGCTTGCATAATATTATCGTACGCCTTTTTTTGCTCCGCATTCAATGTCGAAAGATTTGCGTGGACAAAAGCATTTAATTCGTTGCGATCGTATTGTTGTTCACGTTGCAGTTCTAACTCAAAAATGTCATGCATTGCACGATTAGGTGATGGCATTCCCAATTGTGGTTATGCCTTATTAGCAATCTGCAAACAGAAATCTTCAATACAAATCAATGCTTCATTGCAAATTTCTGGCGTGAAATCCATTGCAGGATTACGATTTTCTTGACGTACTCGAAACAGAATATCTTCCGATAGACAGTCTTGGAATTTTGTCCACAATTCAGATGGATTCGATGGAAAACAGGTAGACAATATAATTGAAAACAATGCTCGAATTTGATAAGGATGAGCGACAACTGCTGCATCTGCAAATGTTTGTTCCCAATGAATATCATTTTCCAACAAATTGAGCTGTTGACACGCTTGTCGATATGTCGTATGCAAAACTCCATTGATTGTTCTTAACTGTCGAAATGATGTTGGCCCACGAACGTTTATTAACAGCAAACGTAAATAAAAGCACTCAGCATTATTTGGGTGAACAGTATATATACGTCCCAAAGCATCACTTGAATATAAATTTTGATGTCCATCAACACGTTTATCTTGCTTGCGCCGTTGGAACTCCTTTTTTGATGCACTCCACGTAAAATAAGTTGCCACTTCTTCATACAATAACGCTCTGGCAAAGGCATCAACAAAAAATGCAGTTAGGGTTGTATGAGGTGGTGATAGAGCTCTCTGTGCAGCATTTTCGGTAGTGAAATACTAAGTGAACAACAGCTGGATATCTCTCGTGAATTTGAAATGAAAAAATACGCCAAATCGCTTCATTACTGCTAATGTAACGCCCCATTTGATACTTATGTATTTCGTCGTTTCTATTTGGATCAGTAGCTCCATATACGGCCATATCACTACCTTTATTTACATATTTGCAAATGTATTTAATGGACTTGACAGAATTGCGGTATTCGACATTAATATGCGCTTTGAATACTTTCGACAATAAAGGTGAATACGGCACAATCCAACGATTATCGACTTCAACGTTTTGATTTTGTACTCTTATGGTAACTGATCTACCATTATTTTGAGTTGATCGACGACGATATAATGGGTAACCATCATTTCCAGTGATTGTATCTGAAACCAAAGCTCTTGGATAACGTTTACTACATTTGCCATCAACTATACATGGGGAGTTAATGTTGAATGCTCCACATGGGTCGTGTATCATATTTTGCACAACAACATCATATAATTCAGGATCACTTATTTGATTAGGAATTTCAGCACATATCACATTGTCAACTTCATGCGGTGTGATTTTATTCACCAACCATATTAAAATGTGAGCGTGTGGCAAACCACGCTTTTGCCACTCCACAGAGTACATCCAGCATTTGACTTCACCAAACACTTTAGATTTCACTATAAAATGCATAAGCGCTATCAATTTTTGCTTAAAAACACGGGCAGTGATATCATGGCGGTCGGTTGGACTTTGGCCAGCGAATAAATTATCTTTAATGTCACTCCATTGCGGATTACACGTAAATGTTATAAATAAATCCGGTCGACCGTAATGACGCACATAAGTCATTGCATCCTGCGCATACTCATGCATATGACGTGGGCTGCCTGTGTACGTTGAAGGCAAAATGGTAATTTTCCCAAGATCATTAACATTACCATCATTATTTATAGCATCACGCAAATGGATGTACACCTCCGAACGTTATTTCTTCTGATTAAATCGTATGAAATTTAGTCGTTCACTTTCAATTTTGGCGTACATATCAACAACAAATTGATGGAAAAGTCTACGACAATGCAAAATCTGATTAATATCATTTTGACGGACCATAAGGCGATATGAATTATAATTTATTGCGCTAACTTTTTCATTTGATTCCGCTCCTAGAATTAAAAATTATTCGAAAAACGATAAAAATTAAATAAAATTTAAATGAACTAACCGGTAGAAGGGTTGATCATTTTAATGTTAACATGATAACCGTCTTCTCCTCGACAAAACAACATTGGGTACTGTAATCCATCATAGCAGCGATGAGTTTCAGATACTCTTTGCAGTTGCATATTTCTACGGCGCAGCAAAATGTCACGGGAATTGAATTCATCGCTTACGATTACAATAGCGACATCATCCATTGTGGGCGCATTAAAACGTCTGACATGTTGCCCAGGAGGCGTTTTGTCAGCTCGAATCACAATTGCATATTCATCTGATGGCATTTGATCGAGAGCAGTTTGAAAAAGTCGCACTAATTCATTTTCAGCATGCAACATATTCTGCAAACGCTCGATAATATCCCTCCGCAAATTTGATGATATATCACAACGACGATCGGTTTCGACATTTGAGTTACCCACAAAGTATATTTGCAAAAATTGATAGGTTTGATCAGGAAAGGGCAACAAAGAACCAAGTCGATGGTAAACTTGGCCTTGAATCTATTGAAGATTGAAATTTTCACAATAGTACTTTTCGCGATCATCTAAATAAACATCAAAACAAACAAAAATACCTTGAAAGTTGGCATAAAATTGTCCCGCATAATATTCGTCGCTCCAAATGAAGTCATTTGAAATGCAGAGTTATACCCTTGTATGTTTTCCAGAAAATGCTTTGAAATTGGTGTGCTACCAGTTATCAAATTATGCAAGGGCTCCGGTGGTGAATTCAATTCTGGTAATTTAACTTGTCCGTTTGAACAACACAATCCAGATATCTCATGTTTCAACTTAAATCCCTTGCAATAACTGCAAACAGTAGTCATTGGTCCAATTGAAACCTTGCCATGAGAAACGTAATCAAAATTTGCATCATAATTGAATGCAGCACGCTCCAAAGTACGTCGCACGTACGGACGTTGAGTTGGATTTCGCATAGTCCTACCACGTGCAATGGCATTTCGAGCAGTCAAAGTATTATTTGCACGCTGTTCGTCACTTTGAGATGCTCTAGATGCCGCAACATTTCTAGTATGACGTGATTGACGCCCCAAATTGCTGCGCGTACGTATCATTTTGTATTAAAAATTTTTGCTTCACCAATTAAATATTAAGTAATTGAAATTTTATTTATTCACGAAATTCAAAAATTGAGGCACATATGTTAGTTGAATAAAACAATTATTAAGAATTGAAATAGATCAGCTGATCATGAAATTTCAGTCATAGCAGGCACTCAAAAGCTAGCTACCTTGGAGAAAAATCCGTTACAGCATTACATATACATATTAGCTATTAAGGTAACATATAAGTCGTTAGCTGTTAAGTTAACATATAAGTCGAACGGCGAAAAAGTCCGTTACAGCATCACATGTATATATTAGCTGTTAAGTTAACATATAAGTCGAAATGAATGCAGTGTTCACCAAAATGGCTATAACTCATGAACCAATCCACATACAGATACCGTTATACATAAACCTTGGTATTGATGTCACCTTTCATATGAACTTAGCAGAAACAAAATCGGTTCAGACATTCCAGAGAACATCAGTCACTAACACAATAGAACTTATTTTTATATATAGATTGGACCAAGTACGCTTACCTGTGGTATTCCAGCACTAATGGGATATATTTTCGAGCATTCGTCTTTGACTCTTACGTAAAAGTATCTAGCTAAAACGTAGTTTTTCAGAACGAGGAAAAAGGAGCAGTGAGCAGTTTCATAAGTTTATAAATCAACCCAGTGCGCCAGACTCGATTGAAAGCTTGCTGAATATCTAAAAGTACTGCTGAACAATATTCTTTACATACCAGCGTATTGCTTATAAAACGAACAATACGATGGCATTGTTCAGGTGTACCGTGTTTGTGACTGAGGTTTTTCTCTAAAACTGGTAACAGTCGTCGCAACAATATTTCTCAAATAATTTGGAGAAAGTTACCAATAAGCTTATCGGCGACGAAGCGATTTTGGGCGAGTTCAACAAATTGTGCCGGTCGGTCCTTCTTCCTGCTAACTGGGAGCCAATTGGAAATACCAAATGATGCCAAATCCTTTTATACTTGGTCCATCCAACGCAGAGAAGACCGTCCTTCCTCTACCACAACCAGCTGGTACCGCGTTGAACACTTTCAAGGCTGGGGCGTTTTCTTCCATACATACAACATGACCTAGCCAACGTACCCGCAGAATCTTCATCCGCTGAACTAAGTCTATGCCACATAAAGTTGATACAGGCTTGCACTTTACCAGCTCCCGCCGCTGCACTTGAATAGCTACGCTGACAGTCCGTCAACACCAGCGGCCTTGTTGTTTTTTAGCCGCGCTATTGCCGTTGGAGTTTCGTCCAGGTCGGTTAAAGGTACTTCGGCTCCGTCCTCATTGATTGTATTTTCAGCTATATCATCTTCGAAGTTTTCCGCGCTACTACCATGAAGCAGCGTTAAGAAGTGCTCCCTCCATAGTTCGAGTGCACTCTGGATGTCCGCCATCAGGTCATTCTTGCAGGAAATTGTAGACAATTGTCCATCTTGAAGTGCCGCAAAAATGTCCTCTATTATCGGTAAAGGTTATTTGAAATCACTTAAATACTTGTTGATAGTTAATATATAATCTCCGCAAATGTGAAAGTTTTGGAGTTTACTATAAATAGCGAGTTCAAGTACTCCTGATGCAACTTAACTAAATGATTGCTGTTCAATTTTGTCCTTCCATGCAAAATGTGGTGCTCCTGGTTTATGAAAAATTAGCTTCGATTGATAATGCACTTTTGATCCATTATAGGGAAACTTATAAACTTTTAAAATCTCAGATATTAATTATTTTACTATCAAACGGCTGTTCGGTTCTACGAAATTTATTTGTCCGTGAGCCTGAACTAAATCCAAATTAAATGTTGGCAAAAGGTAGCTTGCTAGCAAAGGTGAATTGGTCGTATCGGTTATATAGTATTTTCATTTTAAATTAAACCTTTTTAAAACTAAATGAAACTATTTTCAAACTAAACGAATCCTTTTTCAAATTAAACGAAACTATTTTCATATTTAATGAAACTGTTTTCAAATTAAATGAAACTATTTGCAAAATAAGTAAAACTCTTTTCAAAATAAATGAAACTTTATTCCAAAGAAATGAAACTTTATTCAATAATGACTTACAAAGAATTCAGAGAAAAAAAATTCCCTACAGAAGCAACCAACAACAATAGGCAACAGCGAGTTCACTGTACGGACCAAGGCACATTGAAACATTGAAGAGGTAATAACCGCAAAGCAGCAACAACAAGCAAGGAAATTTCAAGTAGCTACTACCTGTTCATATACCCTGGTACTAATTAAACAATAATTCAAAGCAAAAACACAATACCAATGACAGCGAATGCACAGTAAGGGGTTACAAATGGTTCAAAGAAAAAGCATAACCAAATGATATTCTGATCTTTTGCTGTTGTTGCTTCCGACAGATGGCACAACGCCGAAACCGGTTTGTCTTAAAACCAAATTTGACAAGGGATGGCGAAAATTCGTTCCAAAATACGTCATAACCAAATGGTTCATTAAATATATAACAATGGTTTCATTTAATTTGGAAATGGTTTAATTTTATTAGAATAAAGTTGCATTTATTTTGAATAAATTTGCATTTAAGTTGAATAAAGTTTCATTTATTTTGAAAATAGTTTCGTTTAATTTGAAAATAGTTTTATTTATTTTGAAAATAGTTTCGTTTAGTTTGAAAAAGGTTTAATTTAAAATGAAAATGCTATAAAAAATATGCACGTCAAACTCCCCAACTACTTTTACTTTGTAACCCTCGTATCCACTGAATGGTAAGGAACACTTACGCCTTTACATTTTGACCAATAACAGGCTCTGTATTGTTCCGGTATTGCAATGCCCACTTTTACACTTTCCAACTCAACCAGCATCACATAATTCATATATTCGAATTTCCCATTCTCAGCGAGCACGGACATTCCTTTTTTTTAGCCCCATTAACTGGTTGATCACTGGTCACTGTGAAAGTTGAATAAACTAGATCGTCAACTAGTGCCTCATTTCCACCGCGATTCTCTGCAAAACTCAACAAAACTGCATAATTAAGGCTAAGTGGCCAATAGCACGACTTCTCGCAATACTTGCCCTTCTTCTTCTCTGATTTTGGAAATACCTATTTGTAGTTGCTTGCTTTCTTCAATGCGTCTTTCTAAGCTAAGTTCTCTTTTTTTCATATAGCTTTTCAGAAATTGTACCTTTCATACTACATACAAACCTATTTATAGCGAAAGGATCTAAATTTGCAGGTTACCGTCAATTTTTCAACACGTACAATCCACGTTGATACCTTATATATCCAAATTTTTCTCCGCATAGAAAATGTGCTTTCTTTCTCGAAAAACTGTGGTACTGAATCGTGGTAATTTACGAAAAATGGACCAAGTTCAACTAATTACACCAATGCCAAAATTTGTTTGATAAAAAATTTCAAAAAAATATCATTTTATTTATGATACAATTGAAACAAATTTCGCACAAAGGTTCACTCATCGCCAATATCTAATGCTAAGACTACTTTTTCAAGTACTTTACGTCATACCTTCACATACTTAAGTGCAAGATTTTTATTAAATAAAAAAAAAAGTTTAGTTTGACATTTTTTAACTTTATGGTATTGGGGTTTATGATTGCTCCGACAACGTGGTGAACCACGATAATGACCTCAAATTCACGACAATTATTCGCACTGCATGACGACTACCTACTTTTTTCATTTATCAGGGACTGAAATGAGTTTTGGTGTTATACGATTAATTTGAGTCCGGTTTTGCTTTTGATTTTGTATATCGTCGAAGCCTTCTGTTAAATCCATATCATCCTGCTCATTTGCACTTTCTTCATCTTCAGAATGCGCATATTCTTGATAATTTCTTTCTTATATAATTTCTTTTTTATATATGATGTGAAACCAATTTGGATATACTGACACAAATAATACGAATATGGTGAAATGAACATTAGCGCCAAATAAAAACCCGTAATTTACAATATTAAAATAACACGGGGTAAAAAAATTTACCATTAAATTTCTATATCAGTCGATGTCAGAAAAAATTAGTTAATGAATATCAAAATGAAATATCACGAGACAGTGTTGGCTTGCAGCACAAACTTATTTTTAAGCTGGGTTGTATTTCCGGCGAATTAATTTGCCACTTTGAACTGCTGTTCAAAGGATCTCAATGTCGTGGAACACACTGGTATGGCGAACTCAAATAAGGTGAATACGAATTTCGTTCCTTTAATTTATATACGAACTTTAAATAGCTTTAATCTATTAATATATAGCATGCCCAGTGAATGAAATAGGAAAAACGTGTTAAATACGAGAAATATTTGGTGGTAAAACGCCGTCTTACGGCGGTTGAAGCTGTCGACGAACACTATCTGTTCTTATGAAAATAGCGGGTGCGGTCATTAAATAGGCATATATGAATGGATACGGCCGACCATGATTTGCAGTTTGTGCAGGTTTTAACTCAAGCATTTTATTACGAAAGTAGATAAGGCAGCCCAGTAATATTAAAGGAAATACATTGTCCCTTCCTCATACTCGTAAGATTTGCTGGTTCCCTCTATTGTTCAATGCATAATAATGATAATTTGACGCTTACGTCATATAGCTTAATGTTTGACCGTAGTTTCCTTTAATTTGTGGTGTGCGTGTATTTGTAGACCGCCGTTAACATCAATAATTTTGTTGGCTAACAATGCAACGTTGTCAAGCGGCTCGTTGCTAATTATTATGATAGATAGAACGCTATGTGGCAATCTGCTAACCCAAATTGATCTCACCATTTAGTCGTTGATTTCAATATATTGCAATAGCTTCTCATTATCTTGCAATAGCTTCTTGATTTCCTTTTTCTCGGAATTCGCAAATTACTCCAGGATACGCGTTTTTAATGTTTGGTACATATCGATAAACGATGGAGGTAATATGTATAGTCACTAATTTGAGCGAGTATGCCACTATACAATAGCTCAATATCACCTACCACAAAGTCAGAGTCAACTTGTGCTAACTACAATCCCGGCTTCGCACGCCAAAAACTTGGAATTTTCACGGTAGCACGTGATACTCATTGTCATTTTGTGCCCGACCAATGCTAATAGTGAAGTGGCGGCACATCGCTCACCTTTGCTTTTCCTCCATTTAGCATATTGATTGGGTGACAGGTAACAAGATCAGCGAAAATAACGTCCGAACTAAAGTTAATCGGCGTTATTACTTTTTCAAAAGAGAATTAAAATCAACGAAAATTTGGAAATAAAGTAAATGAGGTTAATTCCTAATTAAAGGGAAATAGCGTCAACAAGTTTATATAGGAACTTTAAATAGCTTTTATCTGTTAATATATACCACTCCCAGTGAAAGAAATATGAAAAATGTGTTGGGGGGTAATGGGGAATGGACAGTAGGGTTTGTTGGATACAAGAAGCGTTTTTCTTGTACATATGTAACTTCGGATGTGGGGGTGTACAATCTCCAAGTCAAATCCTGACCTTTTCCAACCAAGATGTGGGAAATTATAAAACCGTATGTCACTACGCAAAATAAAACCAACGAGCTGCTTGGAGTGAGTGCTAGATGTGTAGTGTTTTATTGGAATGAAAACGGAGTATGTACAAGCGAAAGTTCGAAAGAGTAAATGAGAAATTTGAGTGCAATAATGTGTAATGTTGTCTATGTATGCGAGTGTATGTGCAATTGCAATTGCAATGAGTAGATATTAAACTTACAGCATGAGTTAAATATAATCAGAATTGAGATATGTCAATAAATGATATTAGGGTGATCCAACATCCCGGCCCGGTTGAAAGGATCCACTTTCAAGCAACTGGTAAGATGGCAAGCTTGTGTATCGGCCGGCAGCAGGTACCATTAGCAGTGCGGAGGTGTACGACTCGGACATGACCGTCTCGCCCAAGCACAGTGGATTCAACGCGACCAAGTTTCCAACGTTGTGGTGGCAAATTGTCGTCGTGAATGACAACTAATGTTCCTTCAGTGAGATTGGTGGCAGGGTTTGTCCACTTAACCCGTGCGCGTAGTTCATTTACGTAGTCTGATGACCAGCGCCGCCAAAATCGTTGCTTTATAGCCGTAATCGTGTCGTAGCGATCCAAGTTGGACATGTTGGCTTGCTCGAGTGAGCGCTCGGGTAAGGCGCGCAGTGAGTCACCAACCAGGAAATGGCCAGCAGTGAGTGCTTCGAAATCATTCGGATCTGACAATAACGGAGAGAGCGGGCGAGAGTTTAATATAGCCTCGATTTCGACTGCGACGGTGGTAAGCTCTTCGAATGTCAATCTGCTGTTTGTCAATGTGCGATACAGTAGCCCCTCAGATGAGCAAAATTTATTAATTTCTTTTTGGGTATCGTCACTAAACAGAAATTGCTTCAGCTGTTGGAGCTGATTGGATGCTCCTAAAAAATTCGTGGCGTTATCACAGAAAATGTCGCACGGCATCTTTCGCCGACCACCCATGCGTTTTAGAGCATTCAGGAACGACTTGGTTGAGAGGTCCGAAACAACCTCAATGTGAACTGCCTTAGTGACAAGACAAACGAAAACAGCCAAGTATGATTTGGTAGGCGGCTTTCCTCGGATACGCAGGTAAGTATTTATTGGTCCGCAAAAGTCGATTCCACAGCGTTGAAATGGTCGTGCAGGTTGCAGAAGCTCCCTGGGTAGTGGTCCCATAACTTGCTGTAGGTTTGTAGCGAACGCAGTGCACACAAGTACGAACGATACGACGAGCTACATCTCTGGCAGCCATAATCAGCGGCGATAACAAACCGAGTGCGACGACCTTACAGCTGAAGCACCAATTGGAAACTCTGACATATGCTGGTCCGCTAGGTAGTGTAAACTACGTACTGCAAGGTATGGAGCTGCGGCTGTTCCGTATGTGACCGTGTTCAGTTGGTACGTGCGAAGATTCAAATCTGGGGAAGCTCGCCAAAGAATGTATTGAAATTGTCGAAAATTACTATCTACAAGTACTTGCCTGTACATCTTAGTGACGTCTGCTGTAATGGCGTAACGAAGCAAGCGAAAGCGGAGTAGTAGCATGTACAAATCTTGTTGAATGGTGGGTCCTACTAACAAAATGTCGCTCAATGATGTCTGCGTTGAGGTGCGACACGAAGCGTCAAACACAACTCGTAGCTTTGTTGAAGAGCTGCTGGGTTTAAGCACGCAGTGGTGTGGTATGTAGTAGTGCGACTCGTTCAAGTTGGGTTGTGCTACTACGGACATATGACCTAGACTTTCGTACTCCTCCATGAAGGAAATGTACTGCGAACGAATTTCGGGCGAATGTAAAAGGCGCCTCTCAAGTGCTAGGAATCGACGGCGAGCAGTTTCGAACGAATTTCCAAGAGAAGATGGGTTGTCCTTAAACGGCAAACTCACGACTATGCGGCCAGTGCTATCTTGGTGTGTAGTTTTCTTGAAGTGCTCTTCACAAATGCGGTGGCTTGGCTGAGGTAGTTTTGATGGTGTGTATATAGCTTCCAATTGCCATAGGCGTTGCAAATTGTCATCGATGGAGATTTCATTTGACAACAGGCAAGCTGATGACGTCAAGCTACGCTCACCACGAAAAAGTCTTCTGAAGTGTTGGTAAATTGGGCCCCAGTCGAATTTGGCCAACAGCGAGAGCGTCAAAAAAGGCCTCTGTTCCTAATAATAGATCGATGCGTCGGGGTTTGAAAAACGTCTCGTCGGCTAGTCTGGTATTAGTGGGCAAGTTCCAATTAGATGTGTCGATTTCAGCGTCTGGCTGATATGCGATGTGCGAAGTTATTCCAAATTGAAGCGACAGATGAAACTCTGTCGTGCGCGATTTTACTGTCGTGGTCGTACGGGCCTTAAGACTAGTCAGCGATTCTCCAATGCTGCGAACGCCCATGTGATGTTTTTCACGACGAAGGCGAAGTTTTTGCGCGAAGTCATCGGTGATGAAATTGAGTTGGGAGCATGAATCTAGTAATGCTCTACCCAATTTGTATGCAGCTGTCGCATCCATGACAAATACCATAGCCGTTGCAAGTATCACCTGAACGCCTTCTGATGCACCCATATGCGAGTGTGTTGCTGCTGATTCTTGCGATGAGGTCTGCCATGTCGGTCGAGTAGACTCTGAGGGTTGGAATGCAGGAACTACTGCGTGCGTTGACTGAGCAGTCTGAGAAGTGTTCTCATGATGTAGCAGCGTATGGTGTGCTCGATTGCAAGAGCGGCAGCGATTCTTTGATGGACATTGAGCCATCCTATGACCGTTACTTAAACAGTTGATGCATAGATCGCGTCTCTTGGTTGTATCAAAGCGTTGGTTCGTGTTCATATCCTTGAATTTTGAGCAACCGACAACCTTATGGGTGGAGCTAGAACAAAGAATGCAAGTGGGTTTAGTGATAGTGAACGAAGAACTTTGGTTTCGATTGTTTGAGCGATTATGCTTGACGGACTCGGGTTTGCGCAGCGACGATGACTCGGATGAGTGCAAGAACTGGCAATGTCGTTCCAATACTTGCGTGTATTGCGACCATGTTGGAAGCGATTTGTAATCAAGTGATTCGTTCCACTTATTTTTCGTTTGCTGATCACACTTGCCGAGAACAATGTATATCAACATTGCCTGTGCGATGTTCGTGCTTGAACCCAAGGACTACAATGAACTAAATATGGCTGATGCCTTGTCTACTAAGCTGCGCAGATGCTGAGCATTTGACTTCTCTGTTGCCTGTAGGGTGAATAATGAGGCGATGCCTTCCAAAAAAATTAAGGTCGGGTTGTCGAACCGTTCCTTAAGCCTATCCAAAGCCTTTGAATAATTTTCATTTGTGACTTGGAATGCCTTCACAGTTTCCAGCGCAGGACCCTTTAAACATGATAAAAGATAATTAAATTTTTCAATGTTCGAAATTCTGGGTTCGTGAGCGATAATCTGAACAAATTACGTAATAAAATTCTTGTAATCAGCATAATCTCCACTAAAGGTGGGCAGAGCCAACCTTGGTAAGTGCGACGATTGTGTTGAAGCAGTTGCTGAAGGCGGTTCGGGGTAGTGTACCGTGCTATTTGCATCTTCACCTAATTGTGATTGGATGCTCAACTTGACTGCAACTTAACTATCCTCCAGGGGTTTACGGTCGTTGTCCGTGGGGTCTAAGTCTTCAATGTCAGCTTGAAAAGACAAAGCTTGCTTGAAGTAAGACTCCAAAATTCCTAATCGGCATTGCAGTTCAGCATTAGAGAGTTTATCATCTGACGCCCTTGCGCTTTCGACGATTGATTTAATGCGCGAGATGTTCCGCTTAATATTAGAGCGCTGGCGCTTACATTTTTCGAGAGGCATGGCTGCCGGTAAAGGTAAACTACGTAAATTTTCCTGCTGGGTCATTGGCTGTTTGATGTGCTGGTGGTCAAATGTTGACGCAGTCGAAAGTAAAGCGAAGTGCACAAAATTCAAAGCAGCGCAGTTTCAATGTGCGAGAACAGCGAATGCAGCGCTGGCAAAGCAACTGGGATGTGTTAGCAGCGCAACGGTCTGCTAGTGACAGTGGCAATGCAGTCTGCGTTAATGAGACCGTTCGCAACAGCAACACTAGGTATAGGGTTGATGTACTTGCAGGCGTACGGAATTTACCGCAAGGACAGCAGATAGAAAAACTGTATTAAATAAGGTTACATACATACATACGTACATGCGTTTCCAGACCGGCAAATTTTATGTATGTGGAGTGTGCAAAATATATGGGCGAACGTTATCGAAGAGCTTATTGGCAATGTATCAAGAGCGAACGATGTGACTAACATGAAAATCCTCCAACGAACGGGATAATTGTTGTTGTTGATTCAGCAAATGACGATATCGAAGTCAAATTTTACTTGTCGTAGAATATACACTGCCCCACGTTGGGCGCCAAGAATGTTGGATACAAGAAGCGTTTTTCTTGTACATATGTAACTTCGGATGTGGGGGTGTACAATCTCCAAGTCAAATCCTGACCTTTTCCAACCAAGATGTGGGAAATTATAAAACCGTATGTCACTACGCAAAATACAACCAACGAGCTGCTTGGAGTGAATGCTAGATGTGTAGTGTTTTATTGGAATGAAAACAGAGTATGTACCAGCGAAAGTTCGAAAGAGTAAATGAGAAATTTGAGTGCAATAATGTGTAATGTTGTCTATGTATGCGAGTGTATGTGCAATTGCAATTGCAATGAGTAGATATTAAACTTACAGCATGAGTTAAATATAATCAGAATTGAGATATTTCAATAAATGATATTAGGGTGATCCAACAGGGTTTTTATGTGGTGCATATGTATGTATGTATATGCACCAACACGTAAGAAGGATTACCTGGTTTATATATATTTTTTTGGGGGTTAAAAAAACATTTGCTTATTTGTTTTGTAAATCCGTTATGATAAACGTTTCTTCTTATGAGTATCGTAAGTAAAACATATATACATAAGTAAAGTTACATATACATATGTATCTATTGCTCAGTTGATAAGTGAAAGTGAATTATGATAACCTGCGGAGTAAACTACGAAGATCATCTTTCAAATGCAAAACGTGTTTTAGAATATTCGTTTGGTTGGGGGCCTTCAAAAAAACTTAAAATTCTCCGCTTTTCCCACTTCTAACAATTTAAACAATTGGTGCTTCCTCATAATATTCCCTAATATAAATTCAAAATTAGTATTAATCAATGATAAAATGCAGGTTTTCAAGAAAAAAATGTGTTTTTTCGACGTAGGAGAGATATGAATGTTACAACAAATATTGTACCGTGAGTGTTTTATAGTTGAAAGAGGTTATTGGCAAATCCTCAGTGCTATTAATCAATATAACCATGAGCTCCCACGAGAGTTTATTAAAAAAAAAACAAGTGCCCTATGGGTAGCTCCGAGCATGCGATAAGGGTCATTCAGACATTTCCGATTAAGGGTTCATCAGGTTTGTGTGCGTCTGACTTGAAGTGTGTCAACGGAAAACGTTTTAAGGACTATGATTTAAGCGCATGCACCTGAAATTTCCGGACTCTTAATTGTGAAGGTATCTCTGCCATGCTGGTGGATGCCCTCGGAAAGGCAAAGGCCAGTCCGCCGTTCAAGAGATGCGATGGACGGGGGATGGAATGAAAAGGATCAGACCTTCCGCCGTCTACTACAGCTGCGATGTAAAGGAGCGCAAATGCGGAGTTGGATTTGTGCTAGGACAGAGATTTCGATGCCAGGTGCTGTCGTTCACCCCAGTAGATGAACGCCTCCCCGGAATCCGCATCATAGCAATAAATTTAACATTCCTCTAATTTGCGCCCACGCCAATGTGAACAGCGCCTTAAGTGCCCCCGATATAAAACTCTGGGATATTTTAATGCCAAGGTGGGAAGAGAAAGGGGATCTTTGGTCTCATACTCAGCAAACTCAGTCTATACGACAGGGCATCCGCTAACGGACTAAGCCTAATCGGCTTTGCCGGAGTCCGAAACATGGTATTTTTAGTAGTACCAATTTCAAGCATAAAAAGAAGCATTAAGCAAGATGGCTATCTCCTGATGGAAAAAGACGAACCCTTCTTGATAATTTTGTGGCAGATGGAAGGCATGATTCCACTGTCATAGACGTGTGTATCATTCAGAAACTAACACCGCCCTGGATTATCAGCCTGCCGCAGCCGAAACGCCCATGCACTTGTGTGCAGCAAAAAGCGCACGCTGAGTGACACAAAGGAATCTCGACGTCCAAAAGCTGTAATCACAACAGATAGCCGACCGTTTCGGCACTCGACTTGCACTGCAGCTCTCTGCCAGCAATGCTCAACAAACAGATATCTGCGCGCTAAGGGACCTCCTTTCCCGCTAATTACGTACCGCCGCTGAAGAAGCCATTTGTTTTCAGCAAGCCCGAAAAGCCGCCGGGACGACGAGGAATGCCGCGTCGTCATGGGAATGAAAGAAGCTGCTTAGGCGGCCACGCTGCGATCGGGAGTTGCAGAAGGAAGAGATTTTCTTAGACTTGGACTATTGTTTTAATTTAATTCTGGCACGCGTGAATACGGCAAGGGAAAAGACGTTTGATGCAAATTTTGCATACAATTTATACATTTAAATTTTCGTGCTTCACCGAATATTCTTCTTCTCATCCTTCTATTCTCTCGTCTTCATAAAGATTCAACCGCTATACAAGTCTTGCATCTTGCACACACGTTAAGGTAGATGAACTCGGCTGCTCCACCACTGATGACGCTACCAAAGATGCAGAAACCTCATGTTCCAATGAGGCCCATAGTAAACTACAAATCAGCACCTGTTAGAAATTATCAAAAACAGCCACAGACACGATAATACACAACACATCGACCCATCCACAGCAACACAAAAAAGCAGCACTAAGGCCACTAGCAGATAGATTAGAATGCACATCTCTAATACAAGAAGCATATAAGAAAGAGCTGTACACAATTAATAATATAGCTGAAAACAATGAATATAAAAAGAGCCTTTTTGGTGGATAAAATTAGAAGGAATCATGGACCGCTAAAAAGAAGCAGCAAAGAGAAAGACAGGACAGTCGGTGCTACGATACCGGAACGACCTGGATTTATATCCGGCCAAGGACTGTCACTTCAACAGCATTCCCCAAAATTGTATGGGGACTGTTACAACGAGAACAATGACAGGAATACTTGGGAGGTAATAACATATACAGGAAAGGTGACATACAAGTTAGCAAACTTTTTCCAAAAGTTCAACATTCAGACTGCATTTAAAACAGTAAATAACTTAGGGCAAATCCTACGGACCAGCACAAATACAGAGAACCCACTAAATAGGCAAGGCGTATACAAACTGACTTGCGAATGCTAATACAGCTACATAGGGCAGACGGGACTTTACGTCATAAGAACAAGGTTGCGTGAACACATACGGGACTATAGCAGAAAGATACAGAAACCCACTGTCATACCTGTGTATCACATTACAAAACATATGTGTGGGTTTCGGTTGGCGCAATAAAACCGTTGGCTTTTTTAACGTTTAAAATATAATAATGTTTATTATAGCGGAATATTAACGACTTCACGAATTGACTTCCACGCAGAGACTGAATCATTTGAATTTAACCAGTAATTAGGGTTGTCAATACACGTTGGTCAGAGTCGTATTTCTGTGTTCTAACCAGGGTTAGTAGAAACGTCCTGTTCGGGTTACCTTGTGGTTGTCGATACCGGTTCCTGCTTATGTGCAACAATAAATATTCACTAGCAAATATTAAGAAAACGGCTAAAATTCTGCATGTGCGACAGGAAGGACGCCGGTTGAACGCACTTGAGAGTATGGAAATATACAAACAGAAAACATTTGGCGGAAAAATCATAAACGAAAAAAAACACAAATTTTTGAACCCTTAAAACTTGTTTACAAAAAACAAAATAAGAACTTATGTAGATGAATGGTTGTCAAAATACAGAACCAACATAGAGTATCCTTCAAGGCCAAATTATCGACTTGTACCTAGCTAAACACACCATAATAACCACCGCGAAATAACCCAAAATATGTATAATATATACGCGCAAATACAGTGTTCAGGAACCTGCATATAAGGCGGCCATAACACAAACTACTTCCAGCTAAGAACAAAATCATATAAATAGGAAAAAATTACACGGAAGATAGCACAACGCCGGAACTGGTTTGTCTTCAAACCAAACTTGACAAGCGATGACGAAAAATTGTTCCAGTTTACATCATCTTGTCCCCCTATCGCAAACAGAGAAGATCAAAAAGATACAGTCTTTTGATCGATGCATGCACTAAAAGTGTGGGACAGTGCAGAAGAACATCGGGCGGAGTTCAAAGCAGTTTAGTGCAAGAGCCCTAATGAACGAAGAACATCGCAGCTGTAGTAGACGGCGCAAGGCTCGATCATTTTCACTCCTTGCCCCGTCCATTGCATCCTTAGAACGGCGGCCTGGCCTTTGCCTTTCCGAGGGCATTCACCAGCCGGACAGAGACACCTTCACAATTAAGAGTCCGGACATTTCAGGTACATGCCCTTAAATCACAGTCCTTAAAACGTTTGCCGTGGTCGACTTCACGGTAGAGGGGTCTCAACCAAGGATTGTTGAAATTTTTCATTGGAAGTTGTTGTTTCGTGGCGGGCTCAACGCACAACCAATGCGGGGCATTATTAATTAAGGGCACACTTCAAGTCAGCGCCCGCTTGTAGCCTCAACTACTGTTGAAGAGGCTCTGCACCACCCTGATGAGGCCTTAAACGGAAATGTCTGAGTTAGCCTTATCGCATGCTCGGAGCTACCCATAGGACACTTGTTTTTTTTTTATAAACTCTCGTGGGAGCTCATGGTTATATTGATTAACAGCACTGAGGATTTGCCAATAACCTCTTTCAACTATAAAACCCTTACGGGACAATATTTATTGTAACATTCATATCTCTCCTACGTCGAAAAAAACACATTTTTTTCTTGAAAACCTGCATTCTATCATTGATTAATACTAATTTTGAATTTATATTAGGGAATATTATGAGGAAGCATCAATTTTTCAAAGTGTAAGAAGTGAGAACAAGCGGAGAATTTTAAGTTTTTTCGAAGCCCCCCAAACAAACGAATATTCTAAAACACGTTTTGCATTTGAAAGATGATCTTCGTAGTTTACTCCGCAGGTTATCATAATTCACTTCCACTTATCAACTGAGCAATAGATACATATGTATATGTAACTGTACTTATGTATATATGTTTTACTTACGATACTCATAAGAAGAAACGTTTATCATAACGGATTTACAAAACAAAGAAGCAAATGTTTTTTTAACCCCCAAAAAAATATATATAAACCAGGTAATCCTTCTTACGTGTTGGTGCATATACATACATACATATGTACCACATAAAAGTCCTACTAGTATACGTATGTGCCAACACTGTCCATTCCCCATAACCCCCCAACACATTTTTCCTATTTCTTTCACTGGGAGTGGTATATATTAATAGATAAAAGCTATTTAAAGTTCCTATATAAACTTGTTGACGCTATTTCCCTTTAATTAGAAAATAACTTCATTTACTTTATTTCCAAATTTTCGTTGATATTAATTTCGCTGATATTATTTCCGCTGATCTTGTTACCTGTTACCCAATCAATATGCTAAATGGAGGAAAAGCAAAGGTGAGCGATGAGCCGCCACTTCACTATTAGCATTGGTCGGGCACCAAATGACAATGAGTATCACGTGAGATCAATTTGGGTTAGCAGATTGCCACATAACGTTCGATCTATCATAATAATTAGCAACGAGCCGCTTGACAACGTTGCATTGTTAGCCAACAAAATTATTGATGTTAGCGGCGGTCTGCAAATACACGCCACACCACAAATTAAAGGAAACTACGGTCAAACATTAAGCTATATGACGTAAGCGTCAAATTATCATTATTATGCTTGAACTGGGCTACCTTATCTACTTTCGTAATAAAATGCTTGAGTTAAAACCTGCACAAACTGCAAATAATGGTCGGCCGTATCCATTCATATATGCCTATTTAATGACCGCACCCGCTATTTTCATAAGAACAGATAGTGTTCGTCGACAGCTTCAACCGCCGTAAGACGGCGTTTTACCACCAAATATTTCTCGTATTTAACACGTTTTTCCTATTTCATTCACTGGGCATGCATATATTAATAGATTAAAGCTATTTAAAGTTCGTATATAAATTAAAGGAACGAAATTCGTATTCACCTTATTTGAGTTCGCCATACCAGTATGTTCCACGACATTGAGATCCTTTGAACAGCAGTTCAAAGTGGCAAACTAATTCGCCGGATATACAACCCAGCTTAAAAATAAGTTTGTGCTGCAAGCCAACACTGTCTCGTGATATTTCATTTTGATATTCATTAACTAATTTTTTCTGACATCGACTGATATAGAAATTTAATGGTAAATTTTCTTACCCCGTGTTATATTAGTATTGTAAAGTACGGTTTTTTATTTGGCGCTAATGTTCATTTCACCATATTCGTATTATTTGTGTCAGTATATCCAAATTGGTTTCACATCATACTATATAAAAAAGTGCGAATAATTGTCGTGAATTTGAGTTCATTATCGTGGCTCACCACGTTGTCGGAGCAATCAGAATCCCCAATACGATAAAGTTAAAAAACGTCAAAGTATTTTTTTTTATTAGTTTTTATATGGGCCCAATTCTTTATAAAATTGCTTGCTGGGTTGTAGCTGTTTAACATTAGTTTCATTTGAAATAACTAAGGACATTCGGACTATTTTTTATGGACTTACAATGATTTTAATAATTGTTACAGGTACATAAATGTGCATACATATGTATGTGCACACTTAGCACTAGTTTTAAAATAGACTTATGACGACATATTTTTGACATTGCTCTCATTTATATTAGTTCTTATCACAGCTGTGTAGGCGTTATTTGCTTTGTCCACATCTTCTTTAAAATTCATCGCGTTCTCCAATTTTTGCTGTATGCGTAAGCTTTCCAGTGTCATTCTCCTCCTTTCTCCTTTCTCGACGTCTAAAATCCTCGTATTCGCGAAGTCAGCTGTGTGTTTGTGTGTGGTCAGGTGTTGAGCCAGGGCTGTTGTCATTTTTTTATTTCTTTCGTCCGCCTTATGTTCGCCAATCCTTACACCCAACGCTCTTTTTGTCGTGCCCACATAGCATTTGTTACAATTTAGGTCTTCTTTGCCTTTGCATCTTATCTCGTATACAACATTGTGTTGTTGCTCTTTTTCTATTTTGTCTTTCGTTTTCGTGAGTATTCTACTCAGCGTGTTATGTAGTTGCGTGGAGTGCGAATTTTGTATCTATTAGTCCTTGTATTGTTGCTTTAGGGTAGCTGTTTTTCTCTAGTATATTTTGTATTATCTGGTTGTTTTCTGTTATAAATTCTTTGTCACTAAGTATGTGCATTTTGCTAATCAAACTAGTAGCTGTATTAATTTTTTGCTTCCATGGATGATTGGAGTGGAAATTTATTATCCTACCCGATGCAATCGATTTGGTGTACCAGTTAAACTTAATGTTATTTTGTCGTTTGCGCATTTCAACATCCAGAAATGATACTATCTTGTTTTTTTTCTTTTTCTGCTGGTAATTTTATTTTAGTGTGTTGGCTGTTCAAAGTTTTTAAAATATCCTCCATGTCTTTTCATTTTATTATTGCGAATACATCGTCTACATATTTGGATATGCATTTGATGGGCATGTCTTTATATTTTACTTCCGCTGGGCTGTAGTCAATTATTTTGTCTAGTGCAATGTCTGCTATTGTTGGATATAGTGGACTCCCCATAGGCATACCATAAATTAATTGGTAAAATGTGTTACTGTATTTAAAATAAATATTGTCACGTAAACAAAATTCAAGTGTTGTCTGAAATTGTCTTTTTTAATGTTACTTGGTCAATATATCCCATTTTTTCATGATGGTTTGTATAGCTAAATGTATTGGTATGTTAGTGAATAATGAAATAACGTCAAATGATATTAAAATTTCATCATCTTCTATTCTTAGGCTTTTTATACTTTCCTTCAACTCATATGAGTTTTTAATGTTGTATTTGTCGGAGATGATATTTTTCAGAACGCTTCCAATATATTTAGATAATTTGTAGCAAGGTACATTTATCGATGAAGAAATTGGTCTAAGTGGTGTATCCGGTTTGTTAATTTTAGGAAGGCCATACAGTCTTGGTGCATTAGCTGCAGAAGAAATTGGTCTAAGTGGTGTCTCCGGTTTGTTAATTTTATGAAGGCCATACAGTCTTGGTGCATTAGCTGCAGAGCATGTCAGTTGGAATTTTTGTTTTAAGTCAAGTATCTTCTGTTGATATATGTCATTGATTATGTTTTTCCTTAATAATTCTTATGTGAGGTCATTTCTTATAGTTTTGTACGTCATTTTGTCTTTCAAAAATTCTGTCATTTTCCGCTCATAATCATTTTTGTAAGTTATTTTATTTATTCATTAAAAAGTAAACTCGAACAACTGCTTTTTAGGCAGCAAGCCGTGTGTTTTTTTGAAAGCAAACTTAGAATTGACAATGAAATATTTCTTACACCTAATTTAAGCTAAGAGGTCACGTTGCACTTACAGGTGCATTGAAGTCGTTGTTGTTGTTGAAGTAGCAGCACTGACGTTCCCATGCAGCGGCGACGCTGTGTCAGCAATTGTTCCGCATGCGCGTGTGGTGTTGTTCACCCGTGGGATATCGATAACTGTCCGAGTCGCATGCTTGCGTAAGCTTTTAGGTGTTATTTATTTGTGGGAAGCTATGTAAGCCAATTTCGGCGTGAGTTGCATTAACTCCTCCCTCTTTAAAGCATGCAGCGTCCTCGTTGAATGTCGTTGAAATATTGTCAAGTTTAGGGATTGAACCTTTCGTTGGAGTAAGATTATTATTGACCTGAATACGAAATTTTGTTTTTTGATTGAGGAGAATCTTCTTTGCTGTCATTGCAATCAGTGCAAAAAGTGATAGCATCACTACTGTGAATACCGTAAATAGGCTGATCTTGTATTTAGAGTTGATAGCATTGATTTGTTGGATATTTGCTACGTTAAGCTCCTTTAAATATTGCAGAGAAAGAACCTCTTCGAGTTGTGCTGTAACGTCTGCCAATTTAATGATTGCTGGTAGAGGTTTTGCAAAAAGTTGGTTTCTATTTGTATAATTGTGTGTTGTATAAACTTGTGTTGTCGTATTTTATCAGGAAAGTTCCCTGTAGACTGATAACTTTGTTGTCTATCTTTAGAGATCCATTATAGCCGTTAATAAGCAATAAACCGGGTGTTACTTCTTCTATTGTTGGTATATGGTTGCTATTGATTAAAGTGCAGTTGGATGCGTAGCCCTTTAACAGATTTGGTATGCAGCTGCTATTCGTGACTTCTTCTAAATTATCTTGCTTACATGTTATTAAATCGTTAACATTATTACAACTACTTTTGACGCCAAATATGTCTTTATTACAAATAATTAAATTTTCGTATTCGAGTTTAATTACCTTATTTCCTAGATTTACAGGTTTTGTTATTATTGGCTTACAAAGTTCTTCATTTGTTAAAGGAAATTTTTTAATATAAATGATAGATGATAAGTTTGATGCAATTTTAACATTGCTAAATTCAATAGCTTCGAATATATTTAAGTATGGCGTATTTTGTTTGTCTAATGTTTCTTTGATTACAACAATTTCTTCATTTGATAATTTACAATTCCGGCTTTCGCCCATTGGATAGAATAACCTATATTTGTTAACTCTTCTTTAATAACTTTTAATTTTCTTTCAATACCTTTTTCTAATTCTAATTTAACAACATCATTTGATTTAATTTCACTTAATATTACATTTGAAATATATGTTAAATTACTTATTCTTTCTAGTATAGACTTATTAATTATTACTTGCTGATTGTTATTAATTAGGAGGTTCTTTATTTTATTGTTTATAATTTTTAAATCTTTATGGTCAGCCAACCATTTCCATGCTTTGCCAAGAGAATCTAGTGCTCGCTTGGTTCTTTTGGGTTTGAGCTGAGATAGTAGGGATCGGATTGATTTTTCTTCTTGGGATAGAAATGAATAACTACGGCTTTTCCTTGTAACGTAATGTTCTATTGATGAATGTATTTCATTAAGCACGGAGTCATATAGGTCTGAATGTTCCGGTCTGGACCTTTGTGGTTCCCATTTCTATCGTTACCAGGTGGCTGTTCGTGTAATCCAAAATTTGAACTTCTGCGTTGCACAAGGCAAGCAAGATCCTGTGAAATTGAGTGTATTATTTTTTTAATAAACTTTTGTGAAAGTTTCGGCCTGATTTTGTTACAACTATGTTGCCTTTGTCCTCCTGAACTATTTCTTTTTTATAACGGGGTGTTAACTTATTGCCTAGTCTCTTATTTATTTGTACGTAAATAACGTCTTCGTTGTTGTATGTCTTAAAATAAGTTATATTTTTGTTGTGCAGTTCTAGGTCTTTTTCTTGTTTGTTTTTGAGATTTTTGATGTTTTCTTGTCTGTCTATTTCGAAAGGATTAGGTCCGATTGTTCTTCCAAAAAATACTTCTACGGGCTTGCGTTTTGTGGTGGAATGAATGGAATAATTATATTTATATAAAGATCTATTAAGAAGATCTTCAAAGTCGGTATGAATTTTCTCTGCTTTAGTACATCTCAGTACTTCGGAAAGTCTTGAATGGAATCTCTCTATCTGGCCGTTTATTGAGCTTTTATACGGTGGAGTTTTGAAGATTTCTATACCATATTGGTTTTCTAACATGAAGGTTATAGAGGCTGAGCTTAGGGATTTTTCATTATCTCTCTCTGGAGAGATTTATATCCTCGGATGATCTAGAAGGTATGATTTTTGCTTGCGCGTATTTTGAGAACTTATCTATTGCTGTGATCACTATTTTATTATTAGTATAGTAAAGGCTTGGATAATTGGGGATCGGAGGGGCTCTTAGAATGGGTTTTACATTGCTTTGTAATTTTTTTATTTTGCCATCCATTTGCGGTAAATAACACCTTTCTAAAAGTTGTGCTTTATTTTCTGATTACGATGAGCTCTGTTATGTTCGTTGATTATTTCCGTTTCTTGGTCAGACTCGTGTAAAATATCTTTTATAAACTTCCGGGTATAACGTACTCTGTATCTGCTGAAGTGATTTTGGTATATTGTTTGCATTTTCCCTAGGATGCTATCTTCAGTTATTAGGCAATTAGTTACAGAGGGATTGAGATATTTCCTTAAAAGCGAGGTAAGGCTCGTTTTCGGAACATCTCTTTCAACTATGGTATGTCTATGATAGGTGGGGAAAATTATTTGGAATTGGTACGATGAAGTCTGGCCCGTGAAAATGAAAATTTGATTTTTAAATCAGTAATTGCATTTAGTTTACGATAGTCTGTATTTTTTTGTGCCAGATGCATCAACTTTTTTTGGTACTATCCAGATTGGAGAGTTGTAGGGGGATCGAGAAGGCCTTATTATTCCATCCTCGAATAATTTTGTTAATTGTTTTTCGACTTTGTCCTTAAGGGACATGGGGTAAGCGAATATCTGGAATATACCGGATCTTGAGTGGTGGTCTTAATTTCGCCTTTTACAACGGTAGTGTACGTTAATTTTTCGTCTGGGTTGGAAAAAAGTTGTGGGTATATATTACATAAATTACGAAGTTTTTCTGTCTGGCTGGGTGTGAGATGTTCTGTTCTTATTTCGATATTGTTCACTGATCTTGCCGTTTGCTTTTTGATGACGACTTTTATGTTATTTTTTAATAGCATATAATTTTTTGAAGTGAAAATTATTGCATTTAGCTGTTTAAGGCTGTCATTACCTAGAATTTCATGAAAGGATTTAAGAGTAGGTAGAATAAAAAATTTTAGCTTTTCGTCGTTGAGTCCAAAAAGATTAAGGAAAATGTGATGCGTGATTTCGATGTTTCCTCCTACTGAGCTGGCATAGAAATTTTCACTGTTTGAAAACCCCTATGGCAAGTTGGGGTTGAATATAGTTCTTATTAGAACCTGTATCTATTAAAAATTTTAGGGTTTCTCCGTTATCATCTCTGCATGGAAAGTAGGGTAACGTTGAATTCGTTAACCTAAAAAATGAATGTCAGAGAATTCGCTAGAATCTTCTGCTGGGGTATTGTCGTAGGAAGTGTATTCATTAAAGTAATCTTCCCATGGTTGTCCATCTTGCTCTTCGTTCTGTTGTACTGAGTCATTACTAGTGTTGTCAACGGGTTCTATATGGTTAATTCTGTGCTGTTTATATGGCTGATGTACTTGATTTGAAGTTATGTTGGGTCGTTTTCCGGCCAAGCCGTTATTATTCGGTATATTCATGTAATTAACTTGTTTTGTCCTTTGTGACACATCTATTTCCATTGGGACTGGAGGTTTGAGTTGAGTGGGCCTCGGTGGTAGGTTTTGGTGTTGATTAGGTCTAGGTGGTGGGTTTTGGTACTGATTTGGCGTAGCTGGTGGATTTTGTTGGTATTGAGAATACTGTGAATATTGGGGCTGTATAGTTCTATATGCTGTTTGTGGTATGCGAGGCGTCGGATGTGGTATATGGGCAAGGCTTGGGTAAAAGGTTTGCGTTAAATGTTGTTGCTTCCTTGGTAGAAGTTGCGGTGGGTTTGGTTTCCGGAATGTGGGTTGGTCATACCAATCTTTTTTCCGCACCTTCTCGAAGAATTCTCCTGTCTTCCCTTGGCTTAGAATTAATAATTTATCTTCCTCTGTTTTATTCAGGTGAAGGGCATCAGCCTGAGCAATAACAAAAATAAAAAAAACTTCAAATCAGTTTTTTCAGGTGAAGTTGTCCGGTTTTGCAGGCGTTAGTATTTGGCAACTCCATACGATAATTTTCAGGCAGGGTTTTTCTTCGAAATGTTTACATTTGACGAAAGGTCTGCTCTAGTTCGATGGGTGGGAATACACGAAAACTAAGCCAAATTAATAAATTTAAAAAATATGGAATTTTCTTCACCGAATTAAAGATTGGATTAATTTTTGATGTAGACGAATTTTTCTGTTCTTCGTTCGTTACGGCTCTTGCACTGAAGTGCTTTGAGCTCTGCCCAATGTTCTTCTGCTCTGCTCAACACTTTCAGTGAATTCATCGAACAGAATGCTGTTTCTTTTTGATCTTTTGTTTTTCCGACAGGGTGACAAGTTGATATAAACTGGAAAATTTTTTCGTCATTCCTTGTCAAGTATGGCTTGAAAAAACCCGGTTCCGGCGTTGCGCTATCTTCAGTGTCACTTTTTGTTCTCTTCAGTTAACGTATTCTGTTCCCTATTTATATGATTTTGTTATTAGAAGTAGTAAGGGTAAGGGTTTGTTTTATAGCCGCCTCTATGTTTGTTCTGTATTTTGACAACCGTTGTTCTTACATTGTTTTTTTGTAAACAAGTTTTAAGGGTTCAAATATGACGTCTGAGTTTGTGTTTTTTTTCGTTTATGATATTGGGTTATCTGTATTTGTGCTGGTCCGCAAGATTTCTCACAACTCGGTATGAAGTGGAGAACGGCTTAGTCCATACAGGCCGCATAATCCAAAACCTCCTCAAGCCACTTTCATTCCCAGGTCATCATCAACAACTCCACAATCGTTCAACTTCCGGAGCAAAACTCAAACGTTCCACACTGAACAAAGAAAACCAGTCTTGTGCAAAGTATGCATTTCGGCACAGTGTTATAAGGCCATCGGCAATAAAGCCATATGGTTTTATTTCCCAACAAGATGGGAAATAGGGGCATATGGCTTTATTACACCGCACGTTGGGAAATAGAGCCATACTCAACTGAGTAATAAAGTCATAATGCCACACGATGCAGAAAATACAGAGGTGACGCCATCAGCAGCACCGTTACTTTGGTGAATATAATAATCTTTTTGTAAAAGGGAAATTTCCCTTTTACGAAATGTATTTATTTATCTTTTTGTAAAAGGGAAATTTTATAACATATGTATATAGTAAATTGTACATGATAATCTTTTTGTAAAAAGAAAATTTCCCTTTTACGGAATTTTTATATATATATATATATACAAAAAAAAATTTGGAAATAAAGACACTGTTGCACTGTTTTTTTGAAAAAAAATTGACATTATTTCGTTTCAATAGTTTATATATAAATGAAAAAAAAAGAAATAAAGCCATAATGGCTTTATTGCCCAATTATGTTTGGCAATAAAGCCATATCAAAAATATGGCCCTATTTCACATTTAAATGTGAAATAAAGCCATTATGGCTTTATTGCCGATGGCCTTATAACACTGTGCCATGCATTTCTAATCACTCCATAATGAGTTGCGTGAAGTTTAAAGAACTATCCGTCTCAGATGTCCCAGCAAATTCCACTTGCGTATATTGTCAAAGGCGACATCATTCCCTTCTCCATTTTCCAGCAAAATTCAAGGCGCCAAATAATCAAAAGCCCACAAAAAACTATGCCCCATCTCAAGTGACAACCGATCAAGAAAGACCTTATACCTCAAAACAGGCCGCATTGACAAACTAAGCAAACGCATCTCAAAGCAATACCGATAAGGCCCTCTCACACTTATCCTGTAGAGAAAAAACTTTACTACCCACAGCGCATACCCATTCTTCACGTGATGGGAAGTATTTCTCATTTTACTTGCCACATCACGCGGTGATAAATCCTGACGGTAAGACTACTAAAGTCCGCGTAATTTTCAATGCATAAAAACTCTCACTCCGGCCGCTCACTTAGTGACGTATTTCACACGGGTCCCGTGCTCCAAAACGACCAGATGTTAGTTATCCTAAGATACCCCGCTCGGTGCAATTCAACCCAAATAACTCAATCCAGTTACATGGTTTCGCCGATGCCTCTGAAAAACCATTTTGTCTTGTGTACTTCTAAGAGTTCAACATGGCGAAACTGCAACATCTCATCTACTCGCAGCTAAAAGCAAAGTTCCAGCCCTACAGACTGTTTTTCTCCCAACTTCTCACGAAGTTAGTGAAACAGATCCGATCCCAACTAGATCTGCCCCTTCATGAGCTAATTTTGTGGACTGACTCCTCCATCGTGCTAGCCTGGAAAAACCTTCTTACATGTGGAAGACGTATGTAGCAAACATAACAGCCCAAATTCTCAAAAATGTCAGTAACGTGACAAGTTGACATGTTTCTAGTGGCGACAATCCGGATCGTGGAAAGGTCCAGACTGGCTAACAGAGCCCCCGCACTCTGGCCGAAAAGTATGCCAAACCCCTCATCTCTACCAAAACAAAGGCAAATCGAGGCAGTTCACGCAGCTGAAAGCACCGATCTCTTAGACCGCTTCTTCTCCAACTCAATAGCACTCAAAGTGGTAGCATTCATGTTAAGGTTTATAAATAAGGCTAAGAAAGTGCCTCTCCCCCAAACAGGCACTCTAACGCATGAAGAAAAAACCAAGGCGAAAAGACGTCTGATATTGAATGCTCAACATAATTATTACGGAAAAACGATGGCAGCATTAGAAGCAAAAACTCCTATTAGCAAAAGAGATTTATTACTCACACTGAACTCATTTTTGGATAAGTCAAGACTATTACGCGTGAACGGGCGTCTCACTTATGCCGACCTTAGCTATAATGAGCGTCACCCAATTATTATTCCAGATAACTCAAAGCTCTGTTCTCTAATCCTTGAATTCAGCAGGAATATTTTATCCTACGTCTAAAACAGAAGGTAAAATCCTGCATATTTCGGTGAACAACGTGCAACATTTACAAACAACAGATGAAGTCACGAATGTTTCAAACAACAGATGTTAATTGTATGCTTCTCCATAAAGGCTATGCACTGAACTCTATTCTAATTTAACTACAGAAGCCATCAAAGCTGCATTTTTTCGTTCTTTGCTGAATTATCAGCTGATATCGCAAACAAATATGCCGTTAATGGACTCTCATGCCAGTTTATTCCACCCAACGCCCCTCGCATGGGCGGACTCTCAGAAGCAGCAGTGAAAAGTTTCAAGATTCACTTCATTAAAGTTTCCGAAAGTCACAAATTTACACATGAGGAGTTCGACACTCATCGTTCGTATTGAGGCGGTTTTAAACTCTAGACCACTCTCACCTAAGTCTCAAGATCCAGACTTGCTGCCGCCCGCACTCTCTACGTTACTGTAGGGGATTTTTAGGCGTGACCCCAGAGGAGCGCCACGAGTCAGCTCGGACGCATCAATATTGTGTAAATTGCTTGACCACTTCACACGCAACAGGCGCTGGAAGCGTTGGAAGAGCCGCAAGATCTGGTGGAGATCTCGTCGCCGCAGGCCCGCCGGCATGTCGAGGACATGAGCTATAATTTGATAGATCTCGACTAAATATAATAGTTCTAAATTAAAAATTAAAATAACTAAATTTTTAATGAAAGAAAAAATAATAATTAATGTAAAACTGAGTTATTTTAAGTCTTTATACTCACTTTAATACTTACCTTATTTTGAAATTAATAATTGCTCATATTCACCTTGTATTGTATACTCACCTCAGCTCTCTACTGTGAATAAGCTTAAAATTGTATGGAAGTTTATAATTAACGAGCAACGTGATCCTTCGCCGGGGTACATTCGTTGTTCACCACTCTTCCTAGAAAGTACTCCAAAATAAAAAACGCGGAACGCAAAAACAATTAAATAAAATAAAGTTTTTTTCTATTACTTGTGTGCAGGAGATTTTTGTATTATCCGCAGTAAAGCGAACAGTAATTACCTTCCAAGTCTTCCTGTCCTTCTCTTTGCTGCTCCTTTTTTTTGCGCTTCATGATTTCATCTAATTTCTATCCATTGTTTTCAGCTACATATATTATAAATTGTGTACAATTCTGTTTTATATGCTTCCTGTGTTATAGGTGTGCATTAGAGTGGCCCTTATTAACTTTTTCTCGAAAATCAAAGTTATTCGCACAGTAAAATATGAGGTTGGGTACAAAAATAAATAGGAAGTTACTTTTGAAGCATTCAGATGACGTTTAAGTGGCCCAAATCGAGCCGAAAAATTACAAAAAGTGACGAAATTACGCAAATTTGTCATATTTTTTAAGCTTTAAACGGTTTTTTTGCCTTCTAGTAAAAAATGTAAAAACTGTCAATTTCCGCACACACGCATAGAAACATTCACATCCCTACAAGAAATTAGTGAGCGCTTGAATCATTTTTTTCACACAGCTCTTAACGTTCTGATAAAAATGTTGCCTGAAATGAGTGCCACTGTTCCTGCAGGGAAGTAAATTCCCAAACAGCTGATCGTTTGACAGTTTTACCAGAAGTAGTCAGCAAAAAAAGAAAGAGTCCCAACACGTGTTTGCGGAAGTTTTTTATAAAGAATAAAGTCAACTTAGCAAGGAAAAATTGTTAATTTTATTAGTGAAATGGCTTCTACATCGTCAAGTTCATCCAAGAAGCAACTCCGATCCAATGAAGACGCGGTATTTCTAGTTGGGAATTATGAAGCAGAACTTAAAGGAGCAAAATTGCCGAGTATGAAACAAGTTCTGCAGTTATTCTTTTATCTAACACGCGTGAAAAAAAAGTCGGTTAAAGTAGCTGTGACCAGTACACTTAATGCTACAATAGCATATTATGAAAAAGCAAACAATTCTACGTTGACCGAAAAAAACTGTGTAAACAAATTTTATAAACTTTATGAAGAGTGGAAGGTTTTGTGTAAGCTCAGGTATTCCTGTTATGAAAGGCAAAGAAAAAATAGAGAAGCATTCTGTGAAAAAATAGAAAACTTCATATTTGACATTGCGGCTTCGAATGCACTGGACACAATGGAAATAGAGGAAGACAAAACTATTCTTATGCTACAAAGACAAAAAGGTCGACCCGGAAGTATGGGTGGAATTGATGCTTCCTTGGAGCGAAAACGAAAACGCAAATGCAAAAGATTAGATGAACAGGAAAGACGAAAAAAAAAATATCAAGAAGAGTTGCAAGCACAAAGTAAGTTGTTAATAAGAACACAACTGACATTTTATGTCATATCTGTTTATCATTTAATTATTTACCTAGGTTCATTCGAATAGAAAAGAGACTTCTTGAGTGATAATGAATCAGAAATGGAATATTCCACTCCCGACGGTGATTGCCAATCACAAATGCCGCATCAGTGATCGTGAAGCACTACATTTGATATCCGCAACACTCTCGGCCGTATTACCAAAAATACATGAAATGAAGCCTGACACGATTGATATCAAAGTAGAAGATTTAATTCTCAACCGAACAACGCTTCAAAGAATACGGAAAGAACATCGTCGTGAAGGAGCTCAAGAGATCATCGATAAATTTCAGGTTAGTATTTTACTTTTTCTACCATGTCGTCATCACATTAGCGAACTGCTGGTTAAAGCTGGTTTTGAGTTGAACTTCGGCAAAACAACGCCATCTGAAGTTCTTCTTTTCAACCGTTTCTCCAAAAACTGGAAAAACATGAATATTAATAATTTTAAAAGTGGAATTGTGGACGAAGAAGTAAAATCAAAATTCTCTGCAGCCGAAATTGATATGCATAAGAACTTTTGTATTGAAGCTGTTGCGGCGGATTCCGTATAAATGTCCAAAAATAAAAACACCCAAAAATAATTAGGATTTCGATTCCTTTTAATTTATACAGCTCTTTATTTCAAGTATATATTTGCGGGTTGAAATGTAAATAAATATTTACGCGGCAAAACTATTGAGCGGCGGCACACGTCTTAGCAAGTCGAGATGAATATCAAAACTTACTTACAATAATTAGAGTAAGACATTAGTTAGATAGTTGGTTGAAGGTTACGGACAAAGCACAAAAGGAAATGGTAAATTCCAGTCGTACAGACTTGCGCGTTAACCCTTTATGATGCGATATTAACAATTAGCGTATATGAACTCAACATACCGCCGCCCTTGAACTATCTATGATAGATTCAATAAAAGTTAAAATTATATTATTACAAAGTTATTCAAATGAATTTACAACGCAAAAATATCAAAAAAGTCATTAATATACATATCGGCTTATGAATCTTCTTCGCAGAACAAATCCTCTTTAGTCGGCAGAAGGCAAAGTTTCACGATCGGTCTAATGAGCTCCCCATTTGGCGTCTTCAACGTGACTACTCTCACTTGCCCGTCTGTACCGGGATGACATTTAATTACTCTTGCCAGCGTCCATTTCGTCGGAGGAGTTGATTCACTAGAAACGGCGACTACGTCGCCTACCTCAAAATTACGTGAAGGGCGCACCCATTTAGAGCGACGCTGTAAACTGACGAGATACTCATCTCTCCAACGACGCCAAAAATGCTGCCTCATGGAAGATATTGCTTGCCACCTTCGACGAAGGCCTCCACAGAGCCCTTGACCCTCAGGCTCTGGGATTGATTTGAGCGGCTCGCCAATAATAAAATGGCCGGGGGTTAAGACTTCTAAGTCATCAGCGGATGCGGAATTGTCACAGAGCGGGCGTGAATTTACGCAAGCTTCTACATCTGTCAGCAGTGTAGCGAACTCTTCAAAAGATAACAGAGTTTCACCCAATACGCGTTTGAGGTGGTACTTTATTCGCTTAATACCAGTCTCCCAGTAGCCTCCCATGTGAGGCGCAGACGGGGGATTGAACCGCCACTCTATTCTTGATTCAGCGAAAAACGACTGGAGACTGGTGTCGGCCATGCATCTTTGAAATGCAATGCGCAGCTCTTTCTCAGCGCCAACAAAATTTGTACCATTGTCTGACGCCATAACCTTACAATAACCTCTGCGATTTATGAACCTCTTGAAAGCGTTGAGAAACCCAGGCGTTGACAAGTCGCTTACAAACTCTAAGTGCATAGCACCAGTGCACATGCAGATGAACGAACATATGTACCCTTTTGTAGCCTTTGCACCTCTTCCATGAGTAAATTTGTAGTTGTAGGGCCCAGCGAAATCAACAGCAGTGCGCGTAAAACAACGAGCGTAAATAATTCGATTCGCAGGCAAATCTCCCATCGATTGTGTGGCTAGCTTACGGTTCAATAAGGTGCATTTAACGCATTTGTGGTAAATGTGACGAATTAAGCTGCGGGCTCCAATGACCCAATACCTACGTTGCAATGTGGCCTGCATGATGCGGGGCCCACCGTGTAGCATGAATGTATGTATCTCACAGATGATAAGCTTTGCAAGCGGAGAATTTTTCGGTAGTATGATGGGGTGCTTTATGTCAGGCGCTACTTCAGCATTTTTTAGTCTGCCTCCAACACGTAAAACGTTTTTCTCGTCAAGATATGGCTGCAAGCGCAAAAGACTGCTACGGAGCGGAACGGGCCGTTTTGCGCTGCAAAGAGAAATCTCGTTATTAAAATAAAAAAGTTGTGTATACCTGACCAGGCAAAGCTCGGCTTCAGATAGTTCTTGGCAGCTAGGAGGGCCAAATAACTTAGCATCCTTGCGTCGAGCGTTTTTGAAAAACCTCAACACGTAGGCGATGACACGGAGTAGCTTCGAGTACGACGAAAACTTCGTAATTATTGACCAATGTTCATTTGAATTTGTTATATGAGCAACTTTGCTGCGAATGCCCAACTCGGTTGTGTGATGGTTTGACTACTGCTTCCAAAGGTGATCGGGGCCTTGCAAAAAATCAGGCCCAGACCACCAAAGTTGATGACTCATCAGCTCAGCCGGAGTTATGCCCCTCGATGCACAATCAGCTGGGTTTAGCTCTGAGCGCACATGGTTCCAGCACTCGGGGGGCAGGATTTCCTGGACATCAGCAACGCGGTTTGCGACGAAAGTAATCCATCGGCTAGGGTGCGCTTGTAACCATGCCAACGTGATTGTTGAGTCTGTCCACGCGTATACCGGGTAGCGGATGTTATCATAACTGTGATGAATGCTTCGTACCAATTTAGCAGCGAGATGCGCAGCGCACAACTCCAAGCGCGGCAGCGTTGTTGTTTTGAGCGGCGCGACCTTGGTTTTTGACGAAATCAAAGCAACAGTGACACTGCCGCCCACGTTCAATGTACGCGCGTATATAACAGCGGCGTAGGCGAGCTCGGACGCGTCAGCGAAAACGTGCAGCTCGGTGAGTGAGGCCGCTGACTCTACTCCAAGCCAACGATTAATCTTTAAGTTCGAAAACAGTCTCAGCTCCGATCGGTGCTCCAACCATTTCGACGCGATATTGTCCGGAATATTGTCATCCCAACCAACGTTATTGCGCCAGATTTCCTGGAACCACATCTTTGTCCTTACTGTCGCCGGAGAAAGCAGCCCCAAAGGGTCGAACAGCGTGCTGGCGTCAGATAAAAACGTTCTTTTCGTTAGATTAGTAGGCGGATTTTTCATACCAATCGTGAAGGTTAAGAAATCGTCCTCAGTGTTCCAAACCAATCCTAACGCGTGAACATCCTTCCCGTCAACCAAGTAGTGGGATATGGACTTTGACTCTTTCCCAATGCAATCGCTAAGCTCCTCACAGTTCGACGCCCACTTTCGGAGCTCGAACCCACCTTGTTTGAGTATATCGGATATGTTTCGTTGCAGGAGGAGTAACTCTCCCTTGGAGGTTGTACCGGTTAAGAGATCGTCCATATAGAAGTCTCTAAGGACGATGGAAGCAGCGCTTGCACAGATGTGTGACGAATATTTTGCGGTTTGTTGAAGTGCTTTCACAGCGAGGTGAGAAGCAGCCGCCACGCCGTAGGTGACACGCGTCATTCGATAATCCTGAATAGGTAAAGATGGATCACTCCGCCAGACAATTCGTTGCAAGTCTACATGCTTCGTCGATACGCAGACTTGGCGGTACATTTTTGCTATGTCTGCAGTTATAGCGTAGCGGTGCGTTCTGAAGCGTGATAAAATTGAAAATAAGTCTGGCTGCAGTTGCGGACCGACGAATAAAGCGTCATTCAACGAATTTCCGGATGTCGACTTAGCTGACGCATTGAATACGACCCTTAACTTTGTTGTCAGGCTTGATTCCTTTACAACAGGATGATGCGGCATGTAAAATGTTTCATATGAAGGTTCTGGTGCAAGCTCCATATGTTCCATATCGATAAGTTCCTGCATGAACTCGTTGTAGGTTATGCGTAGCTTTTCATCTCGAGCGAGTCTTCTCTCAATTCGTAATAGGTTTCGGACAGCAAGTTCTCGGGAATCTCCAAGCGGAACGTCAGGTTTTAGCGGTAGTTCAACAATAAATCGGCCGTCGGGTGTTCTTCGGTGCGTTGTTTCGAAAAACTCTTCACAGTAGCGCTCTTCATGAGTGAGATGGATCTTTTGTGGCGCCTCTTCCAGCTCCCACAATCTGGTGAGTGCTCTGTCCAGATGAACGTCGCAGTGCAGCGACTGTAATTGAGGCGTAGCAGCCTTAAAACTATCAACACTGCCAAACAGAGTCCACCCGAAGACGGTTCGTTGAGCCATAGGTGTCCCTGAAGGACCTTTGCGAAATTCGGAGCACAGGAGTTGGTCCATAGCATCCATACCCACTAGCACGTCGATATGCCTAGGTGTCATGAACTGTGGATCTGCGAGGAACAGCCCTTGCAAATGCGACCACGATGACGCGGCTAAAGCTTGTGTTGGCATTTCGCTCGTTATTTTGGATAAAATTAATGCATTTATGTCGAAACATTGATTTGAACAAAAAGATGATAATGACAGCAAGACCTCACCTCTTGAGCGACCCCCTTGCGACGAACCAATTCCAGTTATCAGCACTGCAGATGCCTTTCGTTGTAGACCCAAACGTTGAACTAAGGCCTCGGTTGCGAAGGAGGCATGCGAGCCCGAATCGAATAACAAGCGAGCGGGTTGAAAGCGGCCGGAGCCATCGCGTACTTTGACACAGGCAGTTGCCAACAATACGGTTCTTTCCTTAAGCGGGGTATTAGAATTGGTATTTAAACACGAAGAAGTAAATGCGGGAGCGACGTCACCCGAAGGATTAAAAGTGGGGGGAGTTGCGGTTGGTTGTGGTGCGGTTAGCGAAGACGGAATAGTGGTAGATACAT
The DNA here is from genome assembly GCA_951828415.1 of Anomoia purmunda. Taxonomy (NCBI): domain Eukaryota; kingdom Metazoa; phylum Arthropoda; class Insecta; order Diptera; family Tephritidae; genus Anomoia; species Anomoia purmunda. The sequence continues at coordinate 92,744,478 of OX639993.1, forward strand.
TGTGTACCAAATGCACACTAGTTGCGTCATTGGTAGTGGAAGCGGCGTCGTGCAGCAATGTGTGATGGCGTTGCTGGCAAACCCTACATACGGACGTGCTATTGCATCTTATCTTAAAATGGCCCGAACCAAGACAGTTCGTACAAAGGCGCGATTCTTTAACAACTGTTGATTTAGAATTTGCATCTAAAACTCGAAACTTGTCACAGCTATAGATTTTATGCGGTCCATTACAGTAACTGCAACTCAAACTATATGTCTCTTGAACAGCATGAAAAACGTTCGTTGATTTGCCTACGGGCGTGTATTTGCTTTTCGTTGGTGCTACGACAGCTGAAGAAGAAAGCATAGCTAAAGATCGACATCTGATTTCCAAAAATGTTGACAATTGATCGAATGATGGAGGCTCATCACTTACGAGTGAAAGCTCCCACTGTTTTCGTGTCTCGAATGCTAGTTTGTCTACTACTTCGTGCACCAGCCAATCGTCCCAGAACTGCACTGGACGACCCAACGCTTTTAGTTCGCGTATGTGTTGCTGAAATGCATCGAGTACTTTTTGAATTGCATCAGAAGTATCGCTAGCCACGCTTTTTATATCGGCCATAGCTCTAAGATGTCCCTCTACTATCACCCGTAAGACCTTGTAACGCGATTTTAAAAGATCCCAAGCTTCTTCATAATTAGCGTCGCATATTTTAAAGCCACTTATTATGTTTAATGCTTCACCTTTCATACAACTACGCAGATAATGGAGTTTTTGTCCATTTGACAACGCGGCATTGCTATCAACAAGCGAGGAAAATGCGTCAAAAAAACTGATCCATTCAGTGGAATCACCAGAGAATGTAGGCAGCTCCATTTTTGGAAGCCGTATTGGAGCAGACACAGCTATTGGCGCGAATGTCTGAGGCGGTGGATTTTTCACTTGGCGATTAAAATTCGTTAAGGCAGTAGCGTACCACGTCTCTGCTTGAATGCGAACATTTTCCTCGATTGCTATATTATCAGCTCCACACGAAATTTCAACCTCATCTTGAGCCTCATTAAATCGAACCCACTGTTCATCTAGCAATTTCAAATAACTTTGCACACTGTCTTTGTCCATTAAAAACGCATCGTCAGTGCTCTTAGCCAAATACCGCTTAATAGAATTGAGTGCAGAATCACGGGTTTTAACGGAGTTGGACATTGTTTTTGTTTATTTTTCAGCGAAAAAAAAATATATTTGTATTTACAAAGGGCAATTGAAGGGCACGATTATTTTAAAGTGGATAATGTCACAATCGAAATATATGTATGTATGTATGTATGTGCACTCACTATACTTTTCTCACTAATTGTTTTTGTTGTTATAGATTAGCTTTTTCAAAGCTAACAGTGCTACACTTTTTTTTTTTTTTAATTAGTAATATAACAACAACAGCACTATCTTTATGTGTATGTAAACTAAGCGCGAGTGGGATTAGCACATTCGGGTCAAAGGACCAGTTATGTTGCGGCGGATTCCGTATAAATGTCCAAAAATAAAAACACCCAAAAATAATTAGGATTTCGATTCCTTTTAATTTATACAGCTCTTTATTTCAAGTATATATTTGCGGGTTGAAATGTAAATAAATATTTACGCGGCAAAACTATTGAGCGGCGGCACACGTCTTAGCAAGTCGAGATGAATATCAAAACTTACTTACAATAATTAGAGTAAGACATTAGTTAGATAGTTGGTTGAAGGTTACGGACAAAGCACAAAAGGAAATGGTAAATTCCAGTCGTACAGACTTGCGCGTTAACCCTTTATGATGCGATATTAACAATTAGCGTATATGAACTCAACAGAAGCATTAAAATCGAAGCACGCTCGAGGGGATTATAAAGAGTTGTTACAGTTATCGCTGCTCTTCATTTGAGAGGAAGTTCCAAATTTTAAGCAGATTCGTCATGTCTAAAGATATTTACTGTTACAAAATTTTTTTGTTTCGGGACCAGTTTGAAATGACGGAAGCGGAACTAAAAGGTCTTCAAAACATTTGTATTTTTTTGACACGTATGTTCGTTCGTTATTGGTTTGGATGTGTGAATGCTATTAATGCAGCACAATTAGATATGCAATTTATTCAAGACGCGATCGCATATTTCGACGAAAATGTTTCGAATGCCCTACTGTGTAAAATTAAAAATCATTTGTGGTATTTATCAGAAGAAGCTATAGCACTTGGATTTTTTGACGACACAATTTCCTTCGCAATAAAGCGAAAAATGGTACAAGCTCTTGGTAGCTTAGATGGCGAATACAACAAGAATGATATTCCAAAAATATTAGTGGTCACAGTCGAACAAATGAAAGCATTCGCGAATAATGACATAAGCGATTTTGTCACACCACGTACATGGCGGTTTTTTAATCGTTTCAATATTGATATGGAATTCTTAAAATTTGATCCTTCAACTTGGCCACTTAAAGAAAGTGATAGTGAGGGACAGCGTATATGTCAAAGCTTGACTGTTGTAAATGATCCTACAGAAAGAGCGGTGAAACTACTAACAGATTTTAACCGTGCCTTAACTTACGACGAAGAAGACAAGCAATATTTACTCCAAGTTGTAGAAAGCTATCGCCAAAAGTATCCCTCTCATCAAAAATTGTGCCTTATGCAAAAAAGTGTTTAAAATAAATAATAGTAAATATTTGAGTTATTAACTCAAGGACTTTTTGGAAAGACTAATTCAAGTAATTTTTATTTGAGGAATATTGTAGAGTTTTTCTGGCGCATAGTAAAACAATAAAACGCCGAATTAAAAACATTGTTGTAACTTAGACACATGGGCTGATAAAGGGTTAATTTGGCTCAATTTATAGTCTGCAGATGGCTATGAAACTTATCTCATGTTAATTTGTATCCCCAACCTCACAATATTCCGTGCGAATACCTTTGGATTCATGCATTTAAAATTTTTCATACAAAGTAAGGGCCAGTCTAGTACTAGTCTATCTAATAATTGCCTTAGTGCCGCTTTTTGTGTTGTTGTGGATGGATCGATGTGTTTTGTATTATCGTGTCCGTGGCTGTTTTTGATAATCTATAACATGTGCTGATTTGTAGTTTACTATGGGCCTCATTGGAACATCCGGCTTGTGCATGTTTGGTTGCGCTATCAGTGGTGGAGCTGCCGGGTTCATCTGACTTAACGTGTGTGCAATATTCAAGTTTATTATGGCGGTTGAATCTTTATGAGGACCAGAGAATAGAAGAGACGAAGAGAAGAATATTCAGCCAGGCAGTTTCTATATTAAAAAGGTGGGAATCCAAAGAGAGTAAATCTTTTAATTTCACTTCAACATATTATTAAAAGTTTCTGTTAAATTTAGTGTCTAAATTGTATGCAAAATTTGCATAAACGTTTTGTTCCTTGCCGTATTCATGTGTGCCAGAATTAATTCAACACTTTTGTTTGCTATTGGACTCTGGAACGCCTGGGAAAAGTTTAAAATTTGTATGGATGTGTTTTCATATAATAGCACAAACTCAGCTTTAGAGGTATTATGTAACATCTTTCGTTGCTGATGCAAAGCTTTAAGTTTTAAACAACTTTTCTCTAAACTTTTCTTTCTGCTATACTGTGTTCATTCTGCTATACACCAAATAGCGTCCACCTCTTGTAAGATGTGGTAAGCACTAGACCGATAGCTTAATTTCGTTTTGTGCTGGTTATAAAAAAGCAAACGAAAAATTTACATGTTGAATGGTAACTTACCACCGATAATTTGGCTTTCATCATTTCAATTTATTTCTACAAATTTTCTTGTCTCCTTGTTTGCTCACTTGCTACACCAAACGACTATCACGCATCTATATACTCGACCGAATTTTCAGATTAACATACAAGGTGAATCCACAGAAGGTGAAGCAAGACAACCAAGCAAGATAAACGAACAGAACCCGCAGTATATTCTGTTTCTATAATTTGGCGTGTGAAATGTCAAAATCTGAATTCGCCCAGTATTGCCCCTTGGCGCGAAGAAAATATCGTACAAAAATCGGTCGCTTCTGAATAATCTATAGCATCTTTAGTGCGATCCACTATCTTATTTTAAAGATATTCGATTGGTTAACTGAACATAACCAAAATTGTAACGACCCTGCTATTCAGCAGCCATTTTTTAACGATTTTCGCATTCGCTGAATCAGCTGTTGATATTAGCTAGTCGATGACTTGAAACTAAACGACAACAAATTTGATGTTGTTAACTCAATCGAGAACGTGAAATTCGTGATATCAACTTAAATAAAAGATAAATTTAAAATTCAGTGATTTGTTTTCTTGTAATTAAAAAAGGAACATTAAATAATGACGTTTGAATATTTGGCATATGATTTATCACGAGGTGACGAAGAAGTAAGCGCTCCAACAGTGGATCGGCGTTTACTCCGAGATGTGGACAATCCCTTTCATTGAAATGGAACAGAATTTTAGAAGCTGTATCGGTTAACTCCAGACTTGGCTGAGTACCTTATTTATCAGCTTGACAACCATATAAGAGGCTCCAGAATAACAGCAATATCAACTGAGAAACATTTAGCTCGTGTAATCTTTAAGCCTGTATGCAGTTTTAAATTTTACTTTTATATTGGTAGGTTCTAGTGGCTTTAAGGTTCTTCGCAACTGGGAGGCACTATTGTGGCCGTCGATTACACACCAAAGAATCATGAGAAGGCTTATGCCAACCACCATACATATCTACCATTCAATTAATGCGCAAATGGTAACATCAATCTTTTATCAAACACAGAAATATAGTTTAGTTTTAATATATAGATAAATGATTCTAATTAAAAAATTTAAATACTTATATGTAAATCCCAAATACGCTGGAGCAACCATGGCATATTTGCAGATGATTCCGGATATTCCTTGGAGTCGAGTTGATGACTATTCTACCAAATCACTCAGAGGAGAGTCCGAAATTCTGCTACAATGGAACATTGTTATACATATATAAGAAGAATTATAAACGTTTGTAGTGTGAAATAAACTATTATTTAGCTTTAATCAAATATAGTAAAAACGTTCTCAAATTTATATTGGCAGCAGGCATTCTTTTGGTTTTTCTCTATTCCATTTTGCGCTTTTCGCTTATTTTGACATTTAGTTTGACAGAGGTGCCACTCTTTATCACTTTGAATAAGTACAACGAAACAGCTGTTAAGTGTCGTTAAGAATAAGTTAGTGAATCGCACAATCGCTAGTGCAAACGGCAAATATTGCCGTCAAAAATAACAATTGTCGCACCGTTTAAAGTTAGTGAATCGTACTACTGGTACACTTTTTGCTGCGGGATCGTCATCATCTATATCCCAGTCGTCTTCAGTATCGTCAAAACCAATATCAGCAGAGTCCATATCCGAATTATCCGGCAGCCAGTCGTAATCAATCAAAGAGTCATCGCATGAAAAATCATCATCATTATTTTCTAAAACTTGAAATATTTCAGTTTCTGCAACGTTTTACGGCGTTGAACAGTGCCAGTACAAAACGGTGCTACATAAAAAAACAGGTAATCCAAATAAACCACAAAACAGTCCGGAAATCAATATATGCTACTTTCATACCGTTTTGTTACAAAAAAACCTGCTTGAGTTCCGGTGTAGGTTTTTGTCAAATAATGTGATCATGTACAACTAAAAGTAGGCGAATCCAAAGAAGAAAACTATATGAAAGGCTTCACTTCTATTCCATTCTAATTATCATATTGATTTTTCGTCAAATCAAGGTTTCCTATATTGGTGTTTCAATATATTTTTAATATGAGGATATTGAAATTTTTGGTGCTGAATTTTTAGATGTGTTAATAATTGATACCATTATTCATTTCAGCAGCAGGTGGATAACTTTTGGCATAATTTTAATTCTGACTATTTGCACGCGATATTACAAAGTCGCAGAACCTGATCATGTGTGGTAAGACAACAAAATGTGATTTAAAAGCATTGTTTAAATAAATTTAGTTGCATTTCGTTAAAGCTGGGATGAAACACATTTTGGAAAAATGGGCAGCTGGTACATTAACAGAACTTTTTTCTTTGACGTTCATCCACCACTGGGAAAGGTATGTACATATGCATTTACTATTTAATTAACTAAACGACTATCGAGCTAAAATCGCTTAATAATATAAATTCTGATATGTGTGGAAATAACTTACTTATTTAATAGGCTTTGTAACCGCTCAAGCGGTTTTTTTCCGAGTTCAACGAATTGGGCCAGTCACTCCTTCTTCCTGGTATCTGGCGCTAATTGGAAATACTAATTGACGCCAAGCCCTTGCTCATTTAATCTCTACCACCACCAGCTGGTACCGCCTTGAACACTTTCAGAGCCGGGGCATTTTCGTCCATTCGCACGACATTTTTCAGCCAACGTAGCCCCTGTATTTTAATTCGCCGGACTATGTCTATGTCACGTTAAAGCTCATGCTCATCGTCTGCGAAATTCGCCGTCGCAAAGATGTAGAGGCCCACAAATCTTTCGGGAAATCTTTCTGTCGACCACTTCAAGGGTCATCTCATCCGACGCTAACAGTGCTCAAGATTCAGTGCCATACAATATTAATGGCACGAAGAGGGACTTATAGAGTGTGGTTATGGTCTGGCGAGAGAGCTTTACTGCGGGATTACCTACTCAGCCCGAAGTAGCACTTGTTGGCAAAAGAGACTCTACGTTGAATTTCCAGGCTGACATTATTGTAGGTATTAATGCTGGTTCCCAGATAAACAAAGTCCTCCACTTTTTCGAAATTGTAGTTGCACGAACGTATAAAATATGGTGCAATTCTGCAGCTGGAATTTTTTTCTAGCATAAGGTTAAAGAAGTCGCACGAAAGTGAGTCACCCTGTCTGAAACCTCGTTTGGTTTCAAACGGTTTCAATAAGCTCGACAGAACCTTATATGCTATGCTAAGGAAATTGATCCCGCGGTGGTTGGCGCATATTGTAGGATCACCGTTTTTATGGATGGGGTTGAGTACACTTAAATGCCAATCAGCGGCCATGCGTTCGTTCGACCAGATTTCGCAAATGAGCTGGTGCGTGCACTTTACCAGCGCCTCGCCGCCGCATTTGAGTAGCTCTACTGGCAGTCCGTCAGGACCAGTGCCTTATTGCCTTTTAGCCGCACTATTTCCGTTCGAGTTTCCTCCAGGTCGGTTAACGGTACTTCGACAGCGTCTTCATTGTTTGGAGGTTCGGTTTTGTCATCTTCGGTATTTTCCGGGTATTACCACTTAGCAGCTTGAAGAAGTACTCCCTCCACATTGTGAGTGTACTCTGGATGTCGGTCATCAGGTTGCATTCTTACAGGCTCCTCGTACTTGCGCATCTCCTTCCCTCTTCTTTTCTCGGAAGATGCACCCCTCTTCCTTCGTCAACTCCTGATATTTCCTGAGCACAGGTCGCATTGCGCCCGCTTTTCGCGCTCGCTGACTTCTCCAGTAGCGGTGCGTGATGAGCGAGAAATGAGGTCCCATTGCGCGCAAGTATATGCTTGTTGAACGTTGCTCTCAGAGTGGCGAAACGGTCGGCTATCTGTTATGATTGCAGCTTTTGGACGTGGAACTTCTTTGTATCACAGAGCGTGCGCTTTTGGTTGCAAAGAGGAGCGTGCGAATCCTAGCAGCGACAAGATGATGAGCCAAGTCGATGTTAACTCCTCGAATAGCGAGCACGTAAATATATTTTTATATAAAATTTATTATATCTGTTTGTTTTTATAGAAAAGTTATTAGATCCATCGAAAACTTTTGAAATTTTTTTATTAGAATTCTTAAAATTGTTTAAGTTCAGTGGAGTGAAATCAAATTTTTGAGAATACCTACATTTTTATTAACGTTTTTAGTAACTTTTGTAGAGCTTTCGTTGAATATGTGGAGAATGGAACATAATAATGGTACTCATTTAACCCTGCTGTTAGGTTAAAAAAAACTTACGAATCTTAGGTTAGAGGACCATTTGGTCCATACTGCAGTTTTCATACAAAATAACAATTTAATCTTAGTATTTATATTTAGTTTGGTTCAATACTTGCTAAATAATATTATTTTATTATTTACTCAACTCTGGTAAAACCCAGCACCAGTGGCCTGCTCTAAAAATGCTTCTAGTTCAGGAGCTCGAAAGCGAGGAATTTGTAGTTGCTGCAAGTCTAAGTCTGATGTAAAATGCTCCATTTGCAGTGCGTTTATTTGCAAAACCAACCGAAAAACATTTTTTTGCTCATCATGTAGTGCCAAAAAATATCGAACAAACTAATAAATACTTATTTTTGGAAAATTATTGTAAAGAAAATCAAAGAAAATATACTATGGACCAAATGGTCCCTTAACCTAAGATTCGTAATTTTCACTTTATCTTAGTCCAGTTTTAAGTCAGAGAATTAAATTTTCGCACATAATATTGTTTTATAAAAAGACCACCTGAACTGAAAAATTTAGACAGTATATATCACCGTTCCAAAGTTACAAAGAAAACAAAAAAAATTGGACCAAATGGTCTTAACCTAACAGCAGGGTTAATGTCACATTTATGCAATAATTGCAAAGTTGCGCAGTTGCCAACATCGTTAAATGAGTGCCCAATAACAAAACGTGATGGCAAATCTTTTAAAAGTCAGCTGTTTATTCGTCTAAAGTAAAAGTTAAAAAATGCCGAAAACAAGCGAAAAGCAAAAACTGCTTAAATTATTAGAAATTGCATTAAATGATTTAATGATTTTGGATTTTTTTTGTGAGGACGAAGGTGTGCATTTAAATTGCATTTAGCTTGATAAGATTCAAATTTAATCTTTACTAGTAGAACAGAAGGGAAGAAAAGAAGATGAAATTTTGGAAGAACTTCTGATTGTCTCGGCCATGGGAGAAAAATGCAGATACTGTGTGACATTTATTCAAAATAGTGTACCTAAGAGCAAGACATTTTTAAACGACGTGTTATGGAAGCTTGACGAGAGTAGGTTCAATAAGATCACACGCGTAGAGTGAAGTAGAATTTGACTGAGAGAATTTTTAATGCGCTATTAAAGCACAAAGATCGGTATCTGTATTGGCCAAATGCCGATGAACGTAAGAAGCTCGTGTCAGAGACTTGGGATGAATTGCCGAACTGCTTGTGATACGTCGATGGTACTGAAATTCCATTGGCGGAAAAACCTTCACAAGACCCAGAAGCTTACTTTTCACGAAAGCATCAATACTCCGTTAAATTGCAAGCCGTTTGTGATCATAGGCTTCAAATAAGACATGTGGTGCTAGGCTATCCAGGAAGCGTGCATGATGCGCGTATTTATAATGATTGCGAATTGTCGAATGAAGGCCAAACATGTTTTGGAGGAGCTGAGTGGATCGCTGGTGACAGTGCCAATAAATTGTCTCGCACTGTTATAACACCGTTTAGAGAGAATTCAAGAGAGCTAACACAGAGTCAACGAATTTTTTTCAACAAGATATTCAGCCGCTATAGGATTAGAATTGAACACTGTTATGGCATGTTGAAAGAAAGGTTTGGCAGCTTGAAACATTTGAGACTTCAAATCAAAGATGCCAATGGCATGAAAAAAGTAAACAGATGGATTCTCTGCTGCGCATTGTTGCATAATCTTATACTCCAACAAGATGATCGTTTCGATTACGAACTTGAGCAATCAGAATACGATATTGCAGAGTTATCACCAGGTACTCGAAGTAATGAAGGGGAAGCAGTACGACGAACCATCTACGAAATGCTAAGTTATGCAAACAATCAATAAATGAATTTATATTACCAAATAAATTGATTGGTGATTTCTATCACGACGAGAGTTTCCACATGTAGGACATTTATATCGAGTCTGGATAAGCACCAGTTTAAATTGTGACTTATCCAGATCGAAGTTGAGTTAAGGTAATGAAAAACAACATGCATTAGTTTGTACAACATTTTATTCATACAAGGAGGTTAAGAATATACACTAATACATATTTTGGAAACTTATGGTTTATCTAGACTTTTCAATCTTTCGTGCTCCAATCTGAGCCTTTCCATTTCTATTCTTTCTTCTTTGTCCAGTTGTAGTTTCTGCAACATGAACTGGTTTTCCTCTTTTTCTTTTTCGAATTCTAGTTTTTTCGATTCTAGATCAACCTTTTTTGTTTGAATTTCAAAAAGTAATGCAAATGGGTTAGAGTTATGAGGTCTTTTTAAATTTCTTTTTGGTGTGCAAACACCTGATGCGATAGACGGTCTTGCTACATTCGGCGTGGAGGTGTTGTTTTGCGTGCAAACACCTAATGAAACAGACGGATTTGCTACATGTTCTGAATTAGATGAAAACGCAAAAGACGGACTGGTCAAAGGCCTTTCTAGTAAACTTGGTGAAGATGTTTCAGCATCACTTTCTAACAACACATCGACTTCAATCGTTTCCAATGATAACGTAGGCTCACTCGATTGATAGATGGCCGGCGGTTGCACATTTACGCGACGTCCAAATATATCGTACAGGTCATCATAAAGTGGACATATTTTTTTAATATACTCTTCAACACTTTTTACATCTCCATTTTCCAGCAGTCCTGCACCTGTTTCACCCTTCCATTTCAAGGCGGAAGATAAACTTGTTTTGAGGTGCCTCATTTTGCTGCGCATAACGTCCCATTTGATAGTCTGTAAGGTTTGTGCATTTTGCGTTATTCGCTCATAAAATTTTTGTGCTGTTGGTTTCTAAAGTAATTTGACAAAATGTTAGATATATTTTAATTGAAAAGTGTTATAATATTACCTCAAACTGTTCCGGATTCGCCCTTACGTTTTCCGCTACAACCGCGAGCAAATCTTTGGTCTGCTGCTCTGTCCATCGGAATGTTCCATTTATGCGCGAACGTTTTTTCTGTAAACACGTGCATCTATATATATCACTCACACGTTAGTTATTGAAAAAATAGTAAATATATATATATAAAGTTAAATATACTTACTTCTTCCATTTTATAAAAAGAAAAATTAAAAGCGCGCTTTTCTGCAAACAATTTGACAAATCAGCTGATTTTTATTTGCGACAAATTGCCATGGATGCCGCTGAAAATAGTCTCGCATATTTGCCATTTTATCGCAAAACAAATTGCATATAAATATGAACAGCTGATTTGCGACATTGCCACATTGCGAAGATTGCAACGAATGCCATAAGTTTGCGACATTAAATGAGTGCCATTAATGATACAGCCTTGAAAGTATTTAACGCGGTGGTAGAGAAAGAAGAAGGCCTCCTCTACTTTGCTGGCGGCGCTGGAGGCTCTTGGGCGGGCAGTAAGTTCCGCACTACGCCTGTAAGGATGTTGGTGATGGTACGGGGAGTTGTTTGGGCGAGCAGGACTTTGCGCGCTATGACTGAATGGACGTTGGCGATGGCGTCGACGTGGACTTGTTTGGGCGTGCAGTACTTTGCGCGCTATGCCAGGATTGACGTTGGCGACGGCGATGTGGAGTTGCTCGATTTTGATGAGGATCACAGCTCGCAGTTTTTGTTGTGTTTGATTACGCTCAAAAAAAGGCGTGTTTTGTTACCATACTGCACAATATGTGCACAAGTACTATTTATTTTCCCGCTTTTAATTTAGTTACCAATTTAATTCAGTTTACGATATAAAATAGGCACTTTAAGTTATTTTACAATATACGCATATTTTGTTTTGTTGACACTTTTAGTTTCAAATTTAATTTAAAGAAGAGATATATTTGAGCTGAATTCACGCCTTTTAAATGTAATTTTAATTATTTCACAATATATATTTTTGACCACGGCGTCGGGGCTGAGAAAACTCGGAATTACTTCAGATGATAAATGTGATATGAGAGCAGAAAAGTGTTTATATAAATATATATATATAGTATATACAGAGGTGGTCAAAAGTATTTACACAATGAACTTTATTTGCACATTCCACTGAAATAGTTTTTATTGCTGTCGTTGTTGTTACTGTGCATAAAAATGCTACGTTGTTGTAAACCCTAATCTATGCGCAAGCGACTAAAATCAATTTGGTAAAGATAACGGTATATAGGACCGATAACAGAGCACGTGAACTGATGATTAACGGTAGTCAAAAGTATTTACACATAATTAGCATTTATTCTTTAATTTGAGTTAATAGTGGTTAATATCTATTGTATACTTAATAAACTAAACGTGCTTCAAATTTAAAAAAATGTGAATAAAATGTCGAAAACCAAGGAATTGTAGATTTAAGCTCGATCGGAGATTGTTACCAAGTTTACTTGACCGTTCGCTCTCCCAAGGTTGGTGCAACTGGATTGAGACGACGGGTATCTCGGCCGGCGATGTTTTTCTTGCAGATGTTCTGGTCAGTGGCTCCAAGGCGAGGTGCAGGCACATTCGTAGGACAGTATTTTGGGTTGCGGTGGACCAACGTGGAAGTGTATGCGCAGGTGTGATGTGATTTTTTCCCATCTATTTTAGAGAGAAACCCCTTCGTGATTCACCTCAGGAATGGCTAGGAGGGGAGAGTTCCTAAGAAAGTTACCAGGAGGGACGGCCGTAAATTCGTTTGGGACTTCTGAGAGCGAAGATATTGGTCGAAAATTAAGAACAGCTTCGATTCGAATCAAAAGAGTAGTAAGTTCTCCGGAGGTGAGTTTGTGTGATCCGGCGGTTTTAAAATGGGATTTGAAGTTTTTGAAAGCGTACTCTGTACAGCTCTGGAGGAAGCACTGCGATTATTCATTTGTGGATAGTGCAGGACTTGCATTGAAATACGCATTTTTTAATGAATGGTTTGAGTTGGGGAGTATAGCATTCTTGTCTTACCATCTATTGGAGGAGACGCAACTCTACATGCAAAAGTAAATTATGGAGAAAACGGATATAGAGAACAGCGATGGAGACTTCTCCGGAATAAGCCAACATAGAGTGAGCTAAACGATCATTTACACGGAGTATACCAGTTTTATCTAGGAATGGGTTCAGACTAAGTAAAAAGCTTCGTTTTTCTATTGGGATTAGAGCCTCTCAGCATGCTTTTTCAAGAGGCCAGAAGAAGTGCACGCATAGTTCAAGCCGTGGCAGGCTCGTGGTTCGAAGAGTCGCAATTTTACCTTTAGATACCAGAAGATGGGAAGTATACAGTTATCTTTCGTAGTTCTTACGTAAATATTTGTACAATAAATCTTTTCAGAGGCGTCGCAGAAGCCACGTAACTCGACATTTTAGTCTGAAAATATAGTTAATCTAGCGGAGTATACGGATTGTTGGTTGGCAAGTCCTTGAAGTAAAATTTTTGCTGGAATCATTATTGGCGTAAGCCATTCTCCGGGTTCGAAAAGTTTCACAACAGAAAGGAGGATTTGTCGTTTGGTACTTGCTGACATTGCTTGTATGGCTTCATCGGTGTACGAGAAAGTGTCATTGCGTTCCACTGAATCACAAGGGACTTTGTGGTGCTTGCATTTTCTAGTTCGAGAAAGCTTGTGTCCGGCAGATTTCCTTCGTTATGGTTTAGAGAATATCAGGATGGTTAGCCGTGATTTTTTTCAAGCGAAAGTGGTTCAAATTTATGAGCTTGGATTACTTGGGATAGCGACTAGGTGGCTGATGAAATGTCATAGCTGCCTCAGAGAATGTCATTCACGGTATCTAATATTGAGACTGTCATGGGGTGGGTTAATTTAGCATCTTGTGGTAATTGGTGAAGAGTGCGGATAGCGAAATAGAGTGCACAATTCACACCGAATGTGCCAGTTTTTAATTTGAAGTGTCCGATAGGACTATTTATAGAAGTACGAAAAACCAATCTTTGAAAGTCTTGGTCATATTGATGAACTAATATTTGTCGATATATTTTTTCGACATCGCTGTTGAAAACAAATTTGTACATTCCGGTATGTGAAATGTCAGAGATACCGGATCCTGCACTCTTTGATACGTTGAATCCCGCTTGGAGTTTTGTCGTCTCTTTTCGGGTTCGAAAGATTCTTTTACACAAAGTCGTTTCTACGAGGATGAGATATTCTTCTAAGACACTGTCTAAGAGATGTCTTATTTCACCCTTTTTCATTAGTGACCGCTGGAAAGCTGCGGTCCGGGATTGACCTAGGGCGATATTGTGTGGAAAGTTCGGTTTGAAGGGTAGCCGAACTATGTATGGCCCATCATTTGTGCGAGTGGTAGTACAGGCGTAGTAATTTTCACACTGTTTCTCTTCGGGAGTAGTGTGATGAGCTTTTGGAACCTCTTCCAATTCCCAGAACCTTGTAAGTTCAAGATTCAAATATTCGGTGGATATTCTTTCGCCTCCCACTAAAAATGTGTACTTCGAGCTAACAAGTTATGGGAGATCTTTTCGATACCTTGTGGCATTATTTGAGGAATGAGATCACTGCCTATGAGACCATTTTTTTCATTGTTAATAATTTAGTTGGAAGGTTGGAAGCAAACTGGTCAGTTGTGACAGCACAATAGCTTGAGCTTTCATTTTTATGCTTTGGTCGGCGGAAGCTAATATCAGCAAGCATACTTTTTTTGACCACCCATGTCTAAGATCGAGTGGTTTGATTGTTGGCATGGGATTTTTAATTTTGTCTAAGCTCTTGAAGAGATAAAGCTCCGTTCTGAACCTTGGTCATCAAGGCTCTTGGTTAAACCTGAACATGTAGCTGTATGATAATGATATTGTTGTGGTGACTTTAATGTTAATATAGTATAGTTCACGTTTAGTTGATGATGTGTCTAGTGTTGGGCTGTCATTCGATAATGCATCTATACCAACGAGGTATGGAAATAATTGTTGTCCAAGTCTACTTGACTATTTCATTAGGTCTGACCTTGCTATCACTTTAAAAATTGGCCAGATATCGTTTATATCAGATCATGACTTAATATTATGCTCATTTGACACTAAGCTTTGCTTCAACAATGAATCTTCTAGCACTTATAATTGCTTTGACTAACGTTTTTTAAATGCCAATAGTCTGTTTACTCAGATCGTATGTCGCAAATCGATTGGCCTACCTACTGGGGTTAAATCTCAGTTTATTAAAAGCTTTTATTTCTAAATAATAATATTTTGCAGGTACTTAGTAGCTATGCCCCTATCAGAACCTCGGAGAATCAGGTTTTGTCTTGCCCGTGGGTTAACTGTGCAGTTCGATCTGCAATCAAGAAAAAAACAAGTCCTACTCCGTGTGGAAAAAGCATGGCACGGACTCAAATTGGTGTGCTTTTAAGGCAATTGGAAACGAAACGACCGTGACAATAAGAAGAGAAAAACGCAAGTTTTCCCAATTAAGTTTATAAAAATAATTTTTCATTTAGTTTTTCCCACCCTAACTCACACAACAAACCTTAGTTTTTCCACGTCTTGTTTCCCTAATGCGTGGAAAAATACTACTGTGCTTCCTGCAGCCAAAAACAGAACTGCTTGTAGGCCCAGTGACTTCCGTCCCATTAGTATACTGCCTGCTCTGTCAAAAGTCGTTGAATCTCTGATATTTCAGCAAATCTACAAGCATGTTGATAAACTCAATATATAGTCTCCCTTTCAGTCTGGATTTAGGTCTAAGCACAGTTGTTCCACAGCTATGATAAAGATGATGATATCAGACTTAATTTTGACAAAATGCATTTAACACTTCTCTGTTTGCTTTTTCTAAGGCATTTGATACTGTTGACCATAAGCATTTGCTTTAAATTAAGAAAGTATTGTGGTTTTGGTCAATCTGCTGTGCAATTGAAGGAGAACTACCTCACTGACAGGTCGCTGCGTGAGAAAGTTTATTTGAAAATGTCTAGCCTACGTCCATTTTCGTCTGGCGTTCCTCAAGGCTTTTTTGTATGTCAACAGGCGAGCTTTCATGCTTACGCGGATGATATTCAATTGTATATGGGCATCCCAATAGGGTATTTGCCTTAATTGTGATAAGTGTTATGTATTACCTATTTTCGTTACCATATTAATATGAATATTATCGGTGTCCAATTTTAGTGTTGCCCAACGATCATAAACATATACACACGATCCGTACCAATTAGAAACATTATAGCAGAAACAATCGCCAAAAAACTGGTCAAAATTGACAACGTTTGGTCGTCACAAAGTAGCCTGTCTCCGGCTACGAGGACAATTTTGGGAATTTGTCATGCAGCATGTAACCATATTGCAAGTCATATGTCCAAACCAAACTTCAAATCAGACGTAACCTGTGTTCGTCCGAAATCACAATTTCCATACGGCGGCGCATACCTGTATAACAGTAATTTTTCGATTGACCGTCTGAAAACAGCTTTGGCGAAACGTATCAATCCCATATCCAACCACCAACAATTCCAAATCGCCAAAATTCAGTGCTGTAAACAGCACTATTTCACCAACAAACTGCCTCGGACGTAAAATAAGGCTTCCTGTCTGATTTAGAACGTGAAATGTAGTGATGCTATCACCATCAAATTAGTCGCCTATAAGTAATTTGCCAACAAACCGCGTGGCACCGCCCAATGTAGAACTAATAGGTGTATCTCCAAATGGGTTTATCTTGGAACCTACTGTAACAAAATCGACCAAATTTTATGTATATTATAGATTTTGAATAAATAAGCATAAAATTTTGATATTTTATTAAATCATGTACAGAGATAAATACGTTAGAAGAATAATAACTTATTTTTGCTTATATTTAAATAAATAGAAGTCGTTCATGTTTTCAAAATCTGAACTTATATTCTTCGTTATTTGTTCTAAATTAAGGACCCATTTCCTTAATTAGCTCATGTATGCATGTGTTCGATAATCGTCGTTAATTCCCAAATATTTTAGTGTTCGCAATTACAATTAATAAATCTCAATTCTATACCCTAGCAAGAGTTATAGTTTTCTAAAAGAGAATTGTTTTACGCATGCGTAAAATATTTCCGAAAATCGCAGGGAATAAGTGCATTGGCGCAAAACAATAATTTATAAAATATTAATGTACATGTCTAGTGTATTTAAAAAGCTTATAGTAATAGCTTAATAGATAAAGTATACATATGTATATCTACATCACCATAATCAAACTGGTGCTCTTGATAGGGGGAGGAAAACCTAAATTGTGGATCAGATGGTTCATTAACGCTAAACAACTCTCTTTGTATCTTGTATGGTCTAGACATATTTTATGGGGTTTCCAGAAGCCATTAAATAAGTAATATCAATTGAGTTACCAGTGTAAATAATGAATAAACAATATTTTTATGCAAAATTTTGTATTATTACATATCTTTCCTTTTTTAATAATAAACGTTCTCTTAAAAAATTCGAGTTTTTGCTACGTCTCCCTTTTTGTTTTGTGTTGTTTCTTTTTGTTTACAATTACTAATGAGAATTGTGGTGAGCTTACATGCATACCTACTTATACATAATTATAATACAGGGTATTTCATTAACTCTCTATACCTCCTTTTGTTACAATTCTATTTTCGGTTTCATTAGTTCATCGGGCATGTCGTAGAATCCCACTTGGGATTGGTTTTTGTCGGAAATATATGTAAACCGTTATCGATTCATTCGCAATCGCCAAATTCTATCGTAATTTGCTTTTTCGAACATGAGTAAAACCGATATTCGAATAAGCTGTTCTCTTGATGTGCTGAAATCGACGCTTATTTGTAAGCGATTGAGAATTGAGAAGATAATAAAACTAGATAATCATATTACATATAATAAAATATAATACATTCGTTTATATATTAGTATATACAATCGACCCGTTTTAATGTAACCTTGTTGCAAAAAAACACTAGGTAGGATAAGAAATAACATGTAAAACAACAACACTAACTCGGAAAAATATGCGAGTTGAGCCAACTCGGTTATATGATATCCGACCTGAGATGTAGTGTTGTGAAGCAAAAAACCAGCTCTGTTGTGAATGGGCTCTGGAAAAATACTTGGGAAATTTCAATCAACAACAATAAACAAACAAATCAAATAAAATGTAACAATAAAAATGTAACAAGTAAGTAAATTTGCTTTTCGTCTATTTCACATAAAATTATGAATTAAAACATGTTTGTTATTTCAGAATGCAAGAAAAAAGGCGAAAGAGATGGTCATGTGAGGAGAAAATTGAGTATTTAAGATGCTACCTCGCCCGGAAGCGGAGTTGGAGCACCCAAAAAGAAAGAAGTTGGCCTACGCGAACGTAGGTGTCAATGGCGATCACGGTTGGTTTAAGAATTATATGTTTGAACAAATTATATTTATCTACATAATCCACTTCCAGGGCTTAGAAAGGACGCCGCTGTGTTTGGAGTCGAAGATGCGTAGTCTTCTCCAGGTTTATAAGGCAGCACGGGGCAACAACAGCAGAACTGGCGCCTGCCCGTGCCTTGCCCCCTATATGGAGCAAATGGACGAAATATTTGGAAGAAGTCCCATTATTTCAAACGACCACCCGGTTCATGTGGGTTGCAGACCGTTTGAACCACTTTCGGAATTTACATCAAAAACATTACAAAAACTTCACTAAAATGTTTTCACTGAAACTGAATTTTTTTTAAATTTGCTTTTGGTTTGTTATTTTGTTTGTAATTAGAATAAGAAGTGATCGGAATTGAACTTTATAAGTAATACTCCTTGTGAATTTGTTTTAGTTTTATAGATTTTAAGTTGAATGAAATGCAATGAATTCTTGTAAATATTTTTATTAGTGAATTTAAAGATATAAATATATATGTACATATATGCAGTGAAATTTTTAAATAATATTTTGGTGTCTTAAATAATTAAAAAGGCTTTACCTTCTGTCAAGGACTGCGTCTTGGTTTCATTCTTCAAAGCCTTCAAGTGCAAACGTATTTTCACCACTCACATCGTTGATATCGCACAAATTTGCTAGTTGCCTAAATGCCACTGTATTGCTTACATACCAAATGTACATATACACGGATATTTTGTGGTAAAATACGCGTTCTACCACCACCAGATGTGGCAGACTCCGAATACTTCACTGAAAATAAAATAGCATTAAGTTTATGCATTTCTTTTGCACACATTTTGTTATTACTTGTTAGATATTCCACCGTTTGGCGTCTTAGCCTCATGCGCAATTTGAAATCTGCCTCACTCATTGCATCGAGTGTACCTTAAAAATTGGAGCACTTCTCATGTGCCTTGTTTTTCACTCTACGAGTCTTTAGAAGAGTTGGAGCTTGCATACATCGTTTCCAATACTTCTAGTACTTCTTGCATCTCTCTATTGCGACATGATTCGCAATGCTCACCCGTGTACAAAGACACCATCTACAAAAGTAAAAGGCTATTTAATGCATTTATTTCATGTTTTTAAATAAATTTAATAACTTACCACAGAATCCTCAGAATTGCTCATGTTGTTTTGCTTCTTTAAAATTTCACTAAACAAATCATATGTTTAATGACAGATTTTGCCAGTGTTGTGAAGTAACTAAAAGGAAATTTTATCCGAGTTGGAGTGTTTTTTTTGCAACTAGGTTACATTAAAACGGACCCAGTATAACAGTACTTAAATCACTTAAATCATTCTTGAGCTCATACGGAATTCCTAAGAAAATTATATGTGACCAAGGATCGGAGTTTACAAACAATATCTTCAAGGAATTCTGCAGACAATATGGTATTGAACTACACCATACTTCATTTCAACAAACGAGTAGCAACTCACCTGTCGAAAGACGTTTACCGAAATTTATAGACTCATTCTAGAAGAAAAAAAGACCCGCAGGATAGAGTCCGACCATCAGGAGTTGATGACAGAAGTTGTTTTAACATATAATAACTCAGTACATTCTGCAACAAAACTAACCCCTTTTGAGGTCTTTCATGGCCGAACATACAAATTTGATAAAAATCTAAAATTTAACAATCAACATGATCACTTGAGAAAACTTAATTAATTTCAAGAAACCCTTTACCCGAAAATTAAAGAAAAATTAGAATCTTCCGTTCTTAACCGTACAAATAAATTAAACAACTCTAGGGAAGACCCCGAGTATAGACAAAATAACGAAACAATATATGGAAAAAATTGTAGACGAAATAAAATCGCCTCTAGATTTTCAAAACATAAAATAAAAGATGACCATTTACACACAATTACCACTACAAATAACCAAAAAATACATAAATCGCGTATTAAAAAGAAACGAAAAACCTTTTCATTTTAGGGCCGCTTTAATTACGGCACAACATATTGAAATTTGAGACCTAACGAACAACAAGGGTATTCTACCAATTGACCTCGGACCAGCAAGACAAGTAACAGGTTACAGCAATCTTATCCATGTTATTAATCTGGACAGATATAGGGAAAATATCGAAAAGACTAACAGTACCTTTCGGATATTTGAAAAAAAATAGCTCAACAAGAATTTACACTGGCACCACAAAAATTAAACTCAGGGAACTAAAACTCAAGTTAAATAGTGTGATGACCAAACGGAGTAAACGAGGAATAATTGATGGAGTTGGTCATGCAATAAAATTTATTACAGCAAACATGGACGCTTATGACGCCCAAGAATTAAATTGTCAAATTGAACAACTTCAATCTAACCAAGCAAAACTCCAAGAGAATATAACAATATACCATAGATTTAATTTGAATATGATTGCAAGATTTTCTAATATAACCCAACACATAAATCAGGTACAAGGAACCATAGAGCATTACCTTAACAAACAAGGAGATCAGACTAACTACATCGTAAGAAGCACACTAACAAGCCATATTAATGACATCTCAGAGGCAATTATTTTAGCGAAACTTAACATGATTCCTAAATTATTTCTACATCCAGAGGAAATTGAACAGATTAGCAGGCAATTAGAAAACGAATCCATTAATACTGAATCTATAGAAAACATATATTATCATATCTTTTATAATAAGGTGGCAAGCCTGGTAAAAGCGATGTGTCAAATTAGAACATACGCCATCTCATTTTTCCCCTTTTTTCATCTTCCATTATTAATACACATTCAATTCAAGCAACACGTTGTTTTCTTACGTAATCTTATTTTATAAGCATTTTGTATTTCCTTTATAATAAATTAAATCATTTTTGTAAAAGCAATAAAGTATAGTTAATTGTTAATACACAACAATTATTGGCGACGAAGTGAAAAACAAAATGTGGATCAACAGCAATTACAAAATTTGCTAACACCGATGGCGGCCATGACAAATGCGCTTCGAACGCAGGCACAGCCTTCGGCATAAATAAAATAATCGACATTTGTTTTTCGAATGACATTAGAGAATTCTTCATCGATGTAAGCATTGAAGGTAAAATTCAAAATTTTGAAGTGGATTCGGGAGCAGTCGCTCAAACTTCTCCTCGATTCCCATTTTCCCAGCAAGGCGAGCACGACCTCTTAGGTGTCCCCAAAGGACTTTAGGCGTATCAGCCTCTCTTCTTTTCTATTGGAAACCTTGGAGAGGCTGATTTCTCTTCATATAAGGGACGGGATTCCTCGTGAGCGATTGTCATATGCTCAGCATGCATACTCGAAGTGCAGACTTGAACACAAGGACTTCGCAGTTGGTGCCTTTCTGCGATCTAAGAAACGAAACTGCATAGTAAGTCAACCACCAAAAACAAGCGCGGCCCTTACATTCACCAGTGGGGAGGTTAAAAAGGCCATCGAAAAGGCGAAAGCCTCCAAAGCTAATGGTCCTGATGGATTAACTATGCGTTAGATTAGTCCAAGACTTTGACACTGTCCGCCGCGCAACGCACATGGAGACAAAAACTCTCCCAAAGGGACTGAAGTGGTGGATTGTCAATATGATCGACAGTCATCGGTTTAGAGATGCAAACTTTAAACTGAGAATAGTTAAACGGAGAGTCCCGCAGGGTGGCGTTCTCTCCCGATGCTGTTAAATTTCTACCTCTCAAAGCTCTCTCAACCACCACAGTGAGTCACCATCGTCTAGTATGCTATCGGCTTTTCGATAATGGTTACCGGCAGTACAATTAATGGCACGTGTTCAAAAGTGAACAGTTATCTCTCCGATCTTGCTCACATCTTCACTGAACAAAATATGACCTTATCCAGACAGACCTGTCAAAATGCACCAATTCGAACTGTAACAGGATGTCTTCTGATGTCACCTGAGGCACACTTCCATTAGGAGATATGTATGCTCCCGGTAAGAAAAAAGCACAACATCCTGTTCTGCAAGCAGTTCCTGATTGGATATCACCGAATGGGACGCCCAAACAGGAACTTGCACATGGAGGAGCCGCATCTCAGGCACTCAAGGACGAGATGCAGTCGTTCTCCAGTCAACCACTGGATCCGATGGCGTATAGACAGGCCTTGAGAGGCATTCACCAAGAGTCAATTACCACCTTCAGAACTCTCGCATTGTGAATGCTGTCATTGGAGTCAAACCACTACCCACAGCAAACGAAGAGGTGCCTCGAGATTCCCGCGTCACTCTAGATGAGTTTATGAGATAATGTCTGGGTATGCTGATCCAACATCATCGTTTGAAAAATTAAAAGAACTTGTAACAAAGTATCCAGTTTCCCTTAACCCAACCTTTAACAAATGATTCAAGTTGACAACAAATGCAAGTAATTTTGCATGATGAGCTGTACTATCTCAAGATCTCTTTGTTATGCTTCTAGAACGTTTAATCACCTCGAAAAATGATGCAACAATTAAAAAAATTATTTTTTTTGCCAATGCTATAAATTTCATAGGAGAAGAAAATAATAAGTTTTCAATAATGGTCACTGGTCACTTTTAAGAGGAGCACTCTAATGAGCGCATTCCGATTTTGGAGACTATCGTTTTTATATTCAAAGTCCAAATAATTTTGGTTGCTCTTTTCCAGACAAAAGAATCTGTCAACGCTGGTATCATTGCAAGCATTAAAGTTTGAACCAAATTTATTTTATACTATACACAGAGTGATAATTATTGATCACTTTTGTATGCAGCGAAATATGACCGCAAACCAAGCAAAAATAAATTTCGCTCTACAGAAACACCGTCAAATATGTGTACATGAAATTGATCATGTAGACACATGTATTAATTCAAAACACGATTTCTTAATGTTTTTTGACAAATTTTCTAACATGCACTTATCAATTTCAGGCTAGATTAGGTTAAGCAGGCTTTTGCTATCAGAAAAGGGCGCTACCGATGAAAGGCCTCGTTTTATGGGCCGGTGGCAATGTCGAAAAACAGAAATATTGCAGTGAATCGACTGCTTGTAAAATTTACAGATATCTAATTCTGAACAGTACAGCACAGCTCCAGCTTCCTTTCCATTTTAGACCCGTCCGTGTATATATGTATCGCTCTCATTGTCACCCCTGCGTCACCCATTAAACTTTACTGTAGCCTCAAGAGCCCTATCAAAGCTTGGGCACGGGATCACGTAGTCCGTTCGTCCAGTCAGAGAGGACGATATCCGGTTGTGACCGTACGTTCAAATCCTGGGTACCTTATGAGGTCTAAATGAAAATAAGTCTGTGAAAGTGTCAAAGGTACAAACTACACTCCATCCATTAGAAGCTCCACTTGCTAACAGAATCAGTTTTTGAAGAAAAATAACTGTTGCCTGAATTATCTTGGTTCTGGGCATACTGTGTCAAGATGTGCAAGCGATATAATTACAGCATCTACATAAATATAATTCGGATTCAACGACTGCTGATGATATTCTATCAACACCGCGGCAGCCGGAAACAAAGCGCGATTCCGATAAACCAAATAGCATGCAAACATAAACTTTAAGTCTTGCTTTTACAAGTACTAATACTGTTGTATTAATAGGAACAGCTCGTAAAAACATATGTCTCAATGGTTTATAACAGAAAAACTCAAACGCAGAAACAATATGTCATCAAAGTAGATGCATGCCCACGTTTCGGGCAACGCTAAGTCGTAAGTTGTGAGTTCGAGTGCCGGTGGAGTCCTGAAAGAAATTTGATGAGGAGATGGGGCGATCTTCGAAATAGCTATAATTTCAACTACTCCTGACTGTGTGTTGTCAAACGTAACAAAATTCTAACAATAATAAAACTAAAAATTGATTTTGTGTTACATATGTATATATTTATATCGTAAAAACTACCTGACTGTTGTTGTCTTTTTTCCAATATACTTTTCCTTATACTGGCCTTGAGCTCACAAATTAATATTATCGTTTTATACTAACATTTCCATTTTTACAGATTTCATCAACATTTTTTGGCAATTTTTTTTACTTGTTTTTGGCAACGTTACGATATATAGCAATGTTGTTTCATTTGATGCAATTTTGACTTCGCTAAATTCTTCAATTAAATTAACAAATAGCATATCTTAGTCATCGAAAAATATTTTTGTTACATTCAGTTTAAAGTTCTATAGAGTAAAGGAATTAGTAATGTTTGCTTTTGCCCACTGTATCGAATAATCTATTTGGGTTAACTCGTTTTTAATTACTTTCAACCTTTGCTCTATGTTACTTAATATTTCCCTTTTAGCAATTTCATTTGATTGAACTGTATTTAGTAGAGTTTTGGTTATTTTTGAAATTTCGTCTAGTCGCTGAATAGTCAATTTATTAATCACTACCTGTTTTTCATTATTGGTCAGTAAATTATTGGTATTGTCAACTATTAACTGAAAATTGTCATGGTCGGGTGAACCTGTTAACCACTTCCAAGCAGTTCCCAGGATGTTCAAGTATCGTTTTTGCCGTCTAAGTTTCAGTCCCTTAGGAATGTCCTTGATTTCCTCAATGTCATGTTTAAAAAATAAATAGCTACTGTATTTCTGTACCGTAACTTCTATGCCCTGTATTGCGTCATTATATTGATTTAGGTCAATTACATGTATCAGTTTAAAGGTCCCAATTTGTAGTCGTGCGATTCCAGTATCGATTGCGATGATTTGAGAATTACAGTAGTCCAAATTTGTGTTTCAGATAGACTGTTCCTCCAATAGGTCAATATTACGATAAAGAATGTCAACTGTTTTATGTCCATTTTGTACCAGTAAAGGAAATTTTTTCTTATTAATCCTTTGTGAACTATCCTGCCGGAGGTTGTAACTACTATGCTATTCTTATTTTCTGCTACTTCTTCCTTATAACGACAAGTACGCTTATACCCTATTCCCTATTCGCCCAAAAAATACTTCGACTGGCTTTTGTTTAGTAGTGGAGTGGATTGAGTAGATATGTCTAGAAATTGATTTATCTAATAAATCTGCGAACGATGTTTGAACTTTTTCTGCTTTTAGGCATCGCATAATTTCTGATAAAGTGCTAAGGAAACGTTCGACTTGACCGTTTCCGGTACTAGTGTAAGGAGGAGTTTTGAATATTTCAATGCCTAATTGATTGACAATTTTTTCTGGAATTCCGAAAAACATCAAGAGTCTTCTAAGTGGTTCTTTTATATGTTTCGTCGCTCTTGACCCTACTAGTTTGGCTTATGCGTATTTTGAAAACTTATGTATGGCTGTAAGGATAATTCTATCATTCGTGTAATAGATATCGAGATGTACAATTTGTCCTGCGTATTGCAGAATTGTTTCTATTTTGGCTTGCATTTTCGGGAAATAAAATGTACGCAAAAGCTGTAATTTATTTCCACGTGCGTTACGATGGGCGCGTTTATGTTCTTTTAATATTTCGTTTTCCTGCTCGGTTTCATCGGGTAGGTCAGTTAACATTTTGGGCGAAAATCTTATTTTGTAATTTCTGAAATGAATGGGGTAAATTTCAAATATTTTCCCAAGGATATGTTCTTCTGTACTTAGGCTTTTTACGACGGATGGATTAAGGTATTGTCTCATAATTTCAACTAATTTTCCAGGAGAGTAATCTGGTTCAGTAATCGTATGCCTGTGATACGTAGGGAAAATTATATCAAGTCCATGGGAGGAATTTGCATCAATATTCCTGAAAATTTGATTTTTAAATACGTTAATCGGTGCTTCGGTTATGGGTATTAAAGTGTGTGAGGAGCTTTCGTCGCTGTGCATGGTTGTTGTTAATGAGTTTATTTGAGGTGGTCTCGAAAACGCATCGGCGACCACATTTGATTTTCCGGGTTTGTATTGCAAAACGTAATTATATTCTTCCAGAATTGCCTTCCAGCGTTTCATTTTATTATTATTATTTTTGTTACTTAAAGCGTAAGTTAAAGGTTGGTGATCAGTAAATATTTTTATTTTCGCTGATCCATAAAGGTAATTCCTTAAAGTGTTAAGTGCCCATATGATTGCGAGCTTTTCCTTCTCATTTGTTGCGGAATGTTCTTCTGCGCTGCTTAGTGTCCTTGATATGAATATTATAGGTTTGTCGTCTTGTGCCAAAACTGCTCCGATGGCATAATCTGATGCATCAGTAGTTAGCTGGAACTCTTTAGTGTAGTCCGCCTCTAATACTTCATTGTTTAAGGATATTTTAATTTTATTTGAAATATTTTTGGACACACGTCCTCCTTTCCCTCTTAAAAGGGCTGTTAGGGGTTTTGCCAGCTTAGCATAATCCCTTATGAAGCGGCGATAATACCCTGACAGGCCTAGAAATGACCGAAGGTCCTTCGAAGTTGTAGGCTCGGGAAACTTCAGAAAAGTTTTAACATTTTCTGGATTGGTTTTTATCCTTTTTCCGGGTATGATGAATCAGAGAAATTCTACTTCGGTTTTAAGGAATTCACATTTATCAAGCTTAACCTTCAAGTTCGATTTTTACAACGCTTCAAAAATTTTAGTTATATCCTAAAAAGACGTTTCAATATCCTTACTCAATATCACAAAGCCATCTATATAGACATAACATCTTTTCCCTATATGTTGCTTCAATATGTCATCGAGACCTACTTGAAAAATGGATGGGGCATTTTTCAGCCCAAAGGGAAGGCGAGTGAATTCATATTTACCATTGTTGACTGAGAAAGCAGTCTTTTCGATATCCGATTCATTCAGAGGGATTTGATGCAATCCGCTCTTTAAATCTATCACGGTGAAATATTTATTTTTTCCAAGCTGGGTCAATACTCCATTTATTTTGGATATCGGATATTTGTCAGCTATAGTTATTGAATTTAATTTCAGGTAATCGATTACCATACGGCATTTTTTCTCCGGAAGAATCTTTTTTTTTTTAGGTACTACCCATACCGGGGAGTTGTACGGTGAGCATAAGGGCCGAAATATCCCATCTCGCAGAAATTCATTTATTTGCTTTTCAACCTCATCCATACCCATAGGACAAGGGTAACATCTCGAGTACACGGGATTATCAGAACTTCTTTGAATTTGTCCTGTTATCGCTGTTATAAAAGAAAGCTTTTCGTCAGGCTCGCTGAATAGGTTTGGATATTTCTTAGTTATTTCTTTTATTTTACTTTTTTGGTTTCCACACATGTGATCTGATCTTATATTAATAGAATTTACGTCTTTAGAAATTTGTTTTTATATTATTCTTTACTGACATATAATTATCCTTCAGAAGAAAAATAGCATCCATTTCTTTCAATTTATTATTTCCAATAATGGCGTGGAATGTTTTTAAAGCTGGTAAAATAAAAAAATTTATAGGAGTATCATTCAACCCGAAGAAAAAGTATGATGCGTTATTTTAATTTTGGCTCCGACGGAGGTTGCGAAAAAATGAAGTATATTTTTAGTTGATTTCATTACCAAACAAGGTTGAACAGAGTTTTATTTGACCCGGTGTCAATTCAAATTTTAATAACTTCTCCATTACCAAGTTTACATTCGATATACGGTAATGAAGAGTTAGTTAATCTAAAAAATTAACATCGATAAAGTCGAGTTCCTGTGGGGAATTGTCGAGCGTTTCAACATTTTCTTCGAAGTTCTCGATCGGGTCGGCATACTCTGGAAACGAATGGGTTTGAATATTAAAGTTACGCTGCCTCCTATCTACATTTTGGAGAGGAGGTGGCGGTCTTCTCCCGTGGAATGCGTTATTTTGCTGAGGACAATTCATGTAATTTATTCTTGTGTACTGCAAACTCTGGTCTACGTCCATGGGCTCTGGTTTGGGAAAAGGTTTATGACCGAAAGGTCGAGGTGGAGGCAAATTTGTGATTGTGGATATGGACGTTGGTTAAAATTGTTAAAGGATTTTGATTGGAATTATAATTAAATTGTTGCCCCTGATTTTGAGGAAAATGATTAAAATTTCTTTGAGACATTTACTTTGGAGGAACACATGCGAGTTCAGGATAATAATTTTTCTGATTGAGATTCATATCATTATTTCTACGCGAAGGAATTGGTGGTGGTATATTATTATTTGGAAATCTTTTTTGACAATTTGTATTTTGGGCATAGTTCGTACCCACGGTGCCTCTGGCAAAGAAGTTGGCTCACGAACTGCCAGTAGGCGTGGTAAATCACCATTATGGCCACGGATAAAGGTATCCAACGATTTTTCCCTTCATGAATTTGTCATTGATTTTATGGATTGTGCATTTAGTTTGAGACAGGCAACCTTGTCTAGGATTAGTGACATATGTAGGTAAACTTTTTGGTAAAATTGTGAGATAGTGCTGGTTTTCTATGCCATTGGCATCATTTGGTAATCTAATGTTCCTATATCGCGTTTGTCAGAATAGTGCATCATTAAGCACTTTTTAATTTTCTCCCAATTTAGAGGGGTTCTATATGATACGAGCGCAGTGTCTGCCTCGCCTACAATTTTGTGTCGCACTGTATGCAGGATTCCATAATATTTTGGGGTTCCACTTATGTTTTTATACATGCGGAATATCCTGTCGACAGATTTTTGCCACGAATAGAATTCACCATCTTGGGCTGAAAATTCCCTAAGTCCTTTCACTAGATCTGGTACCCTACCTAGTTCATTGGGGTGTACTCCGGTGGGATTGAATGTTTCATCCATATCCTCAGTATCTTCTACGAAAGGATTTCTTAAATTCGACGCAGCTTCCTTAAAAATTCTTGTTATTTCAATTATAAGATTAGGGTCAAAAGAATTTGCCCTAACTTGATTTGGTGGATTCGGTGGTCTGCCGCCACTTGGTAAGCTTAAATTCCCTAGTTGGTTGGCTAAATTGTCGCTTGGCGTTTTTAATAATTTCTTTTTGAACTTTAGCCAAACTAGATTAGCGATACGTGGGCTTTTCCTGTTAGCGTTTCCACTTCTTTCTTTAAACTTTTATAAAATTTGCCAAAAAAAATTTTATTAGTTTTTTTTTATACTTTTCCTTTAGTTTCTTCACAAAATGAGCAATTTAATTTTTAGTTTTAGATTCGCAAACAATTTTTCTTTTAAACTTAATTATTTCACTTATTAGCTTTGATTATTAGTATTAAAAATTTTAATTCCTTTGAATTTTTCTATAAAAATAGCAACATTTATTAATTTCTTTAAAACTTTTTCCTGTCTCTATTAAGACAGGCAACTTTCGTAAAAAAATTCACATTAAATTTTCCCTTTTCACAAATATATTTTCACTATTCAACAAAAATGTATTCACTAACTTACAAAGCAAAGCACTTTCTCCAGTGGAAATGACGGCAAGGATGGCTCCGGTTTGTTCAAGGATGCTCCCTCGATGACTAAGGATCCTTTATCCCCACTCGCTGTTGTCAACCGATGTCAGCAATTTTCCTTTTCAGGATGAAAGTACTGGGAGCAGTGGCACTGGAGGAACTCGCTAAAATTGCAGGGAGTTTTCCCTCCTTTCCGAATTTCACACACGAGTCCTATCATTTCTTTAGGGACCTTCTGGACTTTTATTTTCGGTATACGTAGAAATTCTTGCCACAACTTGAGGGGCATTTGGGATACTTCTTTCACTCCCGACTGTGTTCGTCTCGGGGTTCGCGACTTTAGGACGATTTATGCGATTTATTTGAGTGTTTTTCGCTACGCATTACTTAAGGACGATTTATGCTATCAAAACGTCAATTTTATTTGCAAGTGTTTTCTTTCCAACACGCTACTTGAGGGCGATTTACGGTTATTTTTAATTTTGAACACTTTTAAAACTTTGAATTTTAACACGCCAGTGCGGCCCCACGTTGGGCGCCAGTTAAATTATTTAGTGTTTGAAATTATTGAAAAAAGAATTTTTTATTTTTTGTGGTGCACTAGGCACGTCTTTATTTATTCAACTGCAACTAAGAACTCTCTTAAAAGCTTACATGAAGTTTTACATCTACCTATCACTCCACTCCTCACTACCGCTCCAGACATAACGTCAGCGTATTTCATGCTCAGGTGGGAACGTAGCTGCTGGTGCAATATGAATTCTGCGGCAGCTCTGTTGCACGTGCAATATTTTCGAAGTCAGTGTTAACTTGGTGGTGTGCATTTACATTGTAAAATATCGTACCATTTATTCTAAAACAGTCTGTGAAGACGACCAGGTTAGTGCCGTTGACCGTGATCGGTGCCTCGTCTTTCTCTTCTATGTCAGCCAGTTGGTTATTAATGATTACCAAACCATCGCTGATCTGCGTGATGGGTGCGAGGTTATTAAATGTTGTGCCACAATTGGCAGTGTTGCGTGTCATTAGTTGTAAAGCGCACGACGTGAGATGATGCCAGTCAAAACATTGGTATTGTATCGCTACAGTTCCTCACCGCAAGTGTGTGATTGTGGCACGTACATAGGTGCGGCGTTTCTTGGCCGTGCGCTACGGGTAAAATAGAAACTTTCTTACATCTAAACTTAGGAATAGGATATCTTATCAGAAAATATGTTACATTATTATATTGTAGGATCTTGATCTTAGATAAGGTCATAATATCGGCTACCGTTAGGCTTGTGAAGTGCTCAGTTTTTATTATAGAATTTATTCCATTACTATCTAAAAGAATATTATTCAGTGTACCAATTTTTGCTTAAGCTATGGAGGTAATTACGTTAGTTCTGTTCTTATTGCTCTGTTTCTAGCCATGAGTATATCGTAAAGGTAGCCAGATATCGTCCAGTTTTTTATCAAGTTTAAGGCATCGCGATACTTCCATCAATGTGCTAAGGAATCGCTCTACCCGGCCATTTGATGTACTGTGTAGTGGTTGGGCATTCGCGATGTCGATGTCGAAATAATTTCTTAGTTTGATGCTGTGCGAATTGAGTGACTTTTCGTTGTCACAATAGATGGTTTTCGTACCTGAAAACATATTTAGTAATTGCAAAAGCTGTGATTTTACATCCACTACGGTTCGAGACCTAAGTGGCTGTACTATCGCAAACTTTGAAAGTTTGTCGACGCAAGTCAGAAAGTACTTTGACCTGGTGGAAAATATGTCAATGTGGAGGATTTCTCCACAGTATGTTCGTATGGGAGTCTGGCCGATAAGTTGCTTTTTTGGGTGGCGATCGTACTTCGCCTGAGAACATATGCGACAGCTGGCCGCAAATTTCTGAGCCTTCTTTTCCATTTTTGGAAAAAATAGTCTTCTATTATCTACTTTGTATTTTCCTGGACTGCTCGATGTGCTCTATTATGTTTAGCCGCAATTGTCTCTTGTTGTTCGTCTGTGTCTGATATATCGTGAACAAATTTTTTTGTATGTCTGAATTTTACTGTTGGAAAGAATTCAATCAATTCATGTTAAAATTGTGGTAATGTGTGTAGGTCACAATGAATTGCGTTAACTACATCAACTTTTACCGCCTCTTGCAGGAGTCGTATTAAATCATCCTTGGTTTCGAATGACATTAACAGCCCGATTCTGTGCACTTGATAAATTCACCATCTTGCTTATTTATCAATATTGATTATTTATCTAGTGTTTGATATTCGGTGTCAAAAACCAAAAGCTCTTTTCTTGATAAATTGTCAAGATGTCAAATGCTCTTGACAAATTAAACAACTGCAAGAGATGAATTTTGTACGACATATTAACCCCAATTTCATCGAAAGCTGCCAACATGTTTGCAACAGATTGCCTGTATTTGTCTGTGCGTTCTTTACCCAAAAGCCCCTTAATGACTGCTTTCAATGCGAGCCATGCATTTAAATCTCGGTCTGTCAGAACTTGGTCAAAATCTGAATTTTGGCGTTTCAGGTACAGAGGAAAGAAATCTCCAGATGCTATACTCGCTGAAATTTGTTGGTGGTATAAAAACACCTTTGAAGAAGAGGAAGACAATGAAAAAGGGGAAGAAGGGGAAGACAAATATGAAATTCCGGAATATCTGTTAGACGAAATTATCGACCCTTCTGATGATGATGACGATGACCAAGATATTACAGAGAGCAGTGATGTTGATCCACAGCCGCCTGGCCAAATCATTAATTTAATTAATTTAATTTTTTTACTTTAAACTTTTGATAACTAATATTTCAAAATTATATTTTTTTCATATTTTTATAATTTCTTTTTCAATGTATCTTCAAAACCAACACTGAAAAAATTGGTACATAAGAAATGAGAAGTAAATTAATATTAAGCTGGAAAACGCAAGTTTTGTATTATGATTGTTTTCTTTTTAAATGAAATTTATTGAAGAAACTGAGAAGCATATTATAGATTAAACAGAAAGCAAAAAAGATTTAGTTTTGTGGAAAATATGTGCAAAAAGCATGAAAAAAAAACTTAACTGGTGCACAGGTCTCTAGCAATAATTTGGCTTTAACAGATAGAAAAAATATCAATTAGTCGAAGAGTTATAGCCAAAAAACCATACAAACAATATGCTGAAAATCGGCATTTGACTGTAAAGTTCGAAGGTCGATTAAAAAAAATTCGAACTAACATAAGCAAACGCTGCGATACAAGTATTCAAATTTAGCCTATATTTTCACCCCTCACTCTCAGAATCGACCTAACTTTTGCTAACCTGAATTTGTTCCACAGTGTAATATTTGAGTTTTGTAAATTTTTAAAAATAACTCTTTGGCAAATTTATTTTTATAAATTGATACTTTAACTGCTACTGCCCAATTGCAATCAAGTGACATTTATTTAGTGAACTTGCAGAGTACAAGCGCATATACCTTCTCAGCATTGCAGGCTCGGGTGGGATTACAATTGACTGCTGGGTTGATGCTGCATTTGCGCTACTATAATAAAACAATAACAATTCACTTGTTGTTTGTGATGAGGTTGATAAGTGTTACACACTCTGACTCTGTAGATAGGAAAGAAGACAGAAAAGAAAAAAGCTAACTTCAAACCATGACAATTAATGACTAGCTGGTTGTTTTGG
This sequence comes from Anomoia purmunda, assembly GCA_951828415.1. Taxonomy (NCBI): domain Eukaryota; kingdom Metazoa; phylum Arthropoda; class Insecta; order Diptera; family Tephritidae; genus Anomoia; species Anomoia purmunda. The sequence continues at coordinate 92,777,718 of OX639993.1, forward strand.
TTGTTGCGAGGTGGAATTCATTGTATTATATATTAATTCAATTCAATATGTTAAGTAAATTAGGTTTACTTCTTCCACATATGTAAAATTATACTTGTGTAATCATATTTATGAGTAACCATTTAATACCTAATATTTGAATCTACAAAAGTAACCATATTGTATAGAAGTTCTAATTGTGACCTTTTGGTATGTTAATGAAGAAGAATAAACTCTTGCGGTCATTGCATTTTATTACGAGAAACCGTACGCTTTTAAATTACATCACGAATATTGCATCGTAAAATATACGTAACATAACTAATCGTCTTGGGAATTGAAAAGGCTCACTTCCCCATAAAACATTTGGAGGCCCCGACGAGATATATATATTTACGCCAAACATAGCAGTTTCGTCGAATTCAATTTAGCCACGTGAACCCGAGATGTCAGACTCCGAATCACTTCCCCCACCAAGCAAAAAGATCGAGGGCCAGCCACTAAAGTCTTCGGGAGTTACTAAGCAGGATAAGACTATTACTACCCTCAAAATTCGTCGCACTGTGCACGAGCAGCAGTTGGAGAGGGCACGAGATTTCATTCAACGTGTGAAGAAGGATCACCAATTGACATCGACATCTGAGCTGAACATCCGTCTGGAAGCGTTACATAAGGCGTTTGATGGTTTCACCAGTGTACAGGGAAAAATCGAGGAGAGGGACCCAGATGAAATAGCCCAACAGAACCGCCCCGCCTACGAGGAATTATATTATGAAACCGCAGCAGCCATCAAGGTCACAGTGAATCAAATGGAGCCTGTTAGCAACTCCACTAGGGTGCCGTGCACCAGTGGAGAGAGGTGTGAGTCGATTAGATTACCAAGAATTGAGCTACACACATTTTCAGGTGAAGTGACTGAATGGATGAGTTGGTACGACCAATTCATATCCCTTGTGCACAACAATGAGAATATCACAATGCTAGCCAAGTTCCATCACCTTGTTAGCAAATTAAATGGCACTGCCAAAGCAACCATCGAAGGCATTAAAATCGTGTCGGAAAATTACGAAGTGGCCTTGAGTCGCCTGCGTGACAGATTTGAAAATGAAAGGGTCATTGGCAGAAAGCATATTGAGTTGATGTTTCAACACCCCAAAATCTGCAAGCCAAGCTGTGTTGAGCTGCGAAAACTAATTGACACCATGAATAATCACCTAGTTGGATTAAAGAATTTGGATCGACCGATAGAGCACTGGGATGACCTCATAGTCCATCTAATCATATCAAAATTGGATTCAGATACAATGCTAAAGTGGAATGAGGAATCCGCTACGGACCGCATGCCAACGTTAAGTGAGCTCATGACGTTTCTCAAGAAACGCTGTCAAATAATTGAAGGTAACATGTCTACTCATTTCCTAACTAACAACAACTCATCTCATAGTAGTTCTAACAAAACTCAAAGGCACGGTCGAACCCTTACTATAACGAAAAATGCATGTAATTTCTGCAATAAGCAGGGTCATTTCATACATAAATGTATTGCCCTTTTAAACTTACCTGTCGCTGACCGTGTGCAAGGTATTCGTAATTTAAAACTGTGCGAAAATTGCCTAAAAACAAGCGAACATTCCGCAGTCAAATGCACATCAAATTTCAAGTGTCGCACCTGTGGGAAAAACTACCATTCGTTACTTCACCAAGGTGTAGATCATCCCGTTATAGAAGCTCATAACAATAATTTCCGGACAACTCGTCCCGACAATTCGCAATCGCCCCAGGCAATTTCTGCAAACAAAGGTCATGCCGTCCTACACCATAAATGCACTCGCCATGAGGGTAATATATTAGGAACGGCTATTGTTTGATTAATAGCCATAACCAGAGTATCCCGTGTCGAGCATTGCTAGACTCCGGCTCGCAACTAAATTTGATTTCCGAACGCATAGTCAGAATAGCAAGAATAACGCGGCAATATTCTCCTACCAATTTTCTTTGTGCTAATAACGCGCGTATGTCTTCAAAATATATTTCTGTATTGGCGATTAAATCCCGCTTCAACAATTTTTCCATTACATTAGAAGCGACAGTACTAAACCACATAACAGGCCCATTGCCTGACGAAAAACTGTAAATTGAGAATTGGAATATTCCAAAAAATTTTAAACTAGCGGATCCTCTCTTCAACGAACCGCAACGTGTCGATCTGCTGATAGGCGTCGACGCATTTTACGAAATTTTGTCTGTTGGTTAAGTCAAACTTGGGCGCTGTTTGCCAATAGCACAAAACACTGTTTTCGGCTGGGTCGTGGCTGGAAAGCACTCTCAGGAAAACAACCACTCCTACAGTAATTTAGTTCAGTGTGCGAGCACACACCAAGACTCCACGCTCAACGAATCTATTAAGGCATTCTGGCAATTGGAAACCATAAATTATCCGTCTATCAACTTAACGAAAGAGGAGAGACAGTGCGAAATTAATTTCACAGACAATTTTACACGCTTGCCGTGTGGTCGTTATCAAGTGCGACTGCCCTTTAAGACGAGCGCAAGTGCACTCGGACAGTCCTATGACTTAGCGCTTAGAAGATTTCGCTCTCTTGAATTAAAGTTTCGAAAGAATACGACACTGCACTCACAATATTAGGAGTTTATGAATGAATTTATCCATTTAGCACATATGGAGCCGATATCAAACGCAGACTTTGGCGTCCTTAATTTTTTCATTCCACACCATCACGTTTTAAAACCATCAAGCTCAACAACTAAATTACGCGTTGTTTTCGACGCTTCGTCTAAAACCAGTACAGGTGTATCGCTGAATGAATTGCTCATGGTCGGACATACAATACAAACCGACCTACTTTCTACAGTCCTGCGTTTTCGGTATTACACCTACGTTTTTACAGCGGACATCTCGAAGATGTACCGCCAGATATCATTGCATCCTGACGACAGACATTTTCACTACATCCTATGGCGATCCGACGAAACAGATCCAATAGGCATTTACCAACTGTGTACTGTGACGTACGGTACTACCTCTGCTTCTTTTCTTGCAACCCGTGCACTAAAGCAATTGTGTATTGATGAAAAACACACATACCCACGAGCGGCCAACGCATCGGCTCATGGGCTTTACGTTGACGATATACTAACGGGCGCTAACACATTAAGTGAAGCAATTAATTTGCAATTCCAACTCAAGGCTATGCTTGCAAAGGTTGGCTTCGAATTAAAGAAGTGGTGCGCCACTCACACCGAAATACTCAATGGCACTCTCGATGAAGATAAAGAGACATTTTTCCAAATAAAGGGTGGCAATGCAATCAAGGCATTAGGAGTGGGACCCATTTGTAGACAAATTTTTATATGAAAAACCAGACTCCATTGCAAAACCAGCGATTACAAAACGAAGTATTCTCTCGCAAATAGCGCAGCTATTCGATCCGCTAGGCTTGATAAGTCCTGTTGTTGTGCTTGCGAAAATCTTTATGCAACAGCTCTGGCGCTTAAATATTAGTTGGGACGAATCGCTCCCACAAGAATATCACTCTCGGTGGGAAAATTTTCGCAATCAACTACAGCATTTAAACAGCTTCAAGATCGATCGCCAGGTATTTGCACCGGGTGGAATTTATGAATTACATGCGTTCTCCGACAGTTCGGAAGCCGCATACGGCGCATGCATATACGTTCGAAGTATCTCTCGAAATGATGATATTCTCAGTGTCAAACTATTATGTTCTAAGACTAGAGTAGCACCTCTCAAAAGGTGCTGCCTACCAAACCTTGAGCTGTGCGCTGCAGTTATCATGGCGCAATTCGTTAAGCGAATCATTGAGATTTACAATTTTATTAAATTTAAAGATATAATTTATTGGACCGATTCGACAATAGCACTCAGTTGGCTACGAGAGGAAGCATGCAACTGGCAAACATTTGTCGCAAATCGCGTTGCTCTCATACAAGAAGTAAGCTCATTTTCACAATGGCGTCATGTGCCAACAGAGATAAATCCGGCAGGCTTGCTATCACGTGGAATGCTGCCTGAAATATTGATTAGCTCTACTCTTTGGTCAAGTGGACCAATATTTCTAATGAAACCCAAGAACTTGTGGCCAGTTACAGTAATTTCTACTCATCCCAATGATAGCGCATCGGAACGAAAACGGATAAAACTTGTTCTCACAACTCAGTATGAAGAACATTTTGTGGAAAATATAAAATATCACAACAATTACCGCAAGTTATTAAATGTTGTAGCTTATATTTTACGATTCAAGCACAATTGTTCTAGCAGTAATAAGCTAGGCCGTCGCGTTGGAGTACTCACAGCTGATGAACTGCACTACGCTCTCTTCGCGATAATAAAATTAGTGCAGAAAGAGGGCTTAAGTGCAGAGATACGCTCGCTCAGCAACAACAAATCAGTCGCTAAAAAAAGCAGCATAACGCCGCTCGCACCTTTCATTGATGGCAACGGTATTATCCGTGTCGGCGGTCGGTTGCAGCACGCTGCTCTGGACTATGACAACAAACATCCAATAATACTTCCAAACTCGCATGATTTTACACGTGCTCTCCTTGCTCATCATCACATTGAGAATCATCATGTAGTGCCACAAGCACTGTTGAGTATTGTTCGTCAAAGGTTTTGGCCAGTCCATGGAAAGGTTATAGCACGCTCTATAGTCTGCAACTGCATCCGTTACTCGAAGGCGAAGCCCATTACATCGAATCAACTCATGGCCGATCTACCAGAGCTTCGTGTCCAACAAAGCCGACCATTTAACATTGTTGGAATTGATCTTTTTGGTCCCTTTTACATACATTTCCGGCGTCGTGGCACGGCACCTGTAAAGGCGTATGTGTCGATTTTTGTCTGCTTTGTCACAAAGGCAGTTCATTTAGAGCTTGTGGAAGACCTAAGCACGAAGGCGTTCCTAAATGCTTTAAGGCGGTTCATTTCACGTCGTGGTCGTTGCTCAGTTATATACAGTGACAACGCGACAAATTTTGTTGGGGCACCTAATGAATTGCATGAAGTCTATAATATGTTGCGCCAACAAGATTCGCAAGACGAAATTTCACGGGAATGTGCCGACAATGGAATTATTCGGAAACATATACATACCTCCGCGATCACCCCACTTTGGAGGGTTGTGGGAGGCAGCGGTTAAATCATTTAAATTTCACCTAAAACGTGTGGTGAATAATTCCTCGCTAACATTTGCAGAATTAAATACGCTAATTATTCAAATTGAGTCTATACTTAATTCCAGGCCAATTACTCCAATATCTGAGAACGCGAATGACATGCCTGCGTTAACTCCGGGGCACTTCATTATTGGGACTGCTCTTAACGCCTTTCCAGAGCTAGATTTAAAAGGGGTGGAAAATGTCACCAGCCTGCAGAGATACCAACAGCTCCAATGGTATTTCCAACAGTTTTGGGATCGTTGGTACAAGGACTACTTGCAAAGCCTGCAATGTCGCACCAAATGGACAAGAAGAGGAATTGCCATAAACGTCGGTGACATTGTCATCTTACAAGAAGAAAATATACCACCGCTTCAATGGAAACTCGGTCGTATTACGCAGCTGCATCCAGGCAAAGACGGCATTACTAGAGCTGTAACGATCAAGACAAGCAATGATGAAGTTCAACGAGCCGTAACTAAAATCAGACGACTTCCAGTTGAAGGAGCAATCTCCCCTCAAGGGGGGGGTGTATGTTAAGTAAATTAGGTTTACTTCTTCCACATATATAAAATTATACTTGTGTAATCATATTTATGAGTAACCATTTAATACCTAATATTTGAATCTACAAAAGTAACCATATTGTATTGAAGTTCTAATTGTGACCTTTTGGTATGTTAATGAAGAAGAATAAACTCTTGCGGTCATTGCATTTTATTACGAGAAAACGTGCGCTTTTAAATTACATCATCGAATATTGTATCGTAAAATATACGTAACATATGTAACTAATCGTCTTGGGAATTGAAAAGGCTCACTTCCCCATAAAACACAATAATTACATAAAAAAATTAAATTCACTTAAATTAACTTATCAATACTGGAAAATGCATAAAATTAGAAAAAAGGAAAAAGGTAGAACAAAACATAATTAAACTCACTAAGTTAACGCCTACTTAAATGCATTGTTCAACGAGTAAGACATATGTATATAACGGGTTTTTCAATAGGGACGCCACAAAAGTAGACCGATAGCGACAGCAAACCACGCTCTTCCCCGCTCTTTTGACATTTCTCTTCAGTAAGGTTTGCCATTTCATCATGGAAAGATATACGATCCAACAACGAGTCGAAATTATTAAAATTTACTACCGAAATTCGAACTCAATGGCCTCAACTTTAAGAGAGCTACGTCCAATTTATGGTCGTCGTCATTTCTGGCTGAATGGCTTCGTCAATAAGCAAAATATGCGTTATTGGACAGGCAGCAATCCACACGCACTCCATGAGTCAACATTGCATCCCGAAAAAATTACGGTTTGGTGCGGTTTATGGACCAGCGGCGTCATTGGGCCGTACTTCTTCCATGATGGTCAAGACCGGCACGTTACTGTGAATGGGAATCGCTACCGCTCAATGATAACCGAATATTTTTGGCCCGAGTTGGATGATATGGATTTATTGAAAACCAAGTTTGGTGAACGTGTTATCTCACGAAATGGCCCAGTCAATTGGCCGCCTCGGTCGTGCGATTTGACGTCGTTAGACTATTTCCTGTGGGGCTACGTCAAGTCTATGGTATATGCCAAAAAGCCAGAGACGATTGATGAACTTCGTACGAATATCGAACGTGAAATTGCAGCAGTATCGGCCGATTTATGCTTGAAAACCGTCGAAAATTGGGCGTCTGGACTTCTGCAAGCGTGCCCGTGGTGCCCATGCAAAATAAATCGAGTTCCATACATATTGGCATCGAATGTACTTTCACAGGAATAAATAATTTAATTCATATCCCAATCCGTTTTTGTTTTATTTAAAAAAACTTTTGTAGCTTTCCCATTAAAAAACCCTTTACATATGTATGTACATAAATAAAAGAGATCACTTACATAATGTGCATCATGCTCTGACGACGAAAGATCTTTCGGTGTGTGTTTTAATGCTGTAATAGTATTATGTATGCTTATATGCGAGTCTTCGTTCTAGTTGTAAATAAGCAGGTATGAGCTTAGTTAATTTTATAAATACAGACTTCACAGCGATATATACGCGCACTACTGTTCTGCCAGCAAGACAGCAACAAAAAAATTTTGTTTTTCGTTTTTATGTTTTTCTTCTTTTACTATATCTTTTATGTAAGTTAAGGCACATGTCATTGACCTTCTTAAACATAACTCCGGCGACGCATTTCTCGTCGCTATCCATTTGCATTCATATTCACTTTTACTTTTCATCCATGCACTGCTGTTTTTTGTTTTTTGCATGCACCTCACTGCATTGCATTCTCACGGTGCAATCGCTGACGCTGTGGGATCCCACCGCCGTGGCAGCTCCAATTTCAGCATACCGCTCTGCTTAGTTTTTGGGTTCCCACCTTTTCCCGTGTTTCGCAATCGAGTCGGATTGCAACTCCAAAAATTCTTTCGTTACGATTTGAACAGCCGCGTTGTAAAGCAACGTGACTGACGCGCTGCTGAAGCTCTCTTGTTAAGTGACAAGTAGATTTGAATTTAGTCTTAAACTCACCTTACTCTGCGCTACGTGAAATCAATAAAAGATTCAAAAATTCCTCCTTGTGAGGAAAGAAAAATATTGTGGTTTTAATTCCGCGAAGCCGGGTCAGTAAGTTGTATCCTGTAATATGTATGTTTTTGTTGTTTTGTTACTTCATGGACTAAACTTTTACTAATTATTATATTTTAATATTCATGTTTGTTTGTTTTTTTTTTCTTTTACAAAAATTGACTCGCGTAATTAAAATTTACCACGCTTTGAGCACAAGATAAAAAAATTACCAACATATCATTTAGCGTCTGAAGGCCTCACTAACATTATAGTGGAGGATAAATTATATATTACTTTACATAAAAAAAATTACCTACTGCGGCAAACAACAGCACCAGCGGAGAGCGGTTGGCTCTAACTGCAGCCGCACGTTGTTGGTAACTGCTCCATTGACACTGGCCCTACGGCTCTAGGAGGATCGGTGCTCTTTAGGCGCTCTTCATCGGATGCAGGTGGAAAAAGAGAATGAGCTTAATCCGTGCGATTGGATTGTACTGAAAATCTCTGGGTGGCTCTGAAGTATGCATATTTGGGTAGTTTTAAATAGCCAATTAGGTGCCAGATCTCCGCAAGAATGAAAAAAAAACTTGAAAACCAAAGACAAAGTAATTATGGCATGGGTAAAAAAAACTTACCCTTTTGGAAATGGAGCCAAATCAGGCGCAAAGAGTTTGCGGAACTAATGTGAATTTTTTAATTTCCTCGTGGATAGGCAAATCCAACGGGATTTCCTTTTAACTGATTGCTTTTCTCGCTTTTATGCTAAATTTTTACGAGGACACGTTCTTGTTTATATGGAGGAAATATATAAAAATATTTTGTTGAAATAAATACATATATGTATTACAAAAACACGTTTGAGAAATTGTAAATGTGCAATAAGGCCATAATGGCTTTATTTCACTTAAGGCTAGAGAAATAACACCATATCAAAATTATGGCCTTATTTCTCACATTAATATGTAATAAGGTCATTATGGCTTTATTTTCCTATGGCTTTATTGCACTGCACCGTTTTATGATCTGGACTAGTGCAAGTGTTAATTCCATAAGTGGCCTCATCATCCATCGTTTAAGGTCGATTTTGATGCATTACTTTCTTGTTCAATGCTACGTGACGGTCGCCGTAGTGGAATGTGTGATTTATTCGAAGTTTTTCGGCTTCAAATCGCGGCCGGCACAATTAACATCAAAAAATTATAGAAAAGCTATTTTTAATAGCGGCGCGCCTCGGCGGGAAATTTTTCCCGTATATAAATAATAAAATTGTCAGCCATAGTGGAATGTGTGATTTATTCGAAGTTTCTTGGGTTAAAATCGCGGCCGGCACAAATAACATCAAACAAATTTTTTCAGTAGATAAATAATACGATTGTCTTCTGAATGAAATCTCCATTTGTTTAATCCCATATTCATTTAGGTAATCTCACAAGTTTATTTTCACATGCTTTTTTTTGATGAGATGTTTATAAGACGATGGAATTAAATTTTATAATTTACATATGTTATTAATTATCGGATATTTGTATATTGTAATTATTGCATTTGTGTACATACAAACATGACTGTCTGAATATTCGTATATCTTACTTATTTGTAGGTATACCCAATATTTTATTTGCAATAACTTGTTGAACGTTTTTGTGTTCAAAGTGCCAGAGTTAAAATTTGCAGTTATTGCTAAATTTATGGTGTTTAATTTCCTTTAATTATTTATAATCTTCCGTGATTAATACTCTTTCAGTTATTGACTGTGGAGCTAAGGTTTCAAATATACTTTGAAATCACGAATTTTTTCTTCTTGTTGGTAGTGGTTATCTATTAATGGATTCAATCTTGGTTTTATTGCAATTAGATCATCCTTATCCGGTGTTCCTATTACAACCTTAACGACCGAATCTAAAAAGTTCAATACTCGACGTGACCTATGGTTAATAGATACGAATAGGCAGATTAATGTCTCTCCTTGATTTTGATTTGAGGGAGTATATTGCCTTCTCATTATATTTCAGTATGGTGTGAGTATAGTGGTAAAATTTTGCTACGAGGAACAGAAATGCCGAGTTTTCATCGAAATATACAAGATCTGTCTCTGTTAACATATATTTTTTATTACTGAAGTCAGTTATTAAATCGACCATAAAAAGGGGAATTGATAGAAAAATTATGAATCCTCTGTCCACGGTATGGTTTACCTACGGACGCTGTCTTTATGGATAACTACCTTCTGCATGCCGGTCTGTTTGGTCAATAATACTCTATATCGCTAGGTTTATATGCTATTGTTTTCTTATTTTTGTTCTGATAACTTAATAGTTTTCCTGGTTCATCTTGAAGGATTTCTCTTATTTCTGGGAACTTGGTGCGACCAAGAACCACGCCCTCTAGTTTGTGTCGTGTGGTTTAGTGTACTGCGCCTGAGGTTTAGCTTGGCAATATTATCACTTCAGTCTACCTATAATTAGCTTACAAGCGAAAGGGCGTGTTACCAGAGGCAAATATGTTAAATAATTGGCAAAAGCAAGGCGTTTTCTAATTGGATGTAAAAGGGAGTTAATGTTATTTGGCTTAAGCAATCGCGATATTTATAATGAAACATTCAAAAGGGAAGTGCGTTTGGTTTTGTATTGTTAAAAATAAAGAGCTAAATTTAACATACAATTTTTATTTATATTTAAAAATCAAAATCCATTAACAATGCTGATTAATTTTTTTTTTAATTGGGAATATATTGACTTTCATATATACATATTTATTCATGTATACTGTGTTATACATGTATATTTAGGAAACAATTGTATTGACATTATTATTTGTTCTAGAAAACATCAATTTCTGTAATATTTTTATGTTGTCATGTTGATCTCATATTTTGTGTGGCATTTTTTTACAAAATCCTTCTAATTCCTCTTGCATAGATTTTTTTTGTTTATCTCTTCAGTTATTCAATTTCAATGGTGTACATAAACAACACAATCTTCTAAAAGACTTTCGAAAACTCCTAATTGTTATTTCTCTCATAGTGGCACCATTGGAAAATGTTATAAAGAAAAAGCATATTTTGACAGCGCTCTAACCAAGTAATGAGTTTAGTTTTTTATTGTTATTATCAATGGGAATGGGTACGTTTATAATAGTACCTCATCCCATTACAGTTGGGATAAATTTGTAGAATATTATTATTATTAGGTAATGTACACTGCAACATTGAGGTCTGTTGTGGCCCTCTCATGGATTAAAGGACTTCCTCTAGTCCGGCATACGGGATAAACTTTAGTATAAAGCCTAAATCTCCGAAGTTTATACTGCCATCTTTTATTAGATATCGATCCAAGGACCGTTTGCGTTTGTACATTAGTGCAGGGCACTGCTCTAGTATATGTCTCGCAGTTTCCTTTTCTACTCAGCATAATATGCAGTGTTTATGCGATTAAATTCCCCGTTTGTCCAGGTGATACTTCAACCTGCAGTATAGCGTTATAATACCCGTAATGATTCTTCGATAAACCCATGCATTCTATCTACAAGACGCTTTAGGTTATATGACCCTAGAAGCGCTTTGGAATCCTCCAGGACTATTACATTTCACTAATGTTCCCGGTGGGTTTTCTCCTCTTCCTTGGCCAATGTGGATAGTGTCCTCATACCAATACCACAGAGAGGCTCTGGGCCAACAAAGGGGGTTGCCGCTCCCTTTTTCGGGAGTTTATCCGCGATCTCGTTTCCCTCAATACTAGTATGTCCCGGAACCCAGAGAACTTATACTCGATTGTTCGTACCAAGTGTGTTCAGCTTATCAAGGCAGTCCATTATCAGTTTAGAAGTTACTTGGTAAGATCGGAGTGCCTCGACACCCGCTTAGATGGCAGTCTATATGCAAATATGGCAATGTTCCAGTTCCGGTAGGTGCGGGTGGTATTGAAAAATGCAAGCTTTTCTATGGCATAGTAGAGTAACTCTTGGGAACCATGGTGAGCACGCATCCGTTGTGGCCGCAATGCAATTGAAACCTTTTCAAATCCTCTAATGGCTACAACCCAAATTAATTTTGAGGATTTTTCCCGTAGAATCTACTGGAGATAAGCAGGTATATCGGACTCACGCTGGCATTCTTAATCTCAGCTTTGTAAATGCTTAGACCTGCCCTATACAGATCTCAGCCTGAGGGTAGTCTACTCCTCCTGGCCCTGTTAAAGTGACTACTAGACGTCTTAAGCTCCGAAATTTCCCCACTCCGGTGTCCTCGCAATGTTCGATAAGCTTTTAACCTCAGTGGACGTTTCTGCAATTTTCTGCTTTAAAGGTCTTATTCCGTATTTCTTTGATTCCTAGAGGAGGCACGCTTTTGTAGAGCAATGTTATAAGAGAACTGTATACTCTGATGGTCCGAAAAGGAGTGCTCGCTTAGAACACTCCAGTCTAAATCTGGCATACCAGTTCCGGTGAGGTCCAAGACATCTCCCGGGCATCTGTGATAAATACTAATCATTGGGGCATCTCCCCTGATCAACACACAGTGGAAGAAGCTGTTATTTTTTATTTGAGGAGTAGTGGATTTAATTGATATCTCATAAATAGGTGCAGTGTCCGTAAGCAGTACATCCAATTTTAGCCAAAATCCAAAATTTCCTGCCGCGGAGAAATTCAGCAATTAGAAAAAGTCAGTTTGAAAAAAACGACGGTTTGTACGACGGTTAAACTGTGTTAAGTTTAAATGGCTGGAGATAAAAAAAATGTCCTGTTAGGCCATGAGTAGGACCATTGTGATGGCATATGCAAACCACTTCCCGTTACGACGTTCCTTATATTTGAGAAAATATAATCGTTAGTTATTTGTTTATAGTTCTCTTTAGCATTCCTATGTGCTTTGTTATGTTCATTATTTAAAATTTCTTCCTGATCATCCTTATTTGTTACGTCTATTACTAATTTTCGCGTATATGCAAATTTAACACCCTGAAAATTTTTCAAAAGTATTCCTAGGATTTGGCCCAAATAACATTCATCACAATAAAATGAATTTACCACATCAGGGTTTATAGCTTCTTTAAGCGATTGTATTAGGCACTGATCGCTTGTATAACTTATCTCATGTCTAATATACTTCTGAAAAAATATCTTTGTTCTTTTTGTGTCTTTATTACTTTTGGTAATTATAATTTGATTTCTAAAACTGTTTAAACAAGTTTGCACTATTTTAATAGTGTCCGTTAAAGATGGGTCCGAATGTGAACCATATTCAGATAGATGATTTAAAGTTTGTCTCGGCAATGCGTCCGCCACTACATTTTGATTTCCAGGTTTATAAAAAAATTTGGGAGCGAACTCTTCTATAAAAGCTCGCCATCGCTTAATTTTGGTGTTTGGGTTTTTGTCCGACATTGAATATGTGAGAGGCTGATGGTCGGTAAAGATATTTAGTCCTTTACAACCATACAAATAATTTCTCAAATTCTTTACAGCCCATACGATAGCCAGTAATTCTCTCTCGTTAACGGCATAGTTGGATTCTGTTTTTGAAAGCGTTCGTGATATAAATGTAGGTCTCTTATTTTGTGACAACACTGCAGCAATAGCCTGAGACGATGCGTCGGTTGTCAAATCAAAGGGTTTATTGAAGTCTGGATACAGCAGAGTAACCTCCTCTGATGACATAATCTCTTTTAACTTTTGAAAGGCTTTAATCCCTTCTTCGTCTAGATGAACAGGTATTTTTTTTTAATGATTTGCTCTGACATTGCCATTTTCACCTCTTAAAAGTCTTGTGAGAGGTTTTGCGATGTTAAAATATTATAATGTGGTCCACATATACATGGCATGATTTTCCAATTTTTGGTCTAAGTATATCATCTATTGTACGCTGAAAAATACTAGGCCCATTTTTGAGGCCAAATGGCATACGACAAAATTCGTAATTTCCATTATTGATGCTAAAAGCTGTTTTTCCTATCTTTTTCATGTAGTAAAATTTGGTGGAAACCCGCTGAACTGAAGTATCCGGTATAGGATATTTGTCATTGGCAGTTAAATTATTTAATTTTCTAAAATCTATGACCAATCTTTTCTTTTTTTGACCATTGTCGTCTATACCCTTCTTGCCAACTACCCACACTGGGTTATTATAGGGCGACTTGGAAGGTTGTATGATACCGTCTCCTAATAATTCGTTAATTTCTTTATTAACAAATTCACTTACCGCCTTTGGGTAAGGATCATCGTCCGTCGATGTGCTTATAGTTGCTACAACATTTGTATTATACGTTAACCTAGCGTTTGAGTCTGCGAAAACTGATTCATTATCACTTAATATTTCATAAAACCTCGCCTTTACATATGAAGGCAGGTAGTGATTTAACTGTAATTGATTTACCTCCGCACAACTCTTAAATTTCAACGGTTCTATGCCGCTGTTAAAGGTAAAATTTTCGTTTTTGGTGACGATAATTCCCCCTATTTGTTTAATAAAATCGTATCCTAATATACCATCGATCGACTGAAGTTCTGGTAATAAATAAAAATACGAGTACTTGTAGAACACGTTCATCAGACATTTTTGATTTATAATCAATTTACTATTTACTGTCTTTAAGGTAAACGGTTTCTCAACCTTCTTAACCCCCGTGTCTAAGAGAAATTTAAGCAGCATACCATTTAAGCGTTTTTCTACATAAGGCAGCTGCGATTCTAACCTAAAAAATTGCATGAGTCTGTTTCGATATTATTTATACGCTGCCACTTATTGGGCACTTGCTGTGCGCTATCAGCAAGCCTATTTTCTGTATTAAAAACATTGGAACTGTTTTTCACATGGGCTGGAGTTTCCCCCAAACCTCTAAAAACATTCGATCTGTTTCTATTGTGGTTATATACTGCCCTGCCGTTTTGAAAAGTATTTTCCTGTGATTTCCTTAAAAATCGTGTGGTGCTTGGGTCAACCTCCATTGGCACAGGTGTTTGAGATTTGGTAATATTAAATGCACTTTGATAATGCGGAAAATAATTATATTTCGGTACCACGTGTTGAGAGTCCTCGAAAGCATTTGCAAAAGCATATCGAGCATTATTTGAAACAAGTTCCTGCGCTAATGCTAGCGCACTGGGCAGGTTAGTTGGTTTTGAAGAAAAAAGGATATTACACAGTGGTTTATTTAACCCAGATATAAATACCCGAAGTGCATTACTACGGTACTTGTCGTTTAGTGATGTAATACGTTCAGAATTTCCCTCATGCGTCATAATTACTTTGCTTATGATAAGGGTTAATTTATTCTCTATTTCCCCATAAAAGTTGGTTACACTTAATGGTCCCTTTCTTAAAGTCAATAGTTCCTGTTCTATTAAATAAATCGGGCGTTTATCCGAAAACGCGAAATCGAGTCTGGCTATTATCGCTTGAAATTTAATACAGTGTTAAAAGAAGCTAACGTGGCATCGGCGCGACCTACAATTTTATTTCTGATTATTGCGACGGCCTGATAATATTTAGAGCTGCCCTTGTAGGGCTCAAATAATCTATGTGCAGCAAATGCCGCCTGCCTCCACGAAACATAACGCGTCTCATCCCCGTTAAATTCGGGTAGCGTTCTGACAGTGTTTAAAGGCTCCTCACAAGTTACACCATTAGCTACAGCAATTTCCTCGTATTCTTTAACTTGATTTGGTATCTCTAGCCTGCTTACCCTTTGCGTTAACTCACTTATATTTGCCTGCACTGGTAGTGTAACTTCATGTGCAAAAGCATCAAATAATCCCCTTATTTGAGTCTCGTTCATTTTGAACTTATTTCACTTTACGAAATTTAACGTTACTAATTTTAATTTGTTATTAATTAATAATATAATTTCCTCTTTGCTATTCACTTTTAAATTTGCCTAGTATACATGAACTACTATGCTCTCTATTCACAATTTTTCATAGAAATGCTCTCTGTTCACAATTTTTTATAGAATTAATTTTTTATGTTCACAACTTACATATAGGTAGATTATATATTTTAATTTTCTTACATTAAAATTCCCAGCATGGTGGCCTGGTACTTGTAGTTTATAGTTGATGATCCCTTGTTTAGTGTGGGTGGTGTCCTTTTTCGAGTATGCTATGCCCTTTTATAGGTGAGACTTCCTTTAGCTTGTGTGGGTGTGGTATCCTTTACTCGAGGATGCTATGTCCTTTATAGGTGAAGTTGGGCGCCAGTTGAGTAAGTTCCAGTCTTACTTTCCGATGAGCGGTAATTAAATTAAACAACTTAGCTTTTTGGCTGCTAAATTCTTACTGACTTTAATATAATTCCATTTTTTACTTCAGCCTTTACAAACTGACTTAGTTTTAAAAATAAATACAAAAAGATACTTAAAAGTATTGGTCTTAATTCTAGGAACTTAAATTGTTGTTATTGTGATCATATTCTTGAGCTCAACTGCTATCGTTCGCTGGACTAAACAAATTCAAAGAAATACAAACTGCATTGTATCTTTATGTAAACAACAGTATTAAAAATATGCAAAACAACTGCAAGTATTACGAGTTAGCGTGGGACCAAAGAAGTAATGTGATGATTAGAGAGGAAGTGCTCTTAGCGTGGGAGTTATGTGTCAACTTACATACATATATACTCACGCATTAACTGTATATACCTTTCACGTAACGATATATCTGTGGCGCGTTTTCTTTCAAGTTGCAAAAAATGGCGGAATGTCGTCTGATGCAAATTACCAAGTGTAGGTGTGTACAGCGAAACGGTATCTGGACGCAGTAGCGCCCATCTGATGAACTCTGCGCAGTGTAGACAAAAATTGCTTTACACTCATTACCTTGAAAGGTGGCTGCCGCGGCGGGCAAAACATGTACGATGACAAGAGTGTACGATGCAATGTGGAACCAGAGAACATACAACAATGAGAAGGTGCAAACGACTCAGGTCGAACATTTTTATTTATTTTCATACAGAGCTGAAAGGTTTTGGCAGAGGAACGCTAACTAACATCTTCTGGCAATGTTAAAATGCTGCCAAATGTTAAAATGCATGTTGCAAAAGCGGAAAAATACACAAATTCAATGTTGCGGAAACATTATCTTGTTGATAGGTATTTTCCGAATTAAATAAATTTAAAAAAGTAAATAATTTATTGAAAATTTAAAAATTTATAATGTAATATAAACGAATTTAATATAATGGATCCTTTTATTAAAATTTAATTTTATATTTTTTTCCTTTTTCTAGTAACTGATGAAGTGAAATAGTTCAAATTTAATTTTATTTAATATATTTTTTTTAAATCTTTTTTTTAAATATTAAATAATAACAAACATAATAGTTTAATAAAATAATTTAATACAATTTCTTTATATTACACATCTTAAATTATTTAAAAAAATGGAAACTTTTCAATAATTTTGTATATTCATTCGTAACGAAATGAAATCAGAATAGGAATGTGAATGAAACAAGATTTCCAAAAATTTATGAAAGTTAATAAGTATATTGTACTGAATTAAAAAAAAAAAATCCATAAAAGATAAAAGATAAAAGAAAGCTAGGATTCGAACTATGGGGCTAAAATTCAAACGTGCAATATGATAATTTAGGCGACGACTAAACGCACTAAGCCACAGCAGACATTGCGCGGCGTCTGCTTAAACGGCTAATTATGCAAATCATAACAATGTGTGCGCAAAGAAGAAGAACAATTTACGAATCCAAATAAAAATGAAACAAAGAAGTAAAAGTTGTAGTCCGCGAAAAAACTGTTTTTTGATTGCCAGCGGGGCAAGTAGAGACGGAAGAGGAGTTATGCAACAAGTGTGGATAAGAGAAGGGTTGAAAGGGAAAGGGAACGGTAAGCAAAAGAATATTCTTTTCGGTTTTTCGGCAATTTTTGTGTCGATTCGCCAATTGCGCGTGCACGTGTACGCAAATGAATTGATGCGCATTTGGACAAAAGTTCTAGAATGTTCTAGAATGTTCTAGAATATTCTAGAATGCCAGCAATTTGTCAGACTACGTTGGCAAATTGCATTATTGTCTGATATTGCGGTGTTGAAATTTTCAATGACTGTCGATGGTTTGTAAAATTGAAGATTTTACCATTTTTGTGTTCGTCGCGAAAAAGATCGTTGAGGGGAACATTTGCGTGCGCGGGGAGATGAAATGCTTGCGCTTATGAATGAACGGAACGGCATTTGTGTTTAGTAATACGCGCACGCGTTTATGAATGAATTTTTTGTTGTTGTATGTAGTTTCAGATATTTTAGAATATTTGGCGCCGGCGCAGGCACAAATGCAGCTGCAGTTGTGATTGCGTTGTGATTTGATTTTGATCTAGCGTAGGTCAAAGTTGAATTTATGCACATGCACGTAAGTACATACATAGTATGTGAGTATGTATGTACATGGATGCATATGAATTTGTGTATATAGATAGATATGTACATAGATAGATATGTACATAGATATGCATACATATGTATGTATATTAGTTATTTATGAAAAATGTATAATTCTCTGGAAGCATACATATTTATATCAATATACATATGTACATACTTACGTATGTATGTACGCTAGTGCAAGAATTTGCAAAAAAGTAAAAACCTAAATAAATTTTAAGCCAAAAGCGCGTGGCCAGGTTCCGAACTCGCGAAAAACGAAAGCATAAAGAACGCTGCGGCGTCTCTTAAAGCAAATGCACCACAGAACTCAATTAAAATCTCTGATCTAAATCGCTACTTGATACGGTTTCACGTGAATATTTTTTGCCAACACAAATTTTTGATACAAATGAACAAATTTATAATATACATATGTACATATGTATGTAGATCGCATATTATTTCGCATCTACAGAAAAAGGAAATCAACATAGGAAACCAAATCAAATTCATAGTATTATATTATAAAAAATCAGTTTTAACAATTTTTATTAATTAAACGAACATAAAAATTTTATTAATGCATGTTTGTAAGTAAAAATGTGAATATGCTTGGATACTTTAATATTTCACATTTTTTTCATTTTTTAAGGTATTCATGATGGCATGATAAAAATACCATATTATGCCTTTTTTCGTAAAAATTGAACAAATAATTTTAATGCAAGCCAAATTTTTTTCTTTTATTTTAAGTAATTTCTGATGAAAATTTTTTGAAAAATATAAAAAAGAGTTATTATTTATTAATTTCATAGTTTGTAAAAAAAATTTCCATATACACTGGCAACATTAACAATACTTCGAATTTCAGCATTTTTTTAAATTTTGAAAAATATTCATAATGACTTGCAAGTAAAAATACTACATAATGTGCATATGTACAGTACATAAATACATTCATATGCAATTTAATTTTAATTATTTGTTTATATTTTTTTTAAATTTGTAACTTTAATGAAGTTAACGGAAAGTTTTAGAAATAACTATTTTTTTTAATAATTTTTCCTAACAGTTATTTTTGGAAACAAGATTTCAAATGTACGTACACATTTGTAACAATATTCCCATAAACATCTGCCACTTATCAACATATCAGCAGCAATTTGAACAGAGGAAAATGTTAATTCAC
Source organism: Anomoia purmunda (assembly GCA_951828415.1). Classification (NCBI taxonomy): domain Eukaryota; kingdom Metazoa; phylum Arthropoda; class Insecta; order Diptera; family Tephritidae; genus Anomoia; species Anomoia purmunda. The sequence continues at coordinate 92,797,024 of OX639993.1, forward strand.
ATTTTTCATGCCTGTTTAGTCTTAAATTTAGCAGCTCTGGATTCCTTACCCGAAACCGTTCAGATTTCATTTGGATCGAACCAAAATTTGCACCTTCTCATTGTTGTATGTTCTCTGGTGGAACTACAGCAGGTAGTTGTGGCTGGACAGAGCACAATCCAGCTCAACCATGTTGACAGGACGCAAGGCATATTATTAGGTCCTACTCTGATCACATTTAATATCAGTGCTGAAGAAATATCTGCACCCATCAGAAGGTCCACGGAGCGTGGTGTCCCCAACGTGGGGTCCGTTAATTGAAGGCCATTCACATAGCTACAATACAATACGTCAATTAACGCAGCAGGAGTTGTTGATGTAATAGAATCAAGTATGTAAGCCTAAAATGTTAACGATTCATCAACCAATGAACGCATGGTAACTGCAACGTTTCCCTTCGAGTGACCCGAAAGGCTTGAAGCGTCGCCTTCGATTCGACATTTCACAGAGAGCACGACATTCTCGAATCATTCCGTTACAACCAATCAAAATCACCTTTGCTGTCGCCAGTAAAACAGTCCGGCCCCTTGCAAAAGGAATGACTGGACTTGACCTAATAGTCATTGATGTCCTGATAAACCTGAGGTGGCATGAGTGGAATCTCGTTGCTTCGACACATCACCGGAGGCTAACTGGCTGTTAGGGTTCCAGGTTCTGCTAATGATCTGGAATTTTCAGATTTGCGACATAGAAGAGTGTTGTGGCTTTGCTGACATTTCGAGCATAAACCTGACGGGCAATCTGGAGTTCTATGACCAGCTCTTAGGCAATTAAAGTAAAGAAACCATCCTTTAACTGTGTTCCAACGCTCATCCACTGAGAGGTTCCGAAACCTGGTACATTTCATCAGGCTGTGCGAATCAGCACAATGAGCCCAGGTGACGGCGAGTGGTTGTGCTGATGAAGATTGTGGGAACTGCGATGATGCTGTAGCAATGTGTCCCCGTAATGCTTTGGACGAAAAGTGCGCAGTTGACCCAGCTGAATTTGAGGTGAGAGTGGCAGACAAGTTTTTTGCGCGGTGTTCAACAAAACTAAGCAGGCTCTCCAGTTTGGGTATTTCATTTGAAGTCAGACCCCATTCGGTGCGAGTGTTAATGGGCAACTTGGGCAACAAAATCGGCATCGCTATGCATCCCATAGACCCACCGAAATAGGATCCAACCTCATATCTGTGGCATTATTGTGCGAAGGGATTGCTTCCGGAATTTTCCACTACAAGATTTTGAGCTTTAATGTTGATGTGCTGAAGCCACGTGGGCAGGAACTGGTCGACCTTGATGCGATCTGGTTCATAGTCCCTTGCTTCAACCTGGGAATAGGGAAAATGCTCGAGAATATTACTGAAATCGTGTGATCAATCCTCTCAGGAGGAACCAGAAATGTTAAGAAATGCAAGAAGTCTAAGCACTTAAAATTAAAACGCTTCGTTTGGTTATAAATTTTCTTTATTCGTAATGTTAAAAAATGGTGCGGGTCGCAATTATACATATGTATGTATGTACATACATTTGCACATACGTAAAGACGAAGGCAATTGAGTATTGTTAGTGTATACGGTACAAACACAATTGTTATTGATACGGTAAAATGGCGTGACCATGGTATCACCTGATGGGATAGCCAACCGTGTCATGGCCATGCGTACTCTCGAACAATTGGTTTAAAAGTTTTAAAAAAAAAAACTTAATTTTGCGACAAAATAATTTCTTGTTGTAAATTAATATAACGGAGTGCACTGGTGTCCCGGGTATTATGACTTTGTTCACCTAGCGGTTGTTTGGAACAGCAAACAAAAACAGAGATAGATATAGACATATGTATATAGACCAACATACTTGGAATTAATAGCGAATTTGAATAAGCCATTTCTGTCTGTCCGTCCGTCAGTCGGTTAACTCGAGTACACATTGAGCTATCTTAACGAAACTTGGTACACACATTGCCCTGTACCCAAGGTAGGATTGGGTTTGCGAAAAGAATACGCGTGTAAACTTTTTTTTTGAAAATGGGAGTGGCCCCGCCCACTATAAAAAAACTTATATCTCCGAAACTACTTGACCAAATTCTACCAGATTTGATACCCATATCGTATTTCAAGTCAGTAAGCAAAACTACGAAAATTTTAAAAATTGGACAATAACTACGCTCATACATATAACGGTAATTTTCAAAAAATAAAAAAAAACGCGATATTTACGTCAGCATTAAAGGCAATTCGCTAAAATTTAATATGAAGAATGGGCCTACACTAACAAATACACCGAATCAAAAAAATTTGGGCAGGGGCGTGACATCGTCCATTTTAGAGCAAATAAGTATATCTCTGAAACCATATTACTAAACTGTACCAAATTTGGTACACATATTGCATTTCGAGTCAACAAGCAAAATTTCGAAAATTTTAAAATATGCCACCTCTATCAGTATCTCTGGAACTGCACCCGGTGGAGTATCTGTTTCGGTCGGTTGTTTTGCTCCTCTTCTCCCGCTCCATTATTTTGAGCCTGGTCTCATGCGGAGTTAAGCTTTCACTAATCCCTGCGCCACTAAATCCTGTTTTGCTTCGAATGTCCCTAATCTTCGGGTCTCGCCGGATTTCATTGTAGATAACGAAGTATCTGCGGTTCCCACTAGCTCCCGATTTTTACCCGTTTTTTGGGGTGTTTTCTGCAGTTGATGTAGTCTGCCCAAGGGCAGGGTTGCAGCCCTCTTCTCCTCCCCGAATTCTTGGCCCCGTACGGAGTTCGGTCCAGTATTAGTGGAGGTATGTGGTTTAGCATATTTTAGCGCCAGAGTTCACCCAGTCATGAACATGGAATGGAGATAACGTCTAAAAACTTTGATATTCATTCATTCATTCATTATTTATTTATTAGGGCAAATTAGTACAATAAGATATTAAAATCTTTTATAGTACAACAAGGTAAGGTAAGCTAATAATCAGTACATATGTATATAAATAAGCAATACAACTTTTAAATTAAATGACAGGTGCGTACTAGTCACCTATGCAATATCGAGTTAACAATGTTTTAACAAAGAAATTAGTTACAAAAATATGAAACAATTGGGACTATAATGTAAGATGGAATATCAATTAAAGGCTAAGTACTGAAGTAATTATAGATAGATTCCCTAAAATCGCTTTTGTTTATCTGTTTTCTAATATTTATTTTTTTTTATTTATTTATTTATTCAGCTATGGAATACATCATATATTCTTACTAACTATGCCTTAATATTAAGATTATTGGCTAAGACTGGATTTTATTATTTTTCTTAATACCTCACCAGGTAGTGAGAGATCTATATCTTTAAATTCATTAAGCTCTCTCAACGCCCGAGCAATAGGAGAATTATAAGCATAATTAGTCCTATAATTTTGCACATAAAACATGTTAAAATTTCTGAGACTTCGAGGTGGAATATTGAACCTTATTCTTTCTAAAATCTCTGCGCAGTCAATAGCACCTGTTAAAATATTAATGACAAACGAATAAGACAAAAATTTTCTTCTACAATGGAGTAAATCTAAATTGATAAGAAGGCAGCGAGAGTTATATGATGGAAGAGGCTCATTGAAATTTAGCGACCTCAACGCAAACTTAATAAAGACTTTTTGTATACGCTCAATTCTATTAATATAAGTGATTTGGAAGGGCCGCCATATGAAGGAGGCATATTCCAGACGAGACCTAACAAAAGCTATATAAAGCCTCTTAAGTGTATAAGGATCAGAAAAGTAGGTACTGTTTCGACGCACAAAAGCAAGCATAGCATACCCATTTGCAACTATATAATTTATATGTACTGTAAAAAGGAACTTATTATCAAAAAAAACTCCTAAATCCTTAATCTGAGTAACCGACTTTAGTTTAGAACCAGAAATATAGTAAGACGAGTTTATGGTGTTACACTTTTTTGCAAAAACTATTTGGTAGCATTTTTCAACGTTCAAATATAGCCGATTATTCCTACACCAGGAGAGCACCCTGTCAATATCAGATTGTAGCAATACTGAATCCTCAGGCTTCGATATGACAGAGTAGATTTTGAGATCATCTGCATAGAGCAAGAATTTGGAATGTAAAAAGCAAGTATTAATGTCATTAATAAAAATAACGAAAAGAAGCGGTCCCAAGACACTACCTTGGGGAACTCCTGACGTTACACGAAATGGCTGAGAGGTGATGTTATCTAGAACAACTGTGCAACTCCTACTAGATATATACGATTCAATCCATTTGAGAAAAGTGGAATGAAATCCAAAAGCTGCTACTTTATTAAGTAAGATTTTATGCGAAACCCTATCAAACGCCTTCGCGAAATCTGTGTAAATGGTATCCACTTGGAATCCAGCCTCAAAACTTGCGAGACAATCCTCGGTAAAAATGGCAAGGTTAGATAATGTAGACCGCCCTTTCAGAAAACCGTGTTGGGATGGGCAAATTAGACTCGAAATAGCAAAATCAATCTTAACCTTAACAACAGTCTCAAAAAGCTTGGCAATAGTTGTCAACTTCGTTATAGGCCTGTAATTAGATACATCATTCTTATTACCACTTTTAAAGATTGGAGTAATATGTGTATTTTTCCAATCTTGAAGAAATACCCCGGTTGAAAGCGATTTATTAAAAATAAGCATAAGGGGTTTAATAAGAGCAAAACAGTTTTTTAACAAGGAGGGTGACAGACCGTCAGCATCAGTTTGAGTAGAATTATTAAGAGCTGCGATTGCGTCTTGAACATCATTCTCAGACACACATAGATTACTAAAAGACAATGGGGAATCGAGAGAATAAGCTGTATTTGGGAATCCGTCAGAATCCGACACAAAGTTTGCACTGAAGAATTCAGCGAAAAGGTTTACGATATCCTCAGGGGAAGAGGCACTCTTTCCTTTAAAATGCATTGAAGACGGTATACCTGATTTCGAGTTTTTCGATTTAATGAAGTTCCAAAAGGATTTGGGGTTACAGTTTATGTTATGTTCAACTTTACTTATAAATCTGCTGTGAAGGACTTTATCGAGTCTTCTAAATTCAGATAAGTGGCATTTATATATTTTAAGATGTTCATTACTATTGGATACCTTATATTTTTTGTACGACTTGCTACAGCGATTTTTTAAATGCTTAAGCTCCTTAGTGTACCAGGGAAGCTTGTATTGTCTGTTAGGTATGACAGGTATATACTGTTCGCACAGACCAATTACTTTAGATCTAAATACTTTAAAACTTCCAGAGACGTCTAGATTTTCAAATAAATAATCCCAGTTAAACTCAAGGAGCAGCTGATTAAGGTGCTCAAAGTTACATTTATTAAAATTTAAATGTAAGACATCACTAACGGGCGAGGTATTTAAAAACCTATAAAATTCAATATCCAAAATTAAAGGTAGGTGGTGCAGATTTGCTGAGGAAATCGGCGAACAACATTCCAAAAGGTGAAAACTTATATTATTAGAAAGGAAAATTAAATCTAAAATTTTATTACATCTATTTAGATAAAAGTTAACTTGATTTAATTCAAAACTTAAAAAATTATCAATTAAGTAAATCTCCAAGAGACTATAGGCATTAGAAGGGGTAAGAAAATACGAGTTGTCTAAAAAAGACCATGATAAGTTACTTAGATTAAAGTCACCAAGTACGCATAAATGTTGAGACCCAAGCTTAGAATGTAAAGCTGCAACATTGTCAACATGAGCTCTGTACAGTGTTTCAGAGCTATTCGGAGGAATGTAGGAAGCGCAGATGAATAATTTATTCATAGATCCAAGTAAGCGTACGCAGATTTGGTCAAGCAAGGCGTCATTATTATTTAGGCTTACCAAGACAGCACGAAGTTCTCTCTTAACAGCAATCAAAACTCCACCACCTCTGTTGCATCCGGTTTTAACAGCATCCCTGTCCTTACGGAAAACATCAAACAGGTTTTGGTCAAAGAATTCGGAATTGTAAAAATTTGGCGTAAGCCAGGTTTCAATTATTACAAACACATCATACAGTGTCTGCGCGGTGAAAGTGTGTACAGCATTTCCTTTTGTCCGCATTCCAGAAATATTTTGAAAGTAAATACGAACATGATTGTCTGCATCGATATTAACTGACCTGCTGGGAGCGGTTACGTTTTTTTGTTTGGTAAATCGTCTCTCGGAAAAAACTTAAAAGGGCGGACTTTGACATTAGTTGGCCAGAGTTCCGGGTTCAAAACCGAGCTAAATGCGTTAGGAGAAACACCAAGCTTAAAGTTGACCTTCCGCAGAGATTTAGGATCAACATTCTTTTTAACTAGTTTAAAACATTCCATTTGGCTTCGATCGATATTTGAGTTTTCCGCAACATAAGATATGATATCATCTTCAGAGATAGTATTTTTAAACGAGGCCAAATGAATCCATTGCTTCGAAGGAACTACGTCCAAATCAGAGCTGATCTTACATCCAATGACTACATCAGGAGCCTTCCCTTGACTTTTATTTCTTTTACTCGTTGCGGTTGACCATTTTGCTTGCTGGGTTACGTTAGGAGCACTACTAGGGGTGAGCACTCGGCTGGAACCAGAGAGCGCAGCAGTATTCGACAGAGCACGAGAGCCATCACTAACACTCTGAACAGCATCAGAATATGAAGCAGCACCCGTATTTACCGTGCTAACATTAGTACTAGTGGCTGCAGCAGCGGCATAGGTGAGAGAGGCACCAGCGGTAGGAGAAGAGGTTGGAATATTGTGCGGGTTGGCGCCTGCAGCAATTGGTGATGGAGAATCAGGCGTCGATAAGTTAGCGAGCACACCAATACAGGCATTAGGCAGAGCACTCACACCAACACGATCCTTTTTATTGACAGAGGAACAAGCATTAACATGTGTTTCTCTTATTTGAGCGTTAAGTGAGTTAACTGCAGAAACCAACTCTTCAAACTGAAGTTTACTCTTTAATGCGCAAAGTTCAGACTCCATGCATTCCAACTTAATAGATAAGCTCTTCTTATCGTCATGGAGAGCATTTACCAATGGGACGACCCGAGCATTTTCAGCTCTAAGAGCAACAATTTCTTTTAACACCGAAACTAGAAGTGATTGTTGTTTATGTGCAGCAATGTTGTTATTAGTGTTATCACACTTGCTAGTAGCTTCCAAAGGCATATTATCTTTAAGAGATTTTTGTTGAAGAGATTTTTGTTGAATAAGCATATCGGAATTACTTTTCTCGCCGCAATCTTCACTTGTCTGACACAGGTTTATCGAGCCGGAAGCAACAACACTATCGTCAAGTAGAACAGTGGGCGGTGAAGAGCGAAGAGAAGTTCTACGAGCAGCAGCACACACTTTACAGAGAAATGGTTTCTCTATAGCCACCAAAAACTCCAAATCAGATGGCACGATATTGACACAAGCCAAGTGGAAGAGTTCATTGCACTCTGCACATTGAACCTTAGGTTGGGCTCTTTTCACGTCAAGGCCGCACAAGCAAGGCATAATGAAGCCAATCAAATCACATATGTATATTAAAATAAAATAAGAGTCTCTATCTCAAAAGTTTGCAGTAATCAAGAACTAGGAAAAATAATAATTAGGAGCGCTCTAAAACACATCCGCACGATTCCACGACACTTTGCAGGGATAGCGTTCCAAATGCGGATAGCGTTAACGAAGAACAGCCTTGCTGAGACCAATGAGGTAAACTGAGGGACTATAAGATCTAATATGCGGACAGATTTGGTAAAACACAACTTATCATAGAGATAGTTAGGAGATTTCCAAGAGATAAGCTTATATATAGAAATATACAATTGTTGGCCATGTGATACTCCGAGATCTCACAGCCTAAAAGTCGGTGCTTTCATGGCGAAATACTGTGGAGAACTCAAACGGTATGCCGTTATAACATAAATCACTACACGGAACAAAAAATGGTAACTCTGCACTTGACGTACAACTTTCAAGGAAAGCATCATTAACCAAGTCCGGAGGTAAGGTACAACCCACGTCCTCCTTCCTTCGGACCTTTAGATTATAAATATTGCGCCACAAGACTTTAACTGGAAGATTCGTATTTAATTTTACACCGATGTAAGCCTGTTTTTCACAACTGATAATACGTGTTGCCCTATTTCTAGCAGTCTTGAAAGCTTCCCAGTATTCCAAAGTAGGCTTTTTCTTCCATTTAGAGTGGGGTCTATTCCGATGCTTAATAGCTACTTGGACCCTTCTATTGTACCACGGAGAAGAAGAACATCTTTCCGGAACGACACGAACAGGCACGTAGAAGAATATTGATATTAAAATTCCCACAAACAACAATATTACTATAATCAACAATATAATCAGATAAGACATCAAAAAACGAGTTTAGGCATACAGATATATGAGGATTGTATACGCAGGATACAAGGGCTTTAAAATGCCTACCAGACACCTTAACTAGTATAAATTCTGTGTTATTACCACCTGATCTAGATAAAAGTTTCATATGAAGATTGCATCTACAATAAATGGCAACTCCACCACCTCTCTTGTCGATCCTATCATTTCGAATTATATTATAGTTATATATACCAGCAAAGGTATCACTTACCCTATCATCAAACCATGTCTCAGATACACAAATAATGTCAATTAACGAACACGCAAACACATTTCTAACATAGTCGAGTCTATCAGCATTTAAGCTACGTGCATTGAAATGAACTATGTACATATGTTGAGGCCTTTCTGTTGGCTACATAAAACATTAATCTTTGCAATGCTGTTATCAGTAACGCTAGAAGCCCTGAATTGCATATTCATGTGAATAATAAACAAAATCAACTTTAAGTTTAACAGAAACATTGAGAGGAAATAACAGAATAGAACAGATTAGGTTCTAATGTTCTCCACGCATGTGGCAGAATTTTGTCACACGTACGAGCGATGAGACAAAAACGAGCAAGCGCTCGTTTTTTAAAAAGGCAAGTCTGTTGGCAGATAGCAGGTAGAAAAATTTCATTCGCTGTAGCTACGTTCCGCAAGCAAGAACTATTAACACTTGCTTCAGATCAAATAATACACACAAAAAAATGTTTAATAAAAAATGGCACAGCGATTTTTTATGCGCAGAAAATATTTATGGCGAAGCTGAATGTATGGTTTGCCAACATGTATACAGTCGCATACACAAAAATACCATTGAACGGCATTATAAATCGTGCCATAAAAATTATTTTGGCGTTATAGATGAGGAAAGAAATAACTTAATTTTATCTCTTAAAGAAAAGTTCGATTCTAAAATGCTTATTAAATTAGATCAGGTCAGCTCAGGTGAGGGAATTCCAAATGAAAGCGAAGGCATAAGAAAAGCCTCCTATGTTGTTGCCTTAGCTTTAGCAAAGCAAAATCGTCCTTTCGAGGATGGAGTTTTTGTTGAAGAAATCATGTAAAATGTATTAAACTGCTTTGGTTCACAGGGTAAAACAATGTCTGACGTTATTGCTAAAATTCCTTTATCCGGACAAACCGTTGCAAGACGTATTGAAAAAATTTCTGAATATATTTATTCCTTAACCAAAGAAAGAGTGCTGAATTGTGAATATTTTTCAATATGCTTGGATGAAACAACAGATATAAATAATATATGCCAGCTTCTGTTATGTATTAAAACAGTTAATAAGAATTTCGAAGTTTTTGAAGAAGTCCTGAGCTTAGTCTCGCTTCATGGGCACGCGAATGCAGAAAATATTTTCGAAGCCTTAAACACCCATGTTTTTTCAGTTTTCGACAAAAATAAGGTAGCTTCTGTTTGTACAGATGGAGCGAGGGTAATGACCGGAGAACGGACAGGCCTAGTTGGACTTCTTAGAAATAATGGAATAAGAGTCCCCACATTTCACTGCTTGATACATCAACAAGCTCTGTACGCGAAAGAAGCTAATATGGTTAATGTGATGAACATCGCTGTAAAAATTATTAATAAAATTAAGGGTGGGCATAACTCACTCAACCATCGAAAATTCAAAACTTTTTTGGAAGACTACGAAACAGATTATGGTGACTTGGCGTTGTACACAGAGGTGCGGTGGTTAAGCCGCGGTAAAAGTCTGCAAAGAGTTTTCAAATTGAGGAATGAAATAATTGATTTTTTTAATATAAATTCAATCAAAGATGTGGAAAATCTAATATCTGCATTGAAAGATAATATTTTTTTATTAGATTTAGCATTTTTGAGTGACATGACATCATTGTTTAACGATTTAAATCTGCAACTTCAGGGAAGAAATAAAAAAATTTTTGAATTAGTCTCGGTTGTAGAACATTTCCCGAGAAAATTAAAAATGTTACTGGAACAAGTAAAAAACCATGACTTTTCAAATTTGGAAAATACAAAAGAAATTTTTTCTGAAAATAATAATGGAAAAATTATTGAATATTCCAAAATTATTGAAAATCTGATTGCAGATTACAATAACAGGTTCAAAGATTTTAAATATATTAAAGAAATGGCCGAAATTCATGATTACGCAAAGATCTGTAATATTGAGAATCAAAAACCAGAATTTCAAGAGGAACTTCAAAAAATGCGAAATGATTTTAACTTACCCCTGGATAGTGGTACGCAATTTTGGGAAAAACTAGACCAAGAAAAATATCCTATTTTGAAAAATGAAATTTTAAAATTATATTCCATGTACGGCTCAACATACAACTGCGAATCTGCTTTTTCAACATTAAATTTCATACTAACTAAACAGAGGAACAGGCTCTCGGACATTCATTTGGCTAATCTACTCCGCATCAAGGATTAATAAAGAAAAGTAAAAAAAAAAAAATTTTTTCAGTGTACATTTATTATTTTTTGCTTCAATACGTCGCTTCTCTTCGGTTTTCTCTGCTAGCAGCATTGAAAAAATGTATCAATATGCGTTTTGGAGATCATTGGATTAGAACCTTAATTACATACTCAAGAGTATAATAAAAATAAAAATAACAGCTGAGAATAAAATAACACATACATAGATACATACAAAAGTGAGTACATAACATCAGCGAAATCGCAGTAAGTCTTCCTCAGAGGAGATTTTAATAACAGGCGTACTCCTTTCGGAACGAACATATACAGCGCCTTTGAGCGTAAACACCGCCTATACCTTTTCCGCACGTCTGATCTTGATTGCCTCCTGCAACAACTTTCTGTTCTCAACAGAGAGGCTTTCGAAAATGCTAAGCCTGCCCTCAATTCCCAACGCATTAAAAGGAATAGCCGATTTAGTTCTCTTACGACATTCCGAGAATGCGCGAAGAGTACGGTTACGGTCCAAGGGAGAATAGAATTTTATCACTATGGCGCTACTTAGGTTCACCGTTGACTTTTTGGTGCGGAATATATCCCTTATTTGCGGCACCATATAGTCAATTGAAAGATAAACTTGGTTAAAAGTGCTCTGGAGGTTTTCACCTTCCATATATGGCACACCGAACGCAACAGCATCAGCTGCGTGATCAGAAGTTGCCTTCTGCGACAGCACACTTTCGAGAGACGACCCTAGAAATGTAATCTCACCTTCTTGCTTTTTCATCTCGGCCTCCAATTTCGTAATCCGCTCCGCTGACTCGTCTGCTTTTGTTGTCAGTGCAGTTATTTCTCTTTCTAGATTTTTAGAAAGCTTCTCTTCTATCTGCGAAATTTTGGAAGAGAGATCTTCAAAGAGAGAGTGCAGCTGATCCGTTTTTTGCTTAACATCCTCTTCTAGTTCTCTCACTGCAGCCAATATAGCGGGAAGAGCGACATTATCGTCGAATTTTGCCGCCTTTGCAAAAGGCGATTCTCTGCTAGCACGACGTTTTAGTTTTTAGTTGTTATAAGCTCGCAAAATGTAGAAAACGTTGAATCAGCGCGAAAAGCAAAACAAAAATTGTTAGACTGTGTCGCTGTTGTTTAGCACAATGGACAAAAAACAATAAATGTACTTTAGCCGTTAGTAATTTATAAAGATAATAACACTATTAGATTAATGCAGATCAAGTGAAAAACACGTCCGAACTCAACGACAGATGATGATTGATATATTAAATTGTTTTAGGCTGCTTTGCCAATATATGATTTCTTTACGCTGCAATTCTTGCTTAAATTCAATACCGGCGAATAATGGATTTTCGCCCAGTAGAGCACTGGAGAGAGGACGTTAGTACCGTTCGCCAAACGAATTCACTCAGCTCTCATCAATGATGACCACAGCTCCTTTCATTATAGATACAACTTTACACCCAGCTCATTACTCTAAGTAATTTGGGAAAAGGAGAAAACTCTTGCAACTCAAATATGCCCATCTGGAAACATAATAGTAAAGAATTTAAATTGCATTTGAAAGTAAAATATTTCAGCTTTTTAATAGATAAACTTCATAACAGCGGCCGCCATAGCCGAGTGCGAAGCATGTGCGCGCTTTATTCGGTGTGTTCCAGGTTCAAATCCTGACCGGGACAGGTAACATCAAAAATTATAGAAAAGTCGAAAGTTTTCTAATAGATGCCGCCCCTCGAGTGTATTTCTGCCACGAAAAAACTTCTCACAAAAAAAAAACATTCGTCATTCGGAGCCGGCGTAAAACTGTGGGTCGCTCAATTTGTGTTACAAAAGCAAAACGCACACCACAAATTGTAGGAGAAGTTCGGCCAAAATCGGTTACGCGGTTATAGTGCCAATTTAGCAAGTAATTAATAGGGTTACTTAAAAGTCATTGCCAAATTTTGGACACGTTTGAAAAATTCAAGAACCGAACAATTTCGGTAAATGCTGAAGAAAAATTACTGAGAATTAGTTGATAAAGTCGTAATTAAGAATATGATTAAATAAGTTAATAATTTTGATAAACAGGCGTACCACAGTAACCGTGCTCTCGGTAAAATTTTACAATTATTCTAAAAAACGAATGTCCAAAATTAAATGACTTTTTTACATTATTTATTTGGTTTAAATCTTTCTCGCTTACTGTCCTCATTTTCTACCTAATTGACAATATTGACCGATTCTAAGAAACCTTCCCCTTCCTCTGCCATAACCAGCGGCTACCGACGTGAATAATTTCAAGCCTAGAGTATGTTGTTCTCTACGTATAACATACCCGCTACTACGTCTATGTTGCGGTAAAGATCATACAGTTTATTGTTCTATCGTCTGTGTTATTTGTCGTCACAAAGACGTAAGGGTCCAAAAATCTTTAGAATAATCTTTTTCTCGAATATTCCCAGGGTCATCTCATTTGACAAGTTGACAACTTCCGTGATTCTGAGCTATACAATTGCACGGGTATGATGACTTATTTAGAGTGGATTTTGTTCGTCGAGAGAGGGCTTTACTACGCAGTTGCCTACTCAGTCTAACATTTTTATCGGTGTTAACCAGGTCAAAGATAAACGAAGGCCTCCAATTTTCCGAAAAGCGCACTTTGTTTTGCTCTCGTTCTCATTCAGCTCCATTCGTTTTGCTTTTTTATCCAGATTGGAAAAGGCAGAAGCAACGGCGTGGTGATTGAGACTGCTGAAGTCGATATGATCAGCGTACACCAACAGTAGCACCTTGTTATGAAACAGCTGAAATGATATTTTTCAAAATAAGGTAAAACAGTCTCGTTTGGTATCAATCGGCTCGTAGAGAAGCTGGTATTGATACTCAGTGTAATTTTGCATAAACCTTTTAGTTTTGCAGGGATACCAAATTCAGACCTCGCGCCATATAGGAAGGTTCTCATGCTATCGACGCATATGTTGATTCTCTTCTCATGGGTCTTTTCCAATATTTCGCCTATCGTGAATATCTGGTCCAAGAAAGACTTACCAGGCCTAAAGCCACAGGTTCAATCAGTTCGTTGACGGTTGGCATCAGTGTTAATATGGCATAGAACATTTCAATTACAATCGGCGGGCATGCACTCGCTCGACCATATACGTGTCTGCTCTACGCCGCTATGCTTTTGGTGCGAGTATTCCAACACATAACCAATATCTTGTCGGCAGTTCATTTAAGTAAGCTATAACATTGCCGGCTATGTCATCAGCCCAATTTTACTTGGCTTGAAGGATCTTCCGCTTTAATACAAAATTGCGTAATTGGAAACCTGAAACGAAATGGATGACATTGTTGGTTTCATTTACGACATCTTCTGCCTTTTTTGCAATCACAAAACCAATAACTAATTCATATGCTTACGTAATATTTATGATGGCTGAGGCCTCTCGTGGCATATGAGTTTTAAGCTTTATTGTGTTTACATATTTTACCTACTTTACATCTTTGACGACGATGTGTTCGAATCGAGTTGGTGGGATCACGCTATTAAAAATAACGGCTATAACTCTTTTTAGATAATTGTAATCAAAAGCTCTACGTACTCATGCACTTTAAGCTAAGCTGTGTTGAGTGAAACAGTGGCGGCAGCGACAAAAAATACCATACAGCGCAGTACAGTACGGCTTATGGGGTTTGATAACCCCAAAGTGTGATGGGTAGCATGTCGTTGGAGTTTTTTATAGAGCTCCTTCCGATTGCATCAACCTAGCACAACCCACATAGTTTTGCATTTTATGTTTGTAGTTAGCTGCAAAACTTGAATCCCTTGTAGTCGGGACCGAGTAGAATTACCGGTTTCGCGTTCGTATAACTCAGAAATGGCAGCGAAAGCTATTGGGCAAAATATTCTTTTTTAGATATTTGTTAAGGCGTTTTACGATATCACCGTATGGACGTTTTTGAATATGAAACCCGACGGAGTCACCTGTTGGTTGGTTTAAGTGAATTGTCACCCTAGCGACAAGCAATTAGCAAATTAGCCATTTTGTTCCCACAACTCGTGCAACCTAAAGCCATCTGGCGACTTTAATGAATTTCAGTATGTCATACAGAGGAAAGCCGCAGGAACGGTTTACCGAGTGTCCTTAACCTCATCCTTGCGATAGGTGGTAAGTGTTCGACTCTCTCTTTTGTTTAGTGTAAGCCGATTCTTTAGGCATGCATCTAAAGAGCCATGGTTTTAGGCGGGGTCATAGGACACCCAAAACTGCCGGATAATCCTCTACAATCCTGTAGGATTCCACCTCTGTTTAGATTTTGTGATCTTTAATTTGTATGTGTTGCTGCAAACAGATTTTATTATTAGCGATATATATTTTAACGTGACTGTAACCATAATTTAATGTAATTTTTATGTGTTGCTTAAAAAACGTTTTATTATTTGCTATACATATATAGTTTAACGTTTGATAACAAACACTAACGGGACTGTAACAGAGAACTTAAATAAATGTTTGCTGATTTTATTGATTTTAATTTCGTTTTAAAGTGGATTTTCATACTCATACATTTAATTGCGAATTAAATACGATTCCATCCCGTTTATGGTGTGCAAATTTTATCTTAAAAATTATTGCTTCAAATTTAAGCTATTGTAATAATTTCAATTGTAAAATAAAAATATTTCTTGTACCGTGAAGTTTTATTTATATACGAAATTTTCTGCACACAAGGAATCTTTTTAATAAGACACAATTAAAATAGGGAAGGGAACCCATTAACTTATATAATATCCCGATTTTACACGATGCTTGTACAATATCTAAGAATACTGCAGTGCAATATTGTTTGTTTTCAAAAGACCTACTTGCTTAATCGTGGAAAACCCTAAATCCGAATTTTTGTTATGGTATAATTTGGATCAATTCTAAAATGGGTTTTATTAATTTCCTGCAAAAAAAAGTTTTTCGAATATCTTGGAAAATATTGAAATCAGACTAGTAGTACACCATGGTGAACTTTTTGCCTGGCTTAGGGATAGTAATGATCTCGGACAGCTTTCAGGAGTAAAAAAAAGGGCGGCAAGTGTTTGGTTGAACAGGACGGAAGCTCGTTTATCAGTTTTATCCTGTCATAACCGGATGCTCTGTTTTTCTTAATATTGCTGAAAATAGTTGCATTGCCTTATAGGGAAACACGCTGAACGACTAGCCGTACCTTTCCGAGGATTCTGCAGGAGCTGTAAGAACTATGAAGAGGAAGAAACGGTCTTGCAACTTCTGCGTAAGTGTCCTGCGCTGTACAAAAGCAGGCTGCGGTAGCTGGGATCACCGTTTCTGGATGACCTTGGTGAGGTTTCAAAAACCAAGATTAACCTCCTGGTGAGATTCATCGCCTCCTCTAGAGAGTCCAGTTTTTAGGCCGTCACAGTCTTTGCTAAAAACATTATAAACGTGAGCATCGAAAAGCTCATTATCGAAAAAATGCTTGTTAACCCATATCCCAATCAGCACAGAAATATCATAATCTGCGTGAGAACTCATATCAAAAAGTGTGTTAGATTTTGTATGAGGCCAGATACATTTTGATAATAAATTTGTGGAAAACAAATCAAATGGACGAATAATCACATCCTTAGACCAGATATCAGCATTAAGCAACTTTTTTTGCACCCAGTTTAAAATTGATTTTTCTTAGTTTGCTAAGATCTGTGTATTTCTTTATAAGCGGGTAGAAAAATTTCAACTTTGCATCAATAACAGCGGACGTAAAAACATAAGCCAAGATATCGGCATCAGTTATATAGGCGATAATGGGGAAAAATGCATCCATTTGAAATCCGGAACAACTTAACTCATTGTTACTACATGATCCAATAACCAAAGGTTCCATTTTACTGTGATTACGTTTAGATACAATTTTGCAGTTGGGTGTTTGACCCAATGATAACGTAGAAGCATTCGCAGTATTTAAATCAGCAGTCGCAAAACTCGGAGCAGTCCAAGAAGTAAAATCGGAAGGAGGAGAATTGTCAACAGCGCAAGTGAGAGAGTTGGACTTAGCTAGTACTACATTAGTAACAGGCGCTGCCTTACTCGATGTCAGCGTCACTGGAACTGGCGTTGAAGAAGGAACAGAGGGATCATAATTTGCGACCGCGCAAGCGGGCAAAGTTGACTTAGCTAGTACTGCTTTAGTAACAGGCGTAGCAGCAACCGATGTCGGTATCGTTGTTGTTTTCGCTTTCACTGAATTTATGACGCCAGCACTGTACAACACAGCGGAGGCAGAAGCAGGAGAGCACGACGCTGCAGGTACACTGGCATTAACAAGCGGTAGAGCGCGAGCAGATGGAGAAAAAGATAAATAAATGAGAAGGGCTAGCTTCTTCGTCACTTTTAGCACCACTAACACAGGATAGATTTAGTTAATTGACCTGTAGTGTGATTCACTAACTTATTTTAACGATATTCGCATGGTTAACTCATCTTAACGAAAATTTTAACGATTATCGAAAACTTGTTCAAATTTTTTATTTACATATATAATAATTTAAAAATAAGTAAGAGCATTTTTAGTTAAAATACCTCTATTTTTAGTTAATCTACGGTTCCCCAAGGCTCATGTTGAAGCTCCTTTTTTTAGATCAATAATTTTAGCAGGAATTATATTAAAGTCGGGTGATTACGGGTTACTGTTTGTGATTTCCCATTTACAAATAGTTTCAATTAAATGTAACTATATTTGAATCACAATTATACCTATAATCTTAACTTGTTGATGATTTTGTGGTTCCTACAGTTCAACAATTGCCCATGGATTATGTTTTTCAGATTTACTTTAATTAGCTA
Source organism: Anomoia purmunda (assembly GCA_951828415.1). Classification (NCBI taxonomy): domain Eukaryota; kingdom Metazoa; phylum Arthropoda; class Insecta; order Diptera; family Tephritidae; genus Anomoia; species Anomoia purmunda. The sequence continues at coordinate 92,814,682 of OX639993.1, forward strand.
GTATTACTTATGAATGATGAGGTAGACGAAGTTTACAAACTAATAAGGTTTAATAAATTGTTTACTTTTAATAGCTTTATGGTGGTTTTTATTAAGTGGTTGTAATACAGCAGCATTATATTTTGAATTAAAATTTAAATAGTTTATAATAAAATATTAATTAATGGTGGTAATGATATGATTTCATCAATTAAGATCATGCAAAAATATTTATGAATTTGTCGAATTATATCTGTAATTTCAACAGGGGTTTTGCCTTTATCTCGAAAACGTTTCTTTGAAAAAATAAATGAAAATCTTTGTCATATTCATATGTATTTGTAGACAACATCTATTCACAATTTTCCAGATGCTTATTGGACTTTCCGGTTACTTAACTGGGTACAATGGCACTTTTCCTTTTGAAAAACCGGGCGACAAATACAACGGAACTCGATTTGAAGGAATGCGCTACGTAAGAGGGCTCAATTAATTGGCAATTTTTGTATGGTAACATTCATATTGTTAGTTTTGCAGTACCGTAGGGGCACTTATAATGCCCATGGCTTTCGACACTGTTTATCATATGACTCACTCCTCCGAGGCAGCCTTGATCTCCACACTTTATCTAATATTTGGTGAGTATGTTTTGAATAGATATTTGGTCAACTTTTGTATGTCTTTCTAAAAGCAGATGTCGGTCTTTTAACATTAAATCAATACATACTGCTCGATCCTATTCTGCTCTTCTTCATGACTGCTTCAATTTGGGGAATGGCTAAGACATCAATTGGGCCTGCAGCAGCAGAACCTTACACATGCTGGTGGTGGTTTTGGTTGTTTTTTACCGGTAGTATGTTAGCTTGCACGACCAGTACAAAGTTCGTAGGACTCTTTACTGTGATGCTCGTTGGATTGTACACAATACATGAACTTTGGTTAATTTTTGGAAATGTTGAAAAACCAATTGTGAGCCTCTTAGAAACCATTTACTGTGATTTTATTACTAATAATTCGTTTTATCTTTTTTATGAAAATGCAGTTAGATACTATTAAACAAATAGTATGTAGAGCGGTGACTTTAATTGTATGGCCAATATTTCTGTATGCGCTCTTTTTCTACATTCATCTAGCAGTACTACATCGAAGTGGAAATGGTGATGGCTTTTACAGTTCGGCTTTTCAGTCACGTTTAATTGGTAATTCGTTATATAACGCCACCATGCCACGTGATGTAGCCTATGGCGCCATTGTAACAATAAAGAATCATAAAACTGGAGGGGGATACCTTCATTCCCACTACCACTTATATCCAAAAGGAATTGGAGCGCGACAACAACAGGTACACCCACATTTATGCATATGCAGTTAACTACATATATTTACATATAAATCCAGTTGCATGTAATGCAAATCATTACTTTAATATTAAAAGGAGGATAAATTGTAGTAAAACAATAAATTTTTAGTATATAAATATCACCTAGAACTCCATAGTGTGACTCTACGTGTACGTGCGTTAGACAGTGAATGCATTTATATACATACATATATATATATAAGTGTATATATAAACATATATAAGTATATATACAATTTTGTGTATGCAAGAAAGTTGCTGAAATTTCTGTTTTCTTGAATGAAATAAGATAACCGCATGAATAAGCATGCTATGGAATCCGGCATGTTGTTCACTTCAACTTCACTCAAAATTTTACTTTATCCGGCAGTTTCAGATAGTCACAATTCACAAATTCGCTCTGAAATAAAATGCAGAACTTACCTCAGTGATACACAAGCAATGGGCGAAACCAAAAAAACTAAAGAACATATTGGGGGTGTGGATTGGGTTTTAAATTACATTTTGGTTTGACCATACAAATATGTGTAGCTGAACCCGCTGTCACCCAGAATAGCCTGGTTCAAATTTCGACAAGAATTTGTAACACCAACATATCATAGAAAAAGGTAAGCGGCAATGGCAAACCGCTCATTTCATTTTTGTCATGAAAAAGCTTCAGCTATGTACCCATCCCATCTGTTTATGGTAAAACCTTTAATTTAAATTTTTATTAACCTTTAAAAAAATGCACTATTTTCTAGGCTCAAAAACCTTCTAGAGTATTAGTTTTAACAAACAATGTTAGTTAACAAAAGTTCTTCGAAAGTTACTAAATTTTGTGATATACAAATTTCATATAGCAAATTAATATGCACAAAATTACTTCTATAATAAATATTTTTTTTAAGTTGAAAACTTAAAAAATTTTAAGTTGAAAACTTAAAAAATTTTAAGTTGAAAACTTAAAAAATTTTAAGTTGAAAACTTAAAAAAACAAAACTTATATAATCTTTAAAATGTCCGTAAAAATTTAAAATATGTGTTATTTCTGGTTTTTGGGAAGTAAATTTGTAAATATCTTGTGTTGCACTATACTCACGTTTATACGTTTAGTTTAAATCACAATATCATTATGCAGCGATTTTTTCAAACTTTTCTCATGCATATTTAATTTTACTTAGTTCATTTTCTTACATCGATTAAATATTATTTCATTTTATTAAACGTATATATGATTAGACTGAATTAAATTTATAATTGTACTTAGTAACATTAATTTAAACAACTTACATAGTAGATAAAGTTTCTATAAAGTTTCTGATACGTGTTTTCTATTAATATTTAAAATATTTGTTTGCTTCTGTTTTCCAAAGCCAATTTCTTTTCGATTGACTTCAAAAAACGTGCAGCTTTGAGATTTTATATCTGTGCGACAAATTTATTATTACTTATACCCAAGCGCACTGGTGCCAACTGGTTACCCAGCAAGAGCAGAGAATAGGGCATTTTGCATCAGGTGCGTTTTTTACAATTTTTGAATAACATTCTGTATAAAGTCTAATAAGGCTGCATGTCCATGTTCACCGTATTGTGAAGGTTTTCTGTACGAAGTATGAGGTGTAAATTGATTTTACCCTGACTGAAATGTGCGACCTAATCATTGTTTTCTTACTCTTCGCTTGTGTCGTTTAACGACTGTTGTTCTCAACCGTTGCTTATAAACAGTAACAACAACCGGTGTGACCTGTAAAAAAAAAGAAAGTACTTACGTTAGAAATGGAAGTAAGGCGATTATCATACGTTTGTAATCTATTGTTTTTCGAAATATTCAATAAAGGTTTTAAGAGACTGACGTATTTTTAAAATATAGTTTGTAGTAATAAATATGTTTGGTTATAAGAATAAGGCCAACGTGAACTAAGAATGGCATTTCATTATATTATAACATTTAGATACATACATAGCTTAGAATTATGTTATAACATTTAAGAATACAACACTTCATTGCATAATAGCTCTTAATAATGCAACATTGTTTTAAGAATTGAGTCATAAACAAGCATCAGCCAGCAGAACGGTCAGCGCAGCAAGCAACAGAGCAAGAGAACAGTAGCACAGCAATCAGCAGAACAAGAGCAGACGGTACAGCGAGCATGGGAGCGGTCAGCACAGCACGCAGGGGCAGAACAGTTGATGAGATAAACGAACTTTTGAAAGCTAAACTATTCCAAACAAATGCAGGTTTCGCTGAGGTAGAAACAGTACCGTTTCATATGGTTAAAATTATGTTGCCTGAATACGAAGCAGACTCACTTCTCGATGCTTGGGTTCTGCAGTTCAAGAACGTTCGAGATGTTTGTAACTCCAATGCATTGATGATGAACAAACTGAAGGGCAAAGCGCAATCATGAATGCGTTCGAAACCAACAGCTTTTACTGACAGTTTGACAGCACTGCTAGCTGACATGCATTGTTTTTTCGCGCCAAAAGATAACATGCTAATGATACTCAAAAAGTGTTAAAGAAAAAAATGGGAATCTGAGGACAATTTTTTAAATATTTCACATTATCGAAGGGATACCAGATGAGCAGCTAAGTACCCAGGCGTACATCCAATGGTTCAATAATAAGTCCCAGCAAGCATTCAGGCGAGTAGAGTTAAGGCGGCGCATATCCTGTGATAAGAAAATCCAAAAACAGAAGTCTGCAACGTGCAAAACACCATAACGAGAGATGTGTGCTTGCTACTGTTGTGGAAGCAAAGAACACTCGTGTGGAAACGTACCATATAGGAAGCAAACGGCGCACGCCGTTGATGAAAATGAGGTGTAAGATATTTAAAATTTTCTGTAAGTTATGACTCCAATTTAAATTTATTTTAAGAATGTCTAATAGACCCAGGAAGTCCAATAAGTTTCGTGAGGAAATCTTCTTCGCCAAATGAAATTAAAATTAATAAATTGTGTGCTGGTGTTTCGTATTTTGGTATTAATAAAATTAAATATAATGTTTTCAGAAAAGTTTCGTGCAGTGTTGGTATCGCAAATAAAAAAGTGGGCAAAAACTTATTGGTAGTAAATAAAACACATAAAAAAAAGAAGCAGGCTGTGTCAGAGACACGGCCATTAAGTTTAACGTAGAATACGCCATCCGATAAGACAGAAAACATATGTAACAATAAATGATAAATAATACAAGCAAATGAATTGCTTTATTTGATAGTTACTTTGGATGATATACATAAGCTTTGCAGTGCTTGGCAGCATTTTCTCTTCTTTTACTCTACTTTAACTTGCCCGTCTAAAATTATGCAATACAAAGAAAGGGCTGCACGAGTACATTTAAATCGCCCAACAGCAAACACTCAACCAAACACCACACACATATTTGTGTGCATGTGTTTATACAATTTTCATTTGAGAAATTTAAATATTAGGAAGATATCAACCAACATGAAATGTATGTCAAACGAAAGCTAACATCTTCATTTGACTACAAAAAAAAAAAAAAAAAAATTAATCGAGCCGTTTCCTTATAATTAAAGAAATAGAGATTACAACAATAAAAACCTGACATTGGTGCCCATACCGTAAGGTAAGACGTATTCTACGCCAAAAATTAAGTATGATATCAAATTGTTTTTTATTTGAAAGATATTTTCAAGACATTTAATATTTAATAATGATTTCTGGCATATGTCGGCCACGAATAGCTTTGGTGTATGGGTGTAGGCCAAGATCTTTACGAAAAATTTTCTTTGTTGTGGATGGACAATGTCCAACTTGTTGAACAGGGCGGCGAATACAAATTCGGATTTTCTCCAGCACTATCACTTACAGCACCAATATTTTCTTCTGTACGTACAGTTCTTTGTCTTGTTGTTGGTTTTTCATCGAGTAGAGTAAATGTTGTTCGAAATTTATCAACAGTTCGACGAATAAGCTGCTCTAATGCTCGATTATGTGGACCATAAAATTCACGAAGTGCTCTGTAAGTTTGGCTTCTGTTCGCCACTGATTTTTAAAGTAAATTTTCACAATTTGTAAACGTTGTTACGGTGTCATTCTTTCCATGATGATTTGTCAATGCTTACTGAACAGAAATGTCAAAACGAAATGTTATTTACCAGTTGTCAAGTAACAGCTATCCTTATCGAAAGTTCTACCAGTCCAAAAAAAACACCAGTTACAAACATTGCTAAACGGGTTTAAAAAGAGAAGTCTTCTACTGTCTCTTGTGCCAAGCGGTTCGCTTTTTCTCTGTGCTCTTGCTTAGGCGCTCAAGTTCACGTGTTTTTATTTTGATTTCTCACTACTTAAATGCATATCCTTTTTCTTCTGTCGGTTATTGCAAATTATACGGAAATTAGTGCAAAATTAACTAAAAACAATGCCCTCCGGGACCCCAAAAATTGGGGTTAGTTGGTTTGCTTTGTTAGCCGGAAACTCCAAAATTAAAAAGAAAACTCACTCAACAAAAAGCTTAATCTTTTTCCTGAGCCACCTAGTGAGCAAAAAAAGAGCAATCCCAAATTCGAGGTTGTAAAAGTAGTAGACAAACAGAAAACTCTGTCGCAATACTCTTGTTATGCCGTTCACCGGTCAATAAACATAATGGGCAAAGAAATCCAATCAACGTCGGAGCTGTGACTATTGTTAACAATCAAACTGTTGCAGAAAACGTCATCGCTTCGAAAGAACTTCTCAGCACCTACGCTATTAATGCTAAATACCATGAATTCCTCAGCTTCAACAAAGGTACAGTTTACGCCCCTTGCTTAGTAACTTGCCAGAACAAGAAATTGTCAATGAGCTAAGTTCCCAAAGTGTACATACATAGTTGCTTAGAAATAAAAAATAACTGAACGAATGCAACCATCTGGCGTCATAACCTGCATGTGAAACTTGCAGTTTGCGCCCACATTTCTGCTCCCCTAACCACCCTCCATCTTCATGTTAAAAATATTTACCAGCAAAGAAATATTAAAATTAAAAATAACAAAAAAATGCACAATGTGGGAAGCGATTAACCTTCATAAAAACTCTCTTCTTTTATTCACAGAGTCATCTCCCTCGTTTTCTTCTGGTGTTCAACCCAAAATAACTCAGGAACCGGAGCACAACCACGCTTCGTCCCTGCTTAGTTCTAACTTCGAAGCTATCCCACAAGACAACAACCACCAACACATTTCAAAATTTCCTGAAATCCTTAACTGCATCCAGTCCTTTTAACTTTCTACCCAAACGTCAGCGTAAACAATGTCCTTTATGCCCCTCAGAACACAGAACTTATTAACAACTCCTTACTCAAAAGCACTCCACCCGTAAATAACAACTCACCATTCAATAGCAAAGCACCACAAAATATCACCTCACCAATCAATAACATCACGCCACAGAATAGCAGCTCCCCAAGAAACTACAAATGATGACTTCATAACAACTTACCAACAAACAACAAAACACAACCCTGCAAGAAGAGTGACAGTCAACTGGTAGTATATACGATAGTCAGTGCTGAAAAAATTTTGTCAGCACTTAGAACAAAGTTGCTATCAGTTTCCTAGGGGCACTACAAACAATGATATTGCATTTCACTCTATCACAATAATATTACCGAATACACAAGCATATAGCTTACTACTTACTGGGCCAGTGCTCCATATAAAACCATCCGTACAGAAGATTTTGAGTATTGACGCTTCGATCTGTAATCAATGAATTTCTTTGTTTGATTTTATAATCAAGTTTTTGTGGGTTTTGCCAATTTGTTTTTATTTACACGCTAAGTAACAAACAAAACTCATTCCAAAAACAAAACTAAAAGAATAGTAAAACTGCTGGTTTTATCGTTTTTTGTGGGCAATCGATTGAAGATCTGAAATAAATACGTGCATTATTAATTGTCTTAATATAAGTTGTTTCATATAATCCTTATATTTTAGTACGTCGATTTTAAACATTAACACTAATCTACGAACTTAACAGTTTTCACAAAGAATGCGTGGCTTTTGCAAAATTCTTATAGATTTGGTGTAGTTTCTTTTTCGTTTATGCGTAATTATGTGCAACTATAACTGGCAACCATTTTAGTATTCATCTGACGTTCAGTAATACTAAGTAATATTAATCATTCGGTTGTTTCATTCTCGCATTTGTACAAGCTAACGTAGTGAGTTGCGAGTGTCTCTTTTGCCAGTCTGTATGCTGCAATGGTATCTGATGAAGGTTCGTAAGTTGCCCGCTACATAATCTAGCAGTTGCTAAAAGCAACTAAAACCCAAAGCAAACGCAACAAATCAATTATTTTATTTTTCTTATAATATGACTTCCATATTGCAGTGAAATATAAAAGGGTACGGGAATAACTTCCAAGAACTTTTATCAAAAAAACACAATCTTTTAATAGTTTGTTTACAGGAAACTCATAATTCATCAAATATTACATCTAATCTAAATAATCCATTTAAAGACTATTTTCATAATTATGAGTACTATGCATCAAGCAAACAAGGTATCTGCATACTGATAACAATACATACCTCATAGACAAATTAATATTATATCAGATATAGTTACCACTGCACTGGAAATAAACATAGGGTTTAAATGTTCATTAATAGCTATTTATATTCCTCCAGACCATAACTTTAATGCACAAGATTTCTCTGCAATTTTTAACAATATTACCACTCCAATGAAACTGCTGGGTGTTGTCAACTCTTGGAGTCCGTTGTGGGGCTCATCCATCGGGAATTCAATAGAGAATATGATTTAATACATCATTATTTTATTCTTTCTTCTAATCTGATGATTTTAAACGATAACTCTTCTACGGATTTCTCTACCCACAAATCCATCAAGAACGTGTTCTGGCCTAGCTCCTAAATGTAAATGGAAAAAAAATAAATATGCATGGAAGTGACCACTTTCCCATCTAAAAGGAGATTACATCCAATATATTTGCCGAATAAAACAATAGAAGACCCCACTTCGTCATCGAACTGGCTGAAATTTCAAGCTTGCTACGACGGATTATCTGAATTACCTGTATCCGACAAACATAAAGGAAAATAAAGTCTTCCGCCTATTTAAGCATACCACCAACTAAAACTAGTTTTCGCAGACCCTCTGTTCTGGGGTGGAACCACACACATACAGTTGCCGCGATAGTAGTAGTAGTCTATAACTAAATTCCCCTATTTTAATTTTAAGAAAAGCATTCGCAAGTTTTATATATACTTATACTTTAGAAGGAAAATATAATTAAAAACACTTATATTTTACAGTAGTATTTATAAGTACAGTACTGAAATTGTGTAATATTATAAAGAATAAATTTGTGCATTGTGGAAATTTTTCAAATATAATACTTTAATAAAGCGGATAGAAACTACTTGCTTAAACATATAACTGTACGTAAACATATACATTAAAAGCATACCAATTTATTTTATTTGAAATAGAAAATTGCGCCGGGTATTTAAAGGTCGGTTGCCCGGAATTTAGACTCTTCCTTACTTGTTTTAGATATTGAACAGAGCTTTTGGCTTCAAATATTCTATTTACCTTCATCTAAAAAAATATATATGTATGTATCGAATGTCATATATCTAAGGCAAATATTTTTTAAGTGTGCTAAAAAGGTTTATTTTGATTGGAAGTCCGTATTTTCAACGATTTGTTAAAAAAATAAATTTATCGTTATTTTCTCATCAAATGGTTCAGGTGCAGGGTCGACTAAAACAAATTTAAGACATTAACAAAATTTAAGAGACTATTCGCTGTTTAAGAAGATAAGAGAGGATCATAGCGATCATTCATACAAGGTTCTGTAAATGGCAGAGTGGCAGATAAATTCAGATGCTGCACAATCTATAAGTCAAGTTGTATTTTGGGAGTATTGACAGTTGTACTTTGGAATGTTTTATAGTATTCTAACAGAGTATGCAAAAATGATGTGCAGTGTAGATTGCATTGAGAGTTATTAATTAAAAAAAATTATGTAAAGAAGTAAAGAAAGCGACGTCTTCGATGCTTCATTCCTTATATGATTAAAAAAAAAATAATTTAGTTTATTACTTTAATTGCGTATTTGTGTCCTCATACAAAATAAAATACAATAACAGAAATAGCTTTAAACTAAAGCCTCATACCTGAACAATCAGTGATATGGTTACAATATTTTATAAAGCACCGAAATTAATGCATTTCTAAGTAGCATTTTTACGATTAAAAAGTAAATAGCTCAGACAGTTTTACGGTTTTAGCTGTGAAAAATCGCATATCTTGAAAACCAGTGGACGGGATCAGTAACGATTTTTATTTGGACACTTTCTATTTATGATAAGTGAAAGGAGCGTAAACTTTTATGTTCTTATCTTCTTCGAGGTTATTTACAAAACCTTTTATTATTTAACCAATCGCACTTTTAAATACTGATAGCACTTTTGAAGATGCAGTGCCACTCATTTCGCAACGATTTAAGAACAAGGTATATCTATAATTATACACCAGATTAGGAGCAGAATAAGGAAGCTTCATTCGATAATGTCGATCGTTATACGCAATACATGGAGTGCTTTAAAAACATCGATACATATCGTCCATCCCTTGCTGAATGTTTGAAAATCAAGGTTCCATTCATACATAAGGTTTCTTATTTGCAAAATTATGTGTTTCCTTATTGTAAAGCAAAAAATTGCTAAGCGCTTGCAAACATTATTAACAGTGTTGTCGTTGTGGGATGAAAGCATTTTATTTCCTTGGTTGTTTTGTCACGAAACACGCACTGCTTTGTACCAAGATGAGAAACGGTTTAGTAGATCGAGTTCTTCTTCTGAAGAATTTCCACTCTTCGTTGTTCAAGTGGACCGAGGGTTTGTCGAAATGATAATGGCCATTGGTGCAGGGGTTTCTTGAGCCAGTGGGGCCCACGCCACCTAAGGGGCTGATGTTCCTAGACCGGCAGGATTGTGGTTGGTAGACACATGTCGCCATTTGATGTTCCCAACATTGTGGATTAATTCGGATGTACGATTTGTTTCGTATACTTTCCAATTGCATGGAGGCTTTCTTAGCCACGAAAGGGCTATTGAGAAGTTAGACCATAAGAAGATTTCGATTTCTTATGAGGGGAAATGCTGACGGATTGAAGGGGTGCCACTTTGCTTTTTTGAAAAGAGTAGATGAGATGTTACGGTGTTTATTGGTGCTCTAATGAAGATGCGCAAAATGTCTTTTCCGATGCATCACAGAAACAGTGAATTTCAACTTTTTTATCGGGTGAAAAGTCAGTCCTTCTTCGTATTTGTACTTCTCCAATTGCGGGTAGATCGAATACAAATTGGTTCCATTTTTTCAACGAGAGTGGTTTAACACATTTCTCTCATTCGGTGTCTTCTAGCCACATTTGTTGCAATAAGATTTTTTCCTGAATAATAATAGGCGATAGCCACCTTACGGGGTCAAAAACGTACGAAATCGAGAATAAGATTTGCCTTTGTGTGATATCGGAAAATAGTTTTGCAGGCCGGATAAAATAATAGAAGGAATCGTCGAATGCGTTCCATCGTATACCGAGAGCTTTTGTCAAACTAGAGCAGTCTAGTTTAAGGAAGTTTGTGCGCACAGGAGGCTTCAAGCTCATGTTCTCCAGACAATACGTCACCGACATATGTATCTTCGGTTAGAATGGCGAGATGTGGAGCGCAATCTTCTACAAAAGTTACGGTTTTTAGAGCGAAATCAGTGAGTTTGATTTCGCTTTTTCTACAAAAGAGAATTTTACTCAGCATATGTTCCATTCAAATCACTTGCTATCGAGATGTACTGAGAGAAAATTTGGAAGAAAATTCGGATTTGAAAAGCAATCGGACTCCGTGTCGTTCATCGGATTGTCGATAAGTGATGTCCAGATAACATTTTTCCCAGAACACATCTACGGTTGAAGGAGGAGGTTTCTCAGTAACTTATTCTTATTCCCAGAACCGTTTGAGTTAACAATTAGGAATTTCGTTTGGACCTTCCAGCGCGTGAGTTGAGCAGTCAGTTGATTTTAGTGAGCCGCTCAAATACCATCCAACAATAAAATTTTGGGCGAGACATTCAAAGGGCTTTGTGCTTGACTCCTTGTAGAAGGATGTCTGGTATTGGGTCGATACCGATTAGTAAGGATCAGCGAGGTCTAGATCCTTAATTTTTGAAATACTGGGGTTTTTTTTATTGGAAAAGGATGCTCGTGAGTTTGTGAAGTATAATGGCTGCGTCAGACCCCATACCTTTTTCCACAACTTACCACTCATACCAGTGACTGAAAAGTGTTATCGATTAGTTGGAGATGAATGTTGTTTGGGAGCCTTTATCACTTAAGTCTCTTACAGTAAAGGACCGACCCACGAGTTCGAGGTGTACTTGGGAGGAAGGGAGCGATGTTTTATTTGTGGTTGGTTGGAAAATTTGCTTGGCTATGAGACTCAAAGTTGGCAGAGGGAATGCGGAATTCCTCGTAGGTGTTTTGACTTAAGTGATGTCGAAGATAGGATGTCGGCAATGACTTGAGGTAGATTCGGTGGGTTGAGTATGCGATAGGGGAAGTTGCATTTAGATTTGGTTTTGTAGTTTGATTCCGGACTGGTATTTTAGAAATCGGGTTGGTAGAATGATATCGGAAAGGGCATTGGTAATTGATGGGAAGATAATGTACGCCAAGCAATTGGTGCATAAGCGGTTCAGGGGTTTTAGCTGAAGGTAAATTAAACGGAGTTCTCAATTGTTTGTCGATTGAAATTATTTTGTTTTCGAAACGTGCTCTTAATGCTCCCAAGCTAAGGCAAGGTTTCCTTCGCTTAGCAAAGAATGATTTTCTATGCTACCTGGTTTACCTCGAGCTATGTTGTGTAAGTCGTAAAGTTTTTGTGCAGGTGTTAGCGTGGAATGGTCGAGATATGCAGCCGTGAACAAATCCCTAAAGGGTGGTCAATTCTTGTAGTTACCGTAGAAGGTTTGTGAGTCACACAGGGATACTTTGATCCACGGACCGGGCCAGCATTGTTTGAAATATTTTGAGCTGACCGAGGATATGCCATTTGCAGTTGTAGAAGCTATCTGAGCATAATTGACATTTAGTGCATGTTTATTCGCTCATATAATATATACAATTCTTAAATTTGATCCTAAAATTCATGATCAGCGACTCTCAAAAAATTATTATGCTGATTTTTGTCAGTGCTGCTGCGCATTGCTTGGGCAAGTTCTACGGGCTCAGATACCATTGTGAAACCTTAGATTTTTTTTATTATGTAGAAAAAGAGGACTCCATCACCATGGTTGGGATAATTGTATACGAAATTGTATCTGTGGTAAAGCATTTTAATGAAATCATTATTGTGTTCAACACATGTATTTCAGTAAATGTGAAAATATTTAAATAAATTAAATAACTTCTATAAATTCGCATATCAAAGCATTTTTTGACTAATAGGTAGCGTCTACATTTTCGCCCCATTAAAATGTATTAACACTGATACAATTTGGGAAACAGTTGTCCCACTCGTATCCCTTTCCCTTCACACTCTTCTCTTACACGCATTTGCTTTATTACTCCTCTGCCTCCGCAAAAACTGCTGTACATCTTTTTTAATTTAATGATAGATTAATACGAAGTTTGTTAGCCAACAGTTCGGAGGATTAGATTCCTCCGAGCGCACAAGTTTATTCGCTGTTGAAATAGCTTAAATATTTGCACCTTCTCATTTATTAATGCTTCTCTAATTCTAATATGATTTACAGATCACCACGTACACACACAAGGATGATAATAATAAATGGCTCATCAAGCCTTATAACAGGAACTCATTTGTAGACGTAAAATTCGTTGTGCATGGCGATCTTATAAGGCTAGAACATGTTGCTACAAAACGAAATTTACATTCCCACGATGAGCGAGCGCCCATCACGAAACGTCATTTACAAGTTACTGGCTATGGCGAGGTAATTATAAGTTTTTATGCATGTATTTTAACTAGGGATACAATTCAGTTCATAAGATCATCAATATTAAGAAAAAAATAACCGCTGATTGATATATCGTCCAAAAAATTTCGGTACTATCTCCATTTTGAATACCGGTTTTATCATTTTATTTACATTCAGGACTTTTTCATTTAAATGTAATTTATATAGCTAAGTATATATCGGGTCTTGCATTAGGAACACTACAAAAGTTTTTTTAAATAAAACAAAAACGGTTTGGGATATGAATTAAATTCTTTATTCCTGTGAAAGTACATTTGATGCCATTATGTATGGAACTCGATTTATTTTGCATGGGCACCTCGGGCACGCTTGCAGATGTCCAGACGCTGAACCCAATTTTTGACGGTTTTCAAGCATAAATCGGCCGATACTGCTGAAATTTCACGTTCGATATTCGTACGAAGTTCATCAATCGTCGCTGGCTTGTTGGCATAGACCATAGACTTGACGTAGCCCCATAGGAAATAGTCTAACAGCGTCAAATCGCCCGACCGAGTCGGCCAATTGACTGGGCCATTTTGTGAGATAACACGTTCACCAAACTTGGTTTTCAATAAATCCATATCATCCAATTCGGGCCAAAAATATTCGGTTATCATTGAGCGGTAGCGATTCCCATTCACAGTAACGTGCCGGTCTTGATCATCATGGAAGAAGTAAGGCCCAATGACGCCGCCGGCCCATAAACCGCACCAAACCGTAATTTTTTAGGGACGCAATGTTGACTCATGGAGTACGTGTGGATTGCTGCCTGTTCAATAACGCATATTTTGCTTATTGACAAAGCCATTCAGCCAGAAATGACGACGACCATAAATTGGACGTAGCTCTCTTAAAGTTGAGGCCATTGACTCCGAATTTCGGTAGTGAGTTTTAATAATTTCGACTCGTTATTGGATCGTATATCTTGTACATCTTTCCATGATGAAATGGCAAACCTTACTGAAGAGAAATGTCAAAAAAGCGGGAAATGATACGGCGTCGTTTGCTGTCACTATCGGTCTACTTTTGGGCCCCCCCTATTGTAAGACCCTTTATAAGTAAAAAAAATTTCCTAAGTGATCAGCCGTGTGGCTTACTTAGCAAGAAAATATACCTTGCCTAAACGGTAACAGTGCTTCTCTTCTCTCGAATCCTGCTATCGCTGCGGATAAGGGTCCCGCCTTCTGCGATCATTTTGTCAAGGAGCGAAAAATGACACTGAAGATGACTCAAACCCGAAACAGGTTTGATTTTGGCAAGGGATGACGGCAAATGGTTCCAATATACATCAATATACTCCTATCGCCAATGTACGGCATCGAAATTAGAAGCAGCGATATTCGTGTTTCTTGTGTTTACTTGGCTAGTGTCTGGCACCCTATGTAGCTTTATGACAACAAGGAGTTGTAAGGCAAGCGGAAATTTGGTAGGAGGAATTAGACAAGTCTAGGGCGAGTCCGTTCCAGACATTAAGAACGGTGTCCTATATCCGGACAAGTTTGCTCGAAGTGGTTCGATGCTTTGCATGGGTGTCCCAAAGTTTTAGCTATGCAATTTTATGTTCTTATCAACGCGGTTAGAAAACACAACGTCTGTACGAGCTTTCTTACACATCGCGAAGGACTGCAGAAGTCCATTTAGTTGTTGGAATTGTCACGAGCGGCATGACCCAGCAAGCTTGCTCCACGGCCCCCTTCCAAGACAGGAGTCACAGCTTAATAACCCCGTCTGACCCAAGCATTCACTATTGGGAGTTACGGATGAGGCCCTACTAGACTCTTCATCAGAAGTAACTTTTATAACCCACTTCACAAATGCATCAGGCTGCTGATACACATGTATTAGAAATAAATGTTACGATATCAGTGAATGTGCGGAAAATCACGCATTTGGTCATAAGTTGTCCTGCAAACACACAGTTTAGAATCGAGTTCAATGAATCAAGTGAAACTTGATGCAACCTTTCTATAAAGCTAGGCTATGCAAATTTCTATAAGAGGCAAGAGGTCGAGGTCATTAAGGACAATCTGCAAACGAATGCTCTAGGATCACTTCCAGCACAGATATCGGTGTTTGGCTGGATTTTCACGGGATTTATTTCGGCGTAATGCGAATGCAACTGAATTCATTTTATGGATGCGCTCCCCACGCAGTCGCACGTATGCACACGCACACGAACTCAAACGCAAACGAACGAGCTATTGTATTGCAACAGCGACAGCTATGAATGCAAAAACGGCTTCAAGAAACTTCACTTCGTGCGTGGTCTATTGCACAGATATTTGGAGCCTTCAACGATCCCGGTTTTGGGAACTAGAAGAAGTTTCCACCAAGAGTAAGGTCACTCCCGAAGTGGCATTCTGTGAAAATCTGTACGCCAGGACTGCAACAAGATATGAGCAGGAAAGCTGTTTGGTATCTCTAACCATTCGCTTTTCCTATTCCCGTAAAGCAAGAGTATAGTACGCGAGTTATAATATCATACGTAGCAAAAATGTTTGACTCGCAGGCTGGCTAAGACCAATGGTAGTGATAGCAGATCCTGTTGCTATTGATCTGGCTAACCAAAATAAACTGGGGTGGCAGTATATTCCGAAATTTGATGGTGCAGTGAGAAACGGTAATAAAAAAGAGGGACAGTTTTACCGGTTTTGTTTTGCCACTGAAAAGGCGTATGCGGCCGCGTTTTCTGTCAGAGGTGGCAGCCGCACATTAAACAGTGAACCCTATATTAGTTTTCTGGAGGGTAAGACAAAGCTAGCCCCTGTAGAAACGATGTTTCTCTCTCGGGTAGAGGTGTGCGGAGCGTTATTATTGGCTGTGTTAATTAATGCTTCTTCCTGAGTTTCAAACCGCGTAGTCGGTTATATATAAGTGCACTTACTCCACAATTGTTTTCTCATGGCTCAAGAAACCACCATGTTCTTGAACAATATTTATTGCAAATGGAGTCGCAAAAATCGCTGTATTAGTTGAAGTAGCGGGACGAAACCATGCCGACTCAACGGATCCTGAAAGTCGGAGCATCTCTTCCCAAATAATTAAAAATGAGTTATCTGTGGTGGTATAGATCATAAAAATAAAGACACGTTGGAAGCCGAAATGGAACAAAAAAGTGTGCGGGTTTACTCGGCTGGTTCTCTGAAGAAAAAGCTATTCTGGAGTGGTTTTCAGGTTTTTAATGAATACGGGATCATACATATGAAGAATCTAGTAAAAAAGTAAGTAAATAAATGTAAAGTTAGCACTATTTACACGAAGAAGGCGGATGAGCAACTAATGACCGCGCTGCTTCCCAAACGCGGAGAGATTTCAATACCCAGGCTCTTTTGGGATAAAAAGATTTACGGACGCAGTATGCCGCTCAACTAAGGATTATGTCTGCGTTATTGCCTGTTGTGTGATAAAGGCAATTAACCAGGAGGTTAGCAGCGATTTTTCCACCGCCACATTCTTAGCAGTCACCTCGTGATTTGCTGTCCTCAGGATATGTATTCGGACAATGGCACCAACTTTGTAGGAGTGAGCAAGGCACTGCAGAGGAGTTCAACTTTTCGATTCCGCAGCCGACAACCAAATGTGTCGGGCATACCCTCATCAGAGTAGGACGTGTAATTTCATACCCCTCCTCACATAGTAGGGCTCTGGGAAGCAAGTGTAAAAAGCTTTAAAATGCCCTTCAGGAAGGGAGCAAACTCCACGCGTGTTACCATTGAGGAGTTCTGCATGTTGCTGACAAGATTCGAATATTGTCTCAACTCACGTCCTATCAGCCCCATATCCGAAGGTATCAACAAACCTCTAACCCCCGACCACTTCTTATTTGTCAAACCATTTTTTCAACTGAGAACCGGTAGCAAAAGATGCAGAAAACCAGAATACTCCCCGCATCAACACCGCGCGCACGTAGGGTTCACGAATATTGAATGACTTCGACAGTGTCCGGCTGCCGTGCGCGACCTTCTATGTAAAACACTCGGGGTTACGCTGCAGTAGAAAAATATTAAAAAATGGAGAAACAATTATTCTTACTTATTTTATCACTCTTAAAATGCAAACACGGCTAGAAATGTCAAATTACATCGATTTTGTTTTTGCTTTTACGGTTTTGTGAGCTGAAGTCATGAAAGCAAAACCAAAATACAAATTAACTTTGACAACTCAAGCCGTATTCGACACCTTATACAAAAAATTCACCTTGGCTGCCATTGATGCACAGAGTCCCATGCGATCTACTCACAAACTTAAATTTGAAGTATGCAATTTTTAGCGACAGGGAGGAAGGAAAAGGATTGTTTGGACAGCTTCAGAAAGTTTTTTTTTGCATTTGGAGCATTAATGGCTTCGACCCATGCACTCAGGTAGCAAAAATACTGCCGATTTGATGCCAAAAACTCGACAAAACCTAATGTAATGGAAGTATGCGTAATGGAAGTATATGTATTACAACCAGCCAGAGTTGTTAATGAAATAAAATATATTGGAGGTCTCAATCCTAAATACCTGCCCTATATTATAAAGAAAAGGGCTTCCTAAGAATGTTAAACGAATGCGGTCTAGAGCCAGGAGTTTGCACAGGAAATGCTCTACCGTTTCCTTCGTGGCCACGTCTCTGCAGCCTCTAGTATTAGTTATGCGGAATGCCCATTCTTCTCATTGAATTCCGGGCACGTAGTTCTTAATATCCTGCAAGTAGTGGTAGCTTTCCATTTTCGTTGCGCCTGGTTAATACAGAAGTTTCGTATATTTCTGTTCGTTACGGCTAGGGGTCTACTCATCTAGATACCGGTTGTTACTTCATAATCTGCCGGGCTATCAGAAAAAATGCTTAGCTTACCCGTTACGTTCATGTCTTCAAGCGATTTACAGGCCTGCGAAATCGCGAAAACTTTCAAATGGACCACACTGCAGTAAGAGGGGAACTTTATTGCCATGGCTAGTTTCCAGAATTCAAAGTAGATGTCAGCTTCCACATTGGAACCATCGGTGAATATTTTTGGGCCATTATCGGCGAGGACCTCACCCCTTTTCCAGCCTTCCAATTTGGAAACGCAGTCTTAATTCTGTGCTCAAACTCCAGTTTGTGAGGCCTGAAATCCGTTCGGGTGTTTACTATATCTCAAGCTAGTTGATTAAGGATACTACTATGCCCTTGCTGCGTAACTCTCCAGTACCCAGATTCCCTGAGCCTAAGTGCTGTCGTGCATAATATATATAAGTCAATTAGGAAGGAGCAGCTTTAAAATGGGATCTAAAGTCACCGTGGGACAGGTGCGACAGGCCCCCATGGCATCAACACACGCATTGCGTTGAACCTTCTGCAGTCCAGGGACGATGTAGCTCTTTCGGAGAGCTTCTTAGCAGACAACAGAGCCATATCCCATCCAAAGTACCATCTTGGGCTTGAGACCGCACTTCTTGTCAAACACCGATTTACAAGCGTCGAAATCAGCACAGGCTTTCCGTACTCCTCAATGCACAATACACAAGTAGCCGGTTTATATTTACTCGTAACTAGCAACAGTTCCGTCTTATCTGAACTTAACCTAAGTCCACAACTTTTTGGCCACCTACTTAATTTTGTCCACATTCTTTCCGTGATTTCACTCATCATGGAAGGAAGTAACCCGTATTCAGGAGCACACGTGTACATTCAATTCGTCCGTAATGTCATTAATGGTGAAGAACCACAAAAGATGTGAAAGCACTCATCCCTAGCTCAGCTGATATTTCACGATTTAGAAGTGGGGACCAGATCTAAATTCTAATTGGTTCTTCCACGCTTGCTTTAACGAGGGCGGATTCTATCGCATCAGCCCTGACTTTATTTAAGGCGCCCTTGGCATCAAAAAACACAGCCAGAGTGAATTGCTTCTGCAGGAGGGATTTTCCCACAGTATGCACCACTTTATATAGCGCTGTCTCCGCAGATTTTCCGATTGAGTATGCATTCTGAGCCATAGAGAGTGGATATTCAACTAGTAATTTTCTTATATGTAAGTCCGAAATTCTCTTAAGGGCCAAAGGATTTAAGACTTATAGGCTTAAAGTTTTTTTTTTGAGAGACTTGACTCGGTCATCTACACTGTGAGGAAAATTAATTGGCGTTTTGCTTTTATACAGTCTTTTGCTGACCACCTTATCAAATAGACTCCACATCATGAGCCTTGCATTTGCATCACAGCCTAGAAGAACAGGTTCTCTTATGGCTGTCGGTCTTCTCATCAGTCGTTGCACCTCTTCGAGTGGTGCGGATCGATCATTGCCATATAAACAGAATCGCTCAACAGGCTACGACCGTTTTTCTCTTCGATTACGGCGACGTCGTCTGAGCTGAAATTAGGTAAAAAGAAAGCATTAATTGTATTCCTTACGAGGATACAAGCCCTCGGCTTACCTTCTCCATGTGTGTAAAACAAGTGGTAGTGCCTGATCTGCAGACCCATAAACTTCGAGCGCCAGATCCACAGCTCCTATATAAGGCAGATGCCAATGTCCTCCTCCTGCCCAGCTGTTGACGAGGCACCTTCCTCAGTCGGCGAAGCCAGCTTTAGCTTCTCTATGAGCTTGTTCATATCGTCAATCTCCTCTAGGTTGTCGTCTTGCGCAACTGAAGCTGGAAACACCTTCAGTTTGGCCTCTGACACTTATCCTGACTGAGTTTAAGTAAATTTTCACTGATACGCAGTGTTATTTGTCCTTAAATTACCTAAAAGTTCATAGAAACGTACGACATAAACTGAAACTATAACTTTGTTCGTTATGACCTCCATAATAAGAGTACATTTGAATCAGAATCAGATCAGCTTTCTTTTTCGAGATTTTGGCAATCAAAAATTATAAAACGTAACTAAATTAAAGCAGGCTGGTCTGATCTAAATTATTTGTACGAATAAATTATTCCATTTCGGAACTAAAAATACAATTTAATATTGACATCAAATGCGTTAGGACGTAAATATTATTCTTAACACCGTTAACAAATCTCACTGCATACTCCAACTTAAAATTGAAATTGAGAAAAAATCAAAAATTCCATTCCTTGGCGTTTGCATAAATAGAAATAAAAACAACCTTCTACTTAACTGGTACTCAAAACCAACAGTTTTAAGACGCAGTTATCAATACCGGACACTGACACAACAAAACTACCAAGTAATTCTACAGCGTAACATACATTCCTAACTTAACTGACAATGTTGATCATAACATAACAAAAACAGAAAACACCGCACCTGCCTACCAATCTTTTCGACTATATGTAGAATATAGTGTCCTGTAGATGTCCACCAACAAAATAATTTCAAATTAAATGTAAAGGGAATGGAAATGAAGTATACGGAAAATTATACTTATTATATACATATAAGTATATACGCGAACAGGAAGCGGTCAACAGGAAACAAAAAAAACGCATTTTAACATATCACAATAAACAGCCACACATCCATATTTTGCAATTGAGCTGGTTCATGCACTTTACCAGCCCCTCGCTGCCGCACTTGAATAGCCCTGCTGGCAGTCCGAGAGCACCAGCGGTCTTATTATATTTTAGCTCCGTAATGGCTGTTCAAATTTCGTATAGGACGGGTAACGGTACTTCGACTCCGTCTTCATTGATTGGGGGTTCGGGTTCATCATCTTCGATGTTTTTCACGCCACTACCATTAAGCAGCGTGAAGAAGTGCTCCCTCCACAGTTTGAGTGTACTATGGATATCGGTCATCAGGTCACCGTTTTATTCATACTGAAAATGGCCCGGGCTTGAAACCTTCTGTAAGCCGCCGTACCTTCTAATAAAATGTTCGGGCGTTTTTTCTATCGGCTAGCATTTCGAACTCCTCGCACGCGCGCAGGTATCCGCTTGCTGAACATTGATTGCTCTCAGAGAACTGAAGTGCAAGTCGAGTGGTGGAACGTTTGGTTATCTGTTGTGATTGCTGCTTTTGGACGTCAAGCTTTCCTTGTGTAACTGAGCGCGCGCTTTTTGCTGCACAGAGGCGTATGCGATCTTGCAGGTAGCTTCTATCGACATCTTGGCCTATCAGAAACTGCGTCAACAGGAGATTCACCTTTCTATGCCTGCGATTTACCCACTTTTCCAGTTTGGGAATTAGGAGGTGTGTCCAGGATGTGTGTCTGTCCTATCTCTCTTGTCCTTTTTAAATCGATACGACTGTTTCTTTTTATAAAGGGTGGGTTGCGTAACTGTTTCCGTTTGGCTTTCCCTCCGCATTGCGATACGCGCAGATTCTTCCGCTTGGATAGAGATCGGTATCAGATGCGACTCTGGCGCCGATATTAGGAAGTATTCTACTAAGAGGAGTGTACATTTTGGACGCTTGATTGATATGTACTATGTGTATGTGCCAAAGTTAAGTCTATTATCACCTACCCACGGCGAAGTAAGCTAATTTAGCTTTTTGCAGATGCTTATCAAAACCGCTCCTGTTTTCCCCTCGGGTAGAAAAAGGTCCATCTTTTTTAGCCAGTTCACTATAGGGGCGACTGCTGCATTGCCTTTATCGTGGACTTGCTGTTTATGCCTCCCAACGACCGCTAAACCAATAACGCTTACATCAGTGGGTAACTTTAAGCGGAGGACACCGTCGAACATAATGTTCCACAGTGTTGGACCTAGTACCAAGCTCTGCGGTACTTCTGCTGTTACTTTTTTCCCCCTTTTTCTGTGACGTATACCAGCACTCTTCCAGGGAGTTTACCTGGTTTCGGCAAGAGCACCAGTTTCTGCCCTTTCCATCTATCAGGGAAGCAGCCTTGATCCAGAGATATTTGCATCAGTAATCCCTCGTCTTCTTGAACGGCAATTTTCAATGCTACCTTAGGTATGACATCGGGAGTGGGAGCTTTTCTGTTGCCAATCATACTGGAAGCCTCTAGTATTTTTCCAAGTATAACCTCTTCTACAACGTTGGTTTGCCTATTTTGGACATCACGCCACCCCAAGGGCGTTCATCTGCTTCCTTGCAAACTTGTTTGAATGTTGAGACTTTACTTCGCCGAATATAATTTTTTAGCATTTTACGGAAGATTTTGTATGCTTCGTGATCCCCTTCGTGGCCTACCTACCTACGCCTTTGGGATCGGCGCCTAGCCTGCAGATATTTAGCTCAGACGTTTTTAATGGTTTAATTCCACCAGTAAACAGGTATCCGCCTGAAGCCGGCGCTTTTTTCAGATGTAGCTGTAGCACAGGATTTTCGTCTCGTGGACGCAAGATCATCAGCAGCTTGTACAGCGGATGAGTTCTCCCTTACGTCTTAGCATATTCTTTGAACACCAGCCTAAAAAGGCTTTCACTCTTTGTGTACCTGGCTTTCTGTCAGTGCTCTTCCTGCCTACGGTAAGTGCAGATCGCAAATAAGGTAGGTAGATAGGTAAGTAGCAGTGGCTGCAGCCCACAAGGGCACACTTAGACCATTAAGAGAAGGCCTGTTGTGTTACCACAAGAATTTATACCACCCATAGGTAGATTATCCCTCACTAAAACATTTTGCCTCAGTGATGAATCTCATCAGGCAATTAACCTCGGTGTTTGAAACCTCACTAAGGTCATTCAGAAACGGTGATCCCAGATACCGCAGACTGCTCTCCCACAGTGCGGGCACTTATACAGTAGATGTAAGACCGTTTCCTTCTCCTCTTCGCCATTCTAACAGCTTCTGCAACATCGTCGCGATGTTTAAGTGAAACGTGAAAGAACTCAGAGCTGTCCTTGCAACCTGGCTACCACTAAAAATGAGGATGTAGCTTCTTAGAATTCCGAATCGAAGTTTCTCTACTTTCGTGAGAAAACGCCTCCTCCCACGTTACTATCGAGTTTCGAGCCATTTGTATAGATGGTAATACTATAAGGTGGAGTTTAAAACTCCGGTTTCCACTACTCTTTACTAGGAATTCTTGTAATAAAATAGAGAATAATTCTAGCGACCGTTGTAAAAATCCACCGACAGATCCGGGGACTAATAGTCCATTTCTTTCTTATGGCTCTCTTCCAGGTATGGAGGGATACCGATGCCTTTTTGTGGCTTTGAAATGTATTCCCTTTCTAGTTCATTTTGATATCTAGAATAACCTCTAAAACTTGTACCGGAGAAGCTTATTTGCTGTTAGGTTGCATAGAAGTGGGGATAGAACTCGCTCCCAACCCTTATCTGTTCTCCACCCTTAGAGCTTTAAGGGCGTCAGTTATGGCCTCTGAGTTAACCGGTTTAGCCTGTCTCCCTGATTACACAATCGCACTAAATTTTACATCTGCAAATCGCATATTCACGACCAGCTCAAAATATTTCAAAGTGGTGCCACAAACAATGCTGGCACTTCACAAAACTAAGCTTCTTGCATCGATAATCCCACTCCGTGTATCAAAGTACCTCCGTGTGACACACAAACCTGCTATAACAGCTACGAAAATTTACCATCCTTTCAGGTTATGTTCATGGCCGCATACCTCGACCATTCCAAGCTAACACCTGCACACTACCATTACCATCTACAAAACAAAACTCGAGGTAAATCAGATTCCATCGTAAAGCATTTTTTATTAGGGATGAAAACTTTGCCTTAGCGCGGCAATCGACAAATAATTAAAAACTCCGCTCAAGAATTCAAAAATAATTGACGATTGCTGATCGTGCTTCAAGTCACAAGGAATTTCCATTTCTGATTGGGACCCTACCTTACTCTATTTCTGTTCTAAGAAGTTACCAGGTGAAACACTTTCACTCTGGGAAAAATTCAATCTTATCAATCTCAGGAAAAACTTTCCCTTATGGGCAAATTATGCAACAATAACTATTCCGAGCTTGATGTGTAAGAGTGGAAGTATGATTTTCTCTTTCTTGACAAGAGGGGTGTATTTGATGTTATCCACTCCAACGGTAAACTCGACTCTTTCCGGCCAATCCTTTTTAACGTAGTGGTCCTTACGAGCTCGGCTATCCCACTTGCACAGGAAGCAGCAGTGCTTGGTGTAGCCACTTTGTAGACCGCATAGCATTGCAACGACTTTGAGATCAGAACATATTTTCCAATCATGCTCTTCATATTTGATAAATTTGAGCATTTTTTGCATTTCCTCGTAGGTTTCCTTTGTATTTACTGCATGTGCGATCGGGATAGAAGGCTTTTTGTTACCAATATGCAATAATACAGCCTTCAAACTCAGTTTATTGCTATCTATGAACAATCGCCACTCTTTTAAATCATATGTTTGACCAAACTCTTTGAATAAACCAGGAATGTCGTTGCAGTAGCATATACTGTCGTTCTTGGTATAGTGTTTGGAAAATGGTTCGTGACGAGCTCTACAATATATCACCTTTATTTCATTTCATTTCAATCTATTCAGTCAATGGTTACAAAACCTTACAGACTAGAAATACAAATTTTCGTAAATATAAAACATTAATAACACTTAAAAATAAGTTGATTGCAATTTAGCCAAAAATATGGATCTGGACTGAGCAAAATCTAGATCGAGAGTTGTGAAAATTCGATTGAATTCTATAAGCGACCTTGTAATGGGTGCATACAATAAATAGTTAGATCTAAGCATTTTAACATGAAACGGCAGTTGAATACGTAGGACCCTTTGGGGTACATTAAAACCAATTTGCTCGAAAAGGTTAGGACAATTTATCATGCCAGAAATTATATCATAAACAAACATGAGAGAATGCATTATGCGTCTTGACTTAAGCGATTTAAGGTTAATTAATAGGCAACGGGCCTCATACGATGGGAAAGGCTCATCAAAATGAAGAGGTTGCAGAGAAAACTGGGTAAATCGGCGTTGAATTCTTTCGATCCTGTCGGAGTGTAAAGAGTAAATAGGGTTCCAGATTACTGAGGCATACTCTAACTTTGATCTAACTAGGCAATTATAGAGTGATTTTCTAGTGTATGGGTCTTTAAAATCACGCGCATAACGACGCAAGAAGCCCAAGTTAGAATTTGCCTTAGGTATAATATGATTGATGTGATTGACAAAGGTGAAGCCTGAGTCAAAAACCACACCTAAATCCAGATATTCATGTACATTAGAAAGGCAGGTATTAGAAATAGTGTAAGTAGTGACAATTGGATTTACAATTTTAGCAAAAGTCATTTGGAAGCATTTCTTTATGTTGAGCGACAGTTTATTTCTCACACTCCAATCAGATAGCTTATTTAGATCACCTTGCAATGATAATGTATCTGACAAACAGGTTATTTCATTAAAAATTTTTAAATCATCCGCATAGTGTAAGAATTTTGAAGTACTAAAACAAGTTTTAATATCATTAATAAAAAGTAGAAATAGCAATGGGCCAAGAATACTACCCTGAGGCACACCAGAGGTGGCAACGAAGGGGTACGATTTAGTATGACTAATTTCAACAAATGAGACTCGGTTAGACAGATAGCTGTTTAACCAATAACAAAATGCTATGTACAACAGTATCGAAAGCTTTCGAAAAGTCTGTATAAACAACATCGACTTGATGACAAGACTTAAAGGCTGAGATGCAGTATTGTGAAAATTCAGCAAGGTTCGTAACTGTGGAGCGACCGCAGACAAACCCATGCTGATGCGGATCAATTATTTCTTTTACAAAGAAATACAGTTTATCTTTCACCACCTTTTCAAAAAGTTTTGAGCAGGTGGTGAGTTTAGAAATAGGCCTATAGTTTCGTACATCATTTTTATTACCAGATTTGAACATCGCAGAAACTGATGCAGCTTTCCACCGATCAATAAAATCACCTTTGGCAAGGGAAATATTAAAAATATGCTTTAAAGGCACACTGAGAGAGGAACTGCACTTTTTTAATAAAAATGGTGAAAAACCATCCAAATCTGTTTTTGTTGAGGACTGTAAAGAAGAAATGCTATTCATAATATCAAGCTTAGATACCGACAATGAGCCAACGTCAAGAGAACTTGGAGAACAACTGGTAATTGAGGCGTTTACACTGTCATGGACAAAATTTTAGCTAAAAAAATCAGCGAATAAATTAGCGGTATCAGATAAGCACTGAGAATGCTTATCATCGAAAGTCACACAGGTGGGAATGTTTGTGCAACCTTTTTTTGAACGTATGAAATTCCAGAAAGATTTCGGCTTGGATTTGAGTCCAACTTCATAACGAGCGATGTATTGATTGTATAACTGTTTATCAAGAGCATTAAACTCTCTTGAAAGTCGACTATACTCATCTTTGAAATTACAATTACCAGTAGATTTGTGCAGGTTAAAATATTTGCTTCGCTTATGTTTAAGCCTTTTTAGGTATCTTGTATACCAGGGTGGTTTGTGTATACGGGCGGGGCGTACAGGTACGATGTTGCAAACAACTTCTAAAACGTTAATAAGAAAAATATCAAAACATTCAGAGACTGATTTCGAATTCAAGAGACTTTCCCAGTTTACAACCAAAAGCCTAGCATTCAAGTCGTCAAAGTTAACTCCTCCAAAGTCATAAGTACGCGGTTCATTGAGAGAAACTGGGCTAAAATTTATCAATTCAAGAGTTATTGAAAGAGGAACATGGTGCATGTCCGAGCTACAGAGTGGAAATTCACACTCATCTAAATTGAAACACAGGTTCTCGTCCACAAAGACAAGATCTAATATATTATTCAGTCTGTTAGGCAGATAATTAATTTGGATAAGATTGATACTAAATAAGCTATCAAGAAAATTGATCTCATGAGAATAGTCAACCCTCTAGTGCATAGGCCCGCCTATAGGCGGGAAAAGCTAATTCACCGAATTCTTACACAAATTTTAAATTTTTTATCTTTAAAATTTTACAAATGTTTAGAGTAAGCCTAAAGCTTCATTTTTTCGCATTCAGTTTGACAAAACAATAGTTCAGTTGTGTATTATTCCAATTTGAAGTGGCGAGTGATTCAATTTTCGCGATTTTAATTGTTAGTGCAAAAACGTTGACTTTTGTTTATTGAAAAAAATTACGTTTAAAGCGCTTGTGTTTTGGAAAAAATATAAAAGGAATTAAAATAGAGTTGTTTAAACATTGATAGCATTGTTTGTGCAAAAAGTAATAATCTACAGGTAAGTTAATGAGATTTAATTAACCCCGCCTTGAGGCGGGCCAATGCAGATAAGTGTATTTATTTTAGCGACCTTCATTGGAACAACTTTACATAACACCTTTATAGTTGGTTCAATTTTTTGTCCGTTTAATAGATATGCTTCGAAGCAGCAATAAAAACCTATCAGAAGATGAAATTCTTCAGCTTCACGTAAACGAATTGGTTTTTCGTGGCCACAATCACATACCCGATTTTCTAAAATATTTGAAAACTCCATATGACCGTTTTCGTTATTTAGTTCCAGACGATTTTCTTAAGGTACTTAATATTTTTCAAGATTTCTTTATTTATAAGACAATTTCCTTTCAGACCTTGGCTACTCAAATGAATTTGTATGCCACTCAAAATGATATTTCCACAAAATTCAGAATCGATGACGTGGAACTTTGCAAATTTCTGGGAATATTGTTCTTCATGTACCCAAATTCTCGTGTAAGAAAGGCGAACCTGGCTATGATCCGTTGAATAAAGCAAGACCTCTCATTAAACATTTTAATGAGCGTTTCGAAACAATTCCAAGGCTTCAGCGTCTTTGTGTTGATGAAAAAATATGCTTTTCAAAAATGCAAAAAAATCCTTTCATGCAGTATATGCCGGCAAAACCACACAAGTGGGGCTCCAAGCTGTTTGCCCTTTGCGACTATACAGTATTTTCGTACAATTACGAATTATATTGTGGCACTGGTGATAATAAAGTTTTTCCGAACTGTCCTGACCTTGGAGCAGCGTCAAACGTCGTTATACGATTGTCAAAGAATATACCAGATAATATAAGTCATATAGCGTATTTTGATAATTTTTACACCTTAGTGGGCTTACTAATTTACTTAAAAAGCCGTGGAATCTACAGCTTGGGCACAGTGCGAACAAATCGCGTTCAACATCAAACTTTCGACTGATGCTGAGCTCCAAAAGAAAAAAGTAAATAGAGGCATTTCTGAAGAGTACGTTGGAACAGTTTGTGGAGTGGATGTTAGCAATGTAATGTGGTATGACACAAGGCCAGTTCACCTACTTTCAACTTACGTGGGAACAGAAACTTTTATAAGCAGTGAGAGTGCCTCGCACTCCTCAACAGCAACGCGTTGGGACCGAAAAGAAAAAAACGAATTGAAGTGGACTGTCCAGCAATTATCAAGGAGTACAACAGGCATATGGGGGGAGTCGACTTATTGGACGGACTCATTGGTCGTTACCACTTAAGAATCAAAACAAATAAGTGGACAAATCGAATATTTTTTCATTTGCTGGATGTCGCCATAGTTAATTCATATTTGTTATATAAGAGACTTAATTAAAGTCCTTCGGAAAAACAGTACACTCTACCGGAGTTTAGAACCGAAGTGGCAGAAGTTCTCCGTATGTTTCGCTCAACACAGCCTGCAAAACGTGGGCAACCGTCCTTAGCTTCCGCTCCACCAAAGGCAAAAAAGGCTTCTATACCACCGGTTGATATACGATATGATCAAATGGGTCATTGGTGCAAATTTTTGGAAAGATCAGACAAAAAAATGTGCAAACATTCCGGGTGTAAATCGGAAACCCAAGCCTTTTGTGATAAATGTAGGGTCAATTTATGTAACTCTACTACAAAACAATGTTTCTTTGCTTTTCATAATAAAAAAATAAATGAACTTTTGAACTTAATCTCTAAATATCGGTTGACTTTTCATATTTACACTTTTGAACACTGGTGCTATATCAGGTAAATGGAAAGTCGGATTAAAAAAATTTTGACAGATTTGAGTTCAGGGACGTGAAATTAGTCTAGTAGATTTTTTTTACTCAAAACAAAAATTCATGCACTAGAGGGTTAATATTAGTAGGAGTGAGTATATTTTTGTCTAAGAAGTTAGACCAAATAATTTTATTAAGGTTAAAATCACCAAGAATACAGAAATGGCTTTCTAAATTCCTTTCACAGATGTTAACAATATTATTTACATGTGAATTGGATAAAGATTCATCACTATTAGGTGGTATGTATGAAACACAGAAAAATACTATACCAAAATCGCCAAAAATGTAAACACATAATTGATCGAGTAAGGAGTCATTATTATAAAGTTGAATCATAGAAGAACGCAAAGTGCGTCTTATCGCTATTAAAACACCACCACCTCTGAATAAACCCGTCTTATCGGAATCACGATCCTTACGATAAGTCTTAAACAAAAGTGGATCAAAAAATTCACTATCAAAAAAATCATTACTAAGCCATGTTTCCACAAGTACAAAGACATCAAGCTCACACCGTGACGTTGCTAGAAAAATGTCCTTACTTTTTGTGCGCATGCCAGAGATATTTTGGAAATATATATTTAATTTATTCACCGCACTGGATGAAGAATAGTTATTTATCTTTATCACGTTATTAGTATTAGCAGAATGACAGCTATTCTTTTTGTCGTAAACGAAATCTACTAACATTAGTTCCCATAGGCCACAGACCCTCATCTAAGAGTTTACTCAGATAATCCTCTGATGCGCCTAACTTAAAATTAATGCTACGCAAATTCTCAAGAGAGATACCATTTTTTACAAGCACAGAACAAGAGAGATGATATCTAGGAATCTCAAATGTATTTACTACAAAATCAATAATATTATCTACAGTAACTGAAGGTTTAAAAGCCGATAAATGCAGCCACTTCTTTTTACTTTTGATGACAACAGAAAGTTCAGTTGACGTGGAATTACTCCCAGTTAAAATATGCTTAGCATTGTCATGTTTCTTTTTATGTGATGTTTGTTTTGAGTACTCAGCATCACGGCGACCAACACTAACAACAGCAGCAGAACAATCGAAAAAAGCATCGCCTGCTTGAATATCAGCTTCAAAAGCAGCAGGAGAAACAACAGCTTGAGCGGCAGCAGAAGAGCTCAACAAAGTAGCACTCGAAAGAGTATCAGAGCCAAAATTGTTCTCCGCAGTAGCAGAGCGCGAATTAATGGTTTGACTAGCACCTATAGGTAATGAGATTTGATTGTTTGTGTTATCAGCCGACACCGTGGCCAACTCAGTACCATTTAATTTTATAGGAACACATCTTTGAGAACGTAGAAAAAAAGGTCATCAAAAATTTGCGTGTGAGCAGCAGCGCTAAATGTCGTAATGACGTAATCGAGACTGGGAGGGTCTTGGCAACTGTGTCTAAGCTCTGCGTGCGAGAGTTTTTTCTGTAGTTTTCTCTATCAACTTCAGGCAAATGCCGACAGAGTTCTAATACTTGAACGATAATTTGCCGCATTTAGTATGAACCAGTCCTAAAAATCTTTTTCTTTCCACCACATAAACATGACGTGCAATGATATAGTCTGGTTGATAATAAACATTTGCATGGGATAGGCAATTTCAAACTTGATAATTGCGCGAGGAAGGATGTGAACGAAAAAAGGAAATGTGAAAGAGAAGTATCCGACGTATTAAACAATAAAACGATAATACAGTGTCGGATTGACGGAATGCGTGGTACTACATTTATAGACGCGTCTGGGTCTTGTTCTTTTTGATTTCGGAGATGGCCTTTTTTTTTTTTTTTTTTTTTTGCTCTTCAAATTACAGGGGGCCCCGCCGTCCTCGCGACGGGCCTGGTAGATTGTATGGATTGTTGGTAGACTTTTCAGCTGGATTGCACTGAGACGAATTAGTTACAGTTTTGTTCTTGTGAGAAAACTCTTCGAATTTACTCTTTAGAGAGTTAATTTCTTTAGATAGGTTTGATATCATAGCAAAGAGATTCACTGATATGTTTTCACAGTTATTGCAGATGAAAAAAATGTTTTTGCAATTAAAAATACTTCAGAAGAATAATCAAATTCAACTTTAGCACAATAATTATGAAACTTAGAGTCACATAATTTACAGGTAACACAGGTACCGACTTTAATACGATTAGAACAGTTCAAGCAAGTTATTGTTTTATGCGAAGACATAGTGAAAATTACTTAAGAAAGCAGAGCGAAAATTAATACGTGCGCGCACAACGAGTTGGCCGAACAATTTTTACATCGGATGTCACAAATTTAAATTGTTGCATACAAGAAGTGTGGATCTCGGCCTTTTCCTTGGATAGTTCCAAATCTCTTATTCAATCATTAAGTTGTGCTTGTGACAGAACGTTTCTCTCGTTTCCCATGCGGAATTCAGTACAACTTGATTCCCCGCACTCAGATATTACTGTTGACAATGGAACTGGATCCGCAACTGCCGTTGAATGTAGTACTGGTAATGTCACTGTAGGTACGCTAGCATAGGTTACTCTTCTTTATCTTCCAAAGCCAAGTACTTTTGTTTGACAAATATAACACTCTATTGAATGGCAAGTAGGTTCTCTCCATATCATTGGTGTCTCAAATTTTATTTGTTGTCCTGATTCCGACTGAATCAATTCTACTCGACACGATGTACACAAAGTGTTCGGTGTCCATGGTTTTTCAGCATTTTTGGGCTCAATGCCAAAATACTTGGAGTATAAAGTTTTGATATGATCTGAGAACACTCGTCGTCGCCTTATGATAGTATATTGGCCACACATGAAACAGAACATGTCTGGATCGTTATTACACTCACATTCTCGCGTCCGTTTACTCATTTTATTTTTTTTAATAAATCACGGTTTTGAAATTTGACTTATGAACTGAACTATCTCTGGCGAGCCTTGCAGATGTTATACTCGGAAGAAGAATAGAATTGGAAAAATCGGGTCTTACCTAGACAGAAAAGTTCCTTTTTATACGAAGCCGGGAAAAGAAAATACTACCTGCTTTAGATGTAGGCTCTAAACATTTTCTGTGTCTTATAATTTTGAAAATCTACCTGCATACTTACCCATAAGTGACGGAAATACATGTTTATAACTACATGCCTACAGCAGGTTTCGAACCCAACCACTCTTCCTTTCGATGCAACCACTCTACCTACTATAAAACAATTCGAGTATTAAAAGTATTAAAGTATTAGATTTATTTAAAGAAAAAGTATTATCATTGTTATGGTGTTATTCGTTTATCCGGATAATATCCCATTTGCACTTTATACCTTTAATATATGTATGTATACATACATTGAAGTTGCGCAACCTGGGTATTTTTATTTGATCGTTTATAACTTACGTAGTTTTGCATCGATTTTCTTCGATGATAGCTTATCTTTTTTCTAATTAAACAGAGCTTTACGTAAAGAAAAAATATCTGGAAAAAAAGTTGTGGTTTTGGAATGCTGCCTTCGCAAATAGTAATTTTGGCGCAGAATACGTCTTACCTTACGGTATGGGCACCAATGTCAGGTTTTTATTGTTGTAATCTCTATTTCTTTAATTATAAGGAAACGGCTCGATTAATTTTTTTTTTTTTTTTTTTTGTAGTCAAATGAAGATGTTAGCTTTCGTTTGACATACATTTCATGTTGGTTGATATCTTCCTAATATTTAAATTTCTCAAATGAAAATTGTATAAACACATGCACACAAATATGTGTGTGGTGTCTGGTTGAGTGTTTGCTGTTGGGCGATTTAAATGTACTCGTGCAGCCCTTTCTTTGTATTGCATAATTTTAGGCGGGCAAGTTAAAGTAGAGTAAAAGAAGAGAAAATGCTGCCAAGCACTGCAAAGCTTATGTATATCATCCAAAGTAACTATCAAATAAAGAAATTCATTTGCTTGTATTATTTATCATTTATTGTTACATATGTTTTCTGTCTTATCGGATGGCGTATTCTACGTTAAACTTAATGGCCGTGTCTCTGACACAGCCTGCTTCTTTTTTCATATTTTTTCATACAAAAAACAAAAATCTAAAATGATAAGCTAATATCTCGAAAACTATCTAGTTGAGCAAAAAACAATGTATGATATCGTGAGATTTACGTAATTAAAGGGAGCCATCTTTTTGGTTTTTTCGAATAACGGTAAATTGCAAATATCTCAAAAACGGTACCATAGAATCAAAAATGAACTCAATTTTCGAAATCAGGTGCTGGTTTTACATACGAATTTCATAACGGCGTCTCTGGTAAATTTTGGCCGTCGACCAGTGTATTCAAGCAAAGGGTAATTATTAATCATGTTATCTACCTCATAACTCAGTCGTTAAACCAGACAGCAAATTCACCAAAGTCTGTGTGATGTTTAACGCTTTCAAACCATCTGAGTCTGGAATCTCTCTTAACGATATTGTGCAGATCGGTCCTACCCTTCAAACAAATCTCATGCTCGTACCTTTGAATTGGCGTTTGCACAAATACTTCTTCAACGGCGATATCCCAAAAATTTAGGGTCAAATTCATTTTCACGAAGAAGATCTGCAAGTTCAAAGAATTCTCTTCCGCGGAAAAAACGAAATCAAACTGATTTCGCACTAAAAACCGTAACTTCTGGAGACGATTGCGCTCCATATCTCGCCATTCGTATTTTGCACCAGTTAGCAAATGACACCAAGGAAACTCATCCGTTGGCCATAAGAACTTTAACCGCAGAAAGAGACACATATGAAGACATATTGTCAGGAGGACATGATCTTTAAACCTCCTGTGCGCCCAAACAGCTGGATTACCTATAAAGACAATAGAAGTTTGTGTCCAGAACTTGTTAGTGGCATCCAAAGTGGCACTCTTTCAAATCGTCCTTAGGGGAAACCGAAATCTTCTTATGGTCTGACTCCTTAATAGTTCTCTCATGGCTAGAAAATCCTCCATGCACATGACATTTATACGTAACCATGCATCCCAAAATATCCACAATATTGGAAATATAAGGTGGCGACGTGTATCTACCAACCACAATCCCGCTGATTTAGGAACGCGAGGCTGTAGGTAACAACACTTAACACATCGGCCCCTTTGGAGGCATCGGCCCGACTAGCTCAAGAAACATCCCGACCCATGACCATTGTCATTCCAACAAATTGTCGTTCAATTTGAACAACGAAAAGTGGAAATTTTTCACTCGACCTGAGGATAACCTACTAAACCGTTTCTTAGCATCGTAAAATGCCCTGCGAGTGATATCCTGCATGTTTCGTTTTATACATCATACCAATCCTAATCACATACAGTTCTGACAAGAAACTGTGGTGTTTACTCAATAGGAAATTTATTGGGTAAAATACGCCTAAAACCATTAGCACAAAAAAGGTGTTACCCAAATGAGTACTCAAAGCTCCACGACAACGTGTGTGAATGTGGATCAGCCGCAAAAGGCAAACGTCATTTCACGCCACACCATAAGCTACCGCAATCAATTTCAGACGATCAGCCGGTACCAGTGCAGCCTGCGCATCAAACCGTGCCAATAATTAAAACAGCGAGAATTATCGCAGCAAAGAACGGCCGTTAATGTACATACGCATATCGACAAAGCTATCCAGACTTTATAAAAGCTGCGTAATAGCTTTGCACCCGTGCAAAGGGGCCGGCGTGTTTAAGTGACTTTCGCTCACTTAAAATTACGTTGTTGGGTTTGCTATAAAATGAAGGTGGTATCTTGCTATTAGTGGCTTGCGCTCTCTTAACTATTTTCCATGGCTTGTGATCATGTATGAATGCGTCCCTGCTTAATTTTCGTTTAGTAAACGTCTCATAGAATTTCCATATCGAGATCATCTTTGCGCTAGTTGGAAAATCGAACTGTCACTGGAGTTGATTTCCGGTGTTTTAACGTGTATAAAGACGTTTAACGTCTTTACATTACCCCTCTTTGTTCTTACGATATTTGCGATCATCAGACGTCTTTTGCTCCTTGTGATACTAGCGAATATTAGAGGGCTTCTTTTTCCGATAAGACGGAAGCATTACCATCATCCATTTCCTCCAACGAGGGAATCATCATATCACCATCATCAATTTCATCCAATGAGGGAACTATCAACATCGCCATTCCACTATTTATCCAATCCACATTAAGTATACTTTGTGAATTTAATTTGCGGTGCCAAATGGGCAGTATGGGCAGCGACACAACTGGCGCTGCCGCTGCACTGCCAATGCAGACGGCGACGAAACTTGCGCTGCTACAGCGACAATTTAACCCGTTGAGAGCTCTTGCGCTTCAACATCATATTCTGTTGATCATTGCCTTAGTCTGGCCACAAATGGTGTGCAACTCGTCGAAGGAGAGATAATGCACATGTGAAGTACTTGCTGATGATGCTTCTAGCAATGATGATCCAAAACATTTCTCGAAGAATGCTGGGCAAGAGTTGACAACCAGCATGAAGGAGAGTGCGATTTTGGTAGCAAAACTGGACGAAAATCGTCAAAACTTAGCGAAGAGTTTTTAAGACGACCCCCGACTCTGACTCATCTCGGATGACGGGAGCGTGAATGGTGAGTGATAACTGCGAATGTGGTGATTTGCGAGGATGATGAGTAGAGCATCAGACATTTTTGACGCGATTATGTGATCTTGGTGGCCGTGGTGGTGAAGTTTGCGAGCGTGTCTACAAACCGCCGCACATAACGCAAAATTCGAATGAGTTTGTGGCAGAAGTTATCAAAGTAATGTGCTGCCGACCTTGTTCTGGGATTTCTATGAATGCTTCAAGTGCGAGAAATTTTGTCCGTGGAATCAAAATTTATTGTCAATGAGCTGGCCAACATTTGTTCTCCGCGAAAGTATGCCCTCTGGATTCAACTGGGGATATGGTGCTACTGATATTGCTTCGTTAGCAACTGAATCATAGTTACAGCGTTGCTGATCTCATCATCATCAAATTATCTACATACATATCGTTATGGAGCGCTTATTGGATCCGATGCCATGTGTTCGCAAGCCAGCTGCTGCATACACTTTGTTGCTAAGTAAGGCGCACAGGTTGGTTCAGGCTGAGGTATAGGAATCATGTGATGAAGCTCAGTGTATTATTTCAGAAGGAATTATATTCTCGCTCGAGACATTTGTTGCGACGAAGTTTGGTTTGGATTGCTTACTAATCGTTTTAGTGCGATGTCATAAGAGTTGTCCTACATCCGCAGTGATTCCTGAAACGGCAAACAAACGATGAACTTATTGTTGTTGAGCTGCCGTCTCTGCAAAGAATTGTTTGACATCAATTTCACCAACAGTAAGATTGGATGGTTTTTGATGTGGATTATGATCGATAAACCAAAACTTTTCCAAAATATGATCAAGTCAAGGTTCCACAGTGAGTGACAAAGCTTCCGGAACTGTTGAATCAAAGGATATTTTTGATGGATATAAGTTGGACAGTATGCAGTCGGTGCCTACTGAGGCGGTGTATGATGCGACCAGTGGCGCCGAGGATAGCAGTGGTGGGGTTGTGACAGCTTCAGTGACCACCGAAAACCCCAACTTGATTTGTCCAACCAACAGCAATGCGTTCATTATGACTGCATCTACTGTCGACGAATTTGCTGTGTATTGAGAGTGTAGGAATTGCGGCTTTGCTCCGCATAATCTCTGCCACTGATTTCTAATGGAATCTCTTTAGAAAGTACGCGAAGTAACGGAACCAAGCGTTCAGGTAAGGAAGGCAACTAGGATGCGGAATCAAGCAGTGCACGAGCCAAAATCGTTTCCCCAATTGACTGCGAAGCTGAATTATGGTTGTCGACGGTATCAATGGCGAAGGCGAAGATTGTTCATTGGTAATGGTTGGTTGCGAACGGTGCAAGAGAGTGTGGTGACTCGCCCGAAACTATTAACATCTATGCATGGACGGACAGTCTTTTGACAAGAGATGTGGGCTCAGACAGGTAAAGCACAGACTCCCATTCTTTACTATATCATAACAATGTCCTGGTGTACAGAATCATAAAGATCGAGCAATTTAAGACCTTATCTTCGAGGAATGCTGCAAGAACGTCCTATGTTGTCAGTGTAAGTGAGGCCTGTTGTACTTGCTGGTCCCACTTCGCAGCCACTGTTTCTTCCCATTTCACTTTGATTTCATGGTCGAGTTTCGAAAGTACCAAGTGAAGTAATAGCCCTTTACCGATTTCAACACCGCTGCGAAGGTTGGTTACAGTGGAGTTAGTGATGCGTTGGGTGTCGAAGGTGTGCTGAAGATGCGAATGTACCTTGTTGTAATCGTTGGTTACCTCTAATTATTGTATGATGGTAACTGCGCACCCTGACAGTCTTGAGCGCAGATATTGAAATTTTTGTCGACGAGAACCCAAAAGATGTGAAAATACAATTTTTCCCGATAGCAAGCATCAAACGTCGATAGTTTTAATTTCGGCACATTTATTCTCTGCGGCGATGAAGATGTGGTGTTGTTGTGGGATCTGGGCGCTGCTCAGCTACATATCGGATGAGTTGGTGCGCAAAAATGATTGCCTTTCACTGTACAGAGCTTTGATCCTCCAATAGATATCGCCCATGGACAGGCGATGTTCTTTATCCTGCTGGGTTTCGTCTAAAATCTCCAGCTGTTCCTATAGATCCTCAAACGAATTGTAGTAGCGCTCAATTAGCGCCAGTTTGGCCTCTACGTGTGGCCTAAAAATGCGCTTAATTGAACTGGAGCAATTTCCCATCGATATCCGCTAACCGTTTTTGACACGGACTTCATGCTAACGAAGAAAAATATTAAAATTTATGACATAACGAAAATATACGCAATTTTATAGGCCGTGCGTGATCCGGCTCGAAGGACCAGAATGTTGGAGCTAGAAGTGTTTTCCTTAGCCCTTTCTTGCGAAATCAAACGAGCCGTAAGTACTATGTACTTAGAAAATATGTATTTGCTTATTTTTACAGTAGGTAACTATGCCGAGTAAAAATAATGTCGAAGAAGCGAAGAAATAATTACGATGACGACTGGCGGCGCGTGGTTGAGCAACGAAATGAGAATGTTTTCTGTGAACTGTAAGGGAAATGACGCTAACTGATCTAACTGCAGTCTGGTTTCATTTGTATGCGATGCCTTTATATAAGCACATACATATGTACAAATGTATATAGGTATGAAAACGTGTGTATTTTGTGCTGCATCAATAGTGTGTGATATTTGTCGTCCCGAAAATTAATTTTTTATGCACGAATATTTATTTACATATGCTCTCGATTAGCGGTGCTATGCAAAATAATACCAACCGCTACTAAATATTGCCAAGTGCAATGTGAGCAGCGACCCAACTGGAGCTGCTGCTGCTGCACTGACAATGTACGTCACTATCGATAGTTCTTCACTATCGGCCATGAAGGGCTATCGTCACCGCTGATGGGTACAAAAACTATCGATGAAATGTACTATAGATAGTTTGCCGCTGATAATAAATTTAAAAAGCATACTCCGATAACTTCAGGAACCACTCTACGTAATATATGTACGTAAAGCTTAAGTTTCGCACCGTTTGGGTATTTGTCTTCTGTATTGGTTTTATTGATTGAAAATATAAAGTTTTTTGCTTTGTAAACTAAATTATTGCAAAATGTATGGGACATTCTTCATATATTCCGTGCATATTTCAATTTCATGCTTACCACACAGGGAGCTTCCGTACATATAAAGCAATAAGTAGTTGTCATCCGTTTTTGGATAAAACCGTTTTTTTTTTGGAACAATAATTAAAGCAAACCGGGGACTGACAATCGATTAAGTATTCACTTGTTTATGCAGCAATAAAATATAGACAGCACTGCCGAGTCCACACGGCGATAGGACATACATAACAGTAAAAAGTAAAGGTACTTTTTAAGAGGCGTACACATAAAATGTATGTATTATTAATGCAGGGTTAGATAGATAGATAGACAGATATATATTAGAGGATTGCACTTCGACCTTAAAGATCCATTGTGCCCTCTGCTCTTTATAATACCTCGTCTAAACCCAACTCTTTTATGAAGTCTAATATAGTAGTTGGTGGCAACGAGCGTACATGCTCCTCAGCTGGGCTATGTGTACCCAGGTAGCTTTGTCGTCTTCTCGAGATGGCGTCACACTCAAGCAACAGGTGCATCGGGGTCTCCGGAGCTAAGTCGCAAAAACGACAGTACTCGTTCGACCATATTCCGAGCCTGTGCAGATGACCTCTCAGCCTGCAGTGTCCTGTGAGAAAGCCTGTCAACATCCTCAGGCTATTCTTCGAGAGGTACATAAACTGCTTGAAGCGTTTATGGTTGTAACCTCCCAGTAGACACTTCGCCTGACGTAACCCCGGCTCAAACTGCCAGTGATCCTCCTTCAAGTTGTTTTCTTCTATCCTAAGCTCTTCCTTGATAGTGTGTTGTCCTATCGCTAGGAAAGGCTCAGGTCCTATAGGCGTTTTTTGAGCCGCCTCCCTTGCTAATCTGTCAGCTTCCTCGTTACCTTCCATACCTTGATGGCCAGGGATCCAGAGGAGCTGAATATGATTTTGTATTGCTAGTGTGTTGAGTCTCTCTATACATTCAAGCACTAGTGAGGATCTCACCTCATATGAGGCTAGCGCCTTGAGTGCTGCTTGGCTATCGCTCAGAATGGTTATGCGTTCATTGCGATAGTTTCTCTTCTGGTTGATCTCTGCACATAACAGGATGGCATACACCTCCGCTTGGAAGATGCTTGGAGTCCTTCCCATTGGTACCGACATGTGTGTTCTGGGGCCAAAGACCCCAGCTCCTATGCCTTCCTGTGTTTTAGAACCGTCAGTGTACCAGTGCAGGTTGCTAGCTTGGAGGTGTCGTTCTAGTGCGGATACGCTCCATGTTACTTTGCTTCCTAACTCAATTTTAAAATTCCTTTCAAAATTGGTTACTTTGATGATATCGTCCCTGGGGAATTGGGCTAGTGGTAGCCGTGCGCTGAGCGCCTCTATTTCCTTAGACGATATGACTTTCCCTTTTCCATACCCTTCTTTAGCAATGTTCAGTAGGGTTCTTTTCGCTGTCTGTTCTATAACTATGTGGAGTGGCGTTAGGTCCAGAATCACCTCTAGTGCCTTGGTCGGACACTTGCGCATGGCTCCTGTAATGCACACACACGCTAGCCGTTGGAGCCTTATCAGTGATTTCCTCACTGTTGTAAGAGAGGTTCTTGATACCCACGCCACCGCCCCATAGGTTACTATCGGTCTAACAATCATAGTGTACATCCATCTAAGCATGTTTGGGTTGCAGCCCCAGGACTTTCCCGCTAGACGTCTGCACACCATTATTGCTTTGGTTGCTTTGGATACTGTCACATCAACATGTTCTCTCCAGAGTAATTTGGAGTCTATTGTGAGACCTAGGTATTTCACCTTGCTCACCATGCTGACTTCGATCCCTGCCAGGGTGATAGTTCTCATCCCTGGTAGTTTCCTTTTTCTGCTAAATGGTACGATGGC
Organism: Anomoia purmunda; assembly: GCA_951828415.1. NCBI lineage: Eukaryota > Metazoa > Arthropoda > Insecta > Diptera > Tephritidae > Anomoia > Anomoia purmunda. The sequence goes on from OX639993.1 coordinate 92,855,416, forward strand.
CGTCTTGTGTGGGTTGATATTGAGCCCCACCCCGGCGCACCATGCCTTTGTAAGATTAAGAGCTCTTTGTATGATGTCGCATAACGTGTTCTCGTATTTCCCTCTAGCTATAATGACAATGTCATCCGCGTATCCCTGGCAGCGAATTCCGTTGTCAGTTAGCAACTGTAGCAGTTCGTCCACTACCAGGCTCCACAGAAGGGGGGAGATTACTCCCCCTTGTGGGCAGCCCTTACTGGGTTTTAGCTGCACAACGCTACCTGCTACAGTTGTTTCCGCTGTTCTGGTCCTGAGTAGTGCCTCTATCCAATTGCATATGGATGAGTGCACGTTCCTTTTCGTTAGCGCTTGGCATACCCCTGTATGCGTAATGCAGGGTTAAGATGAGAGGGATTCTTAGGAACGGAGCATATTCTCCTCTTGACCTACCATTCTTAATGGTCGTTGCGTTGATATTGGGTATCCGTTTCTACTCCACATCTTGCTCTATTACATAATCTTGGTATATTTATTATTTCTGATAATAATTATTGGCGCACCAATTTTTAGTAATAATGTGTGTGCTGGTATGCCAGGTAGATCTAAGGAATTTAAGATTTCAATGAAATACAATAGCTAACAACCGCATCTACAATAATTTATCAACAATGTGATTGACTTCAATCTGTGGTAAAACTTTTTGAACTAATTCCTCAATTGATGTCACGTTGAACGTTTTCGTTACCAATATCTGTAAATGGAAATAAGACCACGAGAAATAAGGTCGCAATCAAAAAATAGAATAAGATCGTGCGCTCTAAATGTTAAATACATATATGCCCGCATTCAAAAAACGCGCAAAAATACAGTGGATGGCGTAGCCGGAGTTGGACAAAATTAGATTATTATTTTGGAGCCCATCAACGCGAGAAATTCTGCGGAAAAACATAGTAGTCAGCGTAGCTGGAGATCGATCGGTCAGGTTTAGTTTTTGAAGCGCGGCCACATGTCACCCACGCCAAAATACTTACCGTATTCAGAAAAATGATTTTGGTCGCGGCTTAAAATTTAAATTAGGCCGCGCTGTCTAATTTGAAATGAATTTTGGCCCTAACAGTAATTTTGAAAGAATAGCAGTTAAAGCACACTACGTAAAACTTATGCCTGGTTTTCATCCGGTCAAATTTGACGTTAAATATAGTCAGCTGAATGAAAAAGGAATTTTAAGGGGGTTTTTTTATGTTCCATTGTTTTGTGTAAATGCTAGTTATGGAAGTCTTTTTCTAACAGTCTATATCACTGAAAGGATTGACAGTTTTTTAAATACTTGACAAGTCGTATTTCATATCCAAGCCCTTGATAAGTTCAGCAAACCCATGCTGGTTGCCGATATCAAATAATTAGTTATGTAAGTTTAGAAACTTCAAATCTACAAGTTAAAACAATTATTGTAAAATTAGAAATCGTTACTACTTAATAGACGAAAACTTTTATATGGACGGACATAATGAATTCGGGCAAAAGGAGTAAAACTATCCCAAAAAATCAAAGGATAAATTAAATTCGTCCAAACAATAACTAAGCAAATAACAAAAAGTACCAACGAGTATGACGAAAATTTAGTCAAAATTTTCCAATTTCGTGCAAGTATAAAATATTATCGTAAATCAAAAAAAGTCCACAGGGACTGCTTTCATCATTACTGGTTCAAATGTCATATTTCGCTTTAGTTTGGTTTAATAACGGATTTGCTTGTATTTGGATGAAAATTCATAAGTATACATTTTTTATATTATTCTCACGACAATCAGAACATCGAACATAGTGGTGGAAACAAAATATATTAAACTCAACGCTTTGCTCTTGTGCTCTATCGACGTTTTTCTTTGCTCCTTACAATGTGTGGATGCATTGAATTACACTTGTTTGTTATAGCACTAAAAAGTACGAGATCAGTTTCTGGTAAAAAATAGCTACAACTTTTGCTTGTAGATTATCAATAAATTTTGGATGTGCCCAAACACAAATCAAATATATATACATATGGAAATAAGCAAAAATGCTTACAAATGCAAGTATTAATTCATTATGACCCATTTACTCCAGTGATATAATATTTTTCAAAATATACTTTTACTTTCTTTGCAATAAGTTTTGTCGACCCCATTACTGCTGGTGGTTTGCCATATTTACCAGCAAAAATTTCTCGGACTACGACGGATAACTTTGGACAAAACAAAATCTTATTTTCTCTTAAAACGTCATGCTCTTACTTGTTTTTGGAGAACAGGATCGCTTTCAAGTAAAATCTGGTAAAAAATGGAAAGTTCGAGCTCGTACAGGATCAAAGCTTTTATTGCAAGTGTCATTTTAAGTTAAGATCATCCAAAATTTTATAATAAATTAATTCATAGATGCAATTTATGTAGTAGTTCTTTTTTGTGCATTATCACTACAGGATGGACAAGGTGATGCTAACGACATCTGGCGACTTCTTGTGATCGAGAACAAACAAAACAAGAGTGTGAAAACCGTTACAACAAAATTTTTGCTAATACATTATCTACAAAACTGCGCGCTTACTGCAAGCGGAAAACAACTTTCTAAATGGGGATTTGAACAACAGGAAGTTTCTTGTAATCCCAATATAAGAGACAAAAGTGCTATTTGGAATGTCGAGGATAATATCAACAAAAATTGTAAGTACTTCGTAAGACAACTCAAAACAAAGATCAGTATATTATTATATGACGTCTTTCATTTTAACATGTAAATTACACATTATTTTTGGGAAATGTCCTTTTTGCACTTTCTGTTTGTTTTTAGTTTAACAATTTGACCTTCAAATGTGTGAGCATTTTTAGCTTTTTCGAAAAACACTGGGAGAAATGGCTGATAAGCTTTTCGTTATCTGCATTCTCATCTATGGGTATGACCAGAAAACGAGCTGTTTCGCTGGGTGCGGACCATAATGAAAGCGGCATTAGATAAGTAGGTTTGGAGAACATGTGAATAGTTTTTAATACCTTCCGTAAGTGGCCGCACCTTTTGGTTAAATTTACGGGTACTATTCTTGTCGACTAGCAGCGCAGGCTATTAGCACTCACGTATTTCGGCCTCTATCTTCATTCTGCAACGAATACGTCCCTCTTTCTTCCTCAACTCCCGGTAGCGTTCCCATACAGCTGGCGTTGCGCCCAATCGCAGTCGTTTACTTTACTAACTGAAGCCACGTCCTTCTCCATCTGGTATTTCCAACATAGACTAGGCAAATCTTCCTCTGCCCCCACCAGCAGGTACCCCGTCAAATACTTTCAGGGCTGGAGCATTTTATTTCGTACATACAGCATGACCAAGCCAACGTAGCCGTTGATTCTTTCGTCTGCGGTATTCCCCGTTGCAAAGACGTAAAGGTTCGAAACTCTCTCGGATAATGTTTCACTCGAACAAACCAAGGATCATCTCATCAGATGTTGCCAGTGTCCAAGCTTCTGCGCCATACAATAGCACGTCTGTGATGAGGGACTTATGGAGCGTGGGCTTCGTTCGTCGAGAGGGGGCTTTACTGTTCATTTTTCTACTCAGCCCAAAGACTTTGCCAATATTGTAACTGCAGAGCGGCATTCTTCAGCGCCATAGTATATTCGAAATCGAGCTCTTCGTCTGTGAGTCCGTGCTGTGCACCTTCCGGAAGCAGCTTTTTCATCTGGTTAATATCAATAATGCTTTAGGCTTTCGTGTCGATCAACACAGGTAGGTTCGTGAGTTTCATTATTGATCTGTGGCCCACGTACCCATTTCTAAATTGAATTTACTCTAATCGCGGTGTTACATACAACTTTCTTAGCATACTGGTATACCGGGTGGTAATTGATTAGTGCACTAAGCGCCTTAGAGTATGTCGTCCTCGGTAATTAATAGAGGCCATCTGCTGGACTCTCTCTACTTTCTCAATAATTACTTTCTTGACGAGAGTCTCCCACCGACCTGTCGTGCCATAAAAAAGATTGTTCTCACAACTCCATATAGATACAACAATCTTGGGTCATAAGCCTTAGGTCTTGTCTCTATCCCTGCTGAATGAGTAAACAGTAGTCGTGGCTTTATCGACGCTTTCGTTAGCGTTACTCTATTAAGAGTTAAATTTCCCATTGGTGGACAACGATATTTCTTCGTAAATAGAACTAGTTCCGTTTTGTTGGGGTTAGCATAAAAGTCTCGACTGCTGCGCCAGCGCACGCACTTATTGAGTAGCCCTTAAACTAGACCTGTCAGTATATCTAGGTGCTTGCTTAGTGCTTTAGTATTCAGCTACCCCGAAAAAGCCACTAGTATGATGAGGAACACTGTGCACCTATAGGGCCACGCTGCAATCACGCGCAACGCGAGCTGCATAGGACCACTACCGCGAGTTGAGAAATGAAAAGCGCCGAAATACGTGAGTGCGAAGAGCTTGAGATGCTAACCGACAGGAAAAGCTCCCGAAAATTTTACCAAAAGTTACGGTGGCTTACGGAAGGTTTTAAGACCGGGGCAATGTGGCGAAGAGCTGGTAAGGTGCATGCACCAGCTCATTTCTAGAATATGGTCAGACGAATGCATTCCCGCGGATTGGAATTTACGCAATTCACAAAAAGGGTGATCCTGCATTGTGCGCTATCTACTGCTCGATTAGCATACTTAGCATTTCATACAAGGTTCTGTTGAGCGTATTGTATGGTAGACTGCAGGCAATCGAAAACGAACTGGTTGGACCATATCTGTAAATTTACAATCGAGCAGATATTGACGATACGCCAAGTATTGGAAAAGACCCCTGAGAGGAGGATCGACCCACACCATCTATGTGTCGACATTAAATCAACATTCGACAGCACGAGTGTCCAAAGTGCACTCTAATGCCTTAAAAAGGAAGGTCGAGTGACTATTTTGCAATTGCTTTGCGATGATTTCTCCGTTTTTTGGATGAATACTACTGTCACATGTGACCCTTTCTGTGGTGTACAGTTGAAGTGAACTGTCGCCCTATATATGGTTTACAAACTTGGTTTGATGATGTTCAAGGTCTATTGTAGATCAGCAGGTATGGTGGCGTTGACCTCTGGTGATTTTTATGGTGAGATGCTTTGAATCCCTGCCTCTTGATGATGGCTTCAAAGAGGAAACCTCCTACTTCAGCCATAAGAGATATGTCTTCCACAGTCCTAGAAACTAAACGCCCCGGGGAAAATGAGTTTGCATGAGAAGTTCCAGGGTTTCCTGTCTGCGCGCCGTCCAGTTACCATCCTCCTTGACTAGATTGCTGTACGCGCGAGGGTTCTTAAAGGATAACTAGGCTTAGAGTTACTTTCTATCGGTTGAGAGAAGATTTCCCATGAACAAAGTTTAGCAGTTCTGACTGTATATTTGAATCTACGTGGGTAGGCTTTTTTACTCGCTTTAACAGTTTGAGGATTTGGCCTGGGCTAATTTGGTCCAACACTCCTTCCAAAGTTTTACTATTTCCTGTGGCTACCAAAGGGGTATTTGTTTCTTTTTCCACATTGTTGATGGACATGCTAATTTCTTCGCTCGTTCTAAAGCACTTGTGAGTTCGTTGACTGTAGAGTAGTGTATGTAGTTCTCCTTAAGATTGTGTCGGCTTCAGGAAGGTGTCTAATTATACGCCGCTTGAAGGACCGGCAGGATATTTACGCAAATATCTGTTATGTATAAAATTGACGACTCATCAGTTGCAGAAAGTATTGACTCCTCTTTTAGGTAACTAGTTTACTGAGAAGCTTTAAATATTCAAAGCAAATCGAAACTTTATATACTTATTTAATGGCACAATTTACACTTATTTCCAATTAAATTATCTACAGAAAGAATAATTAAAGTAATCGCTATTTCCTTGCGTACGAATCATTTATTTAAAAATAGTATTATGGGTGATTAGGTTTTAATATTATCCTTATGCATCGTTCTCTTACGGAAACTTATCCTAACTTTATTCCCTTAATCTTCTTCAATCTTTTGCTTCTTATACCTCGGCAATAGTTTATTTCTTTGTCCTACTATCTTCTCATAAACCATTTCTCCTGGTTCGTAGTTTTTAATATGGCTTAATTTATTCCTTTGTAGCATTTTTAGTTGAGCATTTTTCAGAATGTCTGTTAAGTTATGCGGTAATTTATTAAAGAAAATATCTGATGGTTCATTGTGAATAACTGAATGGAAAGTACCATTATACTGTTGTGCTGCTCTATAAAAAGTCTCTGTATCGTCTTATAGGTGAAATTCATTTTTCAGGCATCTAGGGATTTCTATTAGCGTAGAACGGACCCTTTCAACTTGACCATTTGTGGTACTATATTAATATAACTCTATTCCTAATCGTTGCATTAAGGCCTTGAACTGTGCTGTTGAGAAGCCTGGTTCATTATCAAGTGTAATTTTTTTTGCATTTGGAAAGGTTTTGAAAACGTCTAAAACTTTATTTCCTAAATTAGTTTTGTCTTCTATGGATTTTATTACGAGAAATTTAGAATAGGCATCAATGCAGGTTACAAATTTTAAACCTTCTGCGTAAAAAATGTTTAGATTTAAGTATTCCCCTTCCTTGTTTAGAATCGGACCCTCTCCGATTAGTGTGTTAAATATATTCTTTAAAGTGGCTCATTATTTTTGGCCAATAATATTGTTTGCCAATTTGTTTATGATTTTCTCTGGCATTTCGATGAGCTCGAGAGTGAATTTGATGAATTATTGCTTCTTGGTCATCCTTGTTTGTTGTGTCTACCGCTAAAACTCTGGTGTAAACGAATTTGTTGGAAAATACATCTCTAATTGTCTGCTTTAATTCGTAGATATCTTCTGGTGTACAATATACAGCGGTGACTGAATTTGGTCGAATATATTCTAGAAGCATTGCTTTAAGGTTTTCTTTAGTGTCAAATTCTATGATATGTCTATTTTTCCCAAAGTTCACTGTCATTTCGTGAAATGTAAAGTTAGCTTTGGTCAAAAGTATTTGTTGCTGAAATTCATTTAAGGGCATAGAAGTCTCAATATTGAATTCATCGCTGGATTCCATTGAATGTTGTGTGGTATGTGGCGAATCGTTATCAGTAATGTTATTTAAATATTGACGTGAAAGAGCATTGACCACAAAATTGGTAGCACCAGGTTTGTAAATTATATTAGGAGAAAACTCTTCAATAAAAGAGCGCCATCTCTTAATTTTAGCATTAGGATTTCTCGTTGAAATTGCAAATGTTAGGGGCTGATGGTCTGTGTGAATTTCCAAGTTTGATGTACCGTATAAATATCGATTCAAAGTTTTTAAGGCCCAAACGATTTCATATATCTCTTTCTCGTTGGTTGCGCAACTTTGTTCTGTAGAGTTCAAGGTTTTTGATATAAAGGTTATTGGCTTGTCTTCTTGGCTAAGCACAGCTCCCACTGCTACATTGGACGCGTCGGTAGTAAGTACAAATTTCTCATTATAATCTGGCTGTGCCAGTTCTACTTGATTCGATAATGAACGTTTAAGTTTCTGGAAAGCAGAAACTCCTTCTTCATCTTATTCTATTTTATTTTCTTTGACATATGTTGGGAAATTTTTCCGTTTTCTCCCCACAAATATTTTTTAAGGGTTTCTGAATATACAATTATATCATCTATATAAACATGACACATCTTTCCAATATGGCTACGTAAAATGTTATCCATGGCTATCTGAAAGATGCTTGGAGTATTTTTCAAGCCAAAGGGCAGCCTTAAAAACTCGTATTTTCCATTGTTAGCGCAAAAAGAGGATATTGCTTGCTCCATAGAGGCGCTTCAGCAATTGTTCTGATTTCCGCTCTAACGTCTGTTCTAAATGGTAAGTTAAAATTTATGTTCAAATGCAGTTGCTCCACATTCTTTATAACAATTCCTCTCAACTTTTTTAAGTTGTTTTCGCTTTCATTTTTAAGGCCAATAAACTTATCTTTAGCGTTGAAATTTTCATTTAACTTATTTAATTCGAAAATTGAAATATTTGAGCTTTCCTCAGAATCGTGAAATTCGGAATTTTCGGCTTAAAATTTACCAATTGTTCAACATGTTTGCCGCATGTTAATGTCCCCTTTTCAAAATCCAATTTTATATTAGTTTTTTTCATAAAATTATACCCAAACAGAAGGTCCGCTTCGAGATTTTCAATTTCGTAAAAACGTTCTCTATGTCCAAAAATAGATGTTTCATGGTAGTGTTTAATAATGGCATAACCATTGATGGTCTTCACTCTTTTCCTAATTGCTAATTGTTTCTTATTTGTAAGGACGCCGGGACTACAATAGCAGCTGGTTGCACCATTATCTATTAAAATTCTACATTTTCTGCCTGTGGATGCTGTTTTAATGATGTAGGGCAAATCGGCCCTGTGTCTAATAAAGATTCCTCAATTAAATTATTAATCTTTTGAGCCTTATGTTGCGGCTGCTGGCTGACTTGTGTACTCAAAGGTTGCCTTTTAACGCCTTGTTGATAGTTGTTAAAAGCCGTTGGTCTATTTCGGTATGTTTGAAAATGGTTGCTATTATTGCCTGTTGATAGTTATTCCCGTTACCACTAAAATTTGGTCGAGGGAAACTCCCTTGGTTATCATAAAAAATTGTTGGGGTTTAGTTATTACTCTGGCTGAACTACCTATCTCCATCGGTTCGGGTTTTGGTTGCGTGAAATGCGAATTGTTTCGAAAACTCCCTTGGTTTCGCCGAGGGAAGCGTAAAATATTATGGGGCCTTTGATGATTATTAGCTGCTGAAACTGAATGGTTTAACCTGTTGAAGTTAGGCATTGTATTATTTGGTACGTTGAACTGTAGAGCGAAACTGGCTCGTATATTGTTCGACTCTAACTCCTGAGTCTTAGCCAGGGCATTTGGAAGGTCATTAGGTGATATTGAAAATAAAATGTTAGCTAGTGGTGGATTCAGTTCGGTTATAAACACTCTGAGAGCATATTGCCTATTTTTCTTGTTTAACTCGTTAGTCAATTCTGAATTTGTCCCATGGGTCATGATTGTTTTATTGATTAGAGCAGTCAGTTTTTATTGATTTCATTATAATACTCCATAATGGTGAATGAGTCTTGGCGCATTATACTAAGCTCCTGCTCGATTATGTGTAGTGGCCTTTTGTCAGCATAAGCGAAGTCAGGTCTGCTTAAAATAGCGTCAAAATTCAATACCGTGCCGTGGTTGGTCAGTATGCCGTTTGCATCGTCCGTCAGCTTATTTCTAATTATCGTTAATGCTGCATAATATCTGCGACTCCCCCTTTTGTAGAGGCTCATTGAGTTATTAGCGGCCTCTCGCCAGCTCACGTAAGAAATTTTGCCATTAAATGTTGGGAAAGATTTGACTATGTCTAACGACTCTTCACATCTTAAACTGTCATTTATTGTCTCTACCTGGTATTCTTCAACATTATTAGTGCTAGTGAGCTTTTGCAAGTTCCTGCTCAGTTCTTCTATCTGCCTAATTAATGGGCCTGTTTGCGCGTCTATTAAGGCTTTAATGTCGTTTTCAGTGGCCATTTCTACTGTTGATAAGGAACTGAATAGAACTGTTAAGTCGTCCAGTTTTATTTTATTCACTTTCTGTGGTTAATAGATACATATATATAAATTTTTTGTTTACTTTCCTTTAAATTATTCGTAAAATGCATTTTAAATTTTTGTTCGCATTAATTTGCTGCTAATCAAAATAATTTATGATATATTTTTATGAATTAAACTTGTGCGCTGTACGCGGCTACGTATTTAGATATATAAATAATAATGATAATAAAAATCACATAAGTTATACATAACTTAACAAATGAACTTCGCCAGCTATGCCTTGCTTGTTACATTCACCTTTGCTTTCACCTTCTCTGTTTTACTTTTGTTGTGCAGTTTCTGCTTTTTACTCCTCGCTTGGAAAACCGGTTTGGATCCCTGTAAAATCACGCCACCACTCAACTCCTTGGGTAATAGAAAATGAGCAGGTAGGCCTATGCAATTATTGCCTAAAAGGTCGTATGAAGGTTGCACTTGTTGTTGTCGCGGATGTCGTCGCTGCCACCTTCAACCACGATGTGCTTTGGCAAAAATCGTTAGTCGCGAACAAAATTTTAACCTTCAGCGCCTTCAAGGTCAATTTCTCAGCAGTCTCAATGTCCCACTTGCAAATTTTCCCCGCAGCGTCTAATTACTGCTGATCACTTTAAATTAAATCCACTGCTAAGTTATATGGTTTCACAGGTTTTATCTATAAAGTTTTTTTCCAGGTTTGTTCATTTAAAGTTTTTTTGCTGCTTTGTCGTAAACTATTTTTTTATTTCTCCAGTTAATTATATTATTTATAAAACCACTTATGTGACTTTCTCCTACCGTGTAGGATACTAGTTAAACGTTTTTTTTTCTCTTCGTGAGGTACTTATTAGTTTTTCACTGCGACCGATCCATTATTTTTCCGGACCTTTCCCTGGCTCGCGATGCCTTCCCCCGCGACGCTAATCCTTACTTTTTTCTTTCAGGAAATATTTTTAGCTGCGGGCTCCACATTTAATTATTACAATTAAAACAACCTTTCCCATCGAGTGCTGGATTGCAAGTCTTTATTGAAAAATATCATAGAGGTAATGCAGCGGCTGCAGTTGCTTGTTGGTGTAGTTGCTGTTCATGGCGTCACCCAGTTGAGGGTACCGTTGATGCTATTGTTGTTATTGGTATTGTTAGTATAGTTATCCTGTTGATGTTGCTTTTGTTACTGTTGTTTCTTTTTATGTGGATATTGTTGTATATGCAACTGGCTACGTGTTAACTTGCATATGTCGGACTGGTTTCAAAACTGATATATATGCGGATACGCGGGATATAATAAAACACGCCGGTGTTTGCTCTAAGACTAAAATCTTAGCTATATTAACATTATGTTGGTAAAGATAATTCAAGCTGCAGAATTAAACCACTTTTATAAGAATGTAAACCTACTGACATATGCTGATGGCATCGACACCATTTGTCTCAACAACCGCGCCGTTAGTTCTGGCTTCTCCAAGCTGGATAAGGTCTGGAGGTGAACGAGGTCAGAACGAAGTACCCCTGCCATCAAATAGACAGTCAGCGCATCCACGTCTTGACTCTAGTGTCACTGTTAAAAATTTCATATTTGACATAGTAGAGGAATTTGTATACTTGAAAACAACATTAACACCAACAATAATGTCAGCCTCAAAATCCAACGAAGAATCTCTCTGAGTAGGCAAACAAAATGCACGCTCTGCAAGTCCCTCATCATTCCCGTGCTATTGTATGCCGCAGTAGCATGGACGTTGTCAACATCAGATAAGATGGGCCTTAGAGTATGTGAGAGAAATTCCCCGAAAGATTTTTGGACTCTTACGTCTTTGCGACGGCGAATACCGCAGATGATGGCACGATGTGCTTTACGAGCCTTACCGCGATATATACAAAGTTCAGCGAATTAAGATTAAGTGACTACGTTGTTTAGGTCATGTTGTACGTATGGATACGTAAAAGTATACTCCTGCCTTGAAATTGTTAAACGCGGAGCCCGCTGGTGGTGGCAGAGAAAGATTTTGAAGAAGTGAGCTTCACTTGGTGTCTTTAGCTGGCGCCTGTTAGCGAAGACTGCCGCGCCATGTTGAATTCGGTCAAAATCGCCTAGGTGGTTATAGCACCAATTAACGAGAAAAAAAATTATGTTGTTTAAGGCTCCTTCTTTGTCTAGGAAGACCGCCGGCGATTATTCTTTGTATTGCGAAGATTCTTCAGTATTAAAGATAAGTCTGTGAAGGGCAGTTTCCAAATACTTGCCTTTAGAGTACGCATATTGGGGATCGGATAATCCCGGTTTCACTATCCCTATTATGTAAGTGTCCAAAGTGCACTCTAATGCCTTAAAAAGGAAGGTCGAGTGACTATTTTGCACTTGCTTTGCGATGATTTTTCCGTTTTTTGGATGAATACTACTGTCACATGTGACCCTTTCTGTGGTGTACAGTTGACGTTGTCAACATCAGCAAACATTAATGCTACAATTCTAGGCGAGTTGATATGTCTTGCTACATTTTAATATCAAAATAAATGTGTTCATACTTATGCACGTATGTATATAAATATGTACATACATACATACGTGTATGGGAAATGACTTATTTTATAAGCATATCAATCGTTATCATTCTTGAGTATATACATACTAAAAACATATACGGTTTCGCAGCCCCTGAAACCACTTTTATAAAGTAAGATGTAATTTTGTGCACGCCATATCTAATGATTACTTTGTTCCGAGGCTATGGACTTTTTGTTGGCCCAACCATTGGGGTCGCCGTACCGAGTGTTTATCATTTGCGCTCTTCCTTCGGTAGGTCTCGGGTTTAAATCCTGCCCGGGGCAAGCAAAATCAAAAATTGTAGGAGTTCGGCCGAAATCGCTTAAGCGGTTATAGCGCTATTAAGTAAGTAAGTAACCATAGCGTTTAAATTTGTCGCTATCTCCTGCCACATATTTGTGTACCCAAGCGCAATGGTTCACGTAACGGTTGTTTGTAACAGCATACATCAACCAAGATAGATATAGACATATACATATGTACATATACATATACCATAATTTTTAGAATTAATAGGAATTTGAGTCAGCCATGCACTTATGTATGTGCGCCCGTCAGTGGGATAACTCTAGTAAATATTGAACTATCTTAACGAAACTTGGTATACACATTGCCTGGTACTTTGGTATTGAGAATGGTACATAGGATTAAGTTTGAGAAAAGAACACGGGAGAATTTTTTTGGAAGCAAAATGGGAGTGACCCCGCCCCCTTTATAAGAAAAATGTATATCCCCGAAACTACTTTACCAAACTCTACTAAATTTGGTGCACGTAATGCATTTCGTATCAATAACCAAAATTTCGAAAAGTTTTCAAATCGGACAAGAACCACGGCCACCTCACATATAACGGTAATTTTCAAAAAAAAAAAAAAAAAACGGTACTTTAAGTCAGCTTTAAAGGCAAATGGAAAAATTTGGAAAATGGGCATGGCCGCGCTCACTTTATAAGAAAATCTTATATCTCCTGATTCATACTACCAAACTGTACCAAGTTTTGTACACATATTTCATTCATGTCATTGAAAAAAATTTGGGAAATTGTAAAAATCGGACAAAAATCACGTCACAAACAAATACACGGAATAAAAACAAAATTGGTAATAGGCATGGCTCCGCCCGGTTTCGAACAACTAGGTATGTATATATCAAAAAACTATACCACCAAACTCTACACCCACTTTCGAAAAACTAGGTATATATCAAAAAACTATACCAACAAACTCCACAAAATTTGGTGCACACATTGCATTTCAAGCCAATAAGGAATATTGAAATTTGAAACAAATGACAATATTCAATATTTTACTAAATCATATCGCGAATTCTTTTAAATTTTGTATAAAGAATTTAATTGGGGGAGAAATAATTAAATTCATACCAATTTCGCTTTTTTATTTAAATCAATAAACTTCGTTTAAGGTTTCAAAATTTAATAACACTATACAACCCGGGGTGCTTTGATGCGCCAATAAAGACATATTGTTTTTAGAACATTGAACATTGCTTTTGTGTTTAAAATATGCTTTATATCTTGCTCTTAAGACAATATGTATAAATCGAATATCACATATCTTCGTTCCGCATTTTCCCCCAACAACTAGTGTATAGCCTCATATATAGGATCTATATACCAAATATTGTACATCTGCATAGTTGTGGAGTCATAATGGATTGGGGTTTTTATTGTATAGGGGGTGGCACCGCCCATTTTTCGAATTGATACACAGTTTGATCGATACAACATATGTAATATCATTAATCTGCACCGAATAGTTGCGAATATAAGACGTGGGGAGGGCGTTGCACCGCCCACTTTTACAAATTTATATCTAACTTACCCCAGACCTACTGTATAAATTTCATAAAGCTCGGTTGAGTAATTTAATGTTGTGTTCAAGAATTTAGCTTTATTATAAATATAAGGGGTTGCCATTATGTTTAAAAAATTATTTCGGGCAAGTAACTGCCTCGGCTGGCTCGAATAAAATCCAGCCGGGAGGCCCAATTTCCGACCTCTTTTTGCAGCAATTGAGCCCTTATGTCAGCAATAACGTGCAGAATATTCCCTTCCAAGGCGTCAATCGTCTCGCGCTTATCTGCCGCACGATCTTTGTTACATACTTTTCTTTCCAGAAGCCTATGGATGAAATTCTTTACACAAAGCTTGTCGAAAAATCAGGAGTGGATGCATCGTGGAACGTGATACGTTGGAAAGTACGAAATTTTAGCTTCAATGGCGTGAATGACTGGGAAAGACAAACCTGCCCGAACTTCCGAAAAATGATGAAGGGATTAACTCAGTTCAAAGTACCCATCCTGCATAAAATAAATGAAAAATAATTTAAGCATCTGTGATTTTATCTTATTCGCAAAGAGAACCTTAAGCAAGTGGCTAAGAGGAGCTTAAGGAATATGTGGAGAAAAGCCTGTGGCAGAAAAGGCTGCAAACGTTGTGGATGCCGTGGAAGAAAGCTTCTCTAAATTAGAGAAGGCGGACGAGGACGTTTATCTTTTTCGACGATATATATATATAGTACAGGAGCACACACCTATTCCATCTTTTTCACCCAGAGTTATATCAAAGGAAGCTCAAAATTTTGCTCAACAAATAAAGCGAAGTTCTACGAAAACAGCAATGTCGGAATTAACTAAACTACAGCTAGAGTGTTCTGCAATGCAAAACATGCAGTACAAACTCGAGAAAGGAAATTGTTAAAGTGATAAGAAATTACAGGAAAGACGACTAAAGCTTTAAGAGCAAGAATGGCTAACACGATTAAGAATGAAAAAATAAACGCGCAAGTTCAAAATTGAAATTCGCAATCTATGGCCGCATATATCGAGTAGCAATGGTCTTTTGAGAAAAAAGGTAGTGATATTTAACTGCTGCTTCAGCTAATTTCAACTCCGTACCATCTACGTACCCGATACAAAACGTAGTTCATGACCAGAAAATAAATTTATTTTTCATTTTTACACCACCTTAGAAACATGGTTTTTATTTTTTCAATTGTTCCGCCGTCTGCGATTTCGAAAATTGAGGAATAATAGCCTACTGTAACTCTACACTGAGCTACTTTCAGGAATGTAACAATTTAAATTCTATTTCGTCGGAAACAAAAGTAAAACGACTGTTGGCGAATTGTTCTCTATTTAGGAACCTGTAGTGCGATTCACTAACTTTAAACGATTCGACAATCGCACTGTTGGAGCGCTTACTCTTCGTCGCCTCGTGATAAATCATATTCCAAATATTCAAACGACATTATTTAATGTTATTTTTTTAATTTTAAGAAAACAAACCCCCGAATTTTAAATTTATCTTTTATTTAAGTTGAAATCAGGAATTTTTCTTTTCTCGATTGAGTTAACAACATCAAATTTGTTGTCATTTAGCTTTCGGTAATCGACTAGCTAACGACAACTGCTGATTCGGCGATAGCGAAAATCGGTCAAAAATGGCTGCTGAATAGCAACATCATTAAAATTTTTCTAAAACGTTTCCAAATTGGGTTTTCCCACAGCTATTTAACATTTCCAGATAACATTCTAACAGAGAGGTCAGCAAGAAAATGTCGTGAACATATATTTACTATGTTAAGGTGTGACAATTAACAACGTGCCAACCATATTATTATTATAATATTGCTTCGTTTTACTTTTTTTAATTAATGTTGAAAAATTTTTGAAATTTCTTTTCGGAAATTTTTTCCTTACTTAGTTTTGGAGATTTTACAGTATCATATTATTTGTACATACATAGAATCAGATCGAACTTTTGTGCAGTGATGCAACTGTTTTCATGGATCGCTGTAACTACAAAAATGCACTGATAGTTAATATTTTATTTTATATCCTAGTGAATAAATAAAATATTTAATGTGTTTGCATTTCGCGTTTTAAACATTTGTAGTGAAATAGAATTTAATTTAATACATATATGTTCACGACATTTTCTTACTGACCTCTCTGTTAAAATGTTATCTGGAAATGTTAAATAGCTATGGGGAAACCCAGTTTGGAATCGTTTCAGACAAAATTTTTTGCAGTCCATAAATCAAAGAACTTCAAACAATGAGAAGGTGCAAATTTTGGTTCGAAGCAAATGAAATCTGAGCGGTTTCGGGTAAGGAATACAGAGCTGCTAAATTTTGGTTTCGCCAGCGACTTAACAGGATTGAAAAATGTGATTTAAAATTTTCCTTTGCTCAAATTGTTGCTTAAATGTTGATAAGTGGCCGATGTTTATGGGAATATTGCTACAAATGTGTTTATTAATATGTTCATTTGAAATCTTGTTTCCACAAAAATTGTCAGGAGAAATGATTTAAAAAAATAGTTATTTCAAAAATTTTTCATAAACTTCATTAAAGTTACAAATTAAAAAAAAATATAAACAAATAATTAAAATTAAATTGCATATGAATGTATGTACAATATGTAGTATTTTTAATTGCAAGTATTAAGAATATCTTTCAAACTTAAAAACAAGCTGAAATTTAAAGTATTGATAATGTTGCAAGTGTATGCACTATATGGACATTCTTTACAAAAAATTAAATTAATAAATAATTAACTATTTTTTACATTTTTCAAAAAAAATTTCAGGAGAAATTACTTAAAATAAAAGAAAAAAATTTGGATTACCTTAAAATTATCTGTTGAATTTTTACGAAATGAGTCTGGTATTTTTATCATACCATCATGAAAAAAATGTGAAATATTAAAATATCCAAGCGTATTCATATTTTTACTTACAAACATGCATTAATAAAATTTTTGTGTTGGTTTAATTGAAAAAAATTGTTTAAAATGGTTTTTATAATATAATAAATATTACTATGAGTTTGTTTCCAATTAAATATTTCTTTTGGTTTCTTATAATGATTTCCTTTTTCTGTAGGTGCGAAATAATATGCGATCAACATATGTATATTATAAATTTGTTCATTTGTATCAAGAATTTATCTTGGCAAGAAATATTCACGAGAAATGGAATCAAGTAGCGATTTAGATCAAAGAAGCTAATTGTATCCTGTGGGGCAGTCGCTTCAGGTGGCGCTGCATCATTCTTTATTCTTTCGTTTTGCGCGAGTTCGGAACCGGGCCACGCGAGTTACATACGTAAATAATTATGCAAAAACACCTGACGGTGAATTTGATAAATACATATGAAGAGTTTTTGCAGCAAATAAGCAAAGTGGCAACCTAAAACCATTTCCGGCCCATTGGTAAAATTGTACACAAAAAGAGTAATTGAAAATTAAAAAGACAGCAAATTTCCAGGAATTATTAAATTGAACATTTAATTGATTATTAAACAGTTTAATTAAATTCAAGTGTCGAAAGTAGTGAGTAAGCAATTATTGTAACTAGAATAAGTTTCGTTTTAAGTTGAATGAATAAACTAAATGAGTCTGATTTTGTCCATCTTCAGCGTCACTTCACTGTAACTAAACCTTGTAGTTTATCCTGCCCTAGTAAGTGTGGAAAAGGATAGTGATACGGAAATACGGTTAAAATACTTATAATTCCCAAAGTAATAATGCGAATCTGTAGCCAACTCAGGAGTTGACCAGACCCTCCAGGATATAACATAAATAAAATTTTTTTTGCAGTGAACACGACCTTATAATTAAAAAGGCGTATACTCACCAAAAATTAAATTAAAGTGAAGCGAGAACGAGAAAAAATTAGCAAAAATTAAAACCACAAGGCAGCGACGAAAGAAGAAAGATGGCACAAGAGCAGGTCCAAATACCTAATGTGGAGCTCATAGAAGAACTGAATCGGAGGGAACAACACCTAGAGCTACTTCGACAGACATATGTCGAGCTGCAATACAATCAGAGAATGAAAATAACATACAAAGAATCATAAAAAATATTCAACACTTACCCACGTTTACTGGAAGAGGGGATGTGACGATGAATTCCTTCATGAGCAGCGTTGAATACCTACTATCAGGTACCAGAGACGAGGAGACTAGGAAAGAAGCAACAAGGGCTGTATACTATAGGACAATATAAAGCGAAGCGAAGGATGTTATTATAAACTTGCCGCACCCTGACAATTGGACGGAGATCAAGAAAACATTAAAACTACGCTATAAACCGGATGCTGAGCCACACGAAATATACAGAAGAATCTGCAGTATGAAAGCAAATACAGTAAGCGAATTAGCGGTAGAAGCTCAAAAAATTAGGTACTAATCGAAGATTTGAAGATTCATGCATTAGACCAGAGTTTAAAAAATTTAAAATAATAGACGGATAGTACAAAAAGAAGGGATATTATGAAAACATACAGATAGGCAAATTTCCAAAGAGGGATAATAAACCAGGTCAATTTAGACAAAATTACCACAATTTTTCCAATAATAATGGAAACGCTGAAGATAATTCAGGTCAAGTTAGAAAAAATTATCACAACAAAGGAAGTGCTAAAAATAATTCAGGACAATTTAAACATGATTACCAAAATAGAGGGGATAGAGATAATAATTCAGGCCAATATGGGCAAATAAATCAATACTATAAAGACTATAGAGACAATTATTTAGGTCTAGGAAGAAAATATAATAATTGTAACCAATTTAGACTAGACAAAGGAGAACCCATGGAGGTAGACAATGTAGAAACTGACCAAGATAGATCTCGAGGAGCAGGACACCCTAGCAGCAGTAGCAGCCAAAATCACTTGCAATCGCCTAGGCAAAGCAACAGAGAGTTTGAAGACTATAGAGAAATGAGTAACTCAATTTTTTTTATAAAGAAGCCTCGGGCGGCTTACAGAGAATAACAATAACAATTGAAAATAAAAATATATAGCGTTAATAGATACAGGAGCGAACATAAGTTTAGTCGATTCAGAACTGAACGAATTTCGAAAAATACCTCTTAAAAATGAAATTATAATCAGTACAGTAACCAGCAAGGTTAAAATTACCCACGAAGTACATACTAGAGCACTAACGGAATTTAATTTACCTGATAATGCGTACATAAGATGGAGATCAACACCATTGGGAGGTAGAAAATATAATTTTATAATAAGTATTGACTTATTAAATCACTTAAACCCCATGATAAATTTGATAGATGGAAAAATTACTCTTAATGAGAAAGGAACAGATTTTTTAAATATCCCTTTTAATTTCAAAGAAATTTGTACACTAGAAGCAACAAATGATAAAATAAAAGGAATACAGTTAGACCATTTGAATGCAGTAGAGTTTAAAGAAGTCACAAAATTATTAAAAACCTTTGAAAAACTATTATTTAAAGAAGAAGACAAATTATCAAGTACTACAGAAATTCAGCATGAAATAAGGACCACCACAGGAGAGCAAATTAACTTAAAATGATATAGATATCCACCCCCACATGAAGAGGAAGTTCGATGAATTATCCTAACAAATAATAAGACGGAAGAGCTTAAAGTGATACACGGAAAAAGAATATTTTTTGTAGCTGAATATGAATTTGATCGATTGAGTGAGATATTTAAAAAATATATAGCAAAAGGAAAAGTAGGAATATTTTCGGAAATGTCAGAGCAAAAATATAATATAATTCAGGAAAAACTTATAGAAATATTTTCTAACGATAATCAATTAGAATTTGTCAAATGCACTATGGGGGCACAAGATATCGAAACTGAAGTTGAAGCGGTTAAGCAAATTTCGCTTTATCACATTAGAGAAAGCATGCATTCGGGTATACTGGAGACTTATAATCAACTTAGGAAAAAAATTTATTATCCGAAATTAGCAGAACTAATACAAATAGTAATCAACCAATGCGAAGCATGCCAGGAGGTAAAATATGATAGGAGACCAACAAAACCCAAATTTTCTTATACGGAAACATCTACAAAAAAATAATGAAATTATCCATATAGACACCTATGTTATAAAAAGGAACCACTTTTTAACAATAATAGATAAATTTTCTATGTATGGAGTAGCATATCCTTTAAACGATAGAAACCATATTACGATCCTTGAACAAATAGAAGACTATTTCACCAAAATAGGAAAACCGAGTAAAATAATAGCAGATAATGAATTTAATGCGACAAGGATTACGGAATTTATAAGCGATGAAAATGTAGAACTTCATCTTACCAAGCCCAATAGTCATACGGGTAACGCGGATATTAAAAGATTTCATAAAACCATTTTAGAAAAGCTTAGAATGTTATACAAACTAAACAAAGGCATATCCGTTAAGCAGCTAATAGAAAAAGCTATTAGAAATTATAATGATAAGTTTTATTCTACAATAAAATTCACGCCCAACGAGGTACATAATAATAAAGTGGATAAAGAAATTGTAAGGAAAAATTTGCAGCAGAAAAAGCAAAAATCAATTACCAAACTGAATATGAACAGGGAGGAATATACTGAGCAAAGAACAGAATGATTCACAAAAAATTGCAAAGCAGTTAGACACAAGGAACAACCCAAATATAGGAAACAAAAATTAGAGAAAGTCCATGTAAGCAATCTTAAACGACCCTGACAATTCACAGACATGGATCATGATAACACTAATAACACTGATGATACCACAATGTAAAGGAATAATGACTTTGACAGACCTGACTGAACAAACCGGATTCATAGACTTGCAAATTAGAGATCAAACAAGTAAAAACAGCGCTGTCTTCGGCTATGCCGAAGGCTTCATGCCTTTCATGAATGGAAGAATAGTAAAAAACGTGTTATTGTATTACAATTTCGTATTACCTACTATTTATTTTTTGCAGTGCTTAATTTAAGATTTCAACAACACAAATACTAGTGTATAATACTCTTATAACTTATAATTACATTACGTTAACTTAACTCTACTTAAGTTAACTTACGTTAATTTATTGCGATTTCGCATGTAGCCCTAATTCAGTTAATTAGCAATATGCTAACCTTTATTTTGAATATACAAAATATACTAACTTACTCATTAGGCGTTATGTGAAACCGCTATTTGCTTAATTTAAATTAATTCAATTTAACGTAATTTAATTTATTTTATCCTAAATTAGTAGCTTGCACAAAAAAATATCCCGTCATGGTCACTGTAGGGGGTTTCATATGTTATCGCCCTTGTACTTTCTGCAGGTAAACTCGTCAAAACCCAATCTATCGCAGTTTGTTGCTTGGTTGTAGCAAGATTTTCTAGTACCTAATGATTGAAGTCCCAGCTGCCTCAATCGTCTCCCAAGTAATTCATTTGACGTAAGCCGACAAATATTGAAGTCACCCACGGTGTACGGAATACTGAAGGTGACGCCTTTAGAAGTACCGCTACTTTGGTTTTGCCGGGTTTGACAATTCTCAACTTCAACTAGACAAAGCTTTTTTCACAAATTAAGAAAAAGAGACACTTTTTTTAATATTTTGCGAATTTATTTATTAAATGTCTGCCTATAAATTCATACTTTTACACTTTAGAACAATTAGAACACGTTTTTCAATGAAATATTGGAAGTTGTTCAATTTTCTCTCTCCCGTATTCTTGTTTACTAAAGGCGAGATCTGTCATTTCACCGCGGGAAGGCGCAATCTTGTATTCTATCATTCTTGGAAGTCACCTACAACTACTAATTGTGCACCATTTTGATCCGACAGCTCTTTCAAATCTTCTTCCAATATTCTTCTAAACTCTAGTAACGAAAACGATGGATTTCTATAAGTATATCAATGCAATTGTCAAGTTTGATTTTGATGTCGCTAAAAACTGATAAACTTTACCAGCTGCATATTGATATTTCGAGGGATTTGTCGTAAAGCAGCGTTTGAGATCAGCTTTGCAGTACATTATCATTCTATTTCGAGGGCGACTTTGCCCGGTTGGAGCAACTCCATCAATCCTCGCCACAATATCAAAACCTTCAATTTGAAAATCTTCTCCTTGCATGGCCCAAGTTTCTACGAAGCAGAGAATATCCGATGAGGAAATAAGCTGGTCCCTTTTAATTTCGGTAATATGCTTTCTTAAGCTTCGTACGTTTTGGTAATATAACAGAATGCTGTTATCTGGTCGCCCAAAAACAAAGTTGTAGTGAGTATCCAACTTTTTTGTTGTTCGCAGATCATTCAACTGTCTCTCAACAACTTCGTTGGCTCCAAATGGTCTCGGTGGAATAAAATTACCAACAATAAATAGTCCAGAAGCATTTGTCGCTCTACTGCATCCGACGTATAACGCTGATCGACTCATTCCTTTTTTGATGTGGACAGCAACATGTCTGTAAGTTGCTCCTTGGCTTTTATGTATTGTAATAGCCTCTGCTGGTACTAAAGGAAACTGCCTTCGTTCTATCAAAACTTGCTCATTTCTTTTATACTGGAAAGTCCGTATCACTTTATCAATCGGTGTCCAGCTCGATTCAGTGGTGTGCGGCTTTTTTGATCGTGCTATGGCTCCCACCGCTGGCTCTGAAAACTGGATCCAAAGAGTAGCTGGTGTCCGCTGTGGGCCCTCATGATCAATTTGCATCAGCCGACCTGTAGCTCCATTTACTAACCCATCCGAAGTATTAATATTAACTGTAATCATATACTTTGCAGACGTTTTTAGTTGTAAACTGTAGCACATGCCTTGTGTCTCTGATATTTTAAAGTTTTTAACGGCGTCCAATATATTTATTTTATTTCGCTCCGACATAGAGTTCGCTTTCAGAGTGTCCTTTGCTGTAGATATAAACTCTTCCGTTGCAATTGCAGCCAGACGTGTAATGTTGTAATTTGATACATCCATGTTTGAGTAAAAAAGATGAATGCAATCGTTGGGGACGTCACATAAATTTGTTTCTCTTGATTTCATAAGCGCAACATCAGCAGATGTCATATTCCCTTCAGACATGTTGTTTAAAGGAACTACAAATGCTTGTTATTCTTTTTGACGCATGACTTCGGTGAGTTCATAGAAACTGAACAGGTCCCAAAGTGGTGTTCCGGTAATTGCACTATATGGGTCCATCTGGTTTGGTGAGAAAATCCATCTATCTCCTACTGGTGAGAGTTGCTTCAAGTCTCCGAATGCAATTATGGGTACACCTCCAAAATATTCATTATTGCGAAAAATTTGTTTTAAACGAGAATCCAAATATCCGAACACTTTTGCGCCGACCATTGATATTTCATCAATTATTATTAGCTGAAGGTCTATCAGGTTCGAAGATATAGAATTAACCATATCATTACTGAGTGGACGTAATTCTGTCGAGGACTGGTTTATCGGCAAAGAAAAGACGAAATGTAAAGTTGCGCCGCCAATTCCAAATGCTGCTTTTCCAGTGGGAGCACATAATAAAACTTTTATAGTTTCGGGGTTACTGCCGGGTAAATTGTTCGCTCGCGTTGTTAGTGACTGGTATATTGCGGAAATTAATCGGCTTTTTCCAACCCCAGCACCTCCTCCAACGTATTCATAAAAGCCCCTCTTCAGTTTCATATTGTGGTGTACATGATAAAAATATTCACGCTGTTTTGAATTTAAAGAGCGCACTATTGCAAGGAGCTCATTTTCCTGAATAAGAACAGGTAATCTTATAAGCCTGACTTCCTCTAAATTTTGGTTTTCGCTTTGTAAAACGTCGACATCATTTCCGATTTCTGGAATCGCCAATGCTCTGAACTCTTCATCCAGAAAAGGAGTGATATTATTTTGATCACCAACATCCTCCACAGCTATCTGTTGGTTCAAGTTCTCCAAAATCCTTTCGAGCTCTTGGCCTGAGAACTTGTCATACTTTCCTTTGTTCTCGTCAATAGTTAGTTTGTTGGCATTACAAATTCCTTCTACGTCAGCGTTAATTAAGTCGACAGCTTCGTTTCGCCATGGATAAAACAACATTGCCATTTCCCGAAAGTAATCAGGTAGAGAAAATTCAACACTGAAACGTCGCCATCTTAAAATAAGTGGGTGCTTTCTCATCCTCATGAAACCGCTCCCGACATTTAATTGAAGTGGGACCTCGTTTGCCGCAAAACTTTGATCTTCTGGTTCTTCTTCTTCATTGTCCTCGTTTCCTGGTATTATTTCTTTTCCTGATTTCGAAAATCGATACAACGCAGCAAAATCAGCAAGACACATTTGATCTAGTTGGCTTGGTCTTTGAGTGTAGTGATCCAGTATGCTCGTCACGTAAATATCCGTAGAGTCAGGAGGGAGCCGTTCCAGATCACTTTTCGGCTTTACCATTCTTACCCTTTTATCTGGGTGAGATGTATTGATAAATATTTCTCCTTTGCTGGCTTCTGAAAGATGAAGTCCCAATATATTGTAAGATGCTTCTTGAGCGGAAACTTCGGATCCGTTAATGAATTTGTTGCCAATGTGTTGCAACTTTTGTTTGACAGTAAAATTCCCATTATTTAGTTCCTCCATAGCTTGCCTTAGCAGCTGAGATACTCCTCTGTTGGATTTGTTTATATAGTTTATAATGTAGCTGCAGCATGCATATGCGTCGAGAATGAACTGAATATCCATATTAGCTCTATGCAAACGTAAAATGTCGCTGTTATATGCATTTAATAGCCGATCAGAAAACTTTCTTCTCAAAAATATTTGAGGCTTTTTTAAACTTGAACGCAGCGCTAATTTGTATTTTTCATAAGTTGTGGAAATCTCTGGATGCATTAAAAATTCCTCGAAATTGTTTAATTGTTCCGCTTCCATATTCTCATTCTGTTGGTTCAAAACATTTTTAATTTTTTGGAACAGAATTTTATGCTCTTCACTTAACTCAGTTTCTTCCAGAGGAAATAATATTTCAGTATTGGGCATTGGTGGGTAAGGCATGTTGAAACGACATACTTTTTGGCCTCGTATATCTCTTAAGCAAGCATGACCATGTCTGTGCTTTTGGTAATCAATAAATTGCTCCACTTCCCGATTTTGTCCGTCGGTCGTAATAAAATGGTCGACAAATTCGATAACTGGATCCATATTATTCACTCCTTCCGTCTCCAGAGTAGGTGCACTACTGAGCCAATACATTCCATGGCAGTGAGGAGAGCCTCTATGTTGGAATTCAATCCTCCAGTAATAATGACTAAGCACATGTGGCTCAAATACTTCATCCTTTAGTAACCTAATCATTTGTCGGAAACGGAAATCAAAATACCGAGAACAGGTTACAGGATCCGTCCTTATAAGTCGGGCCTTTTCTGAATTAGACAACTGCCCTGCTTCAGTTTCGGAAATGTCCTTATTATCCACAAGTTTCTCTAGAATCACCAACAATTCAGTCCATTTTGTCTCTGCAGCCGATAAAGTAATAAACAGCGTTGGCAGCCGAAACTGACGTATCATTGCTAAAACTTTCTTTTTCTCTGATTCCCAGTGAGCAGGTGAAGACCTGAGCCCTTTTAATATGTGGTGCCCGTCATCGTGTTGAACCAAATTGCTGACGAAATTTGTGTCAACCATATTTGCTGCCGTTATAATAGATGATCCAGTTTTTTTTCGTAAACATATAGAAATGGCATTCTTAATGCGCTGTAGCTCGTAATACTTATATTTCCACAGTAAATTATCAGTACGCGCACATCGCCGATCATATCTTCGAGCTTCTGAACGTGCTATTTTGCTGTAGGTAAGCGTGGTCCGTCTCTTTTTTCCACAAAAAATTGTTGGAAAGGATAACTCCTCTGCTTCGTCATCTCTTGTTACATCTATAGGTATTCGCCCTTCCCCAGGGGCTATTGCCACTCGTTCTAGTGGAAGATTTTCGATAAGCTCGTTGTCCAAAAGTGTTTCTTGACCGCCTGGATTTAAATTATCTTCTCCGTTAAACTCGGTTCCAATATTTATGTTCTGATGCAATTGCAAATCTCTGACGATATCCTCGTCTGCTGGATCAGCGATAAAGGGTACAGTGTCATTATGCCTTAAATCTGATAACCAGTCTTCAGCTGCGTGAATATTGTGCAAGCGGTATAGCTCCGTTTCCAACAGATATTGAAGCGCTGTAAATACTCTCGCCGGTCTTACTGTTTCCGTTATAAAACTGTGATTATATTCTAGCCGGCGTTTTAAGTGAACTTGGATAACTTGCGCATCTTCAAATCTCCGAGGGAGAGTGGTCACCGTCTCGACCACTGGTATAGGCACATTGACTACGGCTCCTCTAATAGCACATTGTCGTTCGAATCCTAGAGATACTATTCTCATAAATGGAATCCTTGGAGGTATAAGACGTTCTTCCAGGCACGTTAAATTTTTCAAAGCATCAGGTATGTCTGGATATTGGAGACCGTTAGCTAGACAAATTTTTGGAATTTTTCCTGACATTGTTTGGCGATAGCATGTCAAGCAAAATATGAATTTTCCCGTTAAGTTCGGGAACTCGTTTTGCAAATAAAATATTTTGTTGAGTTCGAGGTGTGGATACTTTCTTGCAATAGCACACTTCTCCAGTTTTTTGATGTGGTGAGAAAACCAAGTTCCACCACAGCATATACATACCATAGTCGGTCCTTCTTTTATTTTGATATCATACTGCTCATACTTTGTCAAATTTCGCAAGTGCTGCTGAAGATTTTGAGCTTCTTCCATTGCTCCCGGTGAAAGATTGTCTCTGTTCATTGCAGTTCTCAAACGCTGCCTCTCGTTTTGCCTTCTGCGATTTTGTGGATTAGATCTATAAAGATTGACATGTTCGTGCGAGCTTTGCCTAAGAGTTTCCTGTACTCTCCGACTATGCTGTCGAGTAATTCTTCTTTGCGACGTATTCCTGAGTTGCTCCCTTCGTCTTGTGATAGGGTTTGTGCGGCGTTCTATCCTCGCTATCCTATCTGTAATACGTTCAATATTTCTCAAGTGAAGATTTGTCCGTCGTTCCGCTCGTGCTCCTGAGTCGCGAGCCCGTTCTGCTTCTCTCAACTGAGAAATAGCCCTTTTCGTTCTATGCGCAATGGTATTTTGGGCTTGCTCTTCTCCTCTTAGAACAGGATTTTCTCGTCGTGTCGCTCGTGCCTCTAAATCCCGAACCCGTTCAACTTCTCTCAGCTGAGGAATAGTCCTTCTCATCCTATGCGCAAGGGTGTTTTGTGCTTGCTCTTCTTCTCTTCGATCAGGATTTTGTAGCCGTGTCTCTCGTGCCTCTGCATCACGAACCCGTTCAACTTCCCTCAGCTGAGGATTAGTCCTTCTCATCCTATGCGCAAGGGTGTTTTGTGCTTGCTCTTCTTCTCTTCGATCAGGATTTTGTCGCCGTATCTCTCGTGCCTCTGCATCACGAACCCGTTCAACTTCTCTCAGCTGAGGATTAGTCCTTCTCGTTCTATGCGCAAGGGTATTCTGGGCTTGATCGGCTCCTCTTATTTCAGCATTTTGTCGACGAGTTGCTCGTGCCTCTAAATCCTGAACCCGTTCAACGTCTCTCAACTGAGGAATAGCTCTTCTTGTCCTATGAGCAATAGTATTCTGGGTTCGTTCAATCGCTCTACGCATTGGTAGCCGTCGTCTTAATCTATGGGATTCTGCGTCATTTTCCCTCTCTATTTCTCGAAACTGCGTGTTGGAAGACCGAAGAGAAGCCATTAAATTGGCACTTATTACCCTGTTCTGCAATAAATTTCTTTCGTAATGTTGCCGCCTTCGGTTGATAGTATCCCGGCGGCGCTGCTCCTGAGATCGTGCAGATACTCGCGGCATTCCTGTTGTTATAAGTCTCTTCTATGAACCTTATTTGAATTTTTTTGAATCGTTGAAATTACACTTGCAGTTTGTAATTTTAAGTGTGTTTTAAAATAGAGAAATGTATTACAATTAAATAATTGTTTGGTTTTTTTTAAATTACTTGTATAAATATTAAACAGTTAAACTCTCAATTGCTTTGAACTAAACTGAATGTTCTAAAAAAATTTAACAGAGTTTTTATGTAGTATGTAGCAGGTAAAAAACTGTGAACGTTAATTGATATAACTACGGTCAATACGTAGGAAAGAATCCGTTCCGGTGCTTAGTGCAACTGTGTTGATTACTTACAAATACCAAATTACTGTAGCTACCTACTTATGTGGTCGACTGTTTGTTGTCCTTGAGCTTGAGTGTCTTGATATCGGCACTCCAGCGAGACTTTAAGTTGGCCGCATATTCAAAATGCACACCTAATAAACAAAACTCCAAACCGAAATCTTTCTAAAAGTTTTAAAAGTATTCATTTTACGGAAGTGTTATTAACACATACGTAGTTCGAGCATCACAAATTCAGGTATTTGTGCGAGTGGGGTAGTTAAAAAGGGCACTAGTTAAAAGCGAAAATTTCCTTCAAATCAATAAAAATAATTCTAGTAAAGGCATTGTTATAAATTATTTAATGCTTTTCCTTATGTAATTAAAAAGAACTATGTTTTAAGAAGGGAATGGTTTTTGATCATTTTTAATATCGTATCGACGCTTGATATTCAACATTTAAAAAATACAAATAATTAAGTATTAATATGTAAGACCTACATATGTCGGTCTTTGAAAACAGTTATCAGATCCGTAAATAGTTCCCAAACGTTTAACGCTATGATTCATGTGATATTGCGCTGAGCTTATTACTTTTCGCAATAAATATTTGTCCTGAATTTATCTTGCCGATTTACACTGTGAACTCCGATCTTGATGAATACTAATATATAGCTAATAATGGTTGATGTTTGTGCAAAATTTCAAGCCTTTAGCTGTTTAAATGGAGGAGTTATGGTGCAAAATGCAATATCTGAACAATCGGTTGTATGGGAGCTATATGTTATATTTCTCCGATCTTCATGATTTTCAATACTGATACGTAGCTAATAATGGCTCATATTTCTGCAAAATTTCAAGCCTTTAGCTGCTTAAATGGAGGAGTTATGGCGCAAAATTCAATATCTGAATAATCGGTTGTATTATATGTTATAGTCACCCGATCTGGCCGATTCCGACAAATGTTTAATCATTTGTACAACGACACCTGCTCACCAAATTTCATCAAAATAGCTCTAAAATTGAGGGACTAGTTTGCGTTCAAACAGACGGACAGACGGACAGACAGACGGACATGGCTAAATCGACTCAGCTCATCGTCCTGATCATTTAGGTATACTTTTTGATGGGTCTATCTCTTCTCCTTCTGGCACTTACAAACATCGGACCAAACTTAATATACCATTTCATTCTCATGAAAGGTATAAAAATACCTACCATACGATATAGTACTACATATGATTGACGTTCAACAATTAGAAAACACCATCAATGATATGACTGACAATATAATTTTAATGAAATTAGAAAATAAAGAGATATTACAAAGAGAGTTGTTAGATACAAGGAATAAGCTACTGACACTTATACCAGTTAGAACTAGAAATAAGCGAGGACTATTTAATGCAGTAGGCAGCATGTCCAAATGGATTTTTGGTACAATGGATGAGGACGACCGACAAAATACGAGTATACAAACACATCTTTTGCGGACAAATTACACCATTAATCAACAAATCAAAGTAAATGACTATTTCGCCTCAGCTATTGAGCATCTCAAAGAAATTGTTAAAAGTGATAGAGTAAAAATAGAAAGGGAGCTTAATTCCATAAATAAATTCATGTGTTACGAATATAAACAAAATTTATATTTAGATCAATATACAAAGATTCAATTACTAAAAAGTAAAATTGAACACCTACAAGAAAATATTGTATCAGCTAAATATGGGATAATACACCCAAATATATTAACAAGTGAGGAAATAATAAAATATGATATCGATTATAATAAACTTAAATATCTACAATTAGGCACAGTAATTGTAAATAATACATATTTAGTATTCGGCATTAAAATACCAAAAGATTTTGAATATATAAAAATAAGAACAATTATCCCAATACCCAACAAAGAAAAAGATGAAATAGAAGCAAAAATCGAAGAAATATTTACTTATTAAAATAAAACACTAATATTGGAAGACAATAAATCATTAAAAAGAATGAAACTTAGTAAACACTGTATTTTAAGAAATAATTGTTATCTCACAAAAAATAAAGAGTTGGAAATGCTAGAAATAAATATAAATTATTAAAACAAGTGGTTGGTTGGTTTAAATATTTTATTTCCCTTGCAAGAGAGCAAAGGCAGCCGGTTAAGTCGGGTGAGTTAATACAACTAAACATTAATTCGACGACTTCGCCTAAATACCTGAAAACTCAATCAGTCCCTGCCAGCCGCTGCACGTTATCGACCGCGTGACTTGTAAGTGCAAATTGACAATTTACCGCTTGTACAAGTAAAATGCTTTCGCTGCTACCGCGGCGATCACTTGTTAGTGTTAAATGTTGTTGTCATACGCAAACCTGTAGACGCGCCGTCAGCAATATCGGCAGGAGTGAAGTTGTTGTAGAAGTTTACGTTGTTGTCACACGCAAACTTTTAGATGCGCTGTCAGCAAAATCGGTGGGAACAGAGTTTTCTTCTCCCCCTCTTGAAATGAAGGCGTCCTCGGCTTCTTTTATAACGTTATTCAGTATTATTGTATTTTTTCGTCGTCGCTTCAAAAAGATTGCGATGCTCGCAGTGATGACTAATATGATCAGGAGTATGGCGCTTCCTGATTGTAGAGAGCGGGTGTCAATGAGATTCCGCAGGTGTGTTATGTGCTTAAGGTTCTTTACATTAATCCTCTGCAGGTACGGTAGTGATAGCAAATCGATATGTTTAGTGAAGTTAACATTTTGCGCGGGTACAGCTTCAGGATGTGATCGAACTATCTCATTCCAGTTGCTGTAAGTAGTGGTGTTTATCGTAATATTACCTTTGAAGGTTATGAGGAAAGTTCCTTTAGTCAGCTTTGTCAAATTTCTGTCTTGTATTAAAGCGGGTTGGTCGTTAATTACAACCACGCCACCATCAACTTCCTCCATAGCAACAACATGATCAGCAGATTTTGATATGCATTCTGCGAAGTGTTGGTTGAGTAGTTGTCGCACACAGTAGCTCTCTTTAAACGGTCGGCAGAAACTTGCTATTATGGATTCTTTGCAATTGTAGAGCGAGATGAATTCCTTACTGCATTTAGCTACGAAATTCGTCTCTACATTATTACAAATCCTAGCTATTTTTGGATATTTAATAACAAAATAAATGAATTGCTTATATTGGAATATCTTAATTTTAGAAACAGAAAGTAAGTCGCTTATACTAGTATTTGCAGAGGGCTCAGCTGCTAACAAATTGTTTAGTTCCGTACCGTTAAGCAGTACGGGATTGATAACATTTAATTTTCCTAGAGCTACTGATGATATAATGGTTTCTCGTTCCATTATCACCGCTCTATTTCTACTAGTGGCTAAGGAAAAGAGATTTCTCGTATCTATTTGTGTCTGTTTTGCCCTTTTTAAAAGCTTATTAACTGTCAATGTCAATTCGTTAATTTGTCTCTGCATAGCTGAATTAATGGTTACCTGTTGTTCATTTGCCTCTATTAAGGTTTCAGTTCATGTCTCAATTTCTTGAAAATTATCAAAGTCTGGTGTACCGGCTATATATTTTAATGCAGTCCCCAGAATATTATGTCTCGGGCATGTCGGTGGTGTATTTTGGCCGCGCCCAGTAGTCTTAATATTTCATTTGCGCCGTTTTGAAGAAGTTGCTTGACGTGGGATTGTGGCTATTGTTACGAATTCTGACAAGTTCGTTTTGTGGAGTAGAAACCCATACTGCTCGTAATCCGGGATTTGGGGGATGTCGCTGATATTTAGCCTCATGACATATTTTGCAGTTCGAAATTATTTCTTTTAGGATTTTCCGTAAATTGGGAAAGTAATAGCTCTCAAGGACTTGTTGTTCATTTTCACGAAGAGACCTATGAGCTCGATTATGTTCGGTTTGGAGGATTTCTCGTTGATCTTCGCTATTGAAAACGTCGA
Source organism: Anomoia purmunda (assembly GCA_951828415.1). NCBI lineage: Eukaryota > Metazoa > Arthropoda > Insecta > Diptera > Tephritidae > Anomoia > Anomoia purmunda. The sequence goes on from OX639993.1 coordinate 92,887,465, forward strand.
TTACCTGTTTCGAGGTGCGACGGAATTATACTGATGGGAAAGCTGTGATAAGCTCATTTTGAATTCGTTGTTTAAGGTTATTCGATGCCTTACTCGTGATTTAAAGATTAGTGTTGAGGCAACTGGTAATGTGCTGCCTTCTTCGAGAATAATCTGAGTTTGGAAGCAATTAATGGGGTTTTTTTACTGTGGGTATTGTCTGAGTAAGTGATTCCTCACTGTTAGCGGCCATGCTTTCGGAGTCCACTTCGAGATTCAGTGCATTTATATTCTGCCGGGAGATTGCATCGGCTACGAAGTTTTCTTTCCCTGGTTTGTAGTGAAACTGTGGTGAATACTCCTCCACAAAAGTACACCACCTTTTCATTTTTGTGTATGGATTTTTGTCGGACGAAGTATGATCAGTATAGTAACTGCCATATTGAGCATCGTTCCAATATTCTCCCTCAGGTTCGTCTTGTTCCTGGGTAAGGTAGTTTACTCGTTGTATTTTTTGTACTGCCTGATGGTCACTTCGATTGAGACCTGAAAAAAAAATGCGAAGAGCGTCCTCGCGATACTTCTTATTGAGTGACTCTATTAGGGTGGTATTTCCACCGTGAGTCACAATGGTTTTATTAACTATGAGAGTTAACTTTCTTTCGACATCATCGTAGAACCCCATTACTGATGATTTACCCTGTCTCAAGGTGGATAATTCCTGTTCTATTAAGTGGATAGGTCTTTTATCGGCGTAGGCGAAGTCTAGCCGTGAAATGATTGCATGGAAATTCAGTACTGTGTTGAAGGACGATGGGACGCTATCAGCTGCTCCTATCACTTTATTCCGGATGATGCCTACCGCCTGATAGTGCTTCGAACTACCTTCATATCTTTCAAACACTTTATAGGCAGTGTGCGCCGCTTGTCTCCAGGAGACATAACGGATAGGATCACCCATTAATTCTGGCATTGTTCTCACCAGATCTAAGGATTCCTCACACGGTGTGTTTGCTTCGATGGTAACCGGCTCATACTGAATGACCTGAGTTGGCGTCTCAATTCTTGCAAGCCTATTTGTAAGTTCGTCTATGCGGGTCTGGAATTCCTGCCTAGAATGCTCCGTTGCAGTACGGATTGCTAAGGGATTCCACCAAATTCTGATGAGCGAAAACGATATCGAAAAAACCGCTTTTTCAGGTCCAAACGGGCATTATGAATTTACTCGTATGCCATTTGGCCTGAAAAATGCACCCGCTACATTTCAGCGTATGATGAATGCAGTTCTATGCGACTATATCAATAAAATATGCATAATTTATATGGATGACATATTGATATTCTCCACCTCCATAAAAGAGCATTTTGAGAGTCTGGCTAAAATATTCAATAGGTTGGCAGAAAACAGTCTGAAAATTCAATGTGAAAAATGTAACTTTCTCTCAAGATACACAGAATTTCTAGGGCATATCATTACTCCGGAAGGCATTAAGCCAAATACCGAAAAAATAGAAGCTATACAAAGAATAAAGTTACCACGAACTGCCAAAGAAATTCTGTCCTTTTTAGGCCTGACTGGGTATTTACGCAAATTCATTAGGAATTACTCTATGATCGCTGCCCCTATAATAAAATATCTGAAAAATAACGAAAAGATTAATATGAAAGATGTTAAATATATTGAAGCTTTTGATAAGTTGAAGCTTATAATGACCTCACCCCCACTTTTAGCATTTCCTGACCTTTCAAAAAAATTTGTGGTGACAACTGATGCCAGCAATGTTGCGATAGGTGCGGTTCTTAGTCAAAATAACAAACCAATATCTTTTGCTAGTCGCACACTAAACGGTTTCGAAAAACGCTACCATACTCTGGAGAAAGAGTTATTAGCGATAGTGTGGGCGGTGAAGCATTTCAGACCATATTTGTTCGGGCGGTCATTTATTGTACGAACAGATCATAAGCCTTTAAAATGGCTATATTCGCATTCTACGTTGGAAAACTCTGCTCAGCGAATACGTTTGAAGTTGAATATCTCAGAGGTAAGGAAAATAATGTAGCCGACTTTCTTAGTCGACAACAAATACATAACGAGGAAATCCTAGACATAAAGTCTTTGTTTGAGAACTCTATAGATACGGTGCATTCAGCACTCGAAAATCAAAATGACCATTTCCTTATTTCGGATTCAATTGTAAACAAATATACTACCCAAATTCGACTAGTTCATAACAAAAACATAGCGAGCGAAGTTTTATATAATAAATACCTTATAATATATATAGAAGAATGCGATGTAAGTAACAACATTTATTTATGTGATTTATTCAGAAGGCACATAAAGAAAGGAACAATAGGAATTCATTCAGAATTACCCGATAACCTTTACAACGTAGTTCAAGAAAAATTAATAACTTTATTTTCAAATGACAGTAATATTAAATTTACCAAATGCAGTCATAAAGCTTTAGACGTCAGGAGTGATGAAGAAATGTTAAATATAGTAGATAAAGTTCACATTGAAAGTAACCATAGAGGTATCTTGGAAAATTATGAGCAAATGAAGTTGAAATATTTTTACCCAAATTTAAAAAAGATAATAAACAGATTTATTAACTGTTGCGACGTATGCAATGAGGGTACATAAATATGCTAGAAAACCATTATTTAAGTTCATGCTTTTTGACCACGATTGATAGATTCACCAAGTTAGCATCTGTACATAAATTACCAGACAGAAACATGGTCACCATAAAAATCAAACTACAAGAAAGGTTTGCATGGTTAGGAAAACCCAAAAAACTAATAATGGATAATGAGTTTAACAACGCGTCTATACGATTATTTTGCCGGGAAAATGATATTATTCCTCATTTTACTACGCCAAATACTTAGTCATACTGGCAATGCAGATGTTGGAAGACTGCATTCCACATATCTAGAACACATACGCATTTTAAAAAATACGCAAAACACATTGTAAATAGAAGAAATTGTGATTAAAGCTATTGGCTTCTATAATAATTCGGTACACAGTTCAACTAATGTAAAACCTATAGATTTTATTAACAGAAATGATATTGACTTTGAGAAAATAAAAAATTATACTTATGAAAAGAAAAAACAAACTATAGAAAAAATTAACTCGAAAAGAGAGGTCATTATAAGCTTCAACTTATCAAAAGCTTCAATATATTTAACATCTTTCATATTAATCTTTTCGTTATTTTTCAGATATTTTATTATAGGGGCAGCGATCATAGAGTAATTCCTAATGAATTTGCGTAAATACCCAGTCAGGCCTAAAAAGGACAGAATTTCTTTGGCAGTTCGTGGTAACTTTATTCTTTGTATAGCTTCTATTTTTTCGGTATTTGGCTTAATGCCTTCCGGAGTAATGATATGCCCTAGAAATTCTGTGTATCTTGAGAGAAAGTTACATTTTTCACATTGAATTTTCAGATTGTTTTCTGCCAACCTATTGAATATTTTAGTCAGACTCTCAAAATGCTCTTTTATGGAGGTGGAGAATATCAATATGTCATCCATATAAATTATGCATATTTTATTGATATAGTCGCATAGAACTGCATTCATCATACGCTGAAATGTAGCGGGTGCATTTTTCAGGCCAAATGGCATACGAGTAAATTCATAATACCCGTTTGGACCTGAAAAAGCGGTTTTTTCGATATCGTTTTCGCTCATCAGAATTTGGTGGAATCCCTTAGCCAAGTCGATTGTGGTAAAATATTGTGCTCGACCTAGCTTTTCAAACAGTGATTCTACATTTGGTATAGGGAACTTGTCATCAATTGTAATACTATTTAGCTTCCGAAAATCTATTACCAAACGCCATTTCTTTTTACTACCAGGGTTAGATTTTTTCTCCACAATCCATAATGGTGCGTTATATGGAGACTTACTTGGCCTAATGATTCCGTTTTTTAGCATAGATTCTAATTGACTGTTTATTTTCTCTTCCAGCGCATAAGGATATCTATAATTTTTTACGTAAATAGGAGCATGGGATTTTGTTATAATCTGGTGTCTGACTGTTTCTAAGGCTGGTAGATATTGGCCATCTTGGAAAAATGTGTTTTTATATTTCAGTATAAATTGCTTTAAGAGCAGCTGATCTTCATCGTTCAAATCTTTTTTAATTAAGGCATCGGTATCAAAACTAGTATCATCCAATGTAAAATTATCCGGATAAGTGTCTGTCTGAGAGCAATAAGCGTAGAAATCCTTATCATTGGCTAAGTATGTGTTAGCTCAATTATCAACAAAATGTATTATTTTATTGTTGACGCTAATGACTTTTAATGAGAAATCAATTTTGATTTTATTTATTTTATTTATTTATTTATTTCAATCAATGAATACAAAGTTTCTTACTGACTACGCTTAAAATACAATTTCTATTTAAATTACTAATTAATTAGTTAATGAATTAAAGGAGTTCGAGACTATACTTTTCAAACCTGCCCCAGGAAGTGACAGATCTACCTCAACCATTTGATTTATTTGATTAATTTCCATGAGAGCTCGCCTAATTGGTGCATTCAAAGCATAGTTCGATCTTGCGAATTGCACGTAAAATAAATCAGAACGCCGCAAAGTTCTTAAAGGAATGTTGAGCGGTATTCTTCGCAGAATTTCTGGGCAATCGACAATATCAGTTATAACATTTAAGATAAATGAGCAGGATAGGAATTTTCTCCTATCCTCAAGCAAATCTAGATTTAAAAGTAAACAACGTGACTTATAGGAAGGCATGGGTTCCGTAAAGTTTAGATATCTTAGTGCAGACTTGATAAAAATCTTTTGTAAACGCTCAATTCTGTTTATATAAGTTGTATGATAAGGTCGCCAAATAATTGCGGCATATTCCAGTCGCGACCTAACAAAAGCAATATAAAGTGTTTTAAGAGTGTACGGGTCAGAAAAATCAGAACTGTTACGACGAACAAATGCCCACATGGAGTAGGAATTCGCAACAATGAAATTAATATGAATATTAAACGTGAGTTTTGAGTCGAAATAAACTCCTAGATCTTTGACCTGATCTACCGATTTGAGTTTAGTACCAGCAATTGTATAAGACGTGCTTACGATATTCGACTTTCTAGAATAAACCATATGAAAACATTTATCGATATTTAAGAAAAGATGATTCCTTTCACACCAAGAGTTAACTCTATCTAGATCAGATTGAAGAGAACTAGAATCTCCTGGTCTCCTTATAATCGAATACACTTAGAGGTCATCAGCGTAAAGGAGAAATTTCGAAAAAAAAAGCACGAACTTATATCATTGATAAAAATTATAAATAAAAGAGGTCCAAGGATACTACCCTGAGGAACTCCTGAACTAGCATGAAAATAGTGCGATACCGTGTTTTCGAGTGTCACCCTACAGTACCTCCCACTTAGGTAAGATCTGAGCCATTCAAGGAACATAGAGTGAAACCCCATGTACTCTAATTTACTAATTAAGATTTTATGGGACACCCTATCAAATGCCTTGGCAAAATCTGTATAAACTGTATCGATTTGGCACCCAGCCACAAAGCTTTTAATGCAATCATCCGTAAAAATAGCAAGATTAGATGTCGTGCATCTCCCTTTAACGAAACCGTGCTGATTCAGACAAATTACATTTAGAATTGCAAAAACCATTTTTTCCTTGACAATGCTTTCGAACAATTTAGCAACCGTTGTCAATTTAGCAATCGGTCTATAATTCGAAACGTCGCTTTTATTTCCGTTTTTGAAAATTGGCGTAATATATGCACTTTTCCAATCTGTTAAAAACGTTCCCATAGAAAGCGATAAATTGAAAATAAACAACAACGGCTTAATAAGAGCAGAGCAGTTCTTGAAGAGAATAGGAGATAGACCATTTACATCAGTCTGAGAGGATGATTTTAGACTCGAAATGCCCTTCAGTATATCTTCCTCAGTTAGCAACAGTGAGCCGAAAGATAGACATGAATAAGAAACTTTAAAATGAATAACATCAGTTTCAACATCGCTAACGAAATTTGCACTAAAAAAGTCCGCAAAAAGGTCAGCTGAGTCTTGGGCCGAATTAGCATGTTTATTTTTATAAAACATCGAGGTAGGAATGTTGGATTTATTTTTTTTTTGATTTAATAAACGACCAAAAGACCTTAGGGTTGCTCTTTATATTGCTTTCGAAGTTAATGATATATTTTCTACGAAGCGATTTATCAAGTTTTTTAAACTCAGATAAACAGTATTTGTATCTATCATATTGCAAATTATTTTTGGACACTTTGAATTTTTTGTACAGCCTGTTACAGAGATTTTTTAAATGCTTCAGTTGCTTGGTGTACCAAGGTAATTTATATCTTCTGTTAGAAAAAACTGGAATATGATTCAAACAAATATCATTGACCTTAGTTTTAAAAAGTACGAAACTATGGCATACATCTACGTTGGCGAAAAGACCATCCCAATCAACCTCAAGCAGCTGGTTGTTAAGGATCTCGAAGTTGCAATAATTAAAATTAAATTTTACAGTATCACTTCCGGAAGCAGCGTTCAAAAATTCATAGAACTCTAAATCTAACACTAACGGAAGGTGATGTAAGTTAGCCGGAGAAATTGGCGAGGAACATTCCAAGAGCGTATAATTTAAATTACTCGATAAGAAAATTAAATCTAAGATCCGAGTATACTTATTAAAATAACTATTAACTTGACGCAAATCCAAGCTTAAGAAACTATCAACTAAGTATAATTCAAAAGCTCGGTTAACATTAGATGGAGTTAGAAAGTCTGAATTATCTAAATGTGACCAAGAAATATCGCCTAAATTAAAATCGCCAAGCACGCATAACTGCTGATCTGCGATTACTGAATGTAACGCTGTGACGTTGTCAACATGTAAATTATATAACGATTCATGACTGTTAGGAGGAATGTAGGAGGCGCAAATATAAAGTTCTCCCGACGAACCTAGTAGTCGTATGCATAATTGATCCAGTAAGGAATCATTATTTTCAAGCTGATATATTTTGGCGCGTAGGTTACGCTTAGCGGCAATCAGAACACCGCCACCTCTGTTACATAAAGATTTTGCACCATCTCTATCCTTCCGGAAAACAGCATACAAATTACAGTCAAAATACTCTGAATCGAAGAAGGTAGGATTAAGCCAGGTTTCAATTAAAACAAAGACATCATAGATTTCAAGCGAACTAATTGTAAAAATATCGTTTGATTTTGTTCTCATACCAGAGACGTTGTGAAAGTAAATTCGAATTTGCTTGCTTGCTTGCTGATTTTCACTTAGAGTTGTGCCTAAGTTGGTTTCACATCTGCTTTTGGAATAAACCGAAAAGGACGGACTGTTACTTTAGCCGGCCAAAGCTCAGCACTAAGCATTTTCTCGTACCACGACTCAGGAACACCTAATTTAAAATTGATGCGCTTTATAGAATTAAGAGGAGTATCTTTCTTCAAAAGACTGTAGCACATTAACATTTGCATCTCAATTCCCGAATGCTTAGCAACGTAATCTATAATGTTATCAGATGTAACAGCAGGCGAAAACGATGAGATGTGCAGCCACTTAGCACTGGCAACAACATCAAGTTCAGAGTTTACCTTTGAACCAACAACACGAATATTTTTTCTTTTTGTTCTCTTTTCCCCGACAGTAAACCACTCCGAATTTTGACGAGCAGGCGGAGAATTATTTACTTCGATTGCTGCTCCAGCACTTCGCCGAGACAGTACATTAGCATCAGCATCACAAGCATTGTTATTTTTGAAAACCAACATACCAGCATCAGCACAACCAGCAGCAGTAGCAGCGTAGGTGGGAGAAGCAGAAGTAGACATTGTCATCAAATCAGCGATAGCATCCGAATGAACAACGGGGACACCAGGCGAAGCGGGAGAATTGGGCGCCGCAGTCGACGTTGACTTGGTTGGGGTATTCCTAGCCGATACAGCTGATTTAGTGGGACGATGAGAAGTTAGATATGAACGCTTATCAGCTTTGGGCTGAGATTTCGCACCAGTAACTTTGTTGCTATTTAGTGTGGAACACCATTCTCACGTAGGCACTTGACTTCAGCAGTAATAGCCCTGCCACTTAGAGTACGTTGCGTGCATTCCGGCGAAGCATGCGACTGATAGGGCGTACGCAGCGTAAAGGCAAGCCACAATGAAACGTTTTCGCAAGCAAACAAATCAGCTGTTTTGTATTGGCGGGAAATTTTTCTTTCTGTACAAAGTAATCGTATTTTGTTAATTTTGATATTTATTATTTTGTTTATTCCTTTTAAATATGTTTACCACTGACGCGTTGTCGCCACCAAAGACAATGTTGCCACAAACAAAATAAAACAATCAGCTGTCTTTAGCGACGGATTTGAATGCGCCAAAAGTAGAGAGTAGAGCGACTGTCGTACGTTGCGGTATTGCATGCGTTGCGAATGTGGCGATCTGCATACAGATACACATAATTTACTCAGCTGTCAGTCGAATGTTTCGTCGGAATGCACGCAACGTACTCTAAGTGGCAGGGCTATAAGTGCTAGAACTGCAGAGGCCAACTCATCATATCTGAGCTTACTCTCCAACTCTCGAACCTCTGCTTGCAGGCATTCTGATATTTTTATTAGATGCCTTCTATCATCATGCAGAGCTTTGACGATAGAAACAATAAGAGCATTTTCAGTGCGAAGAGCTACAATTTCGTTGAGCACAGACTGCAGCATTGTTTGTTGCTTTAAATCATTAGCAGTTACTTTATGCACGCTTTCCTTACTACTTTGTTGGGACACATGAATAGATTTGGGCTCTTTTGGCTGCAGAGTTTTATGCAGCTCCAATTCGTTGGCCTTTTGCAAGGTTTCGTGATCGTTCATAATTGAATCATAATCATCGGGCACGACAGCGGGTGGTGGCGAACGGATAGAGTTTCGCCGAGCAGCAGCACACATATTACATAGATACGGTTTGCCCGAACTATGCAAAAACTCAGCATCTGTTGGCGAAATATTTACACAAGCCAAGTGAAAAAATTCATTACATTTAGCGCACTGAATTTTTTTTTCGGACCGCTCCACTTTCTGGCCACAAACACACGGCATTTTCATACAGCTTGATTGAGAATCAATAAGAGTCACTATCTCAATAATTTAAAAAGCGAAATTAATGCAAACTCATTAAAAATCAAGCAACACGCGGAGCAAAATAAAATACACGTCCGCTCGCACACATAATAAAATTTGTTATGTTTTCAAAGGGATAATAATATTTAAGCCAAGTATGCATTGGAAAGGTTTATTAGTAAATTTTAATAATTTAATGGACATTGTCTCTCCTTTATTAACGGCAAACTCTAAAGGTATATTGACGATGACTTCTTCTAATATTATATCAGACGCAAAAAGTGTTTTTAATAGGATATGTTTTTCTAAAGTTCTGCGATGACGAAAGTTTTTAAATATCTCAAAATCTCCCAATGTGGTTGCTGATCCGGTATCTACCAAACACCTAACCACAGTATTATTAATTGTTAAATCTATTAGGGGTAAGTTGGTTGAAGAGGAGAAAGCTGAAAATTTTCGTACTTTTCAATAGTGTCCACTTCCATTGGCACAACAGGTGATTGTTGGTTATATCTCGCATTGTTATTAAACCTACCAGAATTATTTACGTTTCTATAGTTTCTTTGGTCAATAAATTTGCGAGTATTTCCACTAACGTTACCCCTACGATAACCGTTACTATTAAAATCGGGATTAGTTTGGACATTCTTACCATAACCATTATTAAAGTTGCCAGAAGAGTTATTACGGTAATTATTAACAATTTCATAGTTTTGATTAGCGCCAGGGTGTGTGTTATAATTACCCGAGTTATTTGAGTTGCCTCTATTAAAATGTATATTATTCCGATTGCCGCTATTTGCATTTTTATTTTGGTCAAACACATTGGAATTATTAGAAAAATTGTGTAAAAAACTATACGGATATTTATTATTTTTTGCATGGGCACCCGTATTATTTACACTGTTATTTATTTAAAATCTGTTAACATATTATTTTCTGAATAATACGTAAATGCTTTTTCCATGTTAGTAATTTGATTTTGCAACAACAGAGTTTTTACATTAAAGGGCAAAAATTGTAGATAAATGTCAAATATTAATTTTGAATTATTATATGGTGTATACAAAATATCATTTTCTCCTTCCAAATAATATTTAGTGTTCATTGACAATAAAATAGATCCGAGCTTACTATGTAAATCCTTAACATCTATGGCCCTAATATTCATCGCCTCATTTCTTAAATTTAAAAAAGTTGTTTTTATACCAAATTCTTCCTTCAATTTGTTTAGGATGTCATCAAAACTTGGCCCATAAAGTTGCTGGATTACGTGCAATGCTCGCCCTTTCAGTTTGTTGCACGGAACTTTGGATATAATGTGTTTTTCTCCGTCATTTGTAAGCGACAGTATTGTTGCAACATCTCTCAAATAGCGGGTTAGTGTATACTCACTTTTTCCGTCAAAAAATGGTATACTTCTGGCTTCTCTTAATGCCTCTGCTAAGCTTAATGCCATTTTATGATTTTTACTTGGTTTGTCTGTTTATTTGTTGGATTTTTTTTTGTGTTTGCGCAGTTGATTGTGTTTTAAAATTTATGATGATCAAAAGTATCAATTGATTATGTTTTTTTTTGTTTCTTTGCTTATTTAGAATGTTCGATGGTGGTTACAACATGTATATAACATGAAAACAGTATAAGAACATACAAAGTGTATAGACAAAATTATATTTAACATATGTATATTTAACACTGGTTGCTTCGGTTACAGTTTCTGTTACGTTAACAGCTTATGTTCATCGGCACATACATATACACATGGACAACGGATATTTATTACCGCTCGTTTCAGTTAAAGCTTTTGTTATGTTAGCAGCTCAAGTTTAGTGGCAACAATGTTTAGGTACATTTGTATATTTTTTGTTAGGAGGATACAATACGATATTCTCACTTTGGATATGTGTACTACCTAACTGTCACGGTTTCTCGTATTGAAGACGAAATGCACTTTTTAAGCAATTTTTTGTTTTTGTACTTTTTAAATTTTTGATGTGATTGCTGTATTTTATTTTCTATGATTTGGGTATGTATACTACCTAACTGTCACAGTTTCTCGTATTGAAGACGAAATGCACTTTTTAAGCAATTTTTTGTTTTTGTACTTTTTTAATTTTTTATGTGATTGCTGTATTTTATTTTCTATGATTTGGGTATGTATACTACCTAACTGTCACAGTTTCTCGTATTGAAGACGAAATGCACTTTTTAAGCAATTTTTTGTTTTTGTACTTTTTAAATTTTTGATGTGATTACTGTATTTTATTTTCTATGATTTCCGCAGCAATATATGTATGTACTATATACATATGCTTTATTGTGTACGGAAAAAAGTTTTCGTCTTCTTAATTTGAGTTTTTGCTCGCAAAACAGATTGTATGGCACTTTTCTAATTATATATTTTTATGCAAACATTTTTTTTTTTTGGTTTAGATCTTTACTGCATTTTTTAAAATTTTCTGTACTTTAATTTAGTAGTTTGAATAAAGTTATTTCAATTTTAATTAGATGCCGCGATAACAAATTTTAAACTTGAGTTTTTCTCATTTACATTATTTTAAATTGCCACATCACTTATGTACATACGTCTTTAACAAGTACGATTTTAGTTTCCTTATTGTTTTTGTTTTTTTTTTGTGTTCAGCACTTAACTTTTCAAAAGTTTTTTTTTTTTTAAAGTTTGAAGTTTTATTTTACTCTCTTTTAACCTCGTCGCCAGATACGTTCGCGGGTTCAAGGGTTGCACGCGAATGTATAAATAAATGAAACATTTAAAGTTTAGTTATATATTTTTATATAACTATTTAATTAGCTTTTATTTAATATAATACATTTATAATACATTTATTTAATATAATACATTGACATGACAGTGAGGCGATGATACGATGAAATACTAACTTAGAGCTTTTTTTAGATCTCTTTATAGGTAAATATTTATAGTAAATCGAGAGTACTTATGAGTACATATTGAGCGCATATTAGGGAATTAGTTTATGGTGAGAGGGAGAATGAACGTTGCGTTTTGTTGTGACTCACTACAATACATAACTCATAACTATGTAGATATGTACATATATTTAAATACAAAAATTCATATGCATACACGTACATACTATATACTATGTACTTACGTACTTGTGCATACATTCAACCTTGACCTACGCTAAATCTAAATCAAATTACAGCGCAATAACTACCGCAGCTGCACTTGTGGCTGCGCCAGCGCCAAATATTCTAAAATATCTGAAACTACATATGTATGTAAAAAAAAAAAATTCAAATACAAATGCCGTTCATTCATAAACGTGAGCTTTTCATCTCCCCGCGCCCGCTAGTGTGCCCCTCAACAATCTTTCGCGACGAACACAGAAAAGCTTAAAACTTCAATTTTATAAACCATCGACGGTCATTGAAAAGTTACAACATCGTAATATCAGAAAATAATGCATTTTGGCAACGTAGGCTGACTGATTGCAGGCATTTTTCTAGAAGATTGTAGAATTTTTGTCCAAATGCTCTTGAGTAGAGATTTTAGAGCGAGCATATTGCAACGCCTGCTGTGGCTTTGCAGGCTCAGTTGTTGAATGCAATTTGAAATCTTACTTTAGCCCTTGGCCAGAGTTCAATTTCCGCTCTGAGGTATTTTATTTTAATTTTAATTTAATTTTTTTTTAAATGTATTATATCTAATCATACTATGAATGCACATTCATGCATGTATGTAAATATTATCATTAGAGCGACCAGATTTTTTCAGCCGAAAAACAGAACATATTTCCAATTCCAAATTTTTTTATTTACATAAGTAATATATTGAAATAATTTCAATTAAAATCAATTCACAGTTCTTTGTTTAATAACACTGCGGTACAAAAACGAGCTTTAGTTCTGGCCTATGAACCAAATTTACTTTTTCGGAAAGGGCAGAAAAAATAAAAATGCACGTGTATCGGCGATCCAAAGTCTTCCACACAGGCGGACAAACGGACACTACGAGCTTCATACTTTATACATAAAAAAAAATTCTGACGTGTACATGAAAATCGGCGATACACGTGTATTTTTATTTTTTCTCAGTTCATAGGACAGAATGTGTGTAACGCGGTGTAATATATAAAAATAATGACAATTTATTTCATATTTCTTTGATTATTAATAGGTACATTCAATAATATAATCAAAAACAAAAATTATAATTCAGTTCTTTGGTTAATAATATATAAAAATAATAATTCAATTCAGTTGTTTGGTTAATCTTTTTTTTTATTTTAAATTCAAACTTTGAACAGGTACGTTCAGTAGATAATATAATCAAAAACAAAAATTATAATTCAGTTCTTTGGTTAATAATATATAAAAATAATAATTCAATTCAGTTTTTTGGTTAATCTTATTTCAATTTTAAATTGAATTTTAAACAGTCTAAAAAAGGTAAAAATTAATTATATTTTTTAATAAATAATCCCGAAATTCGTCACAACTCAGGCTGTAGTTACACTTTGTAACTAATATCGATTTCAAGGTTTCAACCTTGAGTTGTGACTTTTCTAATGTCCACACATTATTTATCAAAAAAAAACCCTTTCAGTCGGTGCATTGGAACCAGGTAGGCATAAACAAAATTCTACTATTTTCAGTAAATTTGTAAATGATATTGTGTTTTCTCTAGAATGATCAAACATTTCCATCCATTTTTTTCTGTAAATAACTCGTTGTCCGACCATCCTTTGACTTTTTCGCAAGTCGCATATTTTTTTAAACATGTATCTAACTTTGTCAAATAATTTATTGTCATCAATTTCAAAGTCATTCCTTTTTTCTAAAACAAGTGCCAATGTTTTTTCGATTTGATCCCAAGAAGGTGTTGTACGCAGCAGTACCCATTCCATAATTTCTATTTCTTTAAATTGATTATCCCATTGATTTAAGTAATCCAAGGAAATTTGATAAAAATTTATTATTTTTTGTTTAATAGAAGTAGATTCGACTTCATTTAAATTTAAAATTTTACTTCTTGATATCAATGGCATAAAAGCTTCATTTTTTCGGTTCTCAATCTGCAATTTTAAATCTTTAAAAAGTATTGCTACCTCTACCATGGATATTTTTTCAGATTCAATTTGTAGGGTATATTGATGAAAAAGATAGCTTTGACAATGGGTGAATAAAAGCCAAAATTCAGCATGCGGGTTATCGAAAAAGTTTTTTAAAATGGTTGGACAATTTGGTAGGTTCAAAAAAAAAAGTTCTTAACGGTATGAACAGTTTTAAAATGCGTTCGATTGACGGTTTTAAACTGAGCCACCTGGTTTTGCTAAAACCAACTAGTTTCTTATATTCTATTTGTGCCGAATTGCTAATTTCTTTTAACTTTTCTACTCGAACTGTGTAAACATAAAAATAAGAATATATTTTAACAACAATCACCTCCATGTCAAATGGAAGAGAATCTATTGCAGTTTGTACGCAATTATTAACAATGTGAGTTTACTCCAACTAGAATTTTACCTGTTGAGGACTGAAGCTTATGGAAAATATTGTTTTGGCCCCGTCTAGCTGCTCCGCCGAAATTACAATTAGTGTTATCTGCACATAAAGCCAGCAATTTGTTGGTCAAATCAAATTTGTTTAATATGCCAGAGATACATATATGAATTTAAAATATCGGAACTTTCTCCTGGGAGATCACTTACTTCTAGTATTTTAACCTGAATTCCTTTTTGTGGTAAGAAATACCGAACTAGAATTGGACATATTTGGATGCTCCCATGGTTCGAGCAAACAGAAAATACCGACACAAAAGTAATTGTATTTAAATCCATTTTCATTTCTGATATTGCGTTTGGTGCCAAAACATTGCAAATAATAGCTTCTGTTTCTGTTCGAGCCGATGAATAGTGGGGATCAAAACACTTTTTGATTAGTTTTGACGTACAATCATTAGAGCGGAAGGAAAAATCGTGCTTGATTGTATGACATGCCCAAGTACCTTCATTAACACTAGTCTTTTTACTCGACGCATCCATTGTTGTTTTGTGTAAAAAAGATGACACAGTGTAAGAGGTTGCAGCAGCATTATCGGCATTCTTATGTTTCATTGAGCTCAAGTGCCGCAAAATATCGTGTTTTCCGCCATTCGCAATAGAAAAAGCCGCTGATCATTTGCGGCACTGCACTTTGGTCAAATTATCACCCTGACGCAAAAATGTAAATTCTTTTTGCAACTCTTCGTTGAATACACATTTACGATGTGGGGCCATTTTTCTAAAATA
Source organism: Anomoia purmunda (assembly GCA_951828415.1). NCBI lineage: Eukaryota > Metazoa > Arthropoda > Insecta > Diptera > Tephritidae > Anomoia > Anomoia purmunda. Next base: position 92,902,873 of record OX639993.1, read on the forward strand.
GAAAATTGGTAAGTTAAAATGTTACTGTGAATTTAAGTTCAACTTACCTTTCGGATTGTTGTCAAAAACTTATGAAAACTATTAACTTTTATTGAAAGGCTTGATTTAGAAGGTGTTTTTTTATCGAAATCGATATTTTATAGGTAGAGAGTTACCATTAAAAGTTTCTTGTGATATTGCCAAATTTGTTTCTTTTTTTTTTTTATAATACAATTTTTTTTCAAATATCAAAAAAACAGCACAAAAACAGAACATAGTTATACCAAAAAAACAGAACATTTCGTCGTTTTTCGTATAAAAAAAAGCATGCAGGACAAGGGCTTAATAAACAGAACTGTCCTGCAAAAAACAGAACGGATGGTCACTCTAATTATAATCTAAATTAATAATATGCACCAATCAATATGCATGCATTTATTAAATAATTCATGTGCGCATCAATTCATTTGCGTACATGTGCACGCGCAATTAGCGAATCGACACAAAAATTACCGAAAAACTGAAATGAATATTCTTTTGGTTACCGTCTCCTTTCCCTTTCAACCCTTCCCTTATCCACAATTGTTGCATAACTCCTCTTCCTTCTAAACTTGCCCCGCTGACAATCAAAAAACTCCTTTTTCTTCTTTCTTTCATTTTTAGTTTGATTCGTAAATTGGTCTTCTTCTTTTCAGAAATATAACTATGATTTGCATAATTGGCCGTATTATTCCGCTTTTCTAACATTCATTTTAACATTTTGCAGCATTTTAACATTACCAAAAAATGTTAATTAGCGTTCCTCTGCCAAATCTTTCAAATTTGTAAGAAAATAAATAAAAATGTTCGACCTGAGTCGTTTGCACCTTCTCATTGTTTGAAGTTCTTTGCCACATACGGATGTACATACAAATGCACATATGTACATAATATTGTATCGTATTCTCAACCAACTGCGCCACAAAAAACACAGTTGGGTTCTTAAATCCCAATCGGTACTTGATTCAGTTTCCCTGAATATTTTTTTTTGCCAAATGATGCAAATACACAAATCTATACTACTTATAAAATAAAGTCGCTAAAAAGCTATGTACGGAATTGGCTTCGCACAGAATGCTCCGATTTGAAAGCGGTTTTTTGCATTTTAAAGCTTAGCTGTGTGAGATGGACTTTTTTATATAATGTGAAGGAATATATAAAGGGGGCGTGGCAATCGGACAAAATGTGGTAAAAAAACATAAATTTTTGGTTTACACAGCCATACATCATAACCTAATCAACCGATTAGAATGAATCTTCCTAGAAGTTAAACTTTGAAATATTTACTTTCGTTCTGCATCAAAAAAAATAGTTGATTTCTTTCTAATTTAACCAAAATTGTTTAAACAAAAGCAGCACTTTTTCCAAAAAAATCTGTTTGTGTGTTTGTTCGCTGCCAACCGAATAAGTCAGCGTGCCTTAAGCGACAGCTGTGGTGAGCCATTCATTTGATGAATTCGCGAAAGAGCTCGGTAGCGTTACTTCACTTCGGACGTATGTATGTATGTTACATAATTTCGCTTTTATTTCGGCTTCACATACATACATATTTATGCATGGTGCCAGATTAATGCAACAAATAAGGAAAAGAATGCATGCATATTTTTAAACATACATATATACTCCTAAAGTTTAAACAAAATTTCTATGTTTTCGTATGTTTTATGTATATACTATGCATATATGTACTTATTTCTGTAGTAGGAAGATTGAATTCTACAACATTTTGTTTTATCCAAATTTGTATGATGATTTCCAAAGACTGAGTACCGATCCATTTTAATTTTTTTTGTTCGGCAACCATGAACATCTTTCTTCAAAAAGAACCGTTGCTTTTCACGAATTATGCTATTAAAATTTGTATGTTAGTTGCGGGAGTACATTAAAACGATCGCAGTTCATAAAGTTTTATTTTGAAGTGATTTATATTAATCAAAAGTGCAGATTTAATAAATAATTTGACTTTTGAGTGGTAAGTACATTACAGTGCAATTTTTTATATTATTTAGTGTAATTTTACAACCAAATTTTCCTTAGGGCCATTTTCACAGTTGCGAGTTAACTTACATTCCACAGTTAACTATGAATTTTCGATTCAATTTTGGTAATTTAACTAAATATTCACTACCCAATGTACGATAGACAACATTTTATTTCTAACAAGAGGTTAACTCATCAATATTGGGCAGTTAAACTTGAGATAAGTCGACATGAAAATCGAAAATCGAGAGTTAACTGTGGAATGTAAGTTAACTCGCCACTGTGAAAATGACCATTAGAAAAATAAGTGATTTCTATGAAACATAGTTGTTACTCAAAGCTTAAAGATTTCTATAAAATTTATAAAAGTTCTCAAAATTAGATAAAAATATTTGGTTTTTTTATACGAAATTTTAGTAAGTTATTAAATATGCAATTGAAGTAGATTATAAATTACTAGAAAACCGGGCAGGTGTTTTTCTTTTCAACCATTTTCTTCTCAGCTATGACATTTGACCAACTTTCCAGGACAAAAAATATATATGTACATTAGAGTGCTTCAAAAAAATGTTTGTTTCTTTTTTTAACACTTACCTTTGATGGAAAAAAATCCTCACCAAATATGGCGGCCGCCGCGGTATGGTGGTAGCGCGCTCCGCCTACCACACCAAAGGTCCTGGGTTCAAGCCCCGTGCAAAGTATCATAAAAAATTTAGAAACAGTTTTTTCAATTAGAAAAAAGGTTTCTAAGCGGGGTCGTCCATCGGCAGTGGTCTAACAAATACTCCGAGTATGTTTCTGGCATGAAAATTCATATGCCTAGCAGATGCCGTTCGGAGTTGGCATAAAACATGTAGGGGACCCGCCAGTTTGTAGGAAAAATTAAAAAGGAGCACGACGCAAGAGAAGCTCGGCCTAAATCTACTCGGAGGTAAATCTTGCCAAGTATTTATTTTATTTCAAAGATGGGTCCTATAGCTGAACTCATAGGGGTCGCTATTTTTTTTTTTTAGTTTCCCATGTAAAATTGGCTTTTTGATATGTAAACATCTTTGCTCACGGTATGGGGGAATACAAAATGAAAGATGTACCTAAGGCATGAAGTGTGAATTGCAAGGTATGGTGTGACGACTCTCCAATTTTTTACAAATTTCACTCTTAATAAAATCTCCATATAGCCGCCCTTACCTACATATCGCTTTTCAAAATTACGGTCATTATCCCCAAAACCGCTTTATTTTGGTGCTCTTTAATCCACATTTTCATCCATATCTCCAGAAAGGGTTGACATCGGCTTGAAAGAGGCTATTCATTCAATACTTGAAGTGTGAAAAAAGTTATTTTCCTTGAAACTATTTCATTTGGCAGCTTCTTCAAGTATTCAACTTAGCAACGAAAAGGTATACATTTTTAAAATTCCCACGTTTTGTTCTGTAAGCTTACTGAAAGCCCTTTTACCCTTTTAGCTTATTTTTATATTAAAAACCACACGAATGGGTAAACATCCCATAACGCATCTCTGAAAATGTCTTATTTTTGGCCGTATATAAATAAAGTACAGCTCAAAGAAAATATGAAAGTTTCTACTTCCGGACAAGGAAATGCACTTTTTGCTAATAACTTGCTAAAAATTGGTAACGGACAGTTCCCTACGACATGTGGGCAAATCGATCTGACAAATATTTGTAATTTAACCCAAACTATTGAAGATCTAATTGAGAAAGTATATCCCGGAGTTGGTGGTCTTATAACCAATTCATTGGACTGGTTTGAGGAGCGGGCAATATTGTCAGCTACCAATGATCAGGTGGATGCAGTAAATGCCTTAATACTTTCAAATTTTACTACGGAAGCACAAGTTTTCCACTCAATAGACACAATAATAGATATTAGCGAGGCAGTTCATTACCCAATAGAATTTTTAAATTCTCTAAATCGCCCCGGAACGCCACCACATAAACTAATTGTTAAAGTAGGAGCTCCTGTAATTTTACTACGCAATTTAAATCCACCAACTTTATGTAATGGAACTAGGCTGCTGATCAAAACAATTAGAACGCATTTGATTGAGTGTTCAATTTTGACTGGCAGTGGTGCTGGAGAAAACGTCTTGATTCCAAGAATCCCGATAATACCAACAGATCTTCCATTTCAATTTAAACGGCTCCAGTTTCCAGTCAAATTATGTTTTGCAGTAACAATAAATAAGGCTTAAGGTCAAACACTTAAGGTGGCCGGTTTGGACCTTAGATCTCAATGTTTTACGCATGGCCAGTTATATGTTGCTCTATCCCGAGTAACGTGATGGGAAAGCTGCGAACATTGTATACAATGAAGTGTTATAAAACTGAAAATAGAAACTAACTGAATATGAATAATTAATATGTATGTACATAAATATATCTTCTAATTGGACTTTATTTATTTATGAAATTTTCTTTATTTACTAGGGTCATTATTCCGAAATATTACAAAAAATTACTTTTATTTCAATTATAAAGTTGTTTTAAACATTATCAACCTGTGTGAAACAAGGTGCGGGTTGCTAGTATATAATATATGTATGTACTTACATAAGTACTATGCACATAGATCGCATATAATTTCGCAACTACTCGTACAGAAAAACGATATCGACGCCAAACCCCAAGTAAAATATTACATCGAAAACTAACTTATAAGTTATAGTTAAAATAATATTGTATAAACAATTGTTTCCAAAAGATTTTTTTGAAATGAAATAACAATAATTATATACCCAGGTATGCATTCTAATTTTTTTATCTAATTTTATTTATATCAAGAATATTTTTGATGATATTTAGAAATATCTATAAATTTGGTAATAGTATTGGCAAGGTCCTGGCGGCCGCCGTAGCCAAGTGTGTAGCGTATGCGTACTTCATTCGGTGGGTCCCGGGTTCGAATCCTGCCCGGGGTAAGTAACATCAAAAATTATAGAAAAAGTTGTTTCTAATAGCGATCGCCCTTCGGCAGGCAATGGCAAATCTCCGAGTGTATTTCTGCCATGGAAAAACTTCTCACAAAAAACATTCGTCGTTCAGAGTCGGCGCAAAGTTTTAAGTCCCTCAATTTGTGTTACAACAACAAGACGCACACCACAAATTGTAGGAGAAGTTCAGCCAAAATCGCTTAAGCGGTTATAGCGCCAATTATGTATGCATGTATGTATTGGCAAGCCCCATAGTAGAGTCGTTTCAGATTCGAGAATGCTAGATATATAAAATCCTGTAAAATGTCTTGTAAGAAGTTCACGATTAAGTAACGATTTAGAAGCGCGAAAATTGTTTCTCGTGTGGCCGTGCTGGTATAGACGAACCTTTATTATGCATTACACAACTTCTTCCAGGTTCAAATCACAATTGGACATATTTTTCCGACATTTTTTTTAAATTTTATTTTTATTGTAGTTATCAGTCTTGCATTTTAGGTTTTCAGTACAGAATAAATACAAATGTTTTGCTAACCTGCATATGTTTGGCCAAACTTTTATTCATGTAAAAAGGTATCCCTGCATATTCGCATTTATAAAAATTAAATAATTAAAAAAATATTGAACTCATAAATACACTGAAATTTCGTTCTGAATATCAACCAAATCTTACTATCTTAAGTTTTTTTATCTATTCTCACTATCATTCGTTTGCATATTTGTTAACATCAAATTTTATATTTTTCCCCGCTAACATTAAATTTAACCTTTTTGGTGACTTAAAAATGCTTATTTAACAGTGTGGTGGCGACCCAGTTTGGAAACGTTAACGACCATCGCCGAATACTTTACACTTTGGATTTGCAGATTCTCATATGTATGTACTTCTAAGTTCTCTGGTTCATTTGATATGGATTCCTTTGTTACTTTCTATTAATACTAGCAACCCGCACCTTGTTTCACACAGGTTGATAATGTTTAAAACAACTTTATAATTGAAATAAAAGTAATTTTTTGTAATATTTCGGAATAATGACCCTAGTAAATAAAGAAAATTTCATAAATAAATAAAGTCCAATTAGAAGATATATTTATGTACATACATATTAATTATTCATATTCAGTTAGTTTCTATTTTCAGTTTTATAACACTTCATTGTATACAATGTTCGCAGCTTTCCCATCACGTTACTCGGGATAGAGCAACATATAACTGGCCATGCGTAAAACATTGAGATCTAAGGTCCAAACCGGCCACCTTAAGTGTTTGACCTTAAGCCTTATTTATTGTTACTGCAAAACATAATTTGACTGGAAACTGGAGCCGTTTAAATTGAAATGGAAGATCTGTTGGTATTATCGGGATTCTTGGAATCAAGACGTTTTCTCCAGCACCACTGCCAGTCAAAATTGAACACTCAATCAAATGCGTTCTAATTGTTTTGATCAGCAGCCTAGTTCCATTACATAAAGTTGGTGGATTTAAATTGCGTAGTAAAATTACAGGAGCTCCTACTTTAACAATTAGTTTATGTGGTGGCGTTCCGGGGCGATTTAGAGAATTTAAAAATTCTATTGGGTAATGAACTGCCTCGCTAATATCTATTATTGTGTCTATTGAGTGGAAAACTTGTGCTTCCGTAGTAATATTTGAAAGTATTAAGGCATTTACTGCATCCACCTGATCATTGGTAGCTGACAATATTGCCCGCTCCTCAAACCAGTCCAATGAATTGGTTATAAGACCACCAACTCCGGGATATACTTTCTCAATTAGATCTTCAATAGTTTGGGTTAAATTACAAATATTTGTCAGATCGATTTGCCCACATGTCGTAGGGAACTGTCCGTTACCAATTTTTAGCAAGTTATTAGCAAAAAGTGCATTTCCTTGTCCGGAAGTAGAAACTTTCATATTTTCTTTGAGCTGTACTTTATTTATATACGGCCAAAAATAAGACATTTTCAGAGATGCGTTATGGGATGTTTTACCCATTCGTGTGGTTTTTAATATAAAAATAAGCTAAAAGGGTAAAAGGGCTTTCAGTAAGCTTACAGAACAAAACGTGGGAATTTTAAAAATGGATACCTTTTCGTTGCTAAGTTGAATACTTGAAGAAGCTGCCAAATGAAATAGTTTCAAGGAAAATAACTTTTTTCACACTTCAAGTATTGAATGAATAGCCTCTTTCAAGCCGATGTCAACCCTTTCTGGAGATATGGATGAAAATGTGGATTAAAGAATACCAAAATAAAGCGGTTTTGGGGGATAATGACCGTAATTTTGAAAAGCGATATGTAGGTAAGGGCGGCTATATGGAGATTTTATTAAGAGTGAAATTTGTAAAAAATTGGAGAGTCGTCACACCATACCTTGCAATTCACACTTCATGCCTTAGGTACCTTTCATTTTGTATTCCCCCATACCGTGGGTATCCCTGCATATTCGCATTTATAAAAATTAAATAATTAAAAAATATTGAACTCATAAATACACTGAAATTTCGTTCTGAATATCAACCAAATCTTACTATCTTAAGTTTTTTTATCTATTCTCACTATCATTCGTTTGCATATTTGTTAACATCAAATTTTATATTTTTCCCCGCTAACATTAAATTTAACCTTTTTGGTGACTTAAAAATGCTTATTTAACAGTGTGGTGGCGACCCAGTTTGGAAACGTTAACGACCATCGCCGAATACTTTACACTTTGGATTTGCAGATTCTCATATGTATGTACTTCTAAGTTCTCTGGTTCATTTGATATGGATTCCTTTGTTACTTTCTATTAATACTAGCAACCCGCACCTTGTTTCACACAGGTTGATAATGTTTAAAACAACTTTATAATTGAAATAAAAGTAATTTTTTGTAATATTTCGGAATAATGACCCTAGTAAATAAAGAAAATTTCATAAATAAATAAAGTCCAATTAGAAGATATATTTATGTACATACATATTAATTATTCATATTCAGTTAGTTTCTATTTTCAGTTTTATAACACTTCATTGTATACAATGTTCGCAGCTTTCCCATCACGTTACTCGGGATAGAGCAACATATAACTGGCCATGCGTAAAACATTGAGATCTAAGGTCCAAACCGGCCACCTTAAGTGTTTGACCTTAAGCCTTATTTATTGTTACTGCAAAACATAATTTGACTGGAAACTGGAGCCGTTTAAATTGAAATGGAAGATCTGTTGGTATTATCGGGATTCTTGGAATCAAGACGTTTTCTCCAGCACCACTGCCAGTCAAAATTGAACACTCAATCAAATGCGTTCTAATTGTTTTGATCAGCAGCCTAGTTCCATTACATAAAGTTGGTGGATTTAAATTGCGTAGTAAAATTACAGGAGCTCCTACTTTAACAATTAGTTTATGTGGTGGCGTTCCGGGGCGATTTAGAGAATTTAAAAATTCTATTGGGTAATGAACTGCCTCGCTAATATCTATTATTGTGTCTATTGAGTGGAAAACTTGTGCTTCCGTAGTAAAATTTGAAAGTATTAAGGCATTTACTGCATCCACCTGATCATTGGTAGCTGACAATATTGCCCGCTCCTCAAACCAGTCCAATGAATTGGTTATAAGACCACCAACTCCGGGATATACTTTCTCAATTAGATCTTCAATAGTTTGGGTTAAATTACAAATATTTGTCAGATCGATTTGCCCACATGTCGTAGGGAACTGTCCGTTACCAATTTTTAGCAAGTTATTAGCAAAAAGTGCATTTCCTTGTCCGGAAGTAGAAACTTTCATATTTTCTTTGAGCTGTACTTTATTTATATACGGCCAAAAATAAGACATTTTCAGAGATGCGTTATGGGATGTTTACCCATTCGTGTGGTTTTTAATATAAAAATAAGCTAAAAGGGTAAAAGGGCTTTCAGTAAGCTTACAGAACAAAACGTGGGGATTTTAAAAATGGATACCTTTTCGTTGCTAAGTTGAATACTTGAAGAAGCTGCCAAATGAAATAGTTTCAAGGAAAATAACTTTTTTCACACTTCAAGTATTGAATGAATAGCCTCTTTCAAGCCGATGTCAACCCTTTCTGGAGATATGGATGAAAATGTGGATTAAAGAACACCAAAATAAAGCGGTTTTGGGGATAATGACCGTAATTTTGAAAAGCGATATGTAGGTAAGGGCGGCGATATGGAGATTTTATTAAGAGTGAAATTTGTAAAAAATTGGAGAGTCGTCACACCATACCTTGCAATTCACACTTCATGCCTTAGGTACATCTTTCATTTTGTATTCCCCCATACCGTGAGCAAAGATGTTTACATATCAAAAAGCCAATTTTACATGGGAAACTAAAAAAAAAAATAGCGACCCCTATGAGTTCAGCTATAGGACCCATCTTTGAAATAAAATAAATACTTGGCAAGATTTACCTCCGAGTAGATTTAGGCCGAGCTTCTCTTGCGTCGTGCTCCTTTTTAATTTTTCCTACAAACTGGCGGGTCCCCTACATGTTTTATGCCAACTCCGAACGGCATCTGCTAGGCATATGAATTTTCATGCCAGAAACATACTCGGAGTGTTTGTTAGACCACTGCCGATGGACGACCCCGCTTAGAAACCTTTTTTCTAATTGAAAAAACTGTTTCTAAATTTTTTATGATACTTTGCACGGGGCTTGAGCCCAGGACCTTTGGTGTGGTAGGCGGAGCGCGCTACCACCATACCGCGGCGGCCGCCATATTTGGTGAGGATTTTTTTCCATCAAAGGTAAGTGTTAAAAAAAGAAACAAACATTTTTTTGAAGCACTCTAATGTACATATATATTTTTTGTCCTGGAAAGTTGGTCAAATGTCATAGCTGAGAAGAAAATGGTTGAAAAGAAAAACACCTGCCCGGTTTTCTAGTAATTTATAATCTACTTCAATTGCATATTTAATAACTTACTAAAATTTCGTATAAAAAAACCAAATATTTTTATCTAATTTTGAGAACTTTTATAAATTTTATAGAAATCTTTAAGCTTTGAGTAACAACTATGTTTCATAGAAATCACTTATTTTTCTAATGGTCATTTTCACAGTGGCGAGTTAACTTACATTCCACAGTTAACTCTCGATTTTCGATTTTCATGTCGACTTATCTCTAGTTTAACTGCCCAATATTGATGAGTTAACCTCTTGTTAGAAATAAAATGTTGTCTATCGTACATTGGGTAGTGAATATTTAGTTAAATTACTAAAATTGAATCGAAAATTCATAGTTAACTGTGGAATGTAAGTTAACTCGCAACTGTGAAAATGGCCCTAAGGAAAATTTGGTTGTAAAATTACACTAAATAATATAAAAAATTGCACTGTAATGTACTTACCACTCAAAAGTTAAATTATTTATTAAATCTGCACTTTTGATTAAAATAAATCACTTCAAAATAAAACTTTATGAACTGCGATCGTTTTAATGTACTCCCGCAACTAACATACAAATTTTAATAGCATAATTCGTGAAAAGCAACGGTTCTTTTTGAAGAAAGATGTTCATGGTTGCCGAACAAAAAAAATTAAAATGGATCGGTACTCAGTCTTTGGAAATCATCATACAAATTTGGATAAAACAAAATGTTGTAGAATTCAATCTTCCTACTACACAAATAAGTACATATATGCATAGTATATACATAAAACATACGAAAACATAGAAATTTTGTTTAAACTTTAGGAGTATATACATATGTATGTATGTTTAAAAATATGCATGCATTATTTTCCTTATTTGTTGCATTAATCTGGCACCATGCATAAATATGTATATATGTATGTGAAGCCGAAATAAAAGCGAAATTATGTAACATACATACATACATACATACGTCCGAAGTGAAGTAACGCTACCGAGCTCTTTCGCGAATTCATCAACTGAATGGCTCACCACAGCTGTCGCTTAAGGCACGCTGACTTATTCGGTTGGCAGCGAACAAACACACAAACAGATTTTTTTGGAAAAAGTGCTGCTTTTGTTTAAACAATTTTGGTTAAATTAGAAAGAAATCAACTATTTTTTTTGATGCAGAACGAAAGTAAATATTTCAAAGTTTAACTTCTAGGAAGATTCATTCTAATCGGTTGATTAGGTTATGATGTATGGCTGTGTAAACCAAAAATTTATGTTTTTTTACCACATTTTGTCCGATTGCCATGCCCCCTTTATATATTCCTTCACATTATATAAAAAAAGTCCATCTCACACAGCTAAGCTTTAAAATGCAAAAAACCGCTTTCAAATCGGAGCATTCTGTGCGAAGCCAATTCCGAACATAGCTTTTTAGCGACTTTATTTTATAAGTAGTATACATACATAGATATTCATTTTATATGGGCTACTCTATTAACTTAAATATGAAAACTGCAATTTGAACAGCCTGAACTATTCCGGATATTAATTACTTAAATGGTGGTAATTTCAACTTAGTAAATATAACCAGTAAAATGCCATTTAACTGGTTTAAAGCTTCAGTTTGAGCATTCGTTACTCTACTTTACTAAATCCATATCAAGTTAAAACATTGAAAAAAATTGATTAAATATTTGTATTTAGTTACAGTGTGTTATTTTTAGAGGACACACCAAGTTGTAATCATACCAGAGCAAAAGTATGCCTTCACATTTTTTTAAGTTATTAAAACATTCATATTTCATATAAAAGTTTTTAAATTGTTGGATTTACTTATGTTTGTACATATATAAAAAAAAAAGTTCATTTAGGGCACTTGGCAATGGCATTATTGTGATAATTATATCGCCATAATATAGAGTATCATTTTTATAATTATGTCTGCGCATAATTTCAGTACCGAGCGTTAATCTAAATATGTATGGGCCAGGGTTTATTGCCCGTTTTATGGAATCACACGCTGTCATGTTTCAAGGGAATGCCGGACTCAAACCAAAGGAAGGGGAATTAACCAGCAAGCCTTGGCAATGGCCAATTAACTATCGGGTAAGAACATATTCACTAGTGTGTTATAGTTAGTTAATGATAATGCCTAATAATAATAACTAACGAAATTCGACTACCTCCATTTTTGAATTTCCGTCCATCAAATTCTACAGGGGTGAGCAATTTAGGTATTGCCTATTCAACAGTCCATATCTTTTTGTGTGAAATTATTTTTGAAAGATTTGAAGGACAGAAATGTGTGAAAATAATCATCGACCTTTTTTGACTTGACTAAAACTATTGGAAGTGAGAAAACGAGTTGCATTCTGCGCGAATGTGATTTTGCAAATATTTTGGTATATTTGTTCGGTTTAAGAGCTGGCCTTACTCTTTAATTGTCATTATAATAAATTTGATGTGATTGTCATGGAAGGATTTAACAAATATGATCGCTGTTAGATTGGTATTTTTTTGGCCAAACGGAGATTGCACTTCAAATTTGGCGGCGTGCTTCTTTTTCGGAAAACGAAAAATATACTTCCCTTTCCAAGTCTCTTTATCAAAGACAAAACAGGATATGTGCATGCTGAAAACGATTCTGCACGAGCGGGAGTACTCAATTGCCAATGTTTCGTCTGGATAATTACTTTTCAATAAGCTCTGATAGTTTCATCTTATTATCTATTGTAGTTTAGGAGATATTAATGTTTTAATTTGATCATGCACAAAACTTTGATTGTTAATAACTTTAACAATAATTCAAATTTTTGCAAAATATTAATGGGACGATGTAAGCATAACATTCACTTCATAATAAAATAATTGTTTCTGGAATCTAAAATTTAGTGAAATTTTCGGGGATCACTTGACGTGGCTTTACTCAGCTCATATAGTGATATATAAAATTGCTTCTTCCAATGTCATTGGTATATCTTCAAGAGTTTCTCAAGGCAGCTACCTAGGCCCGATTCAGTTCTTGTTATATATAAATGATATTTGTGTAGAAATTAAAAATATATTAATACATCAAATGTATTAATGTATGCTGGTGTCGTAAAGCCATTTAAATCATACGCTTCATTTGAGGAAAGGTCTGGCAGATAGAAACAGCTTAGTTAGTTGGTTCAACGTTAATTATATAAATATAAGAACTATTCAACCAGCTTCTTACACAATAAATATATATAAGTACGATGCGAATCAGGTGAACGATTTTGTTGGCTGGGGGGTTGCAACGGATTCCAAACTTAATTTTAATAATCATGTTAATGCTATATCCAATAAGACTGGAGGTGTATTTGACTTTATAAAGCGATGGTATAAAGAATTCAAGAACCCATATGAAACTAAACCTTTTTTTAAAACATTAGTGAGACCTATAGTAGAATACGGGAAGATAGTTTGGAACCCGCCACAGTCGAGTGTTTTTTTAATAGCGGTCGCCCCTCGGCAGACATTGGCAAACCTCCGAGTGCATTTCCACCATGGAAAAACTTGTCACAAAAAAACATTCGGCATTCGATATCGGCGTAAAACTGCTGGTCCCTCAATTTGTGTTACAACATCAAAACGCACACCAGAAATTGTTGGAGAAGTTCGGCCAAAATCGCTTAAGCGGTTATAGTGCCAATTAAGTAAGTAAATAAGTTTGGAACCCAGCGTTTCAAGTTCACATATATCGGCTGGAATCAATTCAAAACCAATTCTTACTTCTTGCCCTAAGAGATTTTCGAAAGGATTCCCGGTTTAATTTTCTCACTATGCTTAGCGTTTGAAACTAATAAACCATCCTATTTTTCTAACCGTCGAGAAATTCTAGGCATAATTTTCATGGCTAAACTACTCACAGGATCCATTGCAAGTACACTTCTTACTGCCGAAGCTATACGAGTACTTAATATACTTTCTCGGGTTTCAATATGCTTTAAACCTGTTTATTTAAAACAGTATAAAACCTTTCCGATGTTTGTGTTGAACACAAAAAACCCGTACTGTTCTCTCTTAATAAATGATTAGCGACGGCATAATTCTTCGCATTTTATATAAGTTAACTCCCTGCGTGACTTTTGCGAACTTTTGGTAAGACAGTCATCAGCTCATCCATATCAACACTCACACAGCCGCATCAACCCGGTAGTAAAAAATTAAAAAATTGATAAAACTAGATGACTTTTTGCTAACTAATAGTGATTTAAAATAAAATTCCGTTTTTATCAAACACCCAGAAATACATTTTAGTCAGTTGGCAAGTCAGACAGACAAATTCAAAAAGGTCAGATTTCAAAAGTTTGACGCTCGTTCATCAAATTGTGAGGTGGGTTTTGTCAAAGGCTGAGGTAACACTTAATCTTTGGTCCCACTTTCTCCACTTAATACAAACGCTATAATTCAATGTATTCAAGGCGAACACGCAGTGCTTAGTGTAATCGCAGGCCAGCAACTTTTCGGTGAGTGGCGTCAGACAGTATGTACACTAGCAGCACGGCTGGTGACTCACAGCAGAGTCGAAGAAGCTGGTAGGCAATAGTATGTGCACTCGTCAGCACTACAGGTGGCGCTCATAAGCATAGACTAAGCAGACTGGTCACACTGGACCACGAATTTCAACTTTTTCTCTTTACCAGAAACGCCGTTATGAAATTCGTATGTAAAATCACCCCCTGATTTCGAAAATTGAGTTCATTTTTGATTCTATGGTACCGTTTTTGAGATATTTGGAATTTACCGTTATTCGAAAAAACCAAAAAGATGGCTCCCTTTAATTATGTATATCTCATGAACGGGTCAAGCAATTTCAAAAATGTTTACAGAATCAGAAAGACGATAAAACTTCTATAAATGCATGATACATTGTTTTTGCTCAACCAGATAGTTTTCGAGATATTAGCTTATCATTTTAGATTTTTGTTTTTTTTTATGAAAAAATATGAAAAAAAATTACTCTTTGCTCAACCAGATAGTTTTCGAGATATTAGCCTATCATTTTAGATTTTTGTTTTTTTTTATGAAAAAATATGAAAAAAAATTACTCTTTGCGAGGGCAGCATTCCAAATCCAAAACTTTTTTTCCAGATATTTTTTCTTTACGTAAAGCTCTGTTTAATTAGAAAAAAGATAGGATATCACCGAAGAAAATCGATGCAAAACTATGTAAGTTATAAACGATCAAATAAAAATACCCAGGTTGCGCAATTTCAACGTATACCTCAAAACGTATGTATGGCATAAAGAAGAGTGAAATATCTAGCTATGCTCTGTTTCTATTGAGTTAAAAGTTCAATTTATGAATGAAATTACCCATATTTTTAACTTTTTTTTAAAGTTATTTATGTTTATACTATATTCTAACAATCTTTATCTTAATTTGATTTTACTATGTAGTCGAAATAATTATGTGTTCTACTTTGACGCTTATTCAGTTTAGGATCGGTTTCTCTTATGAGAAACCAGCAGTAATCACCCCTCATTGCGACGTCCCAGAATCTTTGATATCGATTCTCAATTAATTTCATTTGCTGATGAAACCTTTCGCCATGTTCGTCACTTTCGTCGCCAAGATTTGCCGGAAAAAAGCTGAAATGTGAGTGGAGAAAATGAATTTTTAAAGACATATTTACGCCTGGAAAGAAAATATTAGTTAGGTAAACAAGTTATAAAATTTTGGTAAATTAATTTTAAGAAGCCTTTAATATTTACCCATTTTCGCATAATTATTGATTAAGTCGTTCACTATCTGCTCGTAGTTAGGGCTTTTGTGTCTACCGAGAAAAGAAGCAACGACCTTTTCAAAGGATTCTCACGCTGCTGCCTCAACTGATGAGAGTAGTCCTTTGAATTGATTATTGTTGATCAACTTTTTTATTTGTGATCCAACAAAAATATCTTGCTTTATCTTGGCTTGAGAAATATCTGGAAAAATTGTTTTCAAATAGTCGAATGCTTCGCCTTCTTTGTCCAAAGCCTTAACAAAGTTTTTAATGAGACCAAGCTTGATGTGTAAGGGTGGAAGTATGATTTTCTCTTTCTTGACAAGAGGGGTGTATTTGATGTTATCCACACCAACGGTAAACTCGACTCTTTCCGGCCAATTCTTTCTGACGTAGTGGTCCTTACGAGCTCGGCTATCCCACTTGCACAGGAAGCAGCAGTGCTTGGTGTAGTCACTTTGTAGACCGCATAGCATTGCAACGACTTTGAAATCAGAACATATTTTCCAATCATGCTCTTCATATTTGATAAATTTGAGTATTTTTTGCATTTCCTCGTAGGTTTTTTTGTATTTACTGCATGTGCTATTGGGATAGAAGGCTTTTTGTTACCAATATGCAATAATACAGCCTTCAAACTCAGTTTATTGCTGTCTATGAACAATCGTCACTCTTTTGATTCATATGTTTGACCAAACTCTTTGAATAAACCAGGATTGTCGTTGCAGTAGCATATACTGTCGTTCTTGGTATAGTGTTTGGAAAATGTTTCGTGACGAGTTCTACAATATATCACCTTTATATCGGATGACACAAATTTAAATTGTTGCATACAAGAAGTGTGGATCTCGGCCTTTTCCTTGGATAGTTCCAAATCTCTTATTCAATCATTAAGTTGTGCTTGTGACAGAACGTTTCTCTCGTTTCCCATGCGGAATTCAGTACAACTTGATTCCCCGCACTCAGATATTACTGTTGACAATGGAACTGGATCCGCAACTGCCGTTGAATGTAGTACTGGTAATGTCACTGTAGGTACGCTAGCATAGGTTACTCTTCTTTATCTTCCAAAGCCAAGTACTTTTGTTTGACAAATATAACACTCTATTGAATGGCAAGTAGGTTCTCTCCATATCATTGGTGTCTCAAATTTTATTTGTTGTCCTGATTCCGACTGAATCAATTCTACTCGACACGATGTACACAAAGTGTTCGGTGTCCATGGTTTTTCAGCATTTTTGGGCTCAATGCCAAAATACTTGGAGTATAAAGTTTTGATATGATCTGAGAACACTCGTCGTCGCCTTATGATAGTATATTGGCCACACATGAAACAGAACATATCTGGATCGTTATTACACTCACATTCTCGCGTCCTTTTACTCATTTTATTTTTTTTAATAAATCACGGTTTTGAAATTTGACTTATGAACTGAACTATCTCTGGCGAGCCTTGCAGATGTTATACTCGGAAGAAGAATAGAATTGGAAAAATCGGGTCTTACCTAGACAGAAAAGTTCCTTTTTATACGAAGCCGGGAAAAGAAAATACTACCTGCTTTAGATGTAGGCTCTAAACATTTTCTGTGTCTTATAATTTTGAAAATCTACCTGCATACTTACCCATAAGTGACGGAAATACATGTTTATAACTACATGCCTACAGCAGGTTTCGAACCCAACCACTCTTCCTTTCGATGCAACCACTCTACCTACTATAAAACAATTCGAGTATTAAAAGTATTAAAGTATTAGATTTATTTAAAGAAAAAGTATTATCATTGTTATGGTGTTATTCGTTTATCCGGATAATATCCCATTTGCACTTTATACCTTTAATATATGTATGTATACATATGTACATTGAAGTTGCGCAACATGGGTATTTTTATTTGATCGTTTATTACTGACGTAGTTTTGCATCGATTTTCTTCGATTATAGCTTATCTTTTTTCTAATTAAACAGAGCTTTACGTAAAGAAAAAATATCTGGAAAAAAAGTTGTGGTTTTGGAATGCTGCCCTCGCAAAAAGTAATTTTTTTCATATTTTTTCATAAAAAAAAAACAAAAATCTAAACTGATAAGCTAATATCTCGAAAACTATCTGGTTGAGCAAAAACTAATGTATCATGCATTTATAGAAAATTTTATCGTCTTTCTGATTCTGAAATTGCTTGACCCGTTCGTGAGATATACGTAATTAAAGGGAGTCATCTTTTTGGTTTTTTCGAATAACGGTAAATTGCAAATATCTCAAAAACGGTACCATAGAATCAAAAATGAACTCGATTTTCGAAATCAGGGGGTGGTTTTACATACGAATTTAGTAGTAGTTGGAACGAGGAGCTGTGGCGTTAGTAGTGGTCGTATAGGCATTGCCGAGGGAGGGGATCGAATATGCCTGATAGACATCAGCTTCCCTCACCATCGACCTACCCAAAGCTATTGAGTAAAATTATCACTGGAAACCACCGCTACCGTAGTCGCATACTACATTAGTAGGGGCTAGAACGAGGAGCGGTGGCCCCATCGATAGTCTTGTAGGCAGGGATCGAATCGGCCAAAGACATCGGCTCCCCCCACCTGACCAATCGAAAGGATCGAATATGCTTAACTGCGACCATCTGCGATGTATTTATATGGATTGTTCCTGCGATGGGTGAGAATTTATGGTGCGTAATTTGTGAAGCATTGTAAGTGAGCGAAATATTTATATGGACTAGAGCGAAATGCGCTGCAATGTTTGTATGTCGGCACAGGGTGTTGTGGAGTGTTGTATCTTAGCAGAATGCTATGTTGCAAAATCACAAAAAGAAAATATTTAAGCATGCCTGAGTCATGTGTTGTTTCTACGGAAAATTTTAATTAATCAATAATAATAACTACTCGTACAAGGAAAAGGAATTTTTATGAAATATTTGAATAAATAAATACTGTCAATTGACTGTATTAAACGCATTGTTTAGATCTTTAATTTACTTATAACCAGGCAATACATATGTAAGTAGGTAGCTTTATTTTTGATTAACTATTAATAGGCATACAACTAGTTACTAAATAACTAGTTTACCTTTAGTAAATAGGTATCTACCAAAAGCTAATTTGCGCTTATTAATAGTTAGATATTAGTTAGCGGTCAACTAATTCAGATGTAACCAGTGCTGACGTTTTTGGTCCTCGCCACGCAAAAATGCTAATTTTTCTCAAAGAAATTATGCAATTAATGGTCAGCACTAGTATATCCGCAAACGGATTAAATTTAGGTTTGAGCTACTTTCAATGTCAACACACACACATCCATAACCAGCAGCTACAGATTCAATGGCAAGCAGGGGTCTAGCCTAGAGGATAAATTTATTTTTAGGTCTGTTTGCCAGCTATTCCAATAAACGCGAAGAATAACCAGCGCCCAACGTGGGTTTACGCGAAAAAATATCCTCATAAGTAAGGATTAGCGATTCGTATGCTCGATTCTCACAGCCAAACTATAATCTAAAGTAATACAGGCATTGCCATCGGGGGGCACTACATCTGACGACATCAACTAGAGAATACAGTGATCGATTTTTAAAGTGTGATTTTAAGTGCTGTCATTTTGTTTGAGCGTGTTTAAAAAGAGAATATCGAAAGTTGGTAATTATTGTTTTTGTTCTTAGAGAGTGTTTAGGAAAGGGAATAATTTAAATAAATTCAATATCAGTGTGTGTAGAGAACAAGTATACGTATATAGGAGAGAGTTTAGTGTCCAGTTAAACAAAATAACTAAGTCACTGCAGCGCTTAGAGCCACTCTCCACAGAAAACTACCTCCCGGTATCCAAATGCACCGAGAAGCAACTCAAATATGGATTTAATAATATCCTTACAAGAATTCAAGGGTGACGCTGCATCCTACCCCGCTTGGCGTTGCGCTGCGGAATTTGCTATAGGCTATTATACGGAAGCGTCCTAGCAACATTACATTGCAATGACGATTTTTCGAAATAAATAAGTGGGATCGGCGAATGCTGCGCGTGCTTCGTTTTCAAACATTTTAAATTTTAAAGCGATTTTAGCTAGGTTGGACAAAACTTACTCGGATAGGAGAACTATACACGTGTTAGAAATGGAATTAAATGTTTTAAGACAGGGTAATATGCCACTCTGCCAATATTATGGCATAGCTGACAAAGGCTTAACTCTTCTCACGAACAAAAATATAATGGCACATAGTTATTATTATTACTGTTATTATATGGAAATGGCTGCTGCTCTTAATGATCGCGCTAGGGAAAATGCATGAGAGTTTTATCTCATGCATAAGGCGACGATTATGCGATATATTATTTTCCGTGAACTTAAAAGATTTACACACTGCTCTGGCTACAGCCCAGAAGCTAGAAACCAATCACATGCGTCATGATTTCGCAAGAACCTTTGCAGCTCGCAACGCGACAAATTCAGATTATTCAAAATATCAAAATGCGTACCCCCACGCCCCAAACCCCTAGGGACATATCTACCCTAATGGATGTGGATTTCAGATCTTCCGCGTTCCGACGCACAAAGCAATTGCCCAAGATTTATACAAAGGGAAATTCGTCAAGTGAAGAGCCCAAAAGAAGTTCAAATCCATACGTTCATAAACGGTGTCGTCGTCCCGAATATTCAGTACATTCACGGAAGCCTAAGGTACAAAGAGCATATCACTTAAAGGCATTCGAAAGTCTAGAACCATCTTAAAGACTTATACCGGATCGCGAAAGCGAGTCCGATACAGAAATTTTATCTAAACTTTTAGCGGAAGATGAGATGAATTTTTTAGAATAAAGTCGGTCCTACCATATATTGTCAAGAAGGCATCAAATGGGAGGGAGCTTCAGTTGTTAATTGATACAGTAACCTCAAAAAACTGCATTTGAAATTTGGGGTTTCTTAAATGGGATAACCCACTCTTAAATGAAAAAATTATTTATTTATTTATTTAAGTCTATGAATATCGATCCTTACAGACTATGAACAAAAGTAACTTAGTACAAGCTATTGATATACATATTACATATTTTTCAATAAAGCTACAATATAGAATTTAAAAGATTCAAGAAAGCGTTCCTTGAAAGTGAGAAGTCAAGATCAGCATTACTATTAAGGGAATTCAATTCACGTAAAGAGCGAGTAATGGGGGCATTACTGGCGTACTTAGTTTTAAAGTTATCCCCACGAAAGGGTAAAAGTTCCAAAGAGATCGCTGGGGAACATTAAATCGAATCCGTTCCAACAAGTAAGGGCAATCAATGACTCCAGTTATAATACAATGAGTAAAGGACAGGCACAGTATAGACCTACGAGTTTCCAGGGACTTGAGATTTATAAGCATTAGACGAGCAGAATAGGATGGTATGGGATCTGTAAAATTCAGAGACCGAAGTGCAAACTTAAGAAAAATTTTTTGTACACGTTCTATTCTATTGATAGCTAGCTGGGTACTTGGTCTCCAAATAAAAGCAGCATATTCTAAGTGAGATCTAACAAATGATACATAGAGTAACTTGATGGTATAGGGATCAGTGAATTTACATGGAGAAAGTGGAAGTGATATAATTTATATGGTTATTAAAAGAGAATTTACTATCAAAAACAACGCCAAGGTCCTTAATCTCCCTAACACGCAGAAGGTCACATTTCGCTATATTGTACTTAGCAGGTATAATGTTAGAGATTTTGGAGTAAGTTATTTGGAAGCACTTAGATAAGTTCAGTGAGAGACGTGATTTCTGGCACCACAAGTAAAGCCGGTCAATATCAGTTTGAAGCTTAATGGCATCATCTGGGGTCTTAATCGCTGAGAAAATCTTTAAGTCATCAGCATAAAGCAAAAATTTAGCAAATGAATAACAACTTTTCATGTCGTTAATAAATAGTACAAATAGGAGTGGTCCCAAGATACTTCCTTGCGGGACTCCAGAAAAGGTAACAAAAGGGTTGGACGAAATACCATCAAATGTAACAATACAACGTCTATTGCACAAGTAAGAGTTTATCCATTGCAGAAAGGCAGAATGAAAGCCAAGGCAAGCTAATTTTTCAATTAGGACTTTATGTGAGACTTTATCGAAAGCTTTCGAAAAGTCAGTGTAAATACAGTCAACCTGTAAACCAGCCGAGAAAGACTCAATGCAGTATTCACTAAAAACAGCTAGATTCGATACTGTAGATTTATTGGAGACAAACCCATGCTGATTTCGGCATATTAAAGATTTAACCGCAAAACTCAACTTTGCATTGACTGCGTGTTCAAAAATTTTTGAGATAGTCGAGAGCTTTGAAATAGGCCTATAATTTCTAACGTCATTTTTATTGCCACTCTTAAAGATTGGCGTTATGGAGGTGAGCTTCCATGCGTCAATGAAACTCCCCGAGGATAAAGATTTATTGAAAATTACTTTCAGATGATAGACCAAAGCAGGACAATTTTTTATTAAGACTGCTGAAAGTCCACCAACATCAGTTTGGGAGGAAGATTTCAATTTAAAAAAGCTTTACTAATATCCTCAGATGAGAGGCATAGAGCACCGGAGTCCAAATAGTAGTCTAAGCTAGACGAAAAGTCACTCGGATGGTTTTGTTCTTCATTAAAAAAATTTGATTTAAAAAAATCGGCAAATAAATTTGCCGCTTCACTCGAGGTTCGCGCATATTTATTATCAAAGAAGATACCAGTGGGAACACTAGCGCAGCTCCTTTTGGATTTTATGTAGTTCCAGAAGTTCTTAGGATATGATTTAATGTTCATCTCCATGTTTCCAATGTAGTTATTATAGAGAATTTTATTTAAGTAGTTGAATTCCTTTAAAGATCGCTTATATTTAACGAAGAATAAATGGTTCTTCGTAGATTTAAACTTTTTAAAATAATTGTTTTTAATGTTTTTTAGCATTTTCAAATCCTTAGAATACCAGGGTAATTTATAAGATTTTTTTCTTTCTAACTGGAATATTATCCAGGCATAGTTTAGACAAAATGGATTTAAAAGTAGAGAAACTGTTAAATGTATCAAGACCTGTAAATAAATTATCCCAATTAATATCGAGTAATAATTCATTAAAGCTAACAAAATCGCATAATGCATAATTAAATGATAACCTGTCATCAGAAGTAACTGAAGCAAAACAGTACAACTCGAGTTTTACAACTAATGGTAAATGATGCTTATCCTTAGGAGTTATTGGATTCAAACATTCACTAACTTTGCAGCTCAGGTTATCACTTACAAATATGAGATCCAAGATTCTATTCAGAGAATTCACGAAATTATTAACTTGACATAAATTAAGACTAAGAATATTATCAATAAAATATAATTCATGATTTGCAGAAACATTAGTCGGTGTGAGGCTATAGTTGGACATACTAGCATACCAATTTATTTTGCATAAGTTGAAATCACCAAGAACGCATAAATGATCATCATTTAAGTTGTTTAAAACCAAAGATACCACGTTGTCAGCATGCGCTTTGTACAATTCGAAAGAACTTTCAGGCGGTATATACGAAGCGAGTAGGTAGTATATAGAACCTTGCAATTAAAACACCACCACCACGGAAGCAACCAGTTTTTGCAGCATCCCTATCTTTGCGAAACACATTAAACAGCTTCGGATCGAAGAACTCACTGTCGAAGAAACTTGCATTTAGCCAGGTTTCAACAAGAACGAAGATGTCGAAATCTAGTTGCGCACTAAGGGAATGCACAAGGTCAGCCTTTGTTCGCATGCCAGATAAGTTTTGGAAATACACCTTAAGGCAGCCTGTAGGAAGACCTGAAGACTTTATTATGTCGGAGGCAGCTGTTGTGGATCGTTTTGAAAAAAAACGGAAAGGCTTTACGGTTACATTTGTCGGCCATATTTCTGAACTGAGCATTTTTTTATACGAAGGCTCCGGAACTCCCAACTTAAAGTTGACTCTCTTAATGTCTTTTAATGAAACATCCTTTCTAATCAATTTAAAACAGGATAGCATAGTTTTATTTAAACCTGTTTGCTTAGAGACGTAATCTTTAATAACATCTTCAGATACGGAAGGCGAGAAAGATGCCAAATGTAGCTATTTATATTTGACCGCAACATCTAAGTCCATACAAGTATTTGTACCTACCACTCGCACTTGTTTTTTGTTCCGTTTATTAGTGACCGTGGTCCACTGTGCATTATTAACCGCAACAGATGGCGAAATAAGAGAGCGAGAGATGCTAGTAGGCGAGAGAGCAACATTAGAGACAACATCAACTGGCGCCGGTATGCGTTGTGAAGACTGCGAAAAGCTTGAAGCAGCACTCACATTAGGAACGGAAGCATCAGTATCAATGATAGAAACCGCAGTAGTAGTTGAGAGCGCGGCAGAGGAGATGACAGCTGTTGGCGACAGAATCTCTGCGCACGAGAGTGTAGCAGACCAAGGCCGAGCGTTAGCAGCAGAGGGCATAGCATTAGTAGCAGAGAACTTGTAAGCAATGAGAAGGCGCAAATGTTAAAACAGCTTTTTCATCAACAAAATTTGCGGGTGCGATGGAGAGGATTCACCTCCGAAAAGTACTGAATTTAATTCTACCATACCAATAAAAACCATTTTCACCATATTTTGCTATACTTAGAGCAGAGGGGCTCTTTTGCGGAGGCGAGCGGCTGCATGTGTACAAAAAGAAGATAAATAATAAATCAAAACAAAAACCATAGAAGGAAAATAAGTAAACAAAAAAACCAGTTTCTGGATAGCGAAACGCAACTTGAGACGGCAGATGAGTTATTCAACAGTTGATGATAAAAGAAGGGTTGAAAGGGATAGGGGGGATCGTCAAAAGAATATTCTTTCGAGTTTTCGGCAATTTTTGTGTCAATCGCCATCAGCGCGTGCACATGTACGCAAATGAGTTGATGCGCATTTGGACAAAAGTTCTAGAATGTTCTAGAATGTTCCAGAATATTCTAGAATGCCAGCAATTTGTCAGACTACGTTGGCATAATAGATTATTCAGGCAGGTTCTGGAATCCGAGTGGAAGTGGAAATCAAAATGAATGCAAAAACGAGTGAATTTGCTTTTGGTGTTCTGAAATCCGAGTTTTTTGGTCATTTTAGAACTCGTTTTGGATTCACCCTAGAAATAAACTTTACATCTGTCAAATGTAAAAATGAACTTGATAGCTGTCAAACTATTTTTCAACAAGAAAAATTAAAACGCGTCGAAACAAAAATGAGTGCGTTAGTCATATTTTCCTCAATAATTTTAGAAAGGGAATCACATGCAGAGGAAGCTGTTAGCAGGAGGATTTTACGTGGCCATTCAAATCCATTAGATGTGCCGGATTTCAAGTAAGAATGTAACATTTAAAAATGATTGAAGATCGCATGCAAAAAATTTCCTTTGAAGGTTTGTGGCAAGCTACCGGGTAAACAAAAGTGCTTTTGAAATGCTGGTAAGCGTCGTAGCTCCGCATGTCAAGGAAAGTAGCATCCCGGCACGGCTGCAGTTGGCGGCCACACTAAAATTTTTAGCCGAAGGTGGCTTCCAAAAATCAGTGGGGAAGGATGTCGTTGTTGCAATGGGTCGCAGTACGATTGCGAAAGCTCTTAAGCGGCTGCTTAATGTTTTAGAATTAATCCACAATGGATTAAACTTAATATGACGGAGGCCGAAATTGCCGCATCAAAACAACATTTTTTACAAAACTTTGGCATACCTGGCGTGGTTGGATGTGTAGACGGAACACATATTCGGATAACAAGGCCGCAAAAAGATCCCAGCCTTTTTTACAACCGAAAAGGATATTTCAGCATCAACGCAATGATTGTAAGTACCAAATATAAATACATACATGTAACTGTATTGCTGGTAACCAATTTTTTTAAATTTTATTTTAGATTTGTGACTACAATATGGCAATAAGAGCTAGATGCCCGTCGCCCTGGTTCAAGCCATGATGCTTTAATATGGAGTGTGAGCAGAGCTCAAGAGTATTTCCAACGCAACTACGAAGGCGGTGAACGTGGCCGTTGGCTTTTGGGTGATGCTGGCTACGCGTTGCAACCATATTTGCTAACTCCGTTTAGGGATCCAAGTGTTGCAACACCACAACATACTTTTAATCAAAGACACTCTTCGGCTAGGAATATTATAGAAAGAACTATAGGTGTTTAAAAAGCCGATTTAGATGTCTTTCTCGTCTCCTACAGTACCAACCTCAAAAAGTAGTGCAGATAACAAATGTTTGCTGCGCTTTGCATAATATTTGCAAATACTATAAAGTACAAGAATTAGTAGAGTTTGCCTCAGGAGATGATGGAAACGAACACAGTGTTAATGTAGAAATAACATACGAAACAACTCTTGATGGAGAGGCTGCAATAATGCGAGATACTATAGCCGACCTACTTCATACGAATTCCTGAAAATAAAGTGCGTGTTGAAATAATACAAATAAGTATTAAGTAATGGCCTTCAAGTTCATATGTACATATATTTCATTTATTTAAATTAAAAAATATCACATTAAGTGTAGTTCAGCTTGAATAAAAAAAGTTAATTTAGTTCACTAAACAAAATAAAAATTACATAAGTTCATTGAAAAAAAAAATTAATTGTTGTTGCCACGATTGTACTTTAAGCACATTTTGAGCTCTTGCAGCTCAAACTCCTTCATTTTCATTTCATTCTCGTCTTGTCTAAGCCTTGCCAGTTGAAGGTGGTGACGCATGTTCTCGGCCGTGCTTTCTTTAATGGCGATGCTCAATTCTTTCACGGTATCGCACACACTTTTAAGGCCGGCACTAACTTCCCTTGTGGCGTCAACATTTTCCTCTAGCCCATGCACAAGGGTTTTCATGGCCACAGTCTGCTCATTAACATTTGCCCTAAGGCAGTCAGACACCGCAGGCTGGCGTCGGCGAGATGGTGTTGAGAGGACGGCACTGCTTGTGCATGGCAGTTCTGCGTCTTCATCCTCGCTTGAATCGCCTGTCATCTCCTCAGAATTTTGAGGAGCACCAAAGTCTGCCGTTTTTTCGATGCCGCCCACAACGGTATATATGCCACACAACTGAGCAATTTTATCTTCAGTTGCTGTTAGCGTGTGCTTATTAAACGGCCCTCCCCCAGTTGCTCTAGCTTCGGAATTATTGTGGGCAACTTTTTTCCTGATAAAGGACTTCCAATCCATCCAAACCTGATGAGATATTAGATTTATAAAAGTTCTTAAGCATTGGAAAATGTATTGTTTCACCTTTTTCCAGCCGGAAATATCTTTTTCTGGTGGGCCATGTTTATTAAGCTCCGCTGCAAACTGCTTCCAAAGCGCGTCGGTTTTTACTTTATCCCCCTTTACAAAACCACGGGCGATGTCTTTATGGGCTTCCATGAACTGGATAATTATTGCATCCTGCTCTGCATTCTTATGTTTTCCCCTTTAAAAATATCACATTTCAATTAACAATTGTTTTTATTATCAAAATTAACTATTTTTAATCCTTTTTTGTGCAAAATTTTAACATTTTATTATACTTACATGTTCGTGCGCAACAAATTCCCAAGTTTGAATTGAAGTGAATGCTAACCGACAATTTTAATGTGAATTCGTTTTCCAGAACATGCAAATTCACTCGGAATTCATTTTGGAAAAAAATGTGGAAATAAAAGAGTGAAAGTGAAACTCAAAACACCAAATGGCGGATTGAAAGTGAATTTGTTTGATATTCACTCGGAAGTGAATTCCAGAACCTGCCTGATTGTCTGATATTGCGATGTTGAATCTTTTCAATGACCGTCAATGGTTTGTAAAATTGAAGATTTTAGCATTTTTGTGTTCGTCGTGAAAATGATTGTTGCGGGGAACATTTGCGTGCGCGGGGAGATGAAATGCTTGCGCTTATGAATGAACATACATACATACATACATATGTATTTTGTTTTCGGAAATACACGTGAGCGCTTATGAATGAATTTTTTGTTGTTGTAGGTATGTACATACGTAAATATGTAGATATGCATATACAATGTTTCGCTGTGCACTTGCGCTGAAAAATCCGCATGTGTGAATGAATCTTTTCTTGATTCTGCTTATGTAAGTACATAAGTATGTATAATGAACCATAGTTGATTTTTCATTAAAAAATATAATTTTGTCATGTTTTTATTAAACTTATTTTTGACTTAGAAAATTAGTAAATAAAGATTAGTTGATAGGTGCATATACATATGTATGTATGTAAATATGTACATACAATGTGCATGTGTATAACTTCAACCTTGACCTACGCTAAATCTTAATCACATCACAGCGCATCGCAACCGCAGCTGCAATTGTGCCTGCACCAGCGCTAAATATTCTAAAATATCTGAAACTACATACGTACATACATACATACATACATGGATGCATTTATTAAGCAATCATGCGCGCATCATTCATTTGCGCACATGTGCACGCGCTGATGGCGATTGACACAAAAACTGCCGAAAACTTCAAAGAATATTCTTTTGACGATCCCCCCTATCCCTTTCAACCCTTCTTTTATCATCAACTGTTGAATAACTCATCTGCCGTCTCAAGTTGCGTTTCGCTATCCAGAAACTGGTTTTTTTGTTTACTTATTTTCCTTCTATGGTTTTTGTTTTGATTTATTATTTATCTTCTTTTTGTACACATGCAGCCGCTCGCCTCCGCAAAAGAGCCCCTCTGCTCTAAGTATAGCAAAATATGGTGAAAATGGTTTTTATTGGTATGGTAGAATTAAATTCAGTACTTTTTGGAGGTGAATTCTCTCCATCGCACCCGCAAATTTTGTTGATGAAAAAGCTGTTTTAACATTTGCGCCTTCTCATTGCTTACAAGTTCTCTGTTATTAGCGATAGTCGATGAGCGGGAAGCATGTGAGATTAGCGAAGACGGCAACAGAGGGCGATTAGCACCACTTATTTGATTTAAGGCAGCATTCTCACTACCAAACTTCTCAATAGCAGCACCAATGTTAGACCGTAGGTCATTGACCTCAGCAGTGAGTAAGGAAATAGCGTCATCCTTTTCGAGCAGATTTCGCTGCATAGAAAGAAGATCTGAGTGCATGTTCTCAGTTTTAAGCACTAATTTATTGTTGTCTTCACGTAAAGCGTTGATTAAGTTATGAACGCTGGCATTCTCAGATCGAAGGGAGACAATTAAATTGTATAAAGATCCCAAAGTAACTTGTTGTTTATTGACAGTATCACCAGAATTATCGCACTGTTTTAGAGAGCCAACAGACTTAGAATTCACAGAGTTTAAAGAGTTGGACTTTGTAACATTGGGTTTAGTACCAGTTGATATGACGTTCGCTACAGTTGGAGGAGGCGAACGAATGGAGTTGCGTCGAGCTGCGGCGCAGGCGTCACAAAAAAAACACTGGTTTGAGCTCAACAAGAATTCCAAGTCTGCTGGTTGAATACCAACACATAGTGTATGAAAAATTTCGTTGCACTTCGCGCACTGCACTTTTGGTTGGGCTCTATCAACCTTTTGGCCACACGAGCAAGGCATTATGGTGATTAGAAATATAAAGATATTTTAATGAGAGTTTTAAAGGTTACGCAAGAGTCACTATCTCATTAATTTGTATTAGTTCTATCTTTTTAACATTGCAGTCAAGCAAATACATAACACAGTAATATCGAAGTAGGATTTTACGATAAGAATTGTCGAGCAGCGCAAAACACGTCCGTACAGCATGAACAAAATTAAGCTTTTTTTTAGTTTGAATATATGATTGAAAAACTCTAAAGCATTCGCAGAACCATGTAATACTACGGTCAAGACAGAGGTACGCACTATCGTAACAGAATCAATTAAAACACGATCATGTAAGTGCAGGTTTCATAAACAAGGAAATAGAGAAATTGTTAGCTGAAGGTATCATAAGAAAATCGAATTCCGCTTATAATTCTCCAGTTCTTGTTGTGAATAAAAAGGGATTAGATGACGGCGGTAAACTAAAGCTTTGCATGGTAATCAATTTCCAAAAATTAAACTAAAAAACGATTGTGGACATATACCCTATACCGGATATATCTATCATACTAACAAATCTAGTGAGTTAAAATTTTTTTACTCTTTAGATTTAAAATCCGACTTCACCAGATAGTTCTTGAGGAGAAGGACCGTGAAGAAACGGCATTCAGTATAAATAATGGCAAATACGAATGCCATTCGGTCTGAGGAATGCCTCAAGTATTTTTTAGCGTGGCATTGATGATATTTTGAGGGACGAAATTGCACGAAGTTGTCAGGTTTATATGGACGATATAACCATATACTCACAAGATGAAAAGTCTCATATCCCACACGTTGACAAAGTACTAAAAATGCTGGAATAAGCCGGAACGCGGGTTTCATCAGAGAAAACTAAATTTTGCGTCCATCGTCAAACCTTTAACAAACCAGTTTCGATGGGAAAATGGCCACGTGCTATCTGACAAATCCAAGCACACCAAAATAACCCGATGATGAAGCTATCCAAGCATTTAACAGGGCACAAATCATTTTGGGAGAAGATGTTTTACTGTATTATCCTGACAAACCATTCGAGTTAACAACAGATGCTTCCTCTAGAGCGTTGGGCGTAGTATTATCTCAGTAGGACGCCCAATAACAATGAACTCACGAACATTATCAAAAACAGAGGAAAATTACATAACTAATGAGCGTGAACTTCTGGGGACCATCTGTGCCCTTAAAACCCTTCGCCATTGCCTATAAGGTATTAAAGATATTACGAGTATAATTTAATTTAATTTAATTACGGCTCGCTATTTTGAATAAAAATCCTAATGCAAAAATTAAGCTATGGCGAATATTCATTGAGGAATTTTCGCCAAAATTTTGTTATAAACCCGGACGAGGCAATGTTGTATCACACTCTTCGACTCGTCAGTTTCGTCCGTAGTGAGACATCTCTATCAAACATTGCAAAAAAAAATTCACCGCATTATAAATTACAAAACAATAACAAATTTATTGCAAAACCTCGAAAAGCTCGTAAATCCTAGTGTTTCAAATGCCATTTTTGACACATTTCCGGAGGTTAAATTCATTTATACGGAGAAAATTGTGATTGATCTAGCAAATCCGAATGACCAACAAGAAACCAACAGCAACAGATCATGCTCGTGCTCATCGATCCTTATCCGAAAATTATACACAACTTATATCAGAATATTACTTTCAAGATATAAGGAAAATGCTCAAGTCGACGGTTGCTAATTGTGAAATTGTTTGGAAAATAAATGCCAAAGGAGTTCGCCATATCCCGAACATAGTAAAACTCTAATTCCGGAACGTCCGAGAGAAATTCCCCACCGTGACATTTTAATTACGGACCAACAACTCTTTTTAACAGCTATTGACAAATTTTCAAAATTTGCAATTGTCAAACCTATTGCGTCGAGATCTACCATTGACATAAAAAAGCATTATTTATAAATGTTGGGTATGTTTAAAAACACTAAAACTATTGTGACAGATAACGAAAAAGCATTAACTTCAAACTTAATTAAATCCACGCTACGTGATTATTTCTCCATAGAACAATATTTCGTACCAACCTTACATCGAAAGTAACGGACAGGTTGAAAAGTTCCACTCAACCATGTTGGAAATATCCAGGTCCGTGAAAGCACAGCAGCAAATAAATGAAATTAGGGATTTGATTTAGCTTGCTGCATCCAAATGCAATAGAAAAACTCAATCGGTGACAAATTCAAAGCCAGTTGAAATTTTCACAACAGTCCTGTGTAAATGTTTAGGGCAATTAAGAAAAAAATAGTTAAGGTACAAAACTCAACATTGAATAGAATAAATGATAAAGAATAACAAAAACGTATCCGCCCGGCGAACAGATGTTTCTTCGTTGGAATAACGATTCGGAAATAAGTTTTAGGTGCAGTAGTACAGATAGAAAGAATAAATTTCAGATTGTTACTTGTATTGAGGCTTTCATAAAATTCAAGAAGTATGAAACATGTAAATATTTGTTTTGTAATGTTTTTTATACAGGTGCGGAACTTAAAAATCTGTTCACTTGAGACCGGTTCGATTATCCTGAGTTTTGTCTCTGTGCTTACACAAGCTTGTATTTACGCAAGCATACGTGCTGTTTATTAAGAGATTACTATGACCTCAACCTTAGGGGCAACTGGTTTCCCATTCTGACATCCAGTCTCGAACCAAAAAAAAAACGACCCTCCAGTAATATACTGAGCCTCTTCCCCGCACTCTTCAAATTGCAATTATTCAACACGAAATTTGTTTAACTCTCCTCCCTTGAGGAAAATAAATCCATATTAGAGCTGGCATCTTTTGCTGTACAGCGTTCCATGCATTTGATTACTAAAGAAATCATATCAATGTCCAAATTACGAGATGGCAATCTGTTACTATTAATGCCAAATAAACACGTAGCTGGAAAATTTGTATCAACAAAAGAGTTATTTGGACCTTGCAAAATTAAATGCACCTTGACAGATACACTCAACTTCACCAAAGGAACTATTTACGCTCCTTGCCTCAACAAAATACCGGCAGAAGAAATTGTGAAGGAGTTGAGTGCTCAAGGTGTAGCTTCAGCATTTAAATTTCCAAAAATCGTGTATGGAATGTCGCATCCCAGTAGAGTAGTTCTGCTTTCGTTCGATCTTTACAAAAATCGTGAAAAAATCGAAATCTCTTGGCATTCAGTTAAAGTGCGTAAATATATATCTAACCCCATGCGTTGTCGTTATTGTCAATTATTGGGGCACGAAGCGCAAAAACACATCAGCATGCACTAACTACACCGCACTCCCCTCATAAATGAGCCGGAAACTATTGCGCCAACTGTGTCGAAAAGCAGCCCAGCATCGTCCAAAGATTGCAAAAAGTTCATACAACAACGCTGCAAAAACTATTGATTACAGAACAAAATAATGTAATACGTCTTTGCAGAACATATAATTATCTACAAATGACTATTGTGGTTATGTCACACTAAGTGTCTTCTCATTTTAAAAAATATACATAAATCCCACCGCTATAAAAGCTCTTTTATTTCTACTTCGGAATTTATCCTTATCAAAATAAATGACTTCATATTTAAGGCTGTTTCAATACCATTACATAACTTTTTGAATTATTCAATTCGGACATTCCATTCGAAAGATATCACAAGTTTAAAAATGTAGGTTATTTGAAAAATGTCGCATGGTCGCCGCTCACGCCGCACAGTGGTAAATTTTGTTCAGAGGTGCGGCCGTAAATAAAAGGAGGTATTGTAGAGTTTTGAAAAATAAAATATTGACTAATTTTTTTGGAAAATCCGCCCACGGACACGCCCACCTCCCGTACAACTGAAACTTAAAAAGTGCTTTATTTTTGAAGATTTTCACGCTAGAGCAACAAAATTTTGTGAGATGGTTTGTTTCAACGATAGCATACCCCATAATAAATATTAAGGTGATCTGCCAACGAACACGTCCACCTCCCATACAACTTTGAAGTTATAAGCGTCGTACTTAACAACAATTTCAAAATAATAGAGAAAACATCAATAATTTGATTTTTAATCATATTCCATTAACATGTCTTTACCTCATCATGATATTCTAATTTCTTAAATTTAAATTTTTTTCTGAATTTGTTAATAAATGGATCTGATGTTACCAGCAAATGATGCATAACGTCTTCATTGGTGGACGACCTTGAACATTTTCTCGAATGATGGAGTCTATAATTTCTATAATCTTTATTTCTGGCTTCCTGCGCTTCCTCAGATAACAGTATAAATATTTGACAGCCGATCTGCATTTTCGTTTGCATATGGCGATTAGCTTTTTCCATTTCGATTTAAATTTCTGTAAAAATATGTTAACCAAATTTTTTTTTAATTTTTCAATGTTTTCCGTAGATATATTAGCGTTAGTTGTCGAAATAACACCAACAAGAACATCAATATCTTTCTCGCAATCAAAAGCGTTTCAGAAATTTCTTTATAAGATAATATTAAATAAGCCATTTTCGATAATATAATATAACTAGCGTAACCGGCTTGCGTTGCTGCTCCAATAATATTTATAAATAATATTTATAAAAACGGCCGAAAATACATTGCATATTGAGATTCCAGTAAACAAACCTTAACTAACATATCTACCTACATAGGAAACTTCTAAATACCTTAAATAACATACATTCTTGAATACATACATACGCTCTTACGAAGTACATATTAATAATTATCTATAAAATATACATATATATTATATGTATGTATATACTTATGTATACTCATTATACCTACTGCAGAACCCTTTATTTAAAAGATCCCAAATAAAGTATATACAAGTTAATAAAACGAAAGTTTTATTGTTAATTGCGGGTGCTGACTAGAACAGCAAGACCGCGTTTATTGGAAATGAGAAATGAATCTGAAGCTAAGTTACAATAATTTGACTATTTATACCTAGCTATGCCTGTGCTGCAACTTCATTCTGCTGCGTAGCGTCTGTATTTTGCTGCGTGGTAAATTCATGCTGCTTCGCTGCGATCGCGTGCTGACGCTGAATTTAGCGTGGTTCCCATGTGTTGTTGTACTGGTAATGTTTACAACATTAATTTCGGTCACATTTGTGCTGACTCCGTCTGTGCCCCACATGTTTGTTTGTTGAGTAAATCATGTACTTGGTTTTACAAGTGCAGTTCGGCTGAGTCGATTGTTTGTTGATTTCCGTTCTACATAGCTGTGCGCCACTTAGCATTGTCGTCTTGCTATGCGTTTGTTGATGCGGCCGAATTTGTGATGGGTGGTCATAATTCGGGCAACATGTGCAATATTGACTTTCTTAAGTTGATTATTGATGTGGGGCAACTTAATGTAGCCAGTTTATGATTAGTGATCAAATAACGGAATATGAATGCGTTATTTGACTCTCTGGAATGCGGGTCTATTATAAGTAACTAATTTACGACATCTTGTGGAAGTGGTTGGTTTCGGGTTTTAATTTATGTTGTCTTCATGGGTGGTTCTAACGTATCGGCTTGGAGTGTTTGATATGTGACGGCGAGTCATCTGTCAAGCAGCTTGGGTGGTATTAACTTACCCTAAGTTAACTCTTCCCCTCTTAAATCGATTGTCCTCAATCGGTATTGTTGTTGTGGATAGGTTACGCTATGGTTCTTAATTGGAGAAATGGGCCTTCCATTGTTTTTGCGGTATCTTGTTTCGGTGATTGCAGTTCAGGCGATATATATAATTTTGTTTTATATTTAATAATGCATATTAGAATAAAAATTACTACAATAATAGATAATACAATTAATAAATCTGAACTTAAACTAATTAAATGAACACTTTTATTATCTTTTACCAATAGTTCAATGTGTTCTTGTTGGTTAATTTGCTTTAAGTACAATTTTTCTAGTTTCAGTTCTGTTTGAGTAATATTTTTAGTTTGTTTAATTTTTGTGATTTAATTTGGTAGTATAAACGAATCATACAATTTAATTTTGATATTTTCAAATGTTTTGTTCATAGCTATTACTTTACAATTTTCGAATTTTATTAAAAATGTGCCTGTTTGTCTAATTTCCAATTTGTTACAATTGTGAGTTATAATTGAATAAAAATGTTTGAATATTAATATTCCAGTTAAAATTTCTTTAATTTCTGTTTCTTCTAATGGTTTTAGGTTACAATCAGCTTCTTTAAATTTAATAATATTTTTTAAACAGGTTTGGTCTAATTTGATTAAATTTTTTTCTAGGTTGTCCTTTACAATTTTTTTATACAAATTTTTATTTTCATCTGTAAGTATTTCGTATTCATCTCAAAATAATGATAGGTTTTTTTGATCGGGAATAGGTTCAAAAATTATTTTAGATAGGATATTGGAGGAAAATTGAGGTATTAGTAAGGTTATAATAATATTGTCATTATAAAAAATTACTGCTACCTGTATGCTGTTGTACATGTCAAAGTCACTGATAAGGTCAAGTTCGGTTTGCGTTAATATGTCTGTTGGTATTATACCCAATTTACTTGAAAAAATTACCTGTCCTATGTCATTAATGTGACTTTGTAAAAGTGATATATCATTATTAATTTGATATGTGTGCCTTATAAATTCCAATTCGTCCTCTATGGTTTTAATTTTATTTTGAGATGTTTTCTTAGATATGTTTATATAATTTTGAATCAGACTTTGTTGTCTGTTTATGTGGCTAGTAATGTTACTAATTTGGTCTGTTAAAAGCTTATTAATAAAAATTAAATTGTTCACGTTATCTGCTGTACTTTTTTCGTTATTTTGCATTATTTTTAATGTTGCTGTTGTACATGTCAAAGTCACTGATAAGGTCAAGTTCGGTTTGCATTAATATGTCTGTTGGTATTGTACCCAATATACTTGAAAAAATTACCTGTCCTATGTCATTAATGTGACTTTGTAAAAGTGATATATCATTATTAATTTGATATGTGTGCCTTATAAATTCCAATTCGTCCTCTATGGTTTTAATTTTATTTTGAGATGTTTTCTTAGATATGTTTATATAATTTTGAATCAGACTTTGTTGTCTGTTTATGTGGCTAGTAGCTAGTAATGTTACTAATTTGGTCTGTTAAAAGCTTATTAATAAAAATTAAATTGTTCACGTTATCTGCTGTACTTTTTTCGTTATTTTGCATTATTTTTAATGTTGCTGTTGTACATGTCAAAGTCACTGATAAGGTCAAGTTCGGTTTGCGTTAATATGTCTGTTGGTATTGTACCCAATATACTTGAAAAAATTACCTGTCCTATGTCATTAATGTGACTTTGTAAAAGTGATATATCATTATTAATTTGATATGTGTGCCTTATAAATTCCGATTCGTCCTCTATGGTTTTAATTTTATTTTGAGTTGTTTTCCTAGATATGTTTATATAATTTTGAATCAGAGTTTGTTGTCTGTTTATGTGGCTAGTAATGTTACTAATTTGGTCTGTTAAAAGCTTATTAATAAAAATTAAATTGTTCACGTTATCTGCTGTACTTTTTTCGTTATTTTGCATTATTTTAATGTATCTCGGTTATTTGTTGTTCGTCATCACTGTCCATAGTACTTGCTATGTATTTTAGTCCTTTACCTAAAATATTCGCTAAACCTCGTTTTGCCTTTGTACGTGGGTGTAAATAACTTATTTTTGCCTTAAGTAGTAAAAAGTTTTTGTTTACCGTGTTTAATAACTGTCTATCTTCTAAGTTCGTTGCTGTTAAGGCTTCGATATTATTCGTAATCAATGAAATTGTCTCGTCGTAGACTGTTAGGTTTATAAAGTGAAGAATTTTACTGAAGTGGCTGATGGTCTTTAGTTCTCCTGTTTTGATAGGTATGTATCCATTGTTGTTTGTTAGGTCTTGTATGTCGATTTGTTGTGCAGAAATAGTTAACAATGATGATAACAGGATAATTATGTTTGTCTTCATTTTGTCTATTTCGAATTTTCCTGAAGAAAAAAAAAAAATAATATATATATATTTTTAACTCTGTTTAATATTATTTTTATGTACTACTCTCCCTGATTGAGTTTTAACTGTAGTGTTATAGTTTTGTGAAACTATTTCCTTCTTATATCTAGATGTCAATTTATTTCCTAATCTCTTATTCATCTTTACAAAAATTACTTCTCCTTGAGCATATTGCTTTAATGCTCTTCTTTTCCTATTATGATAAGCAAGATCGGTGATCTGCTTTTCTTTAAGCTTTTTTGCCGTTTCTTGTCTGTGTTTCATTAATAGCAAGGGGTTACTGTTGACTCTCCTTCCAAAAAATGATTCTATTGGTTTTTCTTTTGTGGTTGAGTGCACAGAGTGATTATACTCTTTGACCGATCTTTCCAAAAGTTCGTTGAAAGATTGGTGAGTTTTATCGCACTGGAGGCATCTCATTATTTCCTGTAGTGTGGAATGAAAGCGTTCCACTTGACCATTGGAGCAACTTGTGTATGGTGCAGTTCGATGAATTTCTATGCCGAACTCGTTCTCCATCATGCAGTAGACAAATTTTCAAAATATGCAATGGCAAAACCAATAAAATCCAAAGCGGCAGAGGACATAAGACAGCCTCTTAGGGATATTCTTTTTTCTCTTGTGCCGGAGACCCTAGTCATGGACAACGAGAAATCATTTAAATCAGAAACGATTAATTGTCTCTGATTTAAATGATTTCTCGTTGTCCATGACTAGGGTCTCCGGCACAAGAGAAAAAAGAATATCCCTAAGAGGCTGTCTTATGTCCTCTGCCGCTTTGGATTTTATTGGTTTTGCCATTGCATATTTTGAAAATTTGTCTACTGCTGTCAGGATTAATTGTTTTCCCATATGCAGTATGTCAATGTGAACTATTTGACCAGGAAAGGTGGGTATTGGAGTTGCCTGAATTTCTGGCTTTGCTGGGTGTCGGTCATATTTGTTTTCCTTGCATGTAATGCAAGTTTTAATTAGTTTCTTAATTTTGCCTGCCATTCCTGGAAAGTAATATTTCCTTAAAATTTGTAATCTATTTTCTTTACAATTTCTATGTGCTCTGTTATGTTCTTTAATGATGATTTCCTGCTGTTGTTGAATATTTATTATATCCTCTACCTGTATCTGTGAAAATCGTATTTTGTATTTACCAAAATGTATTGGATATAGTTCCTGTATTATTCCCATTACGCTTTCTTCGGCTTTTACGCAATTGATCACGGAAGGGTTTAAATGTTTTTTTAGAATCCGCACCAGCTCTTGCTGTGAGTAACTTGGTTCTGTCACGATGTGTCGATGGTAAGTGGGGAATACTATCTTGAATTGGTAATTAGATGTTGCATCCCTATTAAAAAAAATTTGGTTTTTAAACACGTTAATCGGCGTTTCGACACTGTAAATTAAATTGTGTGATGAGCTTTCATCAGAGTTTGTCGCTGTTGATAGCGTGTTCAACTGTGTTGTTTGTGATGGAATTCTTGATAACGCGTCGGCTACAATGTTTGCTTTGCCGGGCTTGTATATTAATTCATATTCCTCAAGAATTGACTTCCACCTTTTCATTTTACTGTTATTATTCTTATTGCTTAAGGCATAAGTTAAAGGTTGATGGTCCGTTGTAATTTTTACTTTTCCGGATCCATACAAGTAATTTCTGAAAGTATTTAATGCCCATATTATTGCTAAGAGTTCTTTCTCATTAGTAGCATAATGTTCTTCGGCTTTACTTAAAGTTCTCGATATAAAAGCTATCGGTCTATCACTTTGTGATAATACTGCACCTATGGCGAAGTTTGAAGCATCCGTTGCCAATTCGAATTCTTTGTTGAAGTCTGGATAGGCAAGGATAATGTCTTCGGAAATTAATGAATTCTTAATTTTCCTGAAGGATTCTTGTGCTTCATTATTTAACAAAATCTTCGTGTTTACAGATTTGTGTTTTGAAATTCTCCCGTCTTCCCCTCTTAGCAGTGACGTCAGCGGTTTAGCTATTTTTGCATAATCTTTTACAAATTTGCGATAATAGCCCGATAGTCCTAGGAAGCTGCGGAGTTCTTTTAAATGTTTTGGTTGTGGAAAGCTTGAAATAGCTTCCACTTTTTTGGGTTGGTTTTTATGCCGTCTGGAGTTATAATATACCCCAAAAATTCTGTTTCTTTTTTAAAGAAATTACATTTGTCCAACTGAACCTTCATGTTGGCTTCTTTTAATGTTTTGAAAATTTTTTTTATATCTTCGCAATGCTCCTTTTCGGTTTTGCTAAAGATAATTATATCGTCGATATACACATAGCAGCGTTTGCCGATATATTCTCTTAGTATATCGTCTAATGCACGTTGAAAAATTGATGGCGCATTTTTTAGGCCAAATGGTAAACGTGTAAATTCGTATTTACCATTATTAATAGAAAATGCGGGTTTCTCTATGTCGGATTTCCTTAATGGAATCTGATGGAAACCACTTTTCAAATCTAATACTGAGAAATAATTGCTCTCACCTAAGTGTGATATTACCTCTGATATTTCAGGAATAGGATACCTGTCTGAAATTGTAACTGCGTTCAATTTCCTATAATCAATAACCATACGGTATTGTTTGTTACCTGCTGAATCGGCTTTTTTTGGGACGATCCATACAGGAGAGTTAAATGGTGATCTGGATGGTCTTATTATGCCATCGTCCAGAAGTTGTTTTACCTGTCTTTCTACCTCGGATTTCAAAGATGCTGGGTAGGGGTAAAATTTTGAGTACACCGGCGTATTTGTGTTGGTTCTTATTTGGCCAACAACTTTGGTTGAATACGTGAGCTTTTCGTCTGGATCAGCGAAAAGCTTGGGGTGCCTTGTTGTTATCTCCTCCACAATGCTTTTCTGTTTGGATGACAGATTTTGTTCATTAATTGTATTAATGCATTGCGTGGGAAGTTGTTTTAGGTGGACCTTACATCCATTTCCTAATGTCATACAATTTTCGGCTGTATGTATTACCGCTTTCATGGTTCTGAGGGTATCGTTTCCTAATTTACCGTCAAACGATTTTAATGCAGGCATTAAATATAATTTAATTTTATCCTTTATATTAAAGAATTGTGCATAAGTATGCTCAATTATTTTGATTTCTCCTGCAATTGATTTCGCATAGAATGGTGACTCATTCGGTATGCGTTTTTTTACTAACTCGGGTTTAACGTAATTATTGCTGGATCCTGTGTCCACAAGAAACTTTAAGGTTTTCCCGCTCTCCACGTTAACTTCAAAGTATGGCAGTGAAGAGCTCATCATACTAAAAAATTAAGGTTTTTACTTGAATATTCGTCCGAGGGCTCTTCGCTCTGCTCGTCCTTTTCCCTTGATGCCTCTAAATGGTACATCCTTTGGTTTTTACTATTATTTTCGTTATCCTCAAATTGATTTGGTCTTTTCCCAGTTTGTGGGTTTTGTTGTGGTTTATTAATGTAATTCACTCGACGTGAATACATGGTTTGATCGACATCCATTGGCTCTGGCCGAGGTTGTGGCCTAGGAGGTCTGGGTGGCGCGTTTACAAGCTGCTGAGGCCGTCTGGTTTGCCATCCTTGCTGGTTTGTTTGTGGTGTATGTGCTAACTGTGGGTAAAATACCTCTGATTTTGCTTGCGAAGGGTATTTCTTCGGCGCTATTTGTCGTTTTTGCTTTTGGTACGATTGCCCTATGTTCTTGGCATGATTCGTCCTAAAGTTTTGATTATCCAATTTTTGGCCTAATTTATTCAAAATTAGTGAGAGATGTTTATATACCTGTTGATAGAATTCGGATATTGGTTTTCCACCTTGTACTAGTGTAGTCATTTGATATTCTAAAGTTGACAGGTCGCGTCTGTCCGCGTAATGCATGGATAAGCATTTTGTAATTGCTGGCCAGTCTAGTGGTGTATTATACGATTCTAATGCCACATCTGCCTGACCAGTAATTTTATTTCTAATGACATTTAGGATTCCATAATATTTTGGAGATCCTTTAAGTGGTTCATATATATTTAGAATACGGTCCCCGCTCTTTTTCCAGGAGTTGAATTCCCCTGTGCGTCCCGAAAATTCTTTTAGACATTTAATCACGTCTGGTATCTTGTCTAAATCGTTAAGGTTTCCTCTATGCCCTTCTTCTATTGTTTGGTCAACTGCCGTGGCTAAACTATAATCTGGGTTTAGGACAGTTTGAACGACATGTGGTCCTTGTTGCCTTAAGACATTGGCTGAAATTTCCGTAATTAGGGCTGTCAAGTCACTCATGCTTAATTGTGCATTATTTGGTGCTTGAAGGGCAGGTGAATTTTGAGAGAGGGTTGGAGGCCTAATTAGATTATTGGGGTTTGCCATTTTAAAACCTTAATAAATGTATATGCCTTTGTAATAAAAAAGTTTATTTTTCAAATAAATTTATAATACTTTATTAAAATATTTTTTCCGAACACAATTATTTTTATTTTTTATGTTTGTGGTATTGACCTGTACGGTCCTGTATATATATTTTTTTTTATATATTTTCAATGTGACCCCTTCTGTGAAAGGGAGCAGCTCTTAGTTTTTTTATTTTATTGGCTGTACAAGCCTTTAGTTATTTTTATACATGTTATTTTTCTATCAGTTCTTTATATATTTGTATATATATATATATATTTTTAATGTTTTCCAATAAAAGTTTTCTTAGAGGCCTGCATTAGTCGTGCCATTTCCTCTGCAATGTTGTCTCTATTGTCATAGTCCTGTAAAGTGGCTACCTTGTCTTCGCCTATTATATTGTAAATTAACTGCATTGTCCTAATGCTTGTGATTACGAACGGTTTTTGCCTATTTGCCCTAATATCTGATTCTACTTTTTTGATGATACCGTCTAGACTGTCGTAGTCAAAATTGTCCGGTAATGCGTCCATTTGATTTTATGGGGTTATTAGTGGGGTATTTAGAATTAATGAACAAAACTTCTAACCTAATACAAATATATTTATATGCTTATTAATATTTTCTTACTCTACTGCTGCGTTTGTTTGCTGCGT
The DNA here is from genome assembly GCA_951828415.1 of Anomoia purmunda. Lineage (NCBI taxonomy): Eukaryota > Metazoa > Arthropoda > Insecta > Diptera > Tephritidae > Anomoia > Anomoia purmunda. The sequence goes on from OX639993.1 coordinate 92,945,019, forward strand.
CAATACGAACGTTGTAGCTGCGTCAATAGGAACGTTGTAGCTGCGGGCGTTGAGTTGATTTTCTGCTTTCGTCCGTTTAGTGGATGTTGGCTGCTCTCGACCGTTGAGGATTAGAGTTGATTATTACTTTTCACTTTTTCCTTTTATAAGGAGTGTATTTATTTATTTATTTTTTTTTAAATGTTTGTTAAAAAGTGTTTTTTTTTTTTGTTCTTAAGGCTTTTCGGCATTTCACTATTCCGCACTTTATTTTGCCAGTTTTTATAATGTTTATTTATTTTGTCAGTTTTATAGCGTTTATTTATTTTGTCAGTCTTTATAGCGTAGTCTGGTATATGAACGATACCGCCGGTTTGCCTAGGCTACTAGGGGGCCTATCACTATAATCGTGTTGTTATTATTTTTTAACACGCACTTATTTCGTTGCGAAACTATTTTTTGCCGCATTACACGTACCTTACTTGTCGTTTTCAGGTTTCCGAGAGTTTTTATCGCGATACCTTACTTTTTTATTTTCAGGTTTTTTTTTCGATATTTCGCTTAACTTTTTTAATACCGCGTATCCTTACTTTTTGATTTTCAGGATTTTATTTCGCGTTTTCCACTTAAGTTTCCTTAATTCCGCGTATCCTTACTTTTAGATTTTCAGGATTTTATTTCGCGTTGCCGTACTTTCTAATTTTCAGGCTTTTTTATTGCACTCGGTGCGCGCGAATCCTTACTTTGCGTTTTCAGGATTTAAAATTTCGCGTGGCTCGAGACTTTTGCTCGGGCGCCAGTTAATAAAACGAAAGTTTTATTGTTAATTGCGGGTGCTGACTAGAGACAGCAAGACCGCGTTTATTGGAAATGAGAAATGAATCTGAAGCTAAGTTACAATAATTTGACTATTTATACCTAGCTATGCCTGTGCTGCAACTTCATTCTGCTGCGTAGCGTCTGTATTTTGCTGCGTGGTAAATTCATGCTGCTTCGCTTCGCGTGCTGACGCTGAATTTAGCGTGGTTCCCATGTGTTGTTGTACTGGTAATGTTTACAACATTAATTTCGGTCACATTTGTGCTGACTCCGTCTGTGCCCCACATGTTTGTTTGTTGAGTAAATCATGTACTTGGTTTTACAAGTGCAGTTCGGCTGAGTCGATTGTTTGTTGATTTCCGTTCTACATAGCTGTGCGCCACTTAGCATTGTCGTCTTGCTATGCGTTTGTTGATGCGGCCGAATTTGTGATGGGTGGTCATAATTCGGGCAACATGTGCAATATTGACTTTCTTAAGTTGATTATTGATGTGGGGCAACTTAATGTAGCCAGTTTATGATTAGTGATCAAATAACGGAATATGAATGCGTTATTTGACTCTCTGGAATGCGGGTCTATTATAAGTAACTAATTTACGACATCTTGTGGAAGTGGTTGGTTTCGGGTTTTAATTTATGTTGTCTTCATGGGTGGTTCTAACGTATCGGCTTGGAGTGTTTGATATGTGACGGCGAGTCATCTGTCAAGCAGCTTGGGTGGTATTAACTTACCCTAAGTTAACTTACATATGTACATATGCATGTGTTACAGCTACATATGTATGTATGTATGTACCTGCGTGTTTAATAAAATGCATTATACTGCAGAACCCTTTTTTCCTAATTTCTTGCGCAAGTGATTAGCGCTGCTAAGTTTTCTGTGGAAAAGAGTGAAAAGAGCCCAAATTAAGCAATTAAGGAAAATTTCTTGCTACCTAAATATTTTTTTACATGCTAAACAATGTTTCAGGAATTATTGTTATTTTTTGGAATATAGAAATTTCTGGCTCTCTGAGAATAATATAGTACTTAGGTGGCTGTACTGTATCGTAGTTGATTTATAATTTGTAATAATCACTTGATATAATAATATGTATATAGATTTATTATTAGCAACTGTTCTCACTTCTTAATAAACCGTTATAATTTTTGCACTTGACAGTTTAATGGAATGTAAATGTTTTGGTTTAGTTTAATAGTACAATGCCGCTATATTAATTCGAAACGTCATCTGCTGATTATGATAGTTGAAGTGGTATTGTTTGAATTGAATTGTCTTGCAATAGTTTCGTTGTATTTTTTGGTGAGACGAAGTCCGCCGGGGCTGCTAGTTATTTAATAAATCCATGCATATTGATTGATGCATATTATTAATATAGACTATATAATTTATATGTATGAATGTACATACACAGTACGCCTGCATATAATAAATTTAATAAAATAAACAAAACAAAAATTAAAACAAAATGTCTCAAGGCGGAAATTGAACTCTGGGCTAAGTAAGATATTTCACATATTACATCATACAACTTAACCAGCGAAGCCACAACAGACGTTGCGATTTACCCGCTTAAAGGGCTAATTTTCAAATCTCTACTCGTAAGCATTTGGACAAAAATTCTAAAATTTTCTAGAAAAATGCCTGCAATTCGTCAGACTACATACGTTGCCAAAGTGCATTATTGTCTGATATTGCGCTGTCGAGACTTTTCAACATTAAAGATTAAACGCATCAGCCCTGTTAACGACCATCGCCGAATAGCTTCCACTTTGGATTTGCAGCTTCTCATACTTCTAAGTTATCTGGTAGCATCTACCACAAATATGCTTAAGACATGCTGCGATTTTTTTCAAATCTACTGCCAAGTGAAAATTACTGCACTAAAACTCTGATTTGGTGGTAGTTTTTTGCTTCCGCATTTACCGTTATGTGTACACGTTGGATGCAGAGAACGTATATTAGACAGAGAAGCATTAAGTTAGGATGACGGTGTGAATTGTCAAAATGCATCAATATTTCTCGTCCAGCTCACCATTCTAATGGCCGACAGGGGAAATCGTGAGAGTGGCGAGTTAACAGAGCTGAGCGAAGGCAAAATTTGTTTAACAGACTATGATTTCTGATAAATTTTAATTGTTTTGGCTCGAATTTTAGATTTTGCCAATATATTAACGAATTGATATAAAGATCTAAATATTTAATTTGACGTGAAATTTGGCTTTACTTAAATATGTGCATGATAAGAGTGAGCCAATTTTGGTTTTATGCATGCATTATATACATATGTATTATAAGCGTAATAATCGTTATCATACTAAGTATACATATGTAAATATGTATATGGATAATATGTAGTACATATGTACATATATAAATATCCAAATATACGTATGTATGTATGTATGTATATATATTTACATGTTCATGCACATGTACATATGTATGTATGTACGTAATATGTGCTAAAAAATGTCAACAAGTGCACATGCATTCATATGCATTATATCTATCATCATCATATATTTATTTATTGTTATGTAGATACATATGTATCGGGTGTTTTTTTTACAGGTTTGTTTTTCGAATAGAGATAAAACTGGCATTTTGTGGTCAAATCTGGCAACTCTAATGTCATTTATGTTCAGTTTGGTTTGCCATTTCATCATGAACAGGTTGACAAAAGAACAACGCTTGCAAATCGTGCAAATTTATTTCGAAAATAATGGTTCAGTTCGCGAAGTTTACCGCGAGCTCCGTCAATTTTATGGTCGACATAATCGTCCATCAGAGCAATTAATTCGGTTAACCATGGATCGTTTTCGCACTACGTTTACTCTATGTGATAATACGCATCCGCAGAGACGTCGAACAGTGCGCACCGAAGAAACAATTGCCGCTGTAGAGCAAAGTGTTGAAGAGGACCCGAATGAATCGATTCGCCACCGTGCACAGCAATTGGAGCTTTGTCCATCAACTTTATGGAAGATTTTGCGCAAAGATCTTGGCTTGCGACCTTACAAGATCCAGCTTGTGCAAGAATTAAAGCCGCGAGAGCATGCAATGCGTCGTGATTTTGGTGTATGGGCCGAAAATGAGATTGATCTCGATGCTGATTTTCATCGCAAAATTTTGTTCAGTGATGAGGCTCATTTTTGGTTGAATGGCTACGTCAACAAGCAAAATTGCCGCATTTGGAGTGAAGAGAATCCACATGAGACCCTTGAAACGCCATTACATCCACAAAAACTGACTGTTTGGTGTGCTCTATGGGCTGGTGGAGTCATTGGGCCATACTTCTTACGCAATAATGCTGGAGAGGCAGTTACCGTTAATGGAGACCGGTATAGAGCCATGATAACCGACTATTTTGTTCCCGAATTGGATGGCATGAATGTGGATGAGTTGTGGTTCCAACAAGACGGCGCTACATGCCACACAGCGCACGTCACAATCGATTTATTGAAGGAAACATTCGATGAGCGCATAATTTCGCGGAATGGACCTGTAAATTGGCCACCACGATCGTGTGATTTGACACCATTGGATTATTTTCTTTGGGGATATGTGAAGTCGCTCGTCTACGCCAACAAACCAGAAACGTTAGGGGAATTGGAAGCCAACATTCGTGGCGTTATTGCCGACATACGGCCCCATATGCTCGAAAAAGTGGTTGAAAATTGGACCTGTAGAATTGGCTTTATTCGAGCCAGCCGCGGCGGCCACATGCCCGAAATCATATTTAAACATTAATGGCATAAAATTATCCTTCCAATAAAGCCAAATTGATGGACCTTAAAACGATTTTCTTGTGTTTTATTTCAATTCGAAGTTCTATACCCCTAAAAAAAACACCCGATACATATATGCAGCATTTGTTTCATCCCTACGCCAGCGTGTCTGTTTTCAACCGCTGCGCAACTGCAGTACAGCAACAAAAAATTCATTCATAAGCGCACGCGCATATTATTGAAAACAAATTTCCGTTCATTCATAAATGTGAACATTTCATCTCCCCACAAACCCATGCGCCCCTCATCCATCGCATTTTTCGCGACGAAGACAAAAATCTAAAAATCATAAATTGAAGATTTTTGTAATTTTGGTCCAAATGCTCACAACTTCAAATGGGAATGTAGGTATTATTTTGGCCCGCTTGTGCCCGTAAAATATTTCATGAAGAAATTCATCTATTATTAATCTATTATGTTTGCTTAGGGGTCGTGCACATATTACGTAACGCGATAGGGGGGCGGCGGGGGTTTGCGATTTGTGACGAAGTGTGACATGTGATTTCCCTTTGCCTAATATATAACATATATCAATTAACATTGTATTTTATTTTACGATTAATAAAAACAATTTTTCTGAAAGTGTGACATGGTGGGGGATCTGGAATGATCAAAAATTGCATTACCTAATATGTGCCCGACCCCTTATCATTATAAACGTGTTTTGCAGAAATCCTGTTATATATGTATGCCATTTAAAGCCCTAATTATTCCAATCGGCGCAACCAAACGCCTTACCGCTACGCCTACTTGCATACATATGTACATCACATATATATATGTCAATATGTAGTCTAAATTTTGGTCGCCTTTATGTCAGGGCTTACGTCTTATCACAAATGTAGAACAAGTAGCAGAATAATATATTTAGGACTCGAAAATCTACTACCTTTTAACATATTTTTCTACAATTGTCTAATTAAACGCAAACATTGCTATAATTAATTGTATTTTGTGAGACCTTTAATTAATTTTACTACTTTTGCTTCTTCCTGAACCAACAATCTGGGTCAATGGCCTATAGAAAAGACTTTCAACACGAAATTACAAATAAACCGTACCATTTTTATTCTAAGAGGGTATAAAGGACCAGAATTTTCGTTGTAAATTGAATTCTGTGGTGTATAACTTAACGCCATCTTATGTATGTATTTATGTATATGTAAGTATTTTCTTTCAGATCTTCCTCTATTCGATCTAGTAAATCATATTTGTATTATACTCCACTTTTTTCTTGTACCTATCTCAAATACAAAATAATTCAACTAAACCCTGATCAATGATGGCGGCTTTGCGACGCAGCTTTTTCGACTGAATTGCGGGCAGAAGCTACTATTTCTGTGGAGTTTTGACAAAACAGCTTATTTGGATTTCGGGTTTTTATTTTCAAATCAATAAATTTCTATCTTTGACGTACAAATTTAATATTTAAATTAATCTTTTACCACGACAGCCTGTTAAACTATTGCTTTGGTTAAGTATTTGTATAAATATTTCATTAGAACATTGTTATTTTTGACATGGTAAAAATTTAAGTCCAACTGGAGATAAGATATTTTGTCAAACTTTGCGCGCAGACTTAGAGTTCGGTTGGATGTGCGCGCATGTGAACAAACATATGTAAATACATAATTATTTCTATTCTATTTACATATCTACACATATGCTTGTACGCGACCTTTTGCATGGAAGTAATTCGATTAAATATGCATGGTTAAATAAATGCATGCATGTGCATACATATGATAAACAATAAATGCAATTTCTTTAGTGTTTTTGGAAGATTTTGTTTAACTACTTAAAATATTTATTGAAAGTTATATATGGAAAATATTAGTAGAATAAAATAAAACACTAAAATTGAAATTATAGAAGAATACATATTTTTAATATTTTTTTTAAATGTTGGAAATAGAATTGTGTTTAGTGTTTTTGGAAGATTTTGTTTAACTACTTAAAATATTTATTGAAAGTTATATATGGAAAATATTAGTAGAATAAAATAAAACACTAAAATTGAAATTATAGAAGAATACATATTTTTAATATTTTTTTTTAAATGTTGGAAATAGAATTGCGAAAATCCTTATCAAAACAATTGGAAAATTTTCGCCAAAAAACATCTGCAACCACACAATGTAGCTGATAACAGAGAACGTACATTAATTTTCTCTAAAATTGTTGTTTTCGCTCAACCGATGTTAAATTTTGCCCCTTGTAGGTGAAAAATTATTGAGTGGTGAGCTGGACGAGAAATAGACCTTTCCCTAAAAACGCGGAACGACAGCAGGAATGAAGCGGGATGCTACTTCTCTGTAAATATACGTTCTCTGTTGGATGTGTGATGCGATAAAGCAGAGAACGTATATTTACAGAGAAGTAGCATCCCGCTTCATTCCTGCTGTCGTTCCGCGTTTTTGGGAAAAGGTCTATTTCTCGTCCAGCTCACCACTCAATAATTTTTCACCTACAAGGGGCAAAATTTAACATCGGTTGAGCGAAAACAACAATTTTAGAGAAAATTAATGTACGTTCTCTGTTATCAGCTACATTGTGTGGTTGCAGATGTTTTTTGGCGAAAATTTTCCAATTGTTTTGATAAGGATTTTCGCAATTCTATTTCCAACATTTAAAAAAAATATTAAAAATATGTATTCTTCTATAATTTCAATTTTAGTGTTTTATTTTATTCTACTAATATTTTCCATATATAACTTTCAATAAATATTTTAAGTAGTTAAACAAAATCTTCCAAAAACACTAAAGAAATTGCATTTATTGTTTATCATATGTATGCACATGCATGCATTTATTTAACCATGCATATTTAATCGAATTACTTCCATGCAAAAGGTCGCGTACAAGCATATGTGTAGATATGTAAATAGAATAGAAATAATTATGTATTTACATATGTTTGTTCACATGCGCGCACATCCAACCGAACTTTAAGTCTGCGCGCAAAGTTTGACAAAATATCTTATCTCCAGTTGGACTTAAATTTTTACCATGTCAAAAATAACAATGTTCTAATGAAATATTTATACAAATACTTAACCAAAGCAATAGTTTAACAGGCTGTCGTGGTAAAAGATTAATTTAAATATTAAATTTGTACGTCAAAGATAGAAATTTATTGATTTGAAAATAAAAACCCGAAATCCAAATAAGCTGTTTTGTCAAAACTCCACAGAAATAGTAGCTTCTGCCCGCAATTCAGTCGAAAAAGCTGCGTCGCAAAGCCGCCATCATTGATCAGGGTTTAGTTGAATTATTTTGTATTTGAGATAGGTACAAGAAAAAAGTGGAGTATAATACAAATATGATTTACTAGATCGAATAGAGGAAGATCTGAAAGAAAATACTTACATATACATAAATACATACATAAGATGGCGTTAAGTTATACACCACAGAATTCAATTTACAACGAAAATTCTGGTCCTTTATACCCTCTTAGAATAAAAATGGTACGGTTTATTTGTAATTTCGTGTTGAAAGTCTTTTCTATAGGCCATTGACCCAGATTGTTGGTTCAGGAAGAAGCAAAAGTAGTCAAATTAATTAAAGGTCTCACAAAATACAATTAATTATAGCAATGTTTGCGTTTAATTAGACAATTGTAGAAAAATAGGTTAAAAGGTAGTAGATTTTCGAGTCCTAAATATATTATTCTGGTACTTGTGCTACATTTGTGATAAGACGTAAGCCCTGACATAAAGGCGACCAAAATTTAGACTACATATTGACATATACATATATATGTGATGAACATATGTATGCAAGTAGGCGTAGCGGTAAGGCGTTTGGTTGCGCCGATTGGAATAATTAGGGCTTTAAATGACAAACATATATAACAGGATTTCTGCAAAACACGTTTATAATGATAAGGGGTCGTGCACATATTAGGTAATGCAATTTTTGATCATTCCAGATCCCCCACCATGTCACACTTTCAGAAAAATAGTTTTTATTAATCGTAAAATAAAATAAAATGTTAATTGATATATGTTATATATTAGGCAAAGGGAAATCACATGTCACACTTCGTCACAAATCGCAAACCCCCGCCGCCCCCCTATCGCGTTACGTAATATGTGTACGACCCCTAAGCAAACATAATAGATTAATAATAGATGAATTTCTTCATGAAATATTTTACGGGCACAACCGGGCCAAAATAATACCTACATTCCCATTTGAAGTTGTGAGCATTTGGACCAAAATTACAAAAATCTTCAATTTATGATTTTTAGATTTTTGTCTTCGTCGCGAAAAATGCGATGGATGAGGGGCGCATGTGTTTGTGGGGAGATGAAATGTTCACATTTATGAATGAACGGAAATTTGTTTTCAATAATATGCGCGTGCGCTTATGAATGAATTTTTTGTTGCTGTACTGCAGTTGCGCAGCGGTTGAAAACAGACACGCTGGCGTAGGGATGAAACAAATGCTGCATATATGTACATATGTATCTACATAACTATAAATAAATATATGATGGTGATAGATATAATGCATATGAATGCATGTGCACTTGTTGACATTTTTTAGCACATATTACGTACATACATACATATGTACATGTGCATGAACATGTAAATATATATACATACATACATACATACGTATATTTGGATATTTATATATGTACATATGTACTACATATTATTCATATACATATTTACATATGTATACTTAGTATGATAACGATTATTACGCTTATAATACATACTTATGTATGTATAAAAGGCATGCATAAAACCAAAATTGGCTCACTCTTATCATGCACATATTTAAGTAAAGCCAAATTTCACGTCAAATTAAATATTTAGATCGTTATATCAATTCGTTAATATATTGGCAAAATCTAAAATTCGAGCCAAAACAATTAAAATTTATCAGAAATCATAGTCTGTTAAACAAATTTTGCCTTCGCTCAGCTCTGTTAACTCGCCACTCTCACGATTTCCCCTGTCGGCCATTAGAATGGTGAGCTGGACGAGAAATATTGATGCATTTTGACAATTCACACCGTCATCCTAACTTAATGCTTCTCTGTCTAATATACGTTCTCTGGATAAAGGATGTACGTATGTATGTACAAAATAGATGAACATAAGTCGAACTGAATATTCACGCAAGATGATAGAATCCAAGGTTGTGCCTTCCGCGTACCGCTAGTCCTCTCTTTGTCGATTAGACAGCACCCATCCATTCGCTGACGAAATAAAAGCATTTTACACAAACAATGCCAAGCAAATTTTTTGAGGGACAAATAAAAAGGGAGGCAGAAAATTTAAGCCGCCATCAGATCCACAGTAATTATATTGCTGGTTTGAATGAAATCTTTAAATGTGCGTTAAATATGATTCCGACAAATTTTAATAGTTTTGATTGTGGTTCATTGTATTCCCTTTGTAAATATTGTAATGCAAAATCGGAAAAGGTAATTACTACGTCAAATCAAAGAGAAAACGTATAAAGTAAAATGAAAAATAGTTCAATTAAAAAAAAATTAGTTTACTCCATTTTTTTAAATTAAGAATTTAAAATAAGCAATTATATTCATTTGCCCCGTATTAAAGGCTTTTAAATAAAAACCTTTTTTCACACCCTCACTATAAAGAGCTAAAAAATACTACATTTTGATTCGAAAGGTGTTAAAATTATGGACGTTTAATTAATTTTATTATTAACTATTTAATTTTGTTTAGAAATTTCAATTCTCTTATAACATGCCCAGGGTTATTTTATCCCATAAAATTCTTTATTCCCCTCTAGTATTTTATCATATTCGAGTTCAATAAGTGTTTGAAATTTTTCTTTAATAGTTTATGGTATTTTCACGAAGTAAAAAAATGTAGAAATACCTCTGCTGACAATATTAATATTCGATATCTCTTATGCTTCTTCTGTATTTTTGAATGCAATTTTATCATTTTCTATATTTTCTAAAGCAATTTCAATTTCGTTTTTATTTAACATCAATGTGTTGAAAATATATTTTTTCGCCCATTGTATGTCATATTTAACGTTGATTAAATGCACCTTTATTAATCTTATTTTATTTTGCAAATTAAAAATTGTTTAATTTCTAGGTATGTATCTTTCCTTATGTTATTAAAAAGAAGTACTAGCTCATTTATTATTGTTATTAACTTCATTTAAGTTACTGGATACTATTATTTCCGAATAGTCGTGATCGGGGGATCCGGCGATGAATTTCTTGATATTTTTGGTCTTTCAACTGGTTATTCAGAGGGAAGATGATGACAATATAACGCATCACAATATTTTTCCTGAGCCCAACTACATATGTAGACTGTGGTAGCATCTCGCCTCATGAGCAATTTCAAAAATTGTACGACGACGAGCTTATAAATATGCAATGCGAAGAGAGCAATAGCTATGCGGTGTATTGTATAATGGTCAATCCAAATATAACTGCAGAAGAACTGCGAGTTTTCATTGGAATACTTATAGTGACTGGATATTCCCATGTTTCAACGAGGAGAGGATATTGGGCGAACAGAATGTTTAGTGATGCTATACGTCGAAACCGTTTTGACATAATATTTCGCAGTATCCATCTTATAGAAAATGGTAAACAGCAAATAAACCTGATCCCTTGAAACAGCGTTTTTTAAAACATTTTCATCGAAAAAGATGTTTGTTTGTGATGAATCAATGGTTGAATATTATGGTGGCGTGGCTGTAAACAATCCATCAAAGGTAAACCATTAAGATTTGGGTACAAAATGTGGAGCCTGAATACTCCTCTATGGCATTTAATAAATTTCGAGATCTACTAATAATCGAATCCTCGTATAAAACAGGAATATGCTTTCATTGTGCTAAGTTATGCAGCTCACACTTCTTCCATGTGTAAAAAATGTAACGTTGGTTTATGCATAAAATGTCTCGAAAAATATCATTATTTCAATAGTAACTAAAACTTAATCCCTAAATCAAGTATAAATTTATTATCATACATGTATTTGTGAAATACACTAAAGCCAGTGAATTGGTACTTCAAGTTTTCATTTACCTATGAGGCGATCAAAATATACTGAGGAGTGTCTCCCGTTACACATATGTTACAGCTGATAACTCCAAAACTAGTGGAGGCAGTAGCATAATTTTTTCTTATTTTTCTTCTACGATCAAATGAATACTAGTTTTGAAATTTTATATTCCTAACCCATCTGGATTGCTCTGGTCACTATTAGGATAAGCACATATTATAGCTAAAAATTCTTTTTCGTTTGTAGCATACGGTTCTTCAGTTTTAGTAAGGGTTCTGGACATGAAGGCGATAGGTTTTTTTCCTGTATTTCCGGTAGTTAAATGGAATTATTTACTGAAGTTAAAGTATGAAAGTATAACATCGTCGGACATAAGAGATTTTTTATTTCGTTGAAGGCATTCTTTGCTTCATTGTCCAAGTCAATATTTATTTGAGCGGACCTGTTTTTTCGTCCTTCTTCCCCTCTTAAGAGTAATGTTAAAGGTTTGGCCAACATGGCGTATATGAAGCGGTCGTAATCGCCGGAAATACCTAAAAATAGGCGAAGAAGCGATGGTTTTGGGGTAAGCTATCTTAGCTATCGCCTTAGTGGGGGTTTTTGTTATACCTTTAGAGGAAATTATGAACTCTTAAAATTCAACTGAGTCGGTAAAAAAAATGACATTTGTCCAACTGTATCTTCATATTAGCATCTAAAAGCGTTTTAAAGGAGATAAAAAAGAAACAATTTTAAAGATTTGTTCTAGATGGAGCCCATGGTCCTGTTCGCGGAGTTGCCAAATACGACTATGTCGTCGATATACACGTAGCATATCCTGTCAATGTAATGGCGAAGGATGCCATCTAGAGCCCGTTGTAATATTGGGCAGGCAATTTTAGTCCGAATGGTATTCTCGTAAACTCGTATTTGCCCTTATTTATTGAAAAGGGGGTCTTTCCAATATCGGATTAGTTGAGCGGGATTTGGTGGAATCCGCTTTTCAAGTCTAAAGCGGAGAAATATGTATGCTGTTCAAGCTGAGGCAATACTTCGTTTATTTGAGGTACTGGGTAGCGGTTATCTACATTAATTGCGTTAAGCTTGCGATAATCGATTACGATTCTATGCCGTTTGTCACCCTTGGAGTCAGGTTTTTTTGCTAAAACCCAAACGACTGAGTTATAGGGTGATCTTAACTGCCGAGTGATACTATCCTCCATTTGAGATTTTACTTCGGTATTTAGGATCATTGGGTATGAGTCATACCTAGTATAAACGGGGGTGTCTTTATTTGTTGTCATTTCGCCTATGACCAGGAGGTCAGACGAGGTTTGACGGGTTCAACATTTACTTAAAGAGTTTGTATTTAGTTTGAATTATTCTTATTAAAACAAATTAGTTTTTTATTAATTAGTTTTGAATTAATAACTTCTACCCTGGAGGATTAAGCTGTGTTATGGAATCATTAAAGTAGTTAATTACTGTACAATCCGTCAGCTACTTGTATAAGTGTAATTACTATATATTTGTGGTTACTCCTTCTAGGAAGGTGGTGTTGGAAATCGCAGAGTTTGGCTGTAGTTAAATTATATCAATATTATTATTAAAGGATATAAAATATAATTTTCTGAATACTCTTTCGTCTCCCCTTTGTGTAAACTATTCAGGGGCCTTTTCCTGCGCTCTCCTTTGTGGTCATGATAGTGCTCACCGGATTCAGGGACCTAGACTGCTGCTACCTTTATCTGTTTTCTTTATTAAAGTAAGTGGCGTTTTGCTTCAGTTCACAATAAGAACTTTATCGTGTCCCTCTTTCCGACACACTCGCGACTAGCAAAGATTAAAGATTTACTTCCCGATTTTACGAAAACAATTCTTTTTTCAGGTCGGCACGACTTTATCTATTGAGAAAAGTTGAGCAACCTGAGTTGCATATCCGCTTTACCTGCTTTACTAAATGTAGCTGATGAATTAGTTTATTATTTTGGCAATGTTAACATACATATGTCATGTTAACTTATATATATATACTACAAAGAGGCGTATATTAAAACACGCCAACGGAATTGCAATCGTTGTTTATCATTTCCCTTGTAGTTCGCTTATATACATATAGACATACACACTAACTATTGTTAACCGCTTGCACTTAACATTACATATAACGTAACTATATACACAGGTTCATTTACAATACACATATACATATTTTGGTGATTCACAAGGTGTCATAAATCATAAAGTCAGTCTTCAGGAGCTTATTGGCGTATATGAAAGACTTTCCGAGGAAGTGAAATATCTGTGTGTAGTAATGAGTGTGTTTAGAAATAATGCAAATGGTTTTATGTTTAACAATATACTATGTGATTATTTTAGTTCAAATTATTACAAAATTTGTAGGAACTAAGTATAGGCATCAAAACTGTAACTCAAGTAACTTTAAATATGTGTACTTATGGTACAAAGTCCCATTTTGCTGTCTTTAACTTTGAAGTGCACATAAAAAACTTAGACGTGCTGGATTATAAGTTTGTTCATCTAAAATAATTTGTGGAATGACCCAGAGAAACACTACGGATGGTCTGTTATATAATTGCTTTTAGGCAGTTCTTTTATCGTTTAAAAACAGTATTTGAGAGGTATATAAATCTTATGTATTTAAATCTAACGTAGTTAAATTTTATTCTGTTTCATTAATTTATATTCGTGTCATTCTTTCTTTGTAACCGATTTCAAATATGATATCAACAACTATAACAGGGACAATTCTTTTCTGGCAACGCTTATCGCATATATCTGTTGGGAAATCCTATAATTTGGTGGAGTAACCTGATGTTCCTTTTTAGCTTTATGATGGTAGTTTTGGCAGGAGCTATTAAGCAACGTCGCTTGGATGGCCAATTGATTCTACAACGCCAACTACAAAAACAATGCGGATCCGCATTACGAATAGACGGTACGAAAAATAAAAATTAAATTTAATACTTTCTCATATTTATTATCTACTAACTTTTTATGAACGAAAAAAATTTAGCTGAATAATATAATAATTTAATATATAAGTTGGCCTAAGGCCTGATCCAGGCTAATGCATACCGCGAGAAATGGGAGGGGTGTTCAAGAGAAGCCTAAACTTGAAGTTTCCATTGTAACTGAACATGCATAAAGTTCTCGAATTGGCTTTTTAGAAACCGTATAAACTGCAAAGTTTTTGCAAGGTGAAATCGAGATTGCATTTAAAAAAAAGCGCGTGTGTTGTGTTATAAGTAGTCGCTAGATGAAAAATGTGAACAACTGGGTGAAAAATAAGGTTTACCGTGTAAAGATTTATGCATAAAGTTGTCAGATTGTCAATGAGTGTCAAATTGAACTACAAATTTTGCTTAATCAAACTCATACAAAATGAGCATTCGTAAATGTATAAGTAAAAAACCTAATCTCTAGCACGATCATGTAAGCGTATAAAAGCTTTAAAATCATCAACACAAGCTTACATTCAGGAAAAATACAAACTTGCTATGTATGCGCATCGCGCGCCTCATAGTTTCAATTTGGTCGTCAGTGCCGCAGTCAAAATATATCCCCACTTACAACTAGCAGTTATAAGCGCCCTGAAGAACATCTCGAATATCTGGACAGATTCAAAAACAACTGCTCCAGCGTTTCTGCTTCTAACAGCGATTAATACCTTAGACTTTCAGTTTTCGCTGCAAGTGCTGGATTCGATACATTATCTGGCTTTGCCATTGAGTCGCAGGTACAGCAAAGATAGAATTAAAAGCCAGGAGAGAGAGTGCAGAAGAAAATTTTAGCGAGATTTCCTAGTCGTCCTGATTTGTAAAGAATACGATATCGATAAGAAGGAAATAAGAATAACTTCTCGTCAGATTCAACGGTTTAGTGTGAACATTGAAGAGGGTTATCGGATTTCTACTTACATACCATATTATGTATTAGTATGTATTTTTCCATCGAAAACTACTACTCTAGATGAAGAAGCCTATAAGCAATTATTAGAAAAATACTCTTCCATTTTGCATGACGATTATGCTGTGTAGTATTTTTCGAATAAGTAAAACTTTGGCGAAGACGAATTTTGGATAAAATATCCACACTTCTATTAAATCATTTGATGCTTTCCCTAATGTTCATCAAATCTTGCTTATATTGGCTGCTCTAGTAATGACATCAACGAACGGACGCTCTATCATGGGTGAAAATCACATAAACGGATTGACTGCATTTTACATTCATCGAGACGTAAAAGTTGATGAAAACGCAGTATTAGACGACTTTTTTCTTTGCCTTGACGCATTAATTTGCTAAATGAATAATTATTTTTAAGTTTTGTAACTATAACTTATTCCTATTTATGAATTACCTAAATACATTTTTATTCACATCCATAGAATAGTGATTTTCATTGGAGAACTTCTTCCATTTTATATAATAAAATGTAAAACCCTCAGCAACAAATATCCTGCACATATGCCTAGCTCGATCAACCTGCACGAACTGCAAAATTATCTCCGGTCTGTATAGGTATCGCTTCACTTGCCCACCCCTGTCTTTTAAAGGTTTGGAGTAAGGGACAAAGCTTTCGGAGCCAGCAGTTTCCCGGCTTGACACACGTCATCTTTTCGTTGACTTTAAAGCTTCTTTTGATAGCACGTCGAGAAGCTGCCTTTTAGACGCCATGTCTAAGTTTAGGATGTCCGCAAAACTAATACGGATATGTAGAGTGAGTTGGGTTAGAGGCGAGCGAGGGTAGGGCAAGAACCCTCCTGAAAAAACAGCGAGTCTTCGCGTTTCAAGACATGCACCATTATTGGCAATTATAACTTTGAAGTAGTGTAGAAATTTCTATCCCAAGAATCCATTATAAACACAACCAATAATGTCACCCTTGAAATCAACCAACCAGAGCCCGCTCCGATGAACAAAATGTTCACTCTACAAATGCCCCATCACGTCCGTCCTTTTATATGACGAAGAAAAGTGGCCGATGTTGAACAAAGATGAAGTTACGATATCGGTACTTAAAACTATATACTCGAGTACTTCTACCATGTACTGTGTAGTTTTTGTACTTCGATAGATATCGAGTACATTACGTTAGTATTTACTCGCTCGCAAAACTGCTTAAACTGCTTTTCAAATATGTAGTATAGCATAAGTATTTAATTTTGTTATACAAGTCTAAAGTAAAGCTCTAAAAACTCTAAAAACTCTGTAATTGAAGTGAATTTACGTTCTTACGAAAAGCTACACGCTTGTACCTATAAAAGCACGAACCTTCGAGTGATCGTCTTCATTGCGATAATCGTTCTCTCGAGAGGTAAATCTTCTAGAGGACTTGTGAGCTGCGGTGGTGGTCCGATTGCCTATACATACATACATAAAACACTTTATTTGTATTATTATATTAGAAGAACAGCGGCCTCAGGCCTCTAATATAATATATTTAACAAATTTGTTGAACAGTGTCAAACGGGTCGCTAATAATTTAGTTAATAAATTTGTTGAACAGTGTCAAACTGGTCACTAATAACACTGGTCGACGGCCAAAATGTACCAGAGACGCCGTTATGAAATTCGTATGTAACATCACCCCCTGATTTCGAAAATTGAGTTTATTTTTGATTCTATGGCACCGCTTTTGAGATATTTGCAATTTACCGTTATTCGAAAAAACCAAAAAGATGGCTCCCTTTAATTACGTATATCTCACGAACGGGTCAAGCAATTGCAAAAAAGTTTACAGAATCGGAAAGGCTATAAATGCATCATACATTGTTTTTTGCTCAACCAGATAGTTTTCGAGATATAAGCTTATAATTTTAGATTTTTGTTTTTTTTTTATGAAAAAATATGAAAAAAATTACTTTTTGCGAGGGCAGCATTCCAAAACCACAACTTTTTTTCCAGATATTTTTTCTTTACGTAAAGCTCTGTTTAATTAGAAAAAAGATAAGCTATCATCGAAGAAAATCGATGCAAAACTACGTAAGTTATAAACGATCAAATAAAAATACCCAGGTTGCGCAACTTCAATGTATGTATACATACATATATTAAAGGTATAAAGTGCAAATGGGATATTATCCGGATAAACTAATAACACCATAACAATGATAATACTTTTTCTTTAAATAAATCTAATACTTTAATACTTTTAATACTCGAATTGTTTTATAGTAGGTAGAGTGGTTGCATCGAAAGGAAGAGTGGTTGGGTTCGAAACCTGCTGTAGGCATGTAGTTATAAACATGTATTTCCGTCACTTATGGGTAAGTATGCAGGTAGATTTTCAAAATTATAAGACACAGAAAATGTTTAGAGCCTACATCTAAAGCAGGTAGTATTTTCTTTTCCCGGCTTCGTATAAAAAGGAACTTTTCTGTCTAGGTAAGACTTGATTTTTTCAATTCTATTCTTGTTCCGAGTATAACATCTGCAAGGCTCGCCGGAGATAGTTCAGTTCATAAGTCAAATTTCAAAACCGTGATTTATTAAAAAAAATAAAATGAGTAAAAGGGCGCGAGAATGTGAGTGTAATAACGATCCAGATATGTTCTGTTTCATGTGTGGCCAATATACTATCATAAGGCGACGACGAGTGTTCTCAGATCATATCAAAACTTTATACTCCAAGTATTTTGGTATTGAGCCCAAAAATGCTGAAAAACCATGGACACCGAACACTTTGTGTACATCGTGTCGAGTAGAATTGATTCAGTCGGAATCAGGACAACAAATAAAATTTGAGACTCCAATGATATGGAGAGAACCTACTTGCCATTCAATAGAGTGTTATATTTGTCAAACAAAAGTACTTGGCTTTGGAAGATAAAGAAGACTAACCTATGCTAGCGTACCTACAGTGACATTACCAGTGTTAAGGGCGGGGATAATTAGGGTCCAGAATTCCTCTTGAATTCTGGAAACGGGGATTTTAAAATGGGGGCCGATCCTTTAAGACAGATAATTACCTGTACTTTTATAATTCCTTTGTGTACATTTACACAGATAAAATAATAAGAACAGAAATTCTGTTTTATATATATACAGATCGCCTTTTATTGCTGTAAAAAACCTGGATTTTGATTACCCAATGGAGGAGTGTCACTCACCTGAAGTTGTCGCTGTCGCTGTGATGAAAATCAAAAGATTAAGAGAGTTTACTGGTTGCCAGTCGCTTTTATAGCACCACTATCTGGCAACGGGTTCAGCTAACAGGACTCGTGCAAAGGCAAACCAAGTAACGAGTCCTGTCAGCGAGTAGCTTACAGCGACATCTCCTTGTGGCAGTTTTCCATTGTGAATATTTGCAGACCTTAACACCATAGGATTATTAATATGTTATTGTGTGTTATTATTTACATATTTTCATTTTTGTTCTTATCTCTAACAATTTTTAAAATTCATTTTACAAAAATGCTTAAACTAATGCCGCGTTCTGGGGTCTGCTACTTCACCTTCAATATGGGGTCTCACCGGAGATGACCCACCCAAACATTGTATTTTTCGCGGCTGGTCTAGTGGGGGTTGCGGGCATCAGTCCCGGCCGCATTATGGCCCATACACTTCTGCTCCCAGGATTAGCGACACCGTACTCGTGCGGTAGAACGTAGGGTCTGCCAACCGCAAATTGTCAAACTCGTTGCCCACGCGAGCATCGACGGTGCGTTCTGGTGCGTTCCACATTAGGCTGGCTAGCACCGTCGCTCTGACTTCCAGCCTTTCGTGCCAGCCTTTCAGTACAAGGGAGCACTTCTCTCCGCTTCGTGGCACGGCGTGTAGTCGTCGGGCAAGGGCTCTGGATATGGTCGTTGTGCTCTGACCAGGATCCAGGATAGCGCGTACTGTATGGACTTTTCCGGCAGTCACCACCTTCACCAATATGGTCGGAGTAAGGACAGATTGCCATAGAGCTCTTCGGCCAGGTCCCTTGATTAGCTCTCGGGCATCTCTCACTCGTCTACGGGGTTTATGTACATCTGAACGTCGCGAATTAGATCTTCGGCTCTCTGGGCGAGATGGGGGCGCTGAATTGCCGACCGGATACCCGACAGAGGAGGTCTGAATATCCGGAGCTCAGTCGTAGCGTGCGCATCTTCAAGCGCCTGCTGGATGTCGTCATCGCTCGCATCGATCCCCAGCACCTCTCCGATCGGCACAGTTGCTGCTTCGGCTGATGGCTCGTGCCCTTTGTCTACCGCCCTTTGTCCTTCCGACACGTCTTCCTCGCTTCTGGGAGTTTCCCCCAGGTGTAGGAGACTGTGGTGTCGTCCCTGACACTGGCCGCAGTTTCGCCGTGACGGACACTCATTGGCTGTATGCCACGGTGACATACACTTTGAGCAGTGGCCGTGTAGGAGGACAGAACGCAGTCTCTCCTCTGGCTCCATACGGCGCATCTGCCGGCAAAAAAGTAAGTTATGGTTGTGCTTGCACACTGCGCATCTGTTATGCTCTCGGGCCACACGGATCATTTTGGATATTTTTTCTGAAAATAAAGAAATCGTTAATTTGGTTTGACTAGAGGTAATAGCACTAGTTTGACGGTTGGGCGTGTAATTATGCCTCTTGCCGTACGTATGTCTACGACTCGTGCGCGGCTTTCTTTTCCTGAAAAAACCTTAACAACTCTGCCAAGTCGCCACTCGTTCGGGGGTAAGTTGCCCTCTTTGACAACTACGAAATCATCCACCTCGATGTTTCGTGGGGGTAGTGCCACTTGACTCGCTTGTGTAGTTCCTTCAGATATTCTTCTTTCCACCGCTGGCAGAATCCTTGATGAATTGCCTTTATCTTTTGCCATCGGTTTATGATCGTCATCGGGTTTCCTCTACTCTCAGGTTCCGCAACCGCGAGTAGCGGACTGCCGATCAAAAAATGTCCTGGCGTGAGGGGTTCTGTTGACTCGGGGCTTTCTGAAAGCGGACTTATTGGTCGCGAATTCAGACAATCTTCTATCTTGGCCAGCAACGTCGAGAGCTCCTCCATCGTGAATCGCATAGGCTACCTTACGGAAGTGGGTTTTGAAGCTCTTTACACCTGCTTACCAAAGCTCTCCCATGTGGGGAGCTCCCGGAGGGATGAAGT
Organism: Anomoia purmunda; assembly: GCA_951828415.1. Taxonomy (NCBI): domain Eukaryota; kingdom Metazoa; phylum Arthropoda; class Insecta; order Diptera; family Tephritidae; genus Anomoia; species Anomoia purmunda. The sequence goes on from OX639993.1 coordinate 92,965,728, forward strand.
GCCAGGTTATTTCTTGATGTGCATATGACTGTGTGGTTAGACGCGAGGCTTCGGCAAGAAAGTGTCGGAAATCTTGCCTTAGTGTTTTGTGGGCTCCAACAAAATTCGTCCCATTGTCGGAGTACATGCTACAAAACGAGAAAATGCCGCCAGAAACGTGGAAGTCGATAAGTCACTGGTTGCCTCCAAATGTATTGCTTTCATAGCAAAACAAACAAAAACGCATACATAACCCTTTGTTATTAGAAACGCCCTGCCGATGAAATTCTTTATCTCGAACGGGCCAGTAAAATCCACGCCTGTGTTGGCGAAAGGGCGAGATAAGTCCGATCGTTCGGGGGGCAATGATGCCATCAGTTGCTATCGTGTCTTTTTTCTGTGGATTAAACAAATTTTACAATTATGAATAATGTTTTTTATCAAATTTTTCATTCGTACGATCCAATATTCGGATCTCAAGAGTCTCAACATGAGTTGATTTCCCCCATGCAGAGAAATCAAATGTGAGAATCTGACGAGAAGTCGGGAAAATTGGCAATCGTACGGTAAAATTACAGGGTATCGTTCGTTGTAGGGTAGCCCAGCTAACGCAAGCCTGCCTCCTACTCTCATGATTCCGTTCCCATCGAGGAAGGGATTGAGAGTGCGGATGGGGCTTTTTGCGCTTACTGGCTTTGACGCCACAAGTGCTTGATACTCATTGGAGAAGCACTGTTTTTGAGTTAACATAATAAGGCACATTTTTGCCTTTCGAGTCAGTCCATTTGTAGATCACTGGCTGGCCAACGTCGAACTGTGGAAGTAAAGCATTAATTAATTCTGCTAAGAGCTGCGCTCCGCAAAATTCTAATCGAGGTAGAGAGACTATTTTCACCGGTGCTACTTTCGTCTTACCTACAAGTAAATTTATATATGGGGCCCTGTCTGAGTTTCGATCGCGAACTCTCACATACAGAGCAGCTGCATATGCCTTTTCAGAGGCATCACAAAATCCATGAAATTCAATTTCATTCCACGGGGTGAAATGGATCCACCTTGGGATTTTGATATTTGAAATAAACGTGGAATTTTTAAGAAAATTTTCCCATCGCAAATACAAACCTCGAGGTAAAGTGTCATCCCAATCTATCTTGGCTAACCAGATGTCCTGCATTAAAATTTTTGCCTCCACGACAATAGGGCCCAACCACCCGGCTGGGTCGAACAACTTGGCAATACACGATAAAACCTCTCGTTTGGTATAGCTTGGTCGAATGGGGATTTCTTGGACGCTAAAATGGAACATATCGCGCGAGTTACGTCGCCGTCGCTGCAAGCCATTTCGCTGCCGACGTCACCGTCACTGACCAACCCTAATAATTTACAAATCGACTGGTCTGTATAAACGCAACCAAAGCATGTTTGCAACACATGCCGGCCACATTTCATATTTCAATGCAAAGTGACAAACGAATGTGTCACAACAAAACACTTAACAAATTTCGTATTTTATGATTCTCTTTTTGCGGCACTTTCGACAACGGTGGTCATGTTACCGAAAACTCGGGCACTGGCCAGCATTGCGGCAATTACAAATAACATTACTGCAATGCTACACACAAACATACTACATTGCGGCAACTACAAAAATCGTTGCGGCAATGCTGACAATGTACCGGAAATAATAAATTAATATTTCGACATACACAAAATTCGTTACACCACCATATGTATGCAATAAACGTTTAGGCAACCATAAGAGCCATTATGAAATGTTAACAAAAAGAAAATGTAAAATAGAAAGTAAGACCTAGCTTAAGAAATTTCAAATCAATAAAAATCAGAATTACTTCGCACACCAAAGTGGCAGGTCGTTTTCACTCTTCGACGAAGTTTAGCACACTTAACTGGCGCAGTCGGTTAGATATCAATTCAGAAGAATTGATTGAAACCAACGTATCCCGAAGGAACGTTTTAATTAAAAAAAAAAAAAAAAAATTTTTTTTTTTTTTGCAAGATAGTATGAACTTTATGTGAAGAAAAAAAAATTGATAAAACAAATAATTTATAAAGAGAGAAAACAAGTGAACAAATTTTTTAAGCAGCAATCGCAGCAAATTCGGCAACAGTTTTGAGCAGCAGCAATCGCAGCAAAATCGGCAACAGTTTTGAGCAACAGCAACAGTGAAAAAGTTATATAATGGCAAACCCTGAACAACAGCAACTCCCCGTAACAGAATTAATCAAAGAAGCTGCGAGAATCCGCCCATACTTCGGCAATGAAGAGAATGACCTAACGTCATTTCTGAGGGAAGTCGACCTAATCCTTCCACTCTTCAACGGCAATACATCGATGCAACATTACATCCTAGAGAGGCATGTGAAAACAAAAATTCAAGGACCAGCACTCCGAGTTATTCAGACGATGGACGTCTCGGCAACGTGGGAAGAAATTAAGCAGGAGCTGACAAGGAACTTTGGCGTCAGAGAAAGCTACAATCAACTCCTCCATCAAGCCATCTGCATAAAAAACACTTTTAATGTAAGTCAGTATTATAATAGTTTAAAAATTATTTTAGACAAACTTAATAGTAAATATAACGAAGATTCAAATAAACCTACTGAATTCTCTCCTAAAACAAATGAATCCCTAATTTTGAAAACATTTAATAGTAGATTCACCACCACCTCGGGAAACAGAAACTTTGCTAATCGAATTGAGTCAGGCGTAACAAGACAAAACGATAAGCAATGGTTTAATTCCAACAATAGCAATAGTGTTAGACAAAATAGAAACTCAGGTCAATACAGACAAAATAATTCAGGGCAATACCGACAACATCAGTCGGGACCAGTGGCGGATCCACGGGGGGTGTTTTTGGTGTTAAAACACCCCCCAAAATCAGAGAAGAATATATCATTGATGATATGGATTTGGAAAAAGGTTATTAATAAAAAAATCACATCAAATTTTAAGCAATAACAGGTTATAATATTTTTATTGTTATTCATATAATGCAAACTTCCTCTTCATTTGTACAAGCACTATCGCTAAAGCCCAGTGATTAATTGAGAATTATATGGAATTGAGCATTGCATGTTATATTTTCCTTGGTTTTTTAAAGAATTCTTCTAATATTTCATCAACTGACAGATCAATATCCCTGTGAATATTCATAGATGCTAGACCATTAAGTAGTATTTCGTAAGTAGGTTTTAATTCTCTTTAAACATGAAAAACTCCTTTCCGGTGATGCTGTTGAAACAGGCAATAGCGCCAATATGCGTAAAATCTTGAAAACATTCACAAAAGACGTTTTGTTCACTACTTCTAAAGCTTCAAGAGCATTTCGAAAATGCTTGCCTGAAGTTCGCTGTTTCCACATTTTTACCTCCGCAAGGAAGTTTTGTTCTGAACAGTTAATCACCCTTTCATAGAAAGCAAATATTTCTCGAGCTTTTTGAGCGTCAAATTCGTACTTTGGGAAAAATACACAAAAATTTTCTAAAACTGATCTGTGGTCAAGAAAGCGGCTTTTTAAATGAGCAATGTAAGTATCAAGAAAGGGAATATAAAAAGCAACGCGATAGTATGCCTCAGCGTCGTTCGTTTTCAAATTGAAGCGATTCATTTGGCGACTACTGTAGCGAGGTACCTTTATTTCTGTACCTAGTTCGGTGCATACTTTTTCAACGTCATTGAAAATCAAACGGAAGTTTTCTTCCGCATTTTGTCGCATTTCTTCAAACTCTTTCAAAGCATCGTCCGCTAATCTAATGGCTTCTGCGAGATCTTCATCGGGCGATTGTAATTGCCGGCTGAGAGGCAGAACTACTGCATGCACGGATTGCATTATGAAGCACGAAATTTGGAATTCTGCTGCAGAAATTGCAGTGAAGAGCTGAGAGGCCGTAGTTGAAGTCTCTGGATCTTTCCAAGTTACGATGCTTTCTAATGATTTAATCACGAACGGATGCAATTCGATGTATGTTGATACGGCTTCATGGCTTTCAGCCCATCTTGTTGGACATACAGATTTAAGTTTTTGTTTCCGACTTTCATTTTTAGAATTTTCAATTTCGCTTTTCAACACTTCTAATCGCTTTGTCCAACGAAAAAAGTTGTGTAACGACCCAATTGTTCCTAGTGCATTTCTGATACCAACAACTTCGCAGGCTGAGTTGATTGCCAGATTAAAGCTATGTGCCATGCAATGTACGTAAATCACTAAGGGGAAACTGAATTTTACATTGGGCTCCATGAAATTCCCCGCTCATTGCTGGAGCTCCATCATAACCTTGGCCATACCAAAATGAGCAGTCAATGCCAACTTTCAAAAGATAATCAATTATCGTTTTCGCTAACCCTTTACCAGTCGTTTCTGTAACGGGGACAAATGCTAAGAAATCCTCTCGAAGGTTTGACGATTGGTCAAAGTATCGCACACAAATGGCAAACTGATCAATCCCGGCGATGTCTGTTGTACCATCGGCTAATATTGAAAATCCGTGAGATTTATTTACGTTGTCGACAATGCGTTTAGTAGTTAAGTTGTGGAAAATTTCTATAATTTCATTTTGGAATGTTTTACTTGTATACATTGCGTTTTGGGCAGAAAGTCTTAGATGTTGCATCAAATCGTCATCTACTTCAGCACGGTATCGTAGAATCTCTCGAAAATTTCCTTCGTTAGATGTAAGACTTCGTTGTTCTTCCTGCAAAGTGTCTGATTCCCTTATAACTCGACCGTCGTCTCTATGCCCACGAAGTGCGATTCCTTGCTTGCCACACAAAATGATTGCTTTGACAATGGGTGTTAATTTCTGGAATGCGTCGCGTTTTGATTTTTCTTTTTGTGTATCGAGTTGAATATCGATTGATTTTTGCATTCCGCGTGCGATGTCACGCAAGTTTTCAATATCAAGCACGCATTTTTTATGATAATCAAGCTGCGCGTGATGTTCGAAATCTTCAAGTGCTTTACTCCAATTTTGGTAAGGTTTTTTGACCAATTTTCCCAGAGCAGTTTTTTTTTTGCCACCATGTTCAATGCCGTTAGCAACGCAATACGTACAAAAAGCACCATCTTCTTTTGCAGAATATGCCAACCAATTAAAACGTGCGAGCCAATTGAATTTAAATCTCAGGTTCCTAGATCCTGATTTCGGAAAGTTGAATGTTACAGGGGGTTTCCACACATTGTCAACAATTTCCAAAATACTTTCCGGTTTCTGTGAATAACAAATTACGACGCCTTTTGTTAAAATACAATTTTTGGGTATGTCACTATAGAAATAAACGACTCTTACCAGAATTCTTTCTGCCTCATGGGACGAAACATTTCCAATGTCATATTTTGAAATAACAGCATCGATTTTGACTGACATTTCACTATGTGTACTATCAGAAAAAGCAGGTTCATCCATAATATTTTCATTTGAACGCGATGTGTGTGTATCTGTCAAGTTTCGAGTAACTTCCGATGATGTTTCTGGAGTTGATAGTGAATCAGGTACGGTTACTGACAAGCATGTTGATTCAGGTGGTATTGAGCAGAGGTCTTTTCTTTCATCTTGAACCTACAGAAAGTAAAATTTCCATGATATAGTTTTGAACGATCAAAGTTAATGTTTAAACTTCTCAAACTCCTTTTATTGTTTATAAAAAATCATGCAAATCAACGAAAAGTCAAAACCAAATTACAAAATCATTCTCGAATTCTAATTCAAAAATTCAAGAAGCGTTTAAAAATATCATTCATTACTTCTAACAACAAATGGAACGATGAGCAAATGGTTCGTTTGCTTTAAATAAAATTCCTGAGTATTCAAAAAATGCTTGAGGCATATTCCATTCGAAAGGAGCACGGCTGTCGGGTGACCCCCATCAATTTTGTTCTCTCTCAGAAATTTATAGTTTTCGAATTTTTTTTGGCAGCACTTTAGACGCGTATCAAAACACGTTGTAATATAACCTATTGTAAAATTCGTAAAATTTCCCAAATTTCCATAAATCCAAAAATTTAATTCAAATCAAATAGTTTTTTTGCTCATGTTTAAACTTCCCCGATTAAAAAACTACATCGAATCCCATTGAACCCATTAAAAAAATCCCATTAGCCATTGTTTCAACATATTTATGGGGCGTTCAATGCCAAATCGGACAAAATTTGTACGTCATGTCTCTGGTTTTTTTTTTAAATTTTGAGGGTCTGTAGGCAAACATAAAACATGAAAAAATCTAAAGTTTCGAACTTTTTTATTCTCCATTTTTGAAAAAGTTACAGCAAAAATAAATTTTTTTTTCATTTTCCATTATTTCAAAAACGGAACAATACAAAATTCTGGAAAAATCACACTTACGTTAAATTCTATAGTCTATGGCATGGTAATTTTTTAAAAACTTTTAATCAAAAATTATAACCAAAAAAAATTATTTTTCAAATTAATTTTTTGGAAAAACCCTATTTTTTAAATTTTTGAAGAAACATAGTAATAGTTTTGAGAATCGCGCAAATTTTGAATATTTAAATAGCTTGGCAGCTTAAAAATTTTAGAAGTTATGAATTTTTTTTATAAATAAAGACATATCTCAAATCACTCAATCTCTGATCGCTAACTCGAAACTCAAATATATTGGTATCGTTCAGTAATTTGTGTGATAATACATGTATATGGGCCATTCCATGTGAAATTTGCCACTGAAAATTAAATTTTCCCAGAATATTTTTTAATTTGATTTTTACAATTTGTTATTTTTTCTTAATTACAGCATAATTTGTGATAAAAATTTTAGAATAGAACTCATAGTATTTTAAGAGATATTGTTGTTTATGCGAAGCCGTTTTGACATCTAGCTCGAAACGCCGCACAGTCTATGTGTACCGGCCGGCGAGCCGCGCTGCTTTCAGCGGGATTTTCGGAAAAGCATGTAAGATTATTGAATCATTTGATTCAATTCCATCGAAATTGAATCAGATTGACAATCAAGTATTTAGACTGAAATATTTATATCCAGTGATCTATTTTTTGTAAGCTAATTACAATGAATTTTATCAATTGAATTAAAGCAACAATGTGAATACCGCGCGCTCAGCGCGTTGTTGTGCTTTTATTCTTTTATAATAGCGTGAATTTTTTTCAACTTGAGGCTTCTAAAACACCGGGTCGTGTTTACAAACGAGTAAACACGCTTCGGGTCAACGTTCAGCGCGGTGAAAATGTCACGTTAAATGTTCAAACATACTCGGTTTTGCTCAAAATTTTCAACTGTTTGTTTCGATAAGAAAAAATCCGAACGTCCTTCAAAAAGTAAGCATTAGAAGTGATGAAATTACATGTAGTGGTTGAATTTGTAAGTGGCTTCGAAATAAAAAATAATACTTTTTTAGAAAAAATTAAATATCCAAATATACCCAAAGAAATAAAAAAACATTCTTTTAAGAAAAAAATGGATAATAATTTTAAACAAACTTCTATGCAACTTACTAAAGTTTGCAAAGTTTGGAAAAATGTAACTGGATTTTTAATAAGTCGGTATTTGCATATTAAATTTTTCTTATTGCATGCTGCATATAACGGAAAATAATCAATAAATATTTTTTTTATTTTCGTAAAGAAAAATAATTGCCAAAGTTATGGTTTTTAATATATAGATATAGTGCACATGCTTATGACGTCATACTACGATACTAACGTCATAATAATGTAAAATATTAACGAAATATGTACCAACCTTCCTGCACTGTTTTTTTGCATTATCTTGGCCAGTGGATTGACGATCAAAATAGTACAACAAGTTCCTTTTCATGATGGCAAATAACTTCACGTACTAGGCTTCAATTATTCAATTACTTGACACGTATATTCACTGCACACTTTGTTATTCGCACATGTTGACATTTACGTGTCCATTTCAGTAAATGACTGAGATAGGCAAGGTTAGGAAAATTCAAGGGAAAAGAAGCAGTGACGAAAAGATTCACAGATCGATGCATAGAGTGCGCCGAGAACGAAGCGCGGTAATTGAATTTGAATTTGAAATATTAGGTAAGAGCTATCGTGGCACTCATACATATATCGCTTCGTTTTATTTCAACCTCCCTCAAACAAAACGTGTCCTACAATAAATGAATTTTCGGGAAGTAACTGCGATATTAAAGATACGTTAAGCAATTAAACTTTTTGTAAAACACCCCCCAAAAATTTTTTCTGGATCCGCCACTGGTCGGGACGCTATAATAACAATATAGTACAACCCATGGAAGTTGATCATATTCAAGAATCAAATTTTCCATCGCAGGGCCACAATCATATTTACCGATAGTTGAATTGACCATTGGCCATAACAAATTAAAATGCTTAGTAGATACCGGATCTACCACTTCGCTAATTGACAAAAAAGCTTTCCCTAATTATAAACGTAGCAAATTAAATAAACCACTTTTATATAATACTCTGTCCGAAAAAACAGTTATAACACACGAACTAATAACACCCTGACCTGAAGAATTTAATGAAGATAGTTACATAGGTTGGAAAGTAACAAATTTTCACAACAAAGGTTTTGATGCCTTAATAGGACAAAATATCCTAACACCAATACAAGCAATTATTAACATGAAAGAAAATTTCATAGAAATCAATGGAATTAAGATAAAATTTATAAATACATGTCCTTTTGACCATGAAGAAATTCATGTATTAGATAGCTACGGATCCGAAGATCCAATATTAAGCAAACTATACCATGAAGATATGAACAAAGAGGAAAGAGGTAAACTAAAAACACTCATTGAAAAAAATAAGAAGTTATTTTTTATGGAAGGCCAAATACTTACACATACACATGAAATTAAACATGAGATTATCACCACAACAAATAAGCCAGCTTATGCAAAAATATATCGCTATACTCAAATACACGAAAACGAAATCCAGAAGCAGATCAAGGAAATGTTAGAGCAGGGAATAATTCAGGAAAGTAACTCGCCATATAATTCACCCCTCTGGATCGTGCCAAAGAAAGCTGACAACTCTGGTAAGAAAAAATGGAGAATAGTCGTGGATTACAGAAGTCTTAATGAGATTACTGTCAACGACAAATTTCCGATTCCAAACATTGACAGCATTTTAGAGAAACTAGGAAGAGCTCAATACTTCACAACCTTGGACCTTGCAAAAGGATTCCACCAGGTTCTAATTAAAGAAAGCGATAGAAAGAAAAAACCGCATTCTCAACTCCTCTAGGGCATTACGAATTCATCAGAATGCCATTCGGCCTCAAAAATGCCCCAGCAACCTTTCAACGTCTGATAAACTCTGTATTAAGGGACTATATAAATAAAATCTGCGTCGTCTACCTAGACGATATCCTCATATTTAGTACAAACATCGAGGAACATGCAGAAAATATTCAAAAATTTTTCAATAAATTAGCAGAGCATAATTTGAAAATACAGATAGACAAATGTAAATTTTTTGCAAAGTCTACCGAATACTTAGGCCATACACTAAACGAAAAACGCGAAAATTATGAAAACAGGGACCAGGAAGGTTACGTAACGAATTATAAAGCTCTTAGGCATAAATACGAACCTAGATACCGAAAATTAAAATTAGAAAATATTCATTCTTCCAATATTAAAAGAAAGAAAAAAATTTCAGGCGAAGTGGATCATTATCTCTTTGATAATGCTACTAACAGTAACAGCAACCCAACCCCACCTAACAGTAGAGAAGATCGAAATTAATCTTGGATATATGGAAATATGGATCGAAGACGTTCACCTCGCAGAAACCTACGACACTATACTACATATAATAAATATAGAAGAAATATTAGGTATAATTGAAACAATCCACACAAATATACAAAAAGCTCACCTACAAGAAAAACTCAAATTTTAGAAATGCAACTCACCACTATTAAAAATAAAGCCTTAACCTTATTACCACACAGACAGCGAAGGGGCCTAATGAACATCATTGGGACAGCCCAAAAATGGCTATTCGGTACTATGGACGATAATGACAGGCAAGAAATAGAAGAACATTTGAGTTTAATAGATACAAATAACCATAATGCAATTAAAAATTTGAACAGTCAAATAAGCATTAATACACATTTTAACGAAAAATTCTCTAAACTAAAATCCATAATAGAAACCGATCGTAATGTAATAGTTTCGAAATTAAATAGTATAAATAACTTTAGCAACGAAATACAAAGACATATCCTATACACTGATTTCACACTAAAACTAAAAATTCTGCAAGACAACATTGAACACATACAGGAAAACATAGCTGCATCAAAGTTAGGAATTTTTTACGGAAACATGTTGGCAAATGAAGAAATAACTAAGTTCGGAATAGATTTCAATAAACTACAAAACACTAAACTAGGGACTCTTATTGATAGTAATGGAAATATCATATTCGCAATTAAAATACCGAAAAATTCTATCCCTCTTCCAGTAAATTACCTAGTACCCATTGGAAACCAAAATAACAGAGAATTGTTATTTGAACCTCAAGCTATTATATATTACGATAACAACACTTACGTTTTCGAAAAAACAGTAGAATTAAAGAAGCTAAAGCCACTAAGAAATTGTTTAACAAAGAATAATTGTATACAAATTTTCAATAATGCATCAGAAATTATAGAAATTAAACAAGGAATTGTACTTATTAAAAACCAACTGCATACAAATTTTTCTAATACATGTAATAATATGAAACAAATTTTAAATGGAAATTATTTAGTAAACTTTAATAATTGCTCTATCAACGTAGGCAATCAAACTTTTTATAATAATGAACTTATATTCAAACAAAGTATCGTTAGCTTTAATCACATACAAATAGCAGAAAACAAAAACGAAAAACTAATATTTGAAGACATTGTAATAAGCAACTTAAAAAATACGGCATTCATAGATGAAATAAAATATGTAAGAAAAACACATTATATTTACGGCTCTACATTAACTTTAATTTTCATCACCATTGTAGTAATAATTATATTGAAAAAATTAAATAACAAAAATAATAATGTTAAAATAACTAACATGATCACCCAGGAGAGTGCTCAATCAATCGCTGCCGACGTCACCGTCACTGACCAACCCTAATAATTTACAAATCGACTGGTCTGCATAAACGCAACCAAAGCATGTTTGCAACACATGCCGGCCACATTTCATATTTCAATGCAAAGTGACAAACGAATGTGTCACAACAAAACACTTAACAAATATCGTATTTTATGATTCTCTTTTTGCGGCACTTTCGACAACGGTGGTCACAGAGAACTTATATTAGACAGAGAAGCAGCATCTCGCTTCATTCCCTGTCTCGTACCGCGGATTTGAGGGGAACTGTATTTTTTGGCTTATCCCACCATCCGATATTTTTCACCTACAAGGGGCAAAATTTAACATCGGTTGAGCGAAAACAACAATTTTAGAGAAAATTAATGTACGTTCTCTGTTATCAGCTACATTGTGTGGTTGCAGATGTTTTTTGGCGAAAATTTTCCTTTTGTTTTGATAAGGAATTTTCGCAATTCTATTTCCAACATTTCAAAAAAATAATAAAAATATGCATTCTTCTATAATTTCAATTTTAGTGTTTTGTTTTATTCTATTAATATTTTCCATACATAACTTTCAATAAATATTTTAAGTGGTTAAACAAAATCTTCCAAAAACACTAAAGAAATTGCATTTATTGTTTATCATATGTATGTACATACATGCATGCATTTATTTATCAATGCATATTTAATCGAATTACTTCCATGCAAAAGGGCGCGTATAAGCATACATATGTGTAGATATGTAAATAGAATAGAAATAATTATGTATGTACATATGTTTGTTCACATGCGCGCACATTCAACCGAACTCTAAGTCTGCGCGCAAAGTTTGACAAAATATCTTATCTCCAGTTGGTCTTCAATTTTTACCATGTCAAAAATAACAATGTTCTAATGAAATATTTATACAAATAGTTAAACAAAGCAATAGTTCAACAGGCCATTGTGTTAAAAGTTTCATTTAAATATTAAATTTGAACGTCAAAGATAGAAATTTATTGATTTGAAAATAAAAATTCGAAAGCCAAATAAGCTGTTTTGTCAAAACTCCACAGAAATAGTTGCTTCTGCCCGCAATTCACACGAAAAAGCTGCGTCGCAAAGCCGTCATCATTAATCAGGGTTTAGTTGAATTAATTTGTATTTGAGGAAGGTAGAAGAAAAAAGTGGAGTATAATACAAATATTTGTATACTAGATCGAATAGAGGAATATCTGAAATAAAATACTTACATATAGATACATACATAAGATGTTAAGTTATTTGCCACAGAATTAAATTTCTAAATTAAAATTCTGGTACTTTATACCGTCTCAGAATAAAAATGGTACGGTTTATTTGCAATTTCGGGTTGAAAGTCTTTTGTATAGGTCATTGACCCAGATTGTTGGTTCAGGAAGAAGCAAAAGTAGTATAATTAATTAAAGGTCTCACAAAATACAATTAATTATAGCAATGTTTGCGTTTAATTAGACAATTGTTGAAAAATATGTTAAAAGGTAGTAGATTTTCGACTCCTAAATATATTATTCTGCTACTTGTGCTACATTTGTGATAAGACGAAAGCTCTGAAACAAATGCGACCAAAATTTAGACTACATATTGACATACATATGTGTAATGTACATATGTATGCAAGTAGGCGTAGCGGTAAGGCGTTTGGTTGCGCCGATTTGGAATATTTAGGGCTTTAAATGACATATATAACAGGATTTCGTGCAAAACACATTTATATTGATAAGGGGTCGTGCTTATATTACGAAACGCAATTTTTGATCATTTCAGACCCCCACCATGTCACACTTTCAGAAAAATTGTTTTTATTAATCGTAAAATAAAATACAATGTTAATTAATATATGTTATATATTAGGCAAAGGGAAATCACATGTCACACTTCGTCACAAATCGCAAACCCCCGCCGCCCCCCCTAGCGCGTTACGTAATATGTGCACGACCCCTAAGCAAACATAATAGATTAATTAAAGATGAATTTCTTCATGCAATATTTTACGGGCACAAGCGGGCCAAAATAATATCTATATTCCCATTTGAAGTTGTGAGCATTTGGACCAAAATTACAAAAATCTTCAATTTATGATTTTTAGATTTTTGTCTTCGTCGCGAAAAATGTGATGGATGAGGGGCGCATGTCTTTGCAGGGAGATGAAATTTTCCCATTTATGAATGAACGGAAATTTGGTTTCAATAATATGCGCGTGCGTTTATGAATGAATTTTTTGTTGCTGTACTGCAGTTACGCTGCGGTTGAAAACAAACACGCTGGCGGAGGGATGAAGCAAATGCTGTATATACATATGTATCTAAATAACAATAAATAAATATATGATGATGATAGATATGCACATATAATGCATATGAATGCATGTGCACTTGTTGACATTTTTTGGTACATATGTACGTACATACATGTGCATGAACATGTAAATATATATAGGTACATACATACATACATACGTACATATATTTGGATATTTATATATGTATGTACTACATATTATCCATATACATATTTATGTACATACATATGTATACTTAGTATGATAACGATTGTTACGCTTATAATATAAGTACATACATAGCTAGATGTATTATATTGACATATGTAAGTATATAATGCATGCATAAAACCAAAATTAGCTCACTCTTATCAAATTACATATTTAGATGTTTATATCAATTCGTTAATATCTTAGCAAAATCTAAAATTCGAGCCAAAACAATAAACATTTATCAGAAATCATATTCTGTTAAACAAATTTTGCCTTCGCTCAGCTCTGTTAACTTCCGACTCTCGGATTTCCCCAGCCGCCATTGCAGTGGTGAGGTAAGCCAAAAAATATTGATGGATTTTGACAATTCACACCGTCATCCTAACAAAGGACTTCTCTGTCTAATATAAGTTCTCTGGTGGTCATGTTACCGAAAACTCGGGCACTGGCCAGCATTGCGGCAATTACAAATAACATTACTGCAATGCTACACACAAACATACTACATTGCGGAAACTACAAAAATCGTTGCGGCAATGCTAACAATGCACAATATTCATGTACGAATTTTGAGTACCCGGAAATAATAAATTAATATTCCGACATACACAAAATTCGTTACACCACCATATGTATGCAATAAACGTTTAGGCAACCATAAGAGCCATTATGAAATGTTAACAAAAAGAAAATGTAAAATAGAAAGTAAGACCTAGCTTAAGAAATTTCAAATCAATAAAAATCAGAATTACTTCGCACACCAAAGTGGCAGGTCGTTTTCACTCTTCGACTAAACCGAAGTTTAGCACACTTCCAGCAGCATTCCAAAGAATGCCCAACGTTCTAGCTTCGCTCAGATCATCTATCTCCAAAAAATCTTCCTGTAATAAATGAGCCTTTGGCAAGGCTGCGAGGATGTACTTGCAGTTCGACGTCCATTTTCGGAGGGGGAACCCGGCTTCCTTGAGTACTTCGATGAGTTTGAAAAACCGCCATTTCAATAGCAGTGCGATAAGGTCAGCTTGAAGGACTGGCCCAGGGTAGAGTGCATCATTCAAACTTATTCCATTTAAAGTTGGACTTGATGCGTTAATTACCACTCGAACCTTTGTGGTGGTACTGCCCGGTTTTATGACTGCATGGTGGGGTAGGTAGTATGTGTCTGATTGTGGTTTACTATCGGCGCTGGTCACTGGCTTCATATGACCGAGTGTGATGTATTCCCGAAGTACTCGATGATATTCTGCCTTCAGCTCTGGTCTTCTCATCATTGTAGCTTCAATTCGGACGAATTGGTGCGCGGCGATGGTTCGTGAATCTCCAAGACTGATGTTTTCGGGAAATTCGTTCTGAAATGGTAATGCCACCACATACTGCCCTTGGTCATTCCTCGTAGTTGTCTTCGTATAATGTTGCTCGCAAAACGCATCCTCCGGACTGAGCTGCTTTTTTGTCGGGACTTGCTCAAGATCCCAAAAACGAAAGCTGATAACTTGAAATTTCCGCAAGTAGAGAAACACATGAGTCTGGCTTCTTTGCCGCAGACTGGGGGGCTGGGCCTATCAAGATCCAGCCAAATACTGTCTCCTGTGCCAGGAGAGAGCCTAAAATATTTCGTTTTATGTTTCCTTCATTATGTCTGGGTACAAGTCCGCACCAATAATAACGTCGACCTGCTGACTTCTGTGGAAATTAACGTCGGCTAAGTTCATTGGGGGCAGTAGATCAAGATGTGCTTGATCTACCGAAAACTGGGGTAGGTCTCCTGTCAGTTTGGGTAGAATCAGACCTCTTGCCTCAATTCTAATCTGAGGGTTGACAGGAGAACCTATAACAAAGTGTGCGGCTTTTCGCACCTTAGCCGAAGCTGTCGCATTTATTCCACAGACTTGATCGAGTCGGAAGCTTGATGCGTTTCTGCAACCGCTCCGTGATAAAAGTTCCTTCTGAACCTGAATCAAGAAGGGCTCTGGCCTCATAGTCTACTCCTAAGTAACTAATATGTATCATGGCCGTACCCAAGACAATGTTCTTGGCACTTGCGGCGAACAAAGCATTTACATTTCCGGTTGGCGCTGGGATGTGAGGCATTCGAGCCTCTCCGTCCTTTGTAGACGGACGTTGATTGCTACTAGGAGAGCGATGCAACAAAGAGTGGTGCCGTTGATGGCATTTCATACAGCTAAAAGTACTCTTACAACTTTTCGCTAGATGGGAATGCGCTAGACAGTTCATACACAAATTGTATTTCCTAACTACCTTAAAACGATCATCTACCTTCATCGCTAAAAACTTTGAACAAGCTCTCAAAGAATGCGACTGTTCTGGGCACAACCTACAAGCTGATTGCGTCATTTGACTGTGATGGGCCGATATTTTTCTGTCGTGTATCCCGGCTTATGCACGACTTGGTCCTGCCCTAACTACTCGTGAACTTTGGATATCGGATACCGTTTCCAAAGTCTGGAACCTGCTCGAGAGGTAGTAATCTAAATCTTCCCACCTCGGAATCTCAGCCTTGTGACCGATTCCCTGTTCCCATAAAGCTAATGTCGTGTCCGGCAATCTGCTCGAAACCAAAAAGACAAAAATTGCATCCCAGTTTTCGATTTCAATTCCATACATTTGCAGAACTGAGATGCAATTACTTACTGAACGCTGTAGATGTTTTATCTCGGTGCCGCGTTCAACTGTCACCGTAGGCAAGTTGAACAAGATCTTCAACTGACTGTTCACCATGACTCGTTTGTTTTCATATCTATCCGAGAGATTTTGCCACGCAATAGCAAAACCGTCATTGGTCAAGGGGCATTTCTTCACGATGTCCCTGGCTTCCCCACGAGTCTTTTGATTGAGGTGGTATAATTTCTCCACCGGACTTAGACGCGAATTATTTACGTAGATGGCTGTAAATAAATCCCGAAAAGAGGGCCATGCCATATAATCCCCATAAAAAATTTCCGTATCGCACGGAGGAAGATTTACGTTTGAGCGCAGTGGTGGCTCAGAATCGCGGTTTGAGGGGATTACCGTTGATGAGCTTTACTGAACAAAAGTCAGATTATGAATGGTTTCACCCATCAACGCAGCGCACGTCAGGTATGCTGTATAGCAATCCTGATACCTACATTTTGCTAAGCTCATGGCAGCGTAATTTGATTCGTCTTCAGCCAAATCCCGAGAGTGGCTATCAAAAGATTCTTTGACCTTTGTCCATAATGCTTTGAGTTCCTCTTTTTGAATCTCAAGCGAAAATATGGAATGACTTGTCCCTGGAGTTGTATTGTATCTCTCTTCAAACTCCAACAGGGCACTACAGGCGAGTGAAAAATCGTTTGCGTGAGCCATTGTTAACAAATTTTTTTTTTATTTTTATTTCTTTAAAGGTTCAGTTACAAAATAAACAACTTTAAAAAATTTACAATAAAAAAAGAAAAAACAATTTTTTTGTTTTTGTTGATTTTCCTCTGATTGGGGTGAAAATCCGTCTTACTGGGGGTCCGGGTGAGTATGCCGATGACGAACTCCTTCAAGCCTTTGCCTGGCTTTGCCACCTGGTGTATTCCTCCTCTTGGTGATCCCGGTTTCTTGTTTCTTGGTTTTCTTCTTTTATTTTTATTTATTTATTTATACATTTTTTTTTTTTGTTATTATCACTTAGATGTGAGACTGGTATTTTCGTCGTTCAACCAGTCCCACGAAACGTTTTGCTTCGCGCCCGAATACGCGAATATACGTGGTGAATTTCAAAGGCTTACCTTTTCTGCAGCTTTTAGAATCGGGGTTATTGTTTGGTGCTGCCAAAAGTTCAGCGTACCTCGTACCTCCTTATTGCAGCTCGTTGGGGCGTTGGTAAGGCCCTTGCAGCACTTCGCGTTGACGATGACTGGGCAATTTACTTCAACTGCCTTTATTTGATGTATTGTATTATTATTATTTATTTATTTTTTTTTAATAGCGCGTTGTATCTGTTGGCCCTCGTGACCTGCGCTCACTGCCCTACCTTTAGGGTAATTAAAAGTTGCTACCCTGCTATTCAGGGTATTTCACTACCAGTATGGCTGTTTTATAAAATTTTATAATTTTAGCGCGTTTTATTTGATGCCCCTCGTGGCCTGCGCTCACTGCCCTACCTTTAGGGACTTTCACACAAACTGAAGTTGCTGCCCTGCTATTCAGGGCCTTTCACTGCCAGTATGGCTGTTTTATAAAATTTTATAATTTCAGCGCGTTTTATTCGTTGGCCCTCGTGGCCTGCGCTCACTGCACACTTTCACCCAAATTAATTTGCTTCCCTGCTATTCAGGGACTTTCACGCAAATTAATTTGTTTTCACTGCCTTTTTCGGCTTTTTTTTACAATTTCAGCGCGTTTTATTCGATCGCCCTCGTGGCCTGCGCTCACTGCACTTTCACCCAAATTAATTTGCAGCCCTACTATTCGGTGGCTTTCACACAAATTAATTTGTTTTCACTGCCTTTTTCGGCTTTTTTACAATTTTTGCGCGATTTATTTGATGGCCCTCGTGGCCTGCGCTCACTGCACTTTCACCCAAATTAATTTGCTTCCCTGCTATTCAGGGACTTTCACACAAACTAATTTCTTTTCACTGCCTTTTTTTGCTTTTTTTAACAATTTCAGCGCGTTTTATTCGATGGCCCTCGTGGCCTGCGCTCACTGCACTTTCACCCAAATTAATTTGCAGCCCTACTATTCGGTGGCTTTCACACAAATTAATTTGTTTTCACTGCCTTTTTCGGCTTTTTTACAATTTTTGCGCGATTTATTTGATGGCCCTCGTGGCCTGCGCTCACTACACTTTCACCCAAATTAATTTGCAGCCCTACTTTTCAGTGGCTTTCGCACAAATTAATTTGTTTTTACTGCCTTTTCGGTATTTTTACAATTTTTGCGCGATTTATTTGATGGCCCTCGGGGCCTGCGCTCACTGCACTTTCATCCAAATTAATTTGCAGCCCTACTATACAGTGGCTTTCACACAAATTAATTTGTTTTTACTGCCTTTTCGGCTTTTTTACACTTTTAGCGCGTTTTATTCGTTTCTGGCACTTTTCTTTGCCGGCGCTTATTACCCTCTTTGTAGGGTTTTTAACTTTTTTTTTTTGTTTTATCACACACTGGCACCTTTTGCCAACGCGCACTACCCTACTTGTAGGGTTTTTCGTTTTTTCACTTCTTCACTTTTTTCACATTCACTTTTACCTGCTGGTACCTGAGGTGGTATACTCCCTCCTCGTGTCCACCGGAGTGCCTGCTTCTGGTAGCGGTTAATCACCGCTAGCTAGCGGTCCGCTAGGTCTTCCCGTTTTTAAGCTGGATAAATGCAGGTCTCCTCAGCTGAAAAGGATTTTTAGGATTTCGTAATTATCAGTTATAATACTCACCAGGTTTTCCTTTTTTGTCGTTTCTGCTGCTGCTGCTGGAAATGCGCTTTCCTCCTGGTAGTCTGCTCGCCTCCGGGATTGGTGTTTTTTTCCTTTTGGTGAGATCGCTCACCACCACCAATATATCGCAGCCAATTATTGCAAGCAAAAACACAATACACAAAAGCACGTAGAAAAACGTCAAAGCGCTGCTTCTTGTGCATGCGCTCGTTCACAATAGGCTTTTGCTTTTAAATCTAGCAAGTGGGACTTGGCGAGAGTTGATAGAATTTTAAAAAGAAATTGAAAAAGATTAATTATTGCCTTAAGGATCCGGCTCGAAGGACCATGTTAAGGGCGGGGATAATTAGGATCCAGAATTCCTCTTGAATTCTGGAAACGGGGATCTTAAAATGGGGGCCGATCCTTTAAGGCAGATAATTACCTGTACTTTTTCAATTCCTTTGTGTACATATACACAGATAAAGTAATAAGAACAGAAATTCTGTTATATATATATATAGATCGCCGTTTATTGCTGTAAAAAACATGGATTTTGATTACCCAATGGAGGAGTGTCACTCACCTGAAGTTGTCGCTGTCGCTGTGATGAAAATCAAAAGATTAAGAGAGATTATTGGTTGCCAGTTGCTTTTATAGCACCACTATCTGGCAACGGGTTCAGCTAACAGGACTCGTGCAAAGGCAAACCAAGTAACGAGTCCTGTCAGCGAGTAGCTTACAGCGACATCTCCTTGTGACAGTTTTCCATTGTGAATATTTGCAGACCTTAACAACCAGTACTACATTCAACGGCAGTTGCGGATCCAGTTCCATTGTCAACAGTAATATCTGAGTGCGGGGAATCAAGTTGTACTGAATTTCGCATGGGAAACGAGAGAAACGTTCTGTCACAAGCACAACTTAATGATTGGATAAGAGATTTGGAACTATCCAAGGAAAAGGCCGAGATCCACACTTCTCGTATGCAACAATCTAAATTTGTGTCATCCGATGTAAAGGTGATATATTGTAGAACTCGTCACGAACCATTTTCCAAACACTATACCAAGAACGACAGTATATGCTACTGCAACGACATTCCTGGTTTATTCAAAGAGTTTGGTCAAACATATGATTCAAAAGAGTGGCGATTGTTCATAGACAGCAATAAACTGAGTTTGAAGGCTGTATTATTGCATATTGGTAACAAAAAGCCTTCTATCCCGATCGCACATGCAGTAAATACAAAGGAAACCTACGAGGAAATGCAAAAAATACTCAAATTTATCAAATATGAAGAGATTGGAAAATATGTTCTGATCTCAAAGTCGTTGCAATGCTATGCGGTCTACAAAGTGGCTATACCAAGCACTGCTGCTTCCTGTGCAAGTGGGATAGCCGAGCTCGTAAGGACCACTACGTCAGAAAGGATTGGCCGGAAAGAGTCGAGTTTACCGTTGGTGTGGATAACATCAAATACACCCCTCTTGTCAAGAAAGAGAAAATCATACTTCCACCCTTACACATCAAGCTCGGTCTCATTAAAAACTTTGTTAAGGCTTTGGACAGAGAAGGCGAAGCATTCGACTATTTGAAAACAATTTTTCCAGATATTTCTCAAGCCAAGATAAAGCAAGATATTTTTGTTGGGCCACAAATAAAAAAGTTGATCAACAATAATCAATTCAAAGGACTACTCTCATCAGTTGAGGCAGCAGCGTGAGAATCCTTTGAAAAGGTCGTTGCTTCTTTTCTCGGTAGACACAAAAGCCCTAACTACGAGCAGATAGTGAACGACTTAATCAATAATTATGCGAAAATGGGTAAATATTAAAGGCTTCTTAAAATTAATTTCCCAAAATTTTATAACTTGTTTACCTAACTAATATTTTCTTTCCAGGCGTAAATATGTCTTTAAAAATTCGCTTTCTTCACTCACATTTGAGCTTTTTTCCGGCAAATCTTGGCGACGAAAGTGACGAACATGGCGAAAGGTATCATCAGCAAATGAAATTAATTGAGAATCGATATCAAGGATTCTGGGACGTCGCAATGATGGGTGATTACTGCTGGTTTCTCATAAGAGAAACCCATCCTAAACTGAATAAGAGTCAAAGTAGAACACATAATTATTTCGACTACATAGTAAAATCAAATTAAGATAAAGATTGTTAGAATATACATAGTATAAACATAAATAAATTTAAAAAAAAGTTAAAAATATGAATGAAATTCATAAATTGAACTTTTAACTCAATAGAAACAGAGCATAGCTAGATATTTCACTCTTCTTTATACCATACATACGTTTTGAGGTATACATACGTTGAAATTGCGCAACCTGGGTATTTTTATTTGATTGTTTATAACTTATGTACGTAGTTTTGCATCGATTTTCTTCGATGATAGCTTATCTTTTTTCTAATTAAACAGAGCTGACATAAAGAAAAAATATCTGGAATTAAAGTTGTGGTTTTTGAATGCTGCCCTCGCAAAGAGTAATTTTTTTCATATTTTTTCATAAAAAAAAACAAAAATCTAAAATGAAAAGTAATATCTCGAAAACTATCTGGTTGAGCAAAAAACAATGTATGATGCATTTATAGCCTTTCCGATTCTGTAAACTTTTTTGCAATTGCTTGACCCGTTCGTGAGATATACGTAATTAAAGGGAGCCATCTTTTTAGTTTTTTTCGAATAACGGAAAATTGCAAATATCTCAAAAACGGTACCATAGAATGCTCGGTAAAACGTGTATTGTTTTCCCAACTAACAAATGTGCCAGAGGAAGGCGACCAAATCGACATTTTGTTTGGAATGGTGCACTTGCAAATTTGGGATAGGGTGAGTCGTAGACGAATTTTTACATTCGGCGATTTATTAAGCGAAGCCGAGTTAAGCGGAGAGCACAGCAGTCGGTGCTCGGTGAACGCTGATACAGCTGTTGATAGCAAAGGGGTCCAGTAAGCTGCGGTTTTTGTCGCAAACAAGGTCACAAAGGAATGAAGAGGAAAAACAAGCACAAACACGGGCGATTGCATATTACGCGCAAACAGTGCCATCCACAAGTCATGGCACGGTTAATTTTAATTCACTAACGAATGCAATTGGAATAATCATTCCTGTAGCCAATGTTCAATTATTTGGTATTTTGATTCCGGAGATTGAAACAGTGTAGCTAGGCGTGAACTTGACGTGCATAATGGATTTCGAAGGTTGCAAACACTGAAGTGTAGAGTACACGTCAATTTAGGGTGTTGTCGGATGCAATTGGTAACCGAACATTGATTGGCGCAGAAATAGTTTTAAATATGGGTCAAATGTTTGAAAGAAATCCAACACAGCATTTTGACTTCGTCGGACCTCTATCATTTGAATTAAATATTGTGAAAAGGGTAAAAGTATGTGGACCAGAACCGCGCAAACCCTAAAAAGAAGCTTTCAATGAGATTGAAAGGCCGATACGTTTGAGTTCAAATATTTCGATCCACATCTGCCGAATGAATACTCACCCCATACGATACAAAACATTTTTAAAGATGCCGATCCACTAAACATGGTTACGCCCGACCGACGCAAAGATACTAACTTATTTAATGGTGTTGTTTTTAATAAAATGCCACTGAGAATGTTCATTTATGATCATCAGCGTACCAATTATCGTTTTCAAATCTGAAGGAACTGAAAAACGAAATTTACAAAATTCTTGAGAATGAAGTTACCGAAGAATGCGAGTCAGCGTGGTCATCACCTGTTGTTATGGTGCCTAAAAAAGATGGAGGTATTCATATATGTGTAGACTATCACAAGTTAAATGCGATAACAGACCGATACCCATTGCCTCGAATTGATGACCTCTTGTACGGTGCAAAAGTACTGAATTTATGACTACTTTAGAACTTCAAAGTGAGTACTGCAGAAAAAGGCCAAGACAAAACGTGCCTTATTACAGCTTTTGGTTCATTTCGGTTTAAGAGGATGCCATTTGGTCCCCGTAACGCACCTGGTACATTTCAGAGTTGGATTGATCGGTTTAAGACAGCCTTACCAATTGTGCATTTGTTAGCATATCTTGATGATATTATTGGTGGTAAAGCTAAGAAAGTTTAGGCTGCGCACTAATTTTGCCAAATGTCGATTTTGTTGTTCTAATGTTAAGTACCTTGGCCATATTATAACAAGCGCAGGCATACATGTCCAGAAAAGACTCTAGCGATTACACATTGAAGAAAACCACGAAATACTCAAGAAATAGTATCGTTCATACAAACATGCTCTTGGTATCGACGGTTTATTGATCGCTATGCTGAAATTGTATGCCGCTTGCCGACCTAATGAGGAAGAATGTTGGAGATCTTCCACAAATTGAAGCGTATAACCAGCTTAGGAAACTGCTTCTTTGCCCTTTAATATTAAATCAACCCGAAGACAACGTGCCAAAGTTTTAATGGTATCCGACCACTAAAATGGTTATTAACGTTAGATCAATGTCACCGTCAGGGTCGCCTTGCAAGGTGGACATTGCAAATACAGCAATACAAACTTAAGATCGACGATGGCTATCAATAGGGGGATTCTCTATATGTAGCACGGTAGCAAGATTGCAAGAAGTAAAAATTTCCTATACCCAAATATGCAATACCACGAGAACGCCTCCTATTGTTTAATTGTAGGAAATGTACAAAAAGGAAATGTGACTATTGTGAATACTTTCAGCTGCAAGAAGAAGCATTTGTTTACATTCTATTAAATTTTGCAAAAATGCCACGGACTAGCGAAAATCAAAAAATTGTTAACTATTTGATCGAAAGTGCTGCTGATAACATTATTCAAGGTAATATAGTTATTCAGAAAACAACAAACAATTAAAAACTTTAAATTTTCAGATTATTCAAACTTTTGGCCCTTAATGGATGAACTAAATGATGATCTTCTGGTGACTCTTTGCTGTTATCGCGGCAGTTACCAGAACGTCCCCAAATCTTTGGAATGGAGATCGACAGTTCTTCAAGAGTTCGATGAAGGTCGTTTTCGACAAATGCTGCGAGTGAACCGAAACCAGTTCGGATTGTTATTGTCTTGTATCAGTGACAGTAAAGAATTTAATAATTGGCATTCCATCAGGCAATACCAGGTTGATCTTCAGCTAGCCATAGTTTTATATCGTCTGGGCTCATCCGGTGAAAATGCGGCAATTCGAAAAGTGGCTACAATATTTGGAGTTGGTGATGGAGAAACCATTTACAAAATCACCAAAAGAGTATTTCGTTCTTTTTTGGAACTACAATCCAAATATATAACGTGGCCTGATTCATCTGAAAGACAGGAGATAGTTGGAAATACATATCACGAGCTACCGCATTGTATAGGTTATATCGATGGCACTGAATTAAAACTAGCCGAAGCGCCTGTACTTAATCATTCAGTATTTTTTTCAAAAAGTCGTATATATTCAGTAAAGGCGCAAGTCGTATGTGACTACCGAATGCGAATACGCCACGTTGTAGTAGGCCACTATGGAAGCGTTCATGATGCGCGTATGTTTCGTACCAGTGCGCTATTTACTCAAAAATCTAATTTTTTTTCTGGAGATGAATGGCTTGCAGGAGATTCTGCATATCCATTGCTAACTAATCTCATTACTCCATTTAGAATAAATTCCCAACAACTTACATCTGCTAAACGTAAAGCTTTTAATTTACGGCATAGTAAATTCCGTGTGAGGATTGAAAATTGTGTTGGCTTCCTCAAGGAACGGTTTGGTAGCCTTAAAGAATTACGGACTTCTATTTACAATAACGCAAGCCATAACTTTTGTTCAAAGTGGTTTCTTGTGTGTTGTGTAATGCATTGTGTACTACAAACGACCTCTGAAAATTTTGAATATGTTAGCGATTTGCTTTATGACGGAGAAGAAGTAGATGAAATTACCCACCATGAAAATAATGAAAGAATAAGAGAGGCGGAGTTAAAACGCCTAGCATTGTATGACCTGATGTTTGACTAATGCTGAAAAACAAAAAAACATTATATTTATATACATACATACATACCGATGTAAACAATTTTCCTAAATAAAATAATAAAATCATATTTTAAATATATGTACATACTACATAAAAAGGATTATATTTATTTATGTTTATTTATTTCTTTACATTTTTAATTATTTTTATTTTATTTATATTTTTTGTCAATTTCATACTTTGCTATTCTTTCCTTCATCTCCAACTCTAATCTTTTTAAATCTAATTCTTCTCTTTTCCTCTTTTCCTCATTTTCATACTTAAGTATTTCGAATTAAAATTTTCTTTCCTCCAGCTTCACTTTCCTTTCTTCAATCTCTATTCGTTCCCGCTGCAAAATTGTTAGCTGCCCGATGGCTGACTTTTGCGGTGCCACCCGAATACTTCTTGAAATACTTGATGAAGTAGGTACCTCGGGAGGTAGCGTTGCCGAAATTGTGGGATTTACTTCAATTTCCAGCAGTACTTCATCTTGTGATGCAGGGGATGGAGAGCAAGGCGAAATATCCGGCACCAAATCTGTGCATATTACCACAGGCTCAATGGTTGCACCTGTCCGTTTGCCAAAAATTTCCCGCAACCGGTTGTAATGCGGGCAGAGCTTTAGTACTTTCGCTGAAATAATTTAATTAGGTTATATTATTATTATCAATATATAAGTTTATAATTCCTCTTACCATCGATACTTCCGCCGTCTGCTTCCATCACACCTGCACCCGTTGAAGAAAGCCAGTCGTTTACTTTTGCGAACTGGGACTTCAAGTGACGCACTTTCCACCGCACCAGATCCCAAGTCGCATCCACTTTATATTTTTCTATAAATTTTTTATAGAAAAATTGGGCAGTTGGAGCCTAAATAAATAAAATTAATTGAACGGGAACACCTACACATTTAAACAAATAAAACAAACCTCAAAGCTAGCCTCCTGCTGGAGGAAATCAAGTATTGACTCCACCTCCACGTCCGTCCACTTTTTATTTGGCTGCTACCGCTTCTTATTTGCTGGTGGAACACCGTCGCAGTTCATTTTAGTCTAAAATAAATAAATATAGCAATAATTATGAAATAATATTAATTCAATTGATAAAACTTACCGTTTGCCGCAAAAATCAAATTACAATTAATGTCAAACAGGTGGCTCAAGTTTGCATTTATCATGCAATGAATTGTGATGTTTGAATATACACGGGTTTCACGGTTGCACGAATAGGATATACTTTTGCTTATATTTTGTTTTAGTGCCATTGCACGGATTGGAAAACTTTGCAATCCGTGCACCATGCAAGGGCTTTGCAAGACTTAGAGAATCCCCCTAATGTATATTAATTGCAGAAGATGTTGCCAGCCGATGGGTTGAATTGTTCCCCGTAAGAGAAACAACTGCAGAAAATTCTAAACTAATGGTAGATGGAACTTCCCTGCGATATGGTGTTCCCAGGTGCCTTGGTTCAGATAATTGTGTGCAATTTATGTCAGCAGTTATGCAATAAATATTTTACTGGATGGGCATCAATCAAACTTTCACATCGGTTTATCACCCCGAAAGCAGCCCAGTTGAAAGAAAAAACAAGAATCTTAAGGCTCAACTAGCAATTAACGTTCAAAATCAAAAATTTCTAATCAAAAATTTCATATAGAAATTTCTGAAAAACAAATTTTTGACTATTTTCAGGAAAATTTTATAATTATAGACTCGATTCTTTGCAACGGACTTGCAAAAGAACATTTGGTAGGATAACGAATTGCATGTAAAACAACAACACTAAATCGAAAAAATATGCGAGTTAAGCCAACTCGGTAAAATGATATCCTACCTGAGATGTAGTGTTGGGAAGTGAAAAAACCGCGTTATTGTGATTGAGTCCTAAGAAAATACATGAGAAATTTCAGTTTAACACCTAATCCGGTTTTAGTTGCATAGTATTTTTAAATATACATCAACAAAAAATTTGCCGCACACCTATTGCTTTTGCAACTAAAGGAAATTTTATCCGAGCTGGAGTGTTCTTTTGCCTGTCGGTTACAAAGAACGGATCTAATATAAAATAAATGCTATACTTTGCGGGATACTTATGAAATAAATAATTACTAGAAGTCGCACAGTCCCCAAAGCAAGACCATACATTCCGCGATATAAAATACACACATGTCACGTAAAGCTGCAAAATAGTTTAATTAATAAATGTTTAATCCAATATTGCAAAACTACTTACGAGTGCAGCAGCGATTGCACAATAATAACAGAAATGCTGGCGACAGGCAGTCAATAAAATTTATGAAATGCACGGAAATGAACAACATCAAAAACCTGTAGGATAATTTAATACGTACTTATATATTGGAAACACAGTGGCTCACAAAAGTATTTTGCATATGAAGAAAATGAAAGAAACGATTTTATTTTTGCTTATTTTCAGGTTTATTGATAAATTATGTATTAAATCCATAACTTCGATGGGACTTCATTAACACAAAAACATAAAGGTACACTGGAAAATGATGAAGATAATTCAGAATTTGGAACTCACAAAAGTATTTTGCATTTGACTAAAAGTAATATAAAAATAAACGTAAAACCTATCTAGTATTTCGTATGATAGCCCCTACTTTTAGATACAGCCTCCAAGCGTTTTGGCATCGATTCTACCAACTTTCGACAACATTCAGGTGGTATCTTTTCCCTTTCCCTTTGCAAAATCTCCTTGAGACTATTTTTTGATGAAATTTTGTGTTCACGCACTCTATCTGCAAGGTATGCCCAAAGGTTTTCTATAAGGTTTATGTCAGGGCTCTGATCGGGTGTTGGAAAATGTTTTGCGTTGAAAAGTAACCACATTTTAATGTTGTGAGCCGTATGTTGGGGGTCGTTGTCATGCTGAACAAAAACAAGAATTCCAGTTTTTCTGCACTGGAGCGTAAGTGTACAAATGTGTGTCGTGTCTCCCAAGAGGGCAGTCCAGACGCACAGTTGGAAATTTTGTAAAGAAACGAAAAAGATTTGTTTCAGTTTAATTCAATTAGAATTTATTCAAATGTATATATGTAGATATACAAGAATGGTTTTACCTTGTGGTGTGAAGCGGAAGTTGACCTGCGTCGCTTCTGAGATCCTGATCCTTGCGGTTGTGGCAATATAGCGCTTCCAACGAATCACACCATGCTTGCCACAAGCATGTCAGGTGGCACATCAACAGCTGGCTCATCGCCAGGCATGAATACTGCGACTTCGGTTGTGGCAAGTGAGGGAGATAATAGCACAACTACAACTACAAATAATGGAGACCGCGTTGATATGGGTGCTGGCAAAGAATTGCAGTTACCTACTCAAGGCCAAGGCAATGGAGGGGGGACACACACGTTTCTCCTGGTGTTATCAAGCCACCTGCACCGATCGGTCAACCACCTTCGGCAAACACCAGCCTGGGTTCAAACAATGCTGCTTCATCGAATATACCTGCAAGTGGCTTGGCAATTCAACGTCCGCCACCAAATGCAAACCAGCAACATAGATATAGTGCAGCAGCGAATGCTTCGCACACACCACCTTTGGCAAATGTTGGCGCGTTGGATGGCAGTGCTGCTAGCACTCAAGCAACTACTATAAACTTCGGTCCGATTGGACTCAATCACTGGGGACGCAACAACAACAACAATGGTCCACCCAGTGCCATTGGATATCAACCGTTGAACCGTTTCTATGAACCGCTGGGCGTTGCTGGAAACACTGGCATGAAACATCATGTAAAAATGGCTCATCCTTACGGAATGCAAATGCACGGCGGCGTGGGTGGTGCCGGTGGCAACAATGGCAATCATCCACTATCGCGTCTCAACTTGCGTAACTCGTCGTTTGGCGGACCAGGTGGTGGCGGTGCTGGTAACATGGGATCAATGTCGCAACCACCAATAGGACAACCACCAAAACAGCAGCAGCCTTTACTAGGCGGTGGTATTTTCCACCAACAACACCAACTGCCACCGCCGCCACCGAATTTCGCTAACAAGTCGTTGGCACCGGGATGGAATTTGGCTCCAGGTGCGCGTACCCAATCCCAGCCACAAAATGGACCGCAAGCTCCAAATGCCGCCGCACAACGTTGGCATGACGGTTACATGGATGTGCTGAATTTGGAAAATGGTGGACTTGGAGGGGCAGGTAACAATTCCCCGGCAGCGATGTCGCGCAATCAAGTCACAGTTGGTGGAAATATGTTGCAACAGCATATGGGCGCACAACAACAACAACAGCCAAAGCAACAACAACAGGAAGATATGCGTAAAATGCCACGTCGCATAGGCACCGAACGCGCTTCATGGAAATGCAACAACTATCCCATGAATTTGGGCGGAGGCGGCGGCGGCGGTGGTGGTATGCAGGGTCCCGGATTGGACGACAGCATGGGTTCTGGCATGCCCACAGCAGTCGCTGGTCTTATGCACGGTCCATGGATGATGGATAAACCACCACAAGCACCACCACAACAACAACCGCAACAGCACTCGATTTGGATGAAGCAACAATATCGTTTCTACGGTGGTGGCGCAACCGGTAGTGGACTTGGCAGCATGGGTGGACCACCAGCAGGTGCTCCGGCCGACTACCATCATCAAGATCAATTTCATATGCCCATCGCTTATCACAGCTCAATGGCACCACCCCACAATCCCCAACAGAATACATCCATGAACCTCATGCCACCTTATGGCCATCAATATATGGGGCAAAGCGCTGATATGGCACATGTGGTGTCGGAAAAGTTGGAAGTGTGGGACCACGACAAGCAGATGTGGCACAACTGGGCTAACTGATGCTTTAATGTGCAACAACAACAACAACAACCACCACATCAACAACAGCATCAACAGCAGAAGCAGCAGCAGCTAAAGCCAGAAGGCATAAAGGTGTCATCAAAAGTTTTAAAATGAATATTTAATTGAATATTATTGGAGTAGTCGCCTGCAGCAAAAGCGGCCACAACAGAATGGGAGGAGGAAAACAAACGACGAAATTTCATATACAACAAACTGCTACTATTACAACGTATACACACATACACATATATACACGCACTCAAAAAAGAAAAAAACAAAAAAGAAATACCAATATATACATACATACTTAGCTACCCTACGCGTATATACGTATATATCTTTGGATTAAGCTGAAAAGAAGTGAATGAATATGAACATTAAATGAAAAATACATATTAATTATTATATAAAATGAAAACAAGCCAACAACAACAAAGAGAACTCAATTACTTTAATATAAACCCGAAAGGAAAAAAAATCAAAATTAAAAAAAAAAAAACGATTGAATGAAATATTTTCTTTCCCTTATGCTCAATGACGAGCAAGAAGAAAGTGAAGCATACGAAAAACAACAAAAACGAAACGCAATGCAAAACCAGCTAGGCACACGGCAAAGGCAAAACTGCTATGAAAATAAAATTTTTCAAGCTATACGTGATGAGTAAGTACAAGCATGCGCGCGCTAAACACTTTTTTCACAATTTTTTAATTAATTTACAATTTTTTCACCACTACTTTCCTAATTTCAAAATATCAAAAAATTTCACACCTACTCGCTGCTGAAATTCACGTATAAATAAAAAAATTTTTACACATTAAGTTGCCGTAGCCCTGTGGTCAGCAAGTTATGCACAGTGGCATGCAAACTGTTTGTGGGTGGTAGGCCAGATTGCTGGATGCCAGATTGCTGGATGTTAAACTGACCTATCCTACCACCATCAAATAACTAATGTACAAAAAGCAAACAAAAAACAGAATGTTGAGCCATTTCATGGTGGGGGGCACTTTCCGCGATTACAAAAATACAATAATATGTAGTTCATATCAGTTTTTATTTGTTTCGATTTGTTTTAAACATCCTACGCAGTCAGGTGTTAGGTCACTACACTGACCAGTCCATCAGGTGTTTTACGACACATGCAAATATATCGTAATGCCATATACGTTCTCAACTGTGAAACATAGCCAAGTCCACCACGCTTAAGTAAGGCACCATTTACCGATGGGGGCGCAAGTGTACCGCTACGATCACACGCAAATATCATTTTTACAGTAGGTGATGAAAGTTTATGGATACTTGGCGCATAAATACACCAAATATGTAATAAATATACACATACATAAAATTTATAATGAAATACATACATATGTATGTATCTGGATAAGCATTTTTTTGTAATTTCATTATTTCATAAAAAAAATTTTTTTGTGGTTTAATTTCTTTTCTTTGGTTATTTTTTTGACATCACTTGCCACCTAATATTACGCCCACCTTCAGCGGGTGACGGCTCGGAAACCTGTACTTTCCGACCGTCACTGCAGCATGAACCGCGAAGGCGCTGCTTAGAAACCAGTCCTTTCCGACGGCCCAGGCAGCGCGGCTTTGGATCCCGTCCTTTCAGACAGTCTGCCCAGAAAAAGGAAACGACGAACGACTGGCCTGGGAACTCATCCTTCCCGACCAGCTCAGCATCAGCGAACGGATGGCTCGGGAACACGTTCTTTCCGACCATCTGATATCCAAAAGAATTGGCGGCGAGTTGACTCGGGAACACGTCCTTCCCGATCACTATGACGAAACGCCCCATACCATTACCCCAACGAAGAGAAGAGACGCTACAACTAGCGCGACAATATACGTATGTTCCGCCTTAATATTTCTTTCTATTACCGTCCTTCCAAGCAGAGCACAGGAGACGATGACGGAGGAACACGGAGCGGCTCAAAGAAACAACAAGCAAGCTTGCTTGCCGCAAGGGGGCCGGCAAGTCTACGAGATACGACACACATTTGTCAACATATTTGTCCATTATGCTGTCTATAAAAACAAGATTTCCAACTCCCTGAGCCAATATACATCCCCATACCATCACCGAACTTCCGCCGTGTTTAACAGTTGCTTTGAGGTTTTTATATGCAGCTCTTCATTTGGTTTCCTCAAACCAGGCGACGCCCATCTGATCCAAAAATATTGTATTTGCTTTCGTCGCTAAATATTTCCAAAACCCGAAACTTTTACTTTTGTAGGTCTCGGCGAATAAAAGTCGCCTTTCTTTATTAATATTTGAAATAAGTGGGTTTCTTCGAGCTACGCGACCACGAATATTATTCGTCCTAAGCACTCTGCGCGCTGTCTCATCAGAAACCTGGGTGTGGATATGCTGTACGCTTGTCGTTAGGCTTTGGTGGGGATAAATGTGGATTTTCGCGATTGGATTTAAGTATTTCGCGTTCCTCTCTCATAGTTAACATGTTTGGTAGACCATAACGGGCTAAATTTTCTTTACTGTCGCGCACCTTACACCGTTTCACTACATTTTCTATGGTTTAACGACATCGACTAAATATATCGTAAATGTTTTTTGTAATTATGGCAATTTCAATAGAAACCATAAATTGAACTGAAATTTGCGCAAGTAAACAAATCTGCACTAAATAACGGATTTTAGAAATAAGAAAAATACTTTTGTGAGTTGCTTAATGATGCAAAATACTTTTTGGAGTTACAAATTCTGAATTGTTTACAGTTTGTTCCTATGAACAATGATTGTTTATCGGTTAATGATTTCTCTGCGAAGTAGAGAGTAGCTATGCTATTGAATTGAATACATTATTTAGAAATAAAACAGGAACAAATGCAAAAATATTATCGTTTGGTTTATTTCCTTCATATGCAAAATACTTATGTGAGCCACCGTATATAAATTACTTACGATTTTAGCAATCGTTTTCAAAAATTCCTTTTTAAAGCTGAAAAGGTTCGCCTTTCTTTATTACACCATGATATCTACAGAGGCTCCAAGCCAAAGTCGGACACCGTAGAAAAAAAATGCGCCTTCCTAAAAACATTTCGAACAAAGCAATTTAAAAAAAGGTAAAACATTTTTTTAATTTCTCATTTATTGCACTTCCAAAATATAAAAACAAAGCATATAAATTAATACAGTATTATAAAATATTCTAGTAAAACATCAAATAAAAGTAAATTCAATGCACAAGCCAAACTCGGACAGTGGCAACTATCTTCAAAATAAATGCAAGTCTGTCGAAGAATTGCAACCAACTTCAAGTATGGTGTTTAACTCACTAACGGGAATTCCCCGGATGGGTTTAAATATATACATGCATAGTTGGAATTACGGTTTGAGATTTAAAAATGTCTAGGCAAAGAGGCCAAACAATTATTGAATTGAGAAAGTTGGTTATTAAGCATTCCGACGATGGAAAATCTGTGCGTGAAATTGCTGAAATTGTCGACAGAAGTCATTTTACTGTTCACGATATAATTAATCGCTTCAAAACCAACAAACAAGTGGAAAACAAACCTAAAGCTTCCCACTACAAGATTTTTACAGACTCAGATAATTGATATCTGTTCCGAAAATTTAAAGATAATCCTTTCCTTAATGCACCAAAGTCAGCTGTTACAGCTGAAAATGATTTGGGAAGGAAATCTAGTGCATCTACCATCAGAAATCTACTTCATGAGTCTGATCTAAATGGTAGACGGGCCCGACAAAAGCCGTTGATCAGCAAACGCAATCAGACCATCCGATTAAAATTTGCAAAAGAAGATGAAAATAAGGATTTCCGCTCTGGAAAAATGTTATGTTTACTGACGAAAGTAAATTTAATGTTTTTGGCTCCGATGGAATACCGTATGTTTGGAGGAAATCAAATCAGGAGCTGCAACTACCCAATCTGAAAACAACTGTCAAACATGGTGGCGGATCGGTAATGGTTTGGGATTCATTTTCGGCTTCTGGGCCAGGATCTTTGCATTTTATTGAAGAAATAATGAACCATAATGACTATCTTAACATTCTAAAAGAAAAGTCTTGAAAAATTGGATCTAGATGATGATTGGTATTTCTACCAATACAATGATCAAAAGCATAAGGCCTACAAAATGCGTTCTTGGTTGCTTTATAATTGCCGCCATGTTTGGAAACGCCACTCCAAAGTCCTGATATTAATTCTTATTACAAGAATGGAGATTTTTTTAATTATTAAAAATAAAGGTCTTCATACAAAATATTAGATTTTAATATACATATATTTCGATATTTCAAAAAACTTGTTGATTGTAGGAGTTTGGCTTGCACATTGAGTTTACTCTTTTTTGATGTTTTACGAGAGTATTTTATAGTACTGAGTTAATTTACATGTTTTGTTTTTATATTTTGGAAGTGAAGTAAATGAGTAATTGAAAAAATAGTTAACCTTTTTTTTATTTTTAGGAAAGAACATTTTTTTCTATAGTGTCCGACTTTGGCTTTGAGCCACTGTATTTATATGCATTTCAAATTTATAAAATTTCATTTTAAGAATTTCGTTTTAAAAGTTATGTAATCAAATGAACTTTTATTTTTCCTTGCTTAAATAACGTTTTACCTTTTAAATACATTATTTAAGCAAATGCCAAATGAGTTTAAGTGATGAACTGGATTACAACTGTTAAGTTAGTTGTTGCTGTTGTTGTTTTGTTTTGTAATTCCGCATAAAAATTGAAAAATAATCTAATAAAACCATATTATATAGTATACGAAAATAAATTCTTGTTAACCGGCCTTTTTATTATTGAAACAGCAAATTCAAAAAATAATTTTACCAAACCGCTACAAAAATTAACTCAAATTATAAATACCAAGAGAAGCCAATCAAACTTCATTTGGTTCTTTCTCTTCTCCTGCCAATGACAGCAGGCACCACATACATAAATTACCTTTTTGAGCTTATGAATTATAATGTAAACATACGAATTGACCTAGCAAGTAAAGCTGTTGTGTTTTGATTTGCTAAACCATAACGCCTTTGTTATGCATAGCTGAAATACATTGCTCAAATAGTTCCTAGTACCATATAAGAAGAAAAGCCAAAAGAGGCTTATTGCAAACAAATATATAAATTGTTTACGTTTTGATTTTCAAATAAGCGTTCGTCAGATATTGATTTCACTTTGTTCTACATATACACTTTGCGATTAATCAGCCATAAAATAAAGAGCATGCCGACCCAACTATTATTATCAATGAAGATTTCAAATGTATTGAACTTGAAAGCAAGGCGTTAAACAACATACAAGCAACTGCAATACAAATTGAAGAAGAGGAAGCCGCGATATGCGCCTTAAAACTAAAGCATCGTATTCTTTAATGGCAAGGTATTAAATACTTCAAATACGGTGCGACAATCGCAATTTTTGACGACAATATTTGTCGTTTGCACTAACGATTGTGCGATTCACTGACTTATTCTTAACGACACTTAACAGCTGTCTCGTTGTATTTATTCAAAGTGATGAAAATGGCACCTTCGTCAAACTAAATGTCAAAATAAGCGAAAAGCACAAAGAGGATAAGACAAAAAACAAACAAAGCAATGTTCCATTGTAGCAGAATTTTGGACTCTCCTCTGAGGGCTTTGGCTGAAAAAAATTGGATCTAGATGATCCAGTACAATGATCAAAAGCATAAGGCCTAACAAATGCGTTCTTGGTTGCTTTATAATTGCCGTCATGTTCTGGAAACGCCACTCCAAAGTCCTGATATTAATTCTTATTACAAGAATGGAGAATTTTTAATTATTAAAAATAAAGGTCTTCATACAAAATATTAGATTTTAATATATATTTCGATATTTCAAAAAACTTGTTGATTGTAGGAGTTTGGCTTGCACATTGAGTTTACTCTTTTTTGATGTTTTACGAGAATATGGCTGCTTTCGTAAACGCAATATGCAAAGCATTTTTAAAACAGCTGCCCATGCCTTGCCATGCATTTATGCATTGCAACCCTGCTTTGCATGTAAAACAAAAGTCATGCACATTTTGACAACTCATGCGCATGAAATAGAGTTGTCATTCATTTATGAATTCAATACTTTGTCTAAATTATTGCAGTGGCGTTTACGAATAGTATGCAATGCACGTAAGCTTTGCATATTGCGTTTACGAAAGCAGCCTATTTTATAGTACTGAATTAATTTACATGTTTTGTTTTTATATTTTGGAAGTGAAATAAATGAGTAATTGAAAAAATAGTTTACCTTTTATTTTTTTTATTTTTAGGAAAGAACATTTTTTTCTATAGTGCCCGACTTTGGCTCGGAGCCACTGTATTTATATGCATTTCAAATTTATAAAATTTCATTTTAAGAATTTCGTTTAAAAAGTTATGTAATCAAATGAACTTTTATTTTTCCTTGCTTAAATAACGTTTTACCTTTTAAATACATTTTTTAAGCAAATGCCAAATGAGTTTAAGTGATGAACTGGATTACAACTGTTAAGTTAGTTGTTGCTGTTGTTGTTTTGCTTGTAATTCCGCAAAAAAATTGAAAAATAATCTCATAAAACCACATTATATAGTATACGAAAATAAATTCTTGTTAACCGGCCTTTTCATTTTTGAAACAGCAAATTCAAAAAATAATTTTACCAAACCGCTAAAAAATTAACTCAAATTATAAATACCCAGAGAAGCCAATCAAACTTCATTTGGTTCTTTCTCTTCTCCTGCCAATGACAGCAGGCACCACATACATAAATTACCTTTTTGAGCTTATGAATTATAATGTAAACATACGAATTGACCTAGCAAGTAAAGCTGTTGTGTTTTGATTTGCTAAACCATAACGCCTTTGTCATGCATAGCTGAAATACATTGCTCAAATAGTTCCTTGTACCATATAAGAAGAAAAGCCAAAAGAGGTTTAATGCAAACAAATATATAAATTGTTTACGTTTTGATTTTCAAATAAGCGTACGTCAGATATTGATTTCACTTTGTTCTACATATACACTTTGCGATTAATCATCCATAAAATAAAGAGCATGCCGACCCAACTATTATTATCAATGAAGATTTCAAATGTATTGAACTTGAAAGCCATACGTTAAACTACATACAAGCAACTGCAATACAAATTGAAGACGGGGAAGCCGCGATATGCGATTGAGTTACCAAGATCAAATTTGTTGTCGTTTAGTTTTCAGTCATCGACTGACTAACGACAACAGCTGATTCGGCGAATGCGAAAATCGTTAAAACAATTGCTGCTAAATAGCAGCAGGGTTAAGATTTTCGGTAAGATGAGTTAACCATACGAATATCGTTAAAATAAGTTAGTGAATCGCACTACAGGACCAAAGCGTTTTACGCGAGCATTAAACAATTATATTTTAAGTTAAAAAAACAAATCAAATGACTCTATTAAAAATTTTAACTGTGTCCAATGGTATTAACCACCAAAATCTGGGTGGAGACTGGGACATACGTACTGCAGAAAAACCCGATGTCTTCGTGATACACTTTGAAAATACCTTTTCAAATCTACTTTACCAGCAGCAAATTGTAAGTACATATTTCAATTCATTTAATTTATAAATACAAGTAATTAGTACAATAATATTTAAGATGATCGTTTATAATAAAACAGGTTTAGAGTAAAAGTAAAGTAATAAAAGATATAAAAACTATGTTTAACATATAGAAGAATCATTATTCATATATACATGACTACATTGCTCGTACATTTGGGCGTAGGTAGCGAAACTCTTCATTAAGTTTTAGATAATTATATTAAATTTATAGATAGGATAATGAAAATACTCAATACAATGTTCCTTATTCTTAAAGTTGCT
This sequence comes from Anomoia purmunda, assembly GCA_951828415.1. Taxonomy (NCBI): domain Eukaryota; kingdom Metazoa; phylum Arthropoda; class Insecta; order Diptera; family Tephritidae; genus Anomoia; species Anomoia purmunda. The sequence continues at coordinate 93,003,413 of OX639993.1, forward strand.
TTTGTTTAAACTACTGAGAACAGAAGCTGGAATAAAATTCCAAATACGCATAGCGTTGGCATAGAATAGCTTTGCAGAAGTTGGATAATTAAATTTAGGCAATATAAGGTTAGTTGGGAATGCTAGTTTACTATATTGATACCACGGTTCCTTATTCCCAAAATACGAAACAGAAAAAATACAATTTCTAGCTTTCAGATACTCAGAAATTTCACACCCCAAACGTCGCGATCTCCAGCCCGAGGTATGGCAAAGTCTAACTAGTCCAAACACATAGCGTGTTACGTGATTAAAAACTACGTCAACTTTGTGCGCAGATTGAGAGCTCAATTTACTATAGATTAGTTATGGATAGCAGATACTTGGTAATATTAATTGTACGGCTAGCTTTCTCCTAATTTCAAGCGGAGTAAAATTTGCAGACATTCTTAAATTCCGTAAGATATAATACACTTTGCTCACGGCGGAGTTTACGTGAGACTCTTTTCATCAATATATACGGACGGAATATCAGAGAAATTTATACGACTTTGAGATATGGGAAGGACATATGACTTTTCACTATTAAGACAGATACTGGTTTTAGGCGCCCAAAGTCAACGTTAAACTCAGAACATAGACAATCTCTTTGCTCAACGTATCCGCACAAGCAGGCATATGTACATGCTGAAAAGTATTCAAAATATCATTTATAAATAAGTTAAATATTAACGGTCCCAAGATAGAACCTTGCTTAATGAAACTATCATAGCTGGTAATTTTTGTTGGGAGACTATTATCCATATTATCCGTTCGCACATGCACAACACCTCGCTTAGTGTACTCCGAAATCAATTTCCCATCATGCCGCAATTTTATAGCCTTTGCAGCAACAATCTATTCTCCCTGGTAAGGTTCTCAAACATATGAAAATGACCTTAGATGCCAAGGGGTTGAAGGGGAATAGCCGACTTTGTATGTCTTCCATATTCACCGAAAGCTCGCAAAGTGCAATTCCGACCAAAAGGTGAGTGAAACTTGATTACAATAGCGCTGTTGGGTGATGTTTGTGACGCTCTCACGCGGAAAATATCCCTAATATGAGGAAGCCAATAGATAGGCACACCACGATGCAGAACAAAGAAGGAAACAACAAAAGGGCTCCCGTTACTTCGTACTTGGATCGTTTGAAGGATTGACGTCATTACTGGCTCTTAAAAATTGGATTTTTCTGAGTTTGGACAAAGTTAAACACAGAATAATACATAAATGTGAAGTGCCAAGCTTTGCGTTGTAGCAGCTGCAGCGAAAATAAAACCCACAAGTGCATTTATCACCCTTCTTTTCTCTCATTTTTTCTGTGGCAGGAGACGCTGTGACGTGTACGCAGCCGGCGCTGTGGTAATGCGGTATTCTATCATTCTTGCACGCACACCAGATTAAAAATGCTCTTCAGATTCTCCACTTCTTTAAACAGAACACTAAAAGCGACGGCGGCGGCAATAATCTCAGTGACGGCCTCTGTAGTTAAAATTCTCAATCTCCTCTTTCATGCAAGCGATCTCCGTTACTGTTTTTACACGTTCTTCTCAAGCAAAACATGGCGGGCAGAGAACTCAGTCATCGTAGAAGTGAGCTCCGATATATCCTCCGCAATTCTTTTGGTTAGATTATTCTCTATCTTAATCAGTTTGTTTGATATGTTTTCAATAAGCGGTCGCAACTGCTCTATCTGCTGCTGAATCCTCTCCCCAACTTCTTTAAATTTGGTGAATACCGCTGCAAGAGTAATGCCTTCGTCGAGAATTGCCTTAGTAGAAGGCGAGCCTTTGCTAAGTCGAAGTTTGAGTGACGAAGAAGTAGTTGACATAGCCGTTTCCGATGGCAAAGAATTTTGTAAACTAATTTTGTTTGGTTGACCAAATTAATTATATTAACCGGACACCGCACTTGTATAAGCAGGAATGACAGGGATATAAGTTCGCAAAATTATGATAAAATAATTATAATAATTCCGAACATAGTAGGGTCAATATTGAGGGAATTTAAAAGAGCGTGATGAAAACACGCCCGTTCTAAATGACTGTATACTATACGTGTAAATTACCACAATCCAAGAAATACAAAACCGCAAGACCTAACTTATATCTGAGTTACAGGATACATTATATATGTGGGAGTGGGCTTTGCATTAAAAACCAGTTGGTAACCCTAATTATCTTCATGTTGCATGTACTACTTCTTCACGAATGAAAGCAGTCCGAAGAAAGAAGCGTTATCGGCGGTCGCGAAGCAATCGACGAACGAAGGCTACATTTTTATTTTCTATGAAATCTTAAATTTTATTGTTTGAAGTAACTTTTTTTAAATGTAATATTTGCAATTAATACATCCTAATATATCCTAAATATATTTATGTATACATATATCACCCCTAAGCCAGGGTGTTAAGCGTCACCGTGCCCATTGGTCGGTTTGCAGCCAGGGGGTCTAAACTCCGGCTGTATTCTAACGGCGCCTCCCTGACACCGGGCCGCCTCAGGGAGTATGTTTGGCCTTACCGCGGCAAGGGGCGCTGTCGTGGTGTACCCCCCCTTTTTACCCCTTATACTTTTCAGACCGCCGCGCTTGCCTCGTCGAGCATTTTTATTTCTATGAAATCTTAAATTTTATTGTTTGAAGTAACTTTTTTTAAATGTAATATTTGCAATTAATACATCCTAATATATCCTAAATATATTTATGTATACATATATGACCCCTAAGCCAGGGTGTTAAGCGTCACCGTGCCCATTGGTCGGTTTGCAGCAAGGGGGTCTAAACTCCGGCTGTATTCTAACGGCGCCTCCCTGACACCGGGCCGCCTCAGGGAGTATGTTTGGCCTTACCGCGGCAAGGGGCGCTGTCGTGGTGTACCCCCCCTTTTTACCCCTTATACTTTTCAGACCGCCGCGCTTGCCTCGTCGAGCAGGTGGTCGTACGACCAAGATGAATACAAATAAACAACAAACACAAAAAACCTTGTCTTCCCCATTTCGGGGTAAGACTATGCAGGCGCGAGCGCCTAGCATAAAAACTTCTTCTTCCACATCTCGGAGCAAGAATGCGCAGGCGCAAGCGCCTAATGCGCCGCTTCGCTCCGATAGGGGCTCTTCCGGGCTGGAGGTGGGTGTTGCACGCCGGCCCGTGACTAAGGGTGTTATGGCGGGGCCTAGCACCAGCAAAGCTGCGGGGATTGTGCTGGAGACGGCAGATCGTTCCGTGGCGGTGGGCACTAAGGGCCCGCCAAACACCGGCGTGGCTGCGAAGCCTAATCTTGCGAAGGCAGGGGTCTCACGGCCTGGCCCGAGCGGATAAAGGCGGCAGGCAGCTACTCACGATAATATGGAGGACGTGGCAGCGATGGAAACTACGAGCCACGCCCCTCTGAAGTTGGAGTCGGAGCGGCCCAAATTCGCTGACAAGCGAAAGGCCGCGAAGACGCTAAGGAGATACGACGGGGTCCCGTCGGAAACGCTGCCCCAGAGCGCGAAGGAAGCGGTGGAAAGAGCGAAAGCCCTGCTGCCTAACTTCCGGGTCACTGGGGCTTCAGGGGAAAACCGGATGCCTTCCTCTAAACGACAGAGATCGGCGGAAACAAACTTCGGCGACGAAAAGAATCCGGCTGCACTCCTGGCTGGGCAGGCCTAGCTTTGCCGAGCTTGCGAAGGACAGGATCCTTATTGGGGTTCTGGACCGAGGCAACGAGCTCGGGTCCTTACCAAAGGACCAGTGGAGGTGGCTGAAGGCAGCTCTGGCGGACGTCATCTTTGACGTTCTGCTGGAAACCCCGGAACCCCCCGGTCTGTAAGGACGCTGGCTGGTACCAGGGCAATATTAAGGTGGAAGCCTGTGAGGACCAGAGATCGGTGGCGCTGTATAAGGCCGCCGTTGCAAAGGTGGGCCCTGTCTACCCAGGGGCTAAGTTGGAGGGGGTGAACTGGAAGGACATTCCAGTCAGACCATGGGCCAGGGTATGGGTTCCGGTGACACCATCGGCACCGGCAAGCATCCTTAAGATGCTCCAGGTGATGAACCCATCCCTCCCGACAAGTTATTGGAGGGTCGTCCGGGTCGAGGATGCGGAAGGCCCTTCCAGACAAGTGGTATTGTCCCTTAATAAGGAGTCTATTGGGCTTCTAGAGAAGAGGCAAGGCCGCGTTTCGTATGGCCTCGATGAGATCATTATCAAAGTGTACCGCGGGGACGCTCAGCGTGCCTCTGGGTCGGGTGACGCAATGGACGTGGACATTGAGGCACCCGAACCGGAGCCGGAACCGGAACTCTCCGACGCTGAAGGCAGCGTCTCCTCCCAGACAAACCTTGTACCAACAATGCATAGGATGTTTGCGGAGGAGGAGTTGCTTCTCTGTGACGGGGAGGGTGAAGCTGACGTCACCGTCGTAGTTGGAGGGGAGGAAGCGGCTGCATCGCATGAGGGTGCTGCAAATAAACCCCCATCACTCTAAACCAGCTTCAGCTGCTCTCCTAGGTCGCCTAAGCAAAGGCGACATTACGGTGGTACTCATTCAGGAACCTTGGGTTTGCAACTCAAGGGTATATGGGTTGAGTGCCACCGGTTTTAAGCTCTTCGTGAAGCGCGGTAAAGGTAAAATTAGAGCCTGTATTCTGGCTAAGGCAGATTTAAATATCTTTCTTTAACTTATTACAGTGATGGCGACGTCACGGCAATTCTCGCGGATATGGGGGGTATGACGATCGTGCTGGTATCGGCTTACATGGCGTACGAAGCCTCCTCCCTCTATAGTTCGGAACTTGGTGTCCAAGTATGAGAGCGGACACATGTTGGTCGGCAGCGACGCAAATGCTCACCATGTCAACCGGGGGAGCACGGACATCAATGATCGAGGTGAGTTACTTTTCAACTACCTTCTAACTACTAACCTACTTATATGCAACAAAGGTAGGGATCCCACCTTCATTACTAGGAATCGTAAAGAAGTTTTAGATATAACTCTATGTAGTGTTAGTCTATCTGAACTGATCGAGAGTTGGCGGGTTCTAGACGAACACTCCTTCTCTGATCATCGTTATATTGAAATCGTATTGAACTTTTCTTTTACCAGCCCAAAAGTGCGCAAAAACCTAAAAAACACGGAATGGTGCTCTTATAAAAGGTTATTTGAGGATAGACTAACCAGCGAACCTCTTATTGAACCTAATTGCATCGGGGATCTAGAGAACATGGTGAACGTTTTTACGATGACCTGCTCAAAAGCCCTAGATCAGGCTTGCCCTGAATCTAAACAATGGGACAAACGTAAACCCCATTGGTGGTCACGTGAGTTGAACTCACTACGTAAATCTTGTAGGAAAAATTTCAACAAAAGACTTAATCTCGAACTGGTATGGCAAGAGTACAAAAAGTCTCTCCAGACCTATAAAAAAGCTTTAAGGGCGGCAAAGGGATCTTCGTGGAGAAACTTCTGCGGCGGCATCGAGGGTGTTTCCGAGACAGCCAGGCTAAGGAAGGTTCTCTCAGGATCCTATAACCCGATAGGTTTCTTGCAGAGGCAGGACGGATCCTGGACCTCAACGGGAAAGGAAACCCTTGAACTGCTACTAGATACCCACTTCGCTGGGAACACAACTGCGGAGGAAAGAATTCCTCCGTTTATTTCTTCCAACCCCGTCAACATACCGGTTTCGGAAGAAAAGGTTAAATGGGCTATCCAAAGCTTTAAGCCATACAAATCTGCAGGGCCGGATGGGATAATACCTGCTCAGCTAATTAAGACACTGGAGATGTCTGCAAAATGACTGTCTACTATTTTCAGGACCTGTTTCAAACTAAATCACATACCGTTGGCATGGAAAATGTCACGGCTGTTTTTATTCCTAAAGCTGGTAAGGCCTCATACACTACTCCAAAGGATCTTAGGCCTATCAATCTATCATCATTTGCTCTTAAGGCACTTGAAAGGATTGTTAGTTGCCCCCTGTCCGATACCATCGACAGTCGACTACTGTCTAATGACCAGCGTGCCTACCGCAAAGGCAAATCTACTGAGACTGCACTCCATAGCTTGGTCGGCTATATTGAGAAGTCTCTCAGTGTCAAGGAGTTCCAGCTACTCAGTTGCAGAGTAGTAAGGGCTAAGCTGGGTGCGAGCGAATTGAAGGTGTCCTATCCCCACTTCTGTGGAACCTCACCGTTAATACGCTACTGCGAGATACGGTATGGGGTGGCGAAAAAGTTGTCGCGTACGCTGATGACGTCGCGATTGCACTCAGGGGAAAGTTTCCGCAGACACTATGCGAGCTGATGCAACGAGCGCTTCGGGAGGTATCCAAGTGGTCCACCCACTGCGGGCTCAGGGTCAGCTCAAGTAAAGTGGAACTCGTACTCTTCACGAGAAGGTATAAAGTGCCTTCGGTGACTCCACCGGTACTAAATGGTATCCGGTTAAGTATTTCTACAAGTGCCAAATTTCTAGGCGTTGTTTTAGATAAGAAGTTGAATGGAAAGAGAACCTGGTTCAACGTCATGAAAAGGCTTCTATAGCCCTCTACGCATGTGTCAACATTCGTGCTGACCGGACGTTATTTTACTGCGCTCCGGGGTTTTAAGATTTTCCGCTGTCTATAGTGACTGGGTTTTAACTAAATTTAATAATGTCTAAGTTAGAGCAATTGACTCTTCATACTCGTAAATAATTTTTATCTATTTTTTTGGATAATATTTTCACGCTTGAAAACGCTAATTTATGCCATACGTTTGTTTAAAATGCCGTGTGTGTGTGGACAAAAGGTCGATCGTAACCATGAAAAAGTGCAGTGTGCTAAGTGCAACGACCTCTTCCATATGGTCTGTGTTGGTGTTTTTCCAGCTGATTTGGAATATCTGCTAAGCTCAGGCAATAAGTATTGCTGCAATAATTGTGTAGTGTCTCGTCGGAGATCTATCCGCACCCCTCCTTCTACTGCTATTCGCGATGAGAGTTCAGTACAAATCGCTAAAAGCACGGCATCAACTAATCCGTCAATTTCCTCGCATACGAATTCCAGTGCTAACACCACTTCGCAACAACACTTGTCTAAACTATTGACAAACCAACAAGTATGCGATGCTGGTAATGTATACAATTCGGCTCTTCTTTCGATTCTTCACGAAATCGCAGCTCTTAAATCTGAGCTTGCTCATGCATCTGCCTCAATAAGTGCTCTTCAATCTGATAAACAATTTCTGGTTGGAAAAACTGAAGAGCTGCGGCTCGAAATTAAATCTTTACATAAACTTCAAACTGAAGAAATTACCTCTGCCGTGGCATTGCTCACAGCGGAGGTTAGAGAACTTCATGACTCTGTGCATAAATGTGTATGTGAAAACAATGATCGTGCTTTTGTAAATTCATCTACGCGCGCTCTAACTTCTGATGTCGCGGATTGTTCAAACGAGCAATGTAATTCGGCTACTGGCCTTCTCAAAGCTACTCCAGCTGCATCTGATAATAATGTTCCGCCGCCTACACCTAATGCTGTTGCTGAAAAGAGTAATGCTTGCGCTCACTCGACCTCCGTATTATCTGCCTGCCCAACTTGGCATGATAACTCCGCTGTTGGGTCGCATACAGCTACAGCCGCAGCTATTGATGCTGATTTTCCTACGCCTATTATTGACCACATACTTTCTGTCGCTGGTGGTGAGAGTTCGGCTTGCGCTCACCCAACTCCAGCAATATTACCACGCCCAACTGAGCGAGAAAATTACGCTACTGGTTCGCTCATGGCTTCATCGGCTGCTGTTGATGTTTTGACTCCCATTCCAGCTTCTAGTGCTACCGTAGCTCGCTCAGTTGACCCGAGTGATACAAACACAAAATCATATGCCGCCGCTGCTGCATCCGCTTCTACTTCTGCATCTGCTGACAAACCCAGCAATAAATTAAATATGCAAAAACGACCTCCTCGTGATTCAATTGCAGCCAATCGTAGGACATTAAAACTGCCATTAGTTATTGGAACTAGTAATAATAATGAGTTAAGTGTAGTATCAAAAATTAAATGGCTGCATCTCTCTTTTTTTACGAATAACGTGACTAATGAAGATATATTGGATTACGTTTCTAAACATGCAACTATTGACAAAAAGTTCTTAGAGTGCTTTATGCTGGTAAAGAAGAATATCCCGATTGCTAGTCTTAAAAAAATCAATTTTAAGCTAGGTGTGTCTGAATGGTGCTACGAAAAGGTTCTGGCTGCGGATATATGGCCAGCCAACGTCAAAGTTCGTCCCTTTAGGTTTTTTCCCAAAGGCGACGTAACTCAACTCGATCCATGAGTCTCTCCACCTGTGATGAAGTTCAAACAAAACAGCTTCGCATCTACTTCCAGAATGTATCTGGTTTAAGAACCAAATCGAAAATACTCTTCGACTTAAGCTCCCATATGGACTACGACATCTTTGTGCTCACTGAGAGTTGGCTTACTGCAGACTTCTGTGACAGTGAATTTTTCGACACGAACCTCTACAATGTGTTTCGAAAAGATCGCGATCCCCTCAGCACTGGACTATCTAGAGGTGGTGGAGTTTTAATTGCAGTTTTGAAAAAATTTCGCTCGTCCCGTCTGCCACTGGAGAATGATGACTTGCTTCTTGACCAACTGTGTGTGTCCGTGTATGGCACCTCTCAACTTGCCATTTGTGCGTCATATATTCCTCCCTCTGGCTCGGATGCTCTATATAAGGCGCACATTGATAATGTTCTATCTCTAGCATATAAGTACACAAATAGTAACTTTTGTATTCTAGGGGATTTCAATCTGAGCAATGTCGAATGGGCAAATTCGTCTGATTGCGCTGCTTTATATCCCATAAACATCCATACTTTTTCTGAATCGTATGTGGTTGACAATCTTTCGAGTATCAATCTTAGTCAGATAAATTGTTTTCAAAATAAGCTTTTTAGAATCTTAGATCTCATTTTCTTAAATGATAATATGCATTTTTCTTTACATGAATGCCTTGATCCCTTGTCGTGTTATGGTCTTCACCATATTCCTCTTATTCTTTAACTGCAATTCTATGAATTTAAAAATACGTTGGTGAATAATCAATCCACTAGTTTTTGTTTTAACAATAATTGCGATTTTAATGCCATTAATTATGAGGTTTCTTTATTGAACTGGGACTCGATTTTTTCCGGAGTCTATGTAGATCTATGCTTTGATACTTTTAAGTCCAGAGTAAATGAAATTTGTTCTAGAATAACTCCGCCAAGATTAAAGAGTTTTTATAGAATTCCCTGGTACACTAAGGAATTAAAGAAACTAAAAAATTTAAGAAATAAGTTCTACAAAAAATTTAAAGTCTCCAATTCTTCATCACATAAGGAAATGTATTTGAACTATTCAAGTGAGTTTAAATCCTTGAGTAAAATCCTTCATAGAAATTATGTTCAGAAATTTGAACAGGAAATTAAGTCGAACCCGAAGGCTTTTTGGCGGTACGTTAAATCAAAAAAAGGGTGCTCAAGCATTCCGTCTGGTGTTTTTTATAATGGAGCACATGCGCATTCCTCTGTAGAGGCGGTAAATCTGTTTGCTGACTTCTTTAGCTCTAACTTTGAGCCTGAATTAGATTCTATAGACGACAGTTGTCTAATTGTGAATGCCCCAATAGATTTTGGATCACTCTCCATTACGCTCGATGACGTGATTGATGGCATTCTTAATTTAAAATCCTCAATGCAGTCAGATATTGATGGTTTGTCCCCATATCTTTTCAAAAATTGTCCCGCTTTTGCATACCCTCTTTTACTAATGCTCAATAAATCCCTTGAAAGTGGTGAATTTATTGATGCGTGGAAGGTTACCTCCATAACCCCTATACTCAAAAGTGGTAATAAGAGCAATATTGCCAACTACAGACCCATATCAAAGTTGTCTACAGTATCTAAGTTATTTGAGTACATTGTCAAGCAAAAGATGTACTTTGCAACTAAGCGGCTGATCTCAGATAACCAACATGGCTTTATGACTGGCCGATCAACTGTTACAAATCTCGCTATTTTCTCTGAATTTTGTCTGTCCGCTTTCAATAATCGTCTGCAAGTGGATACTGTCTATACGGACTTCCCTAAAGCTTTTGACAAAGTTAGTCATTCGCTTCTAATTTCAAAATTATACAGTTTAGGGGTTCACTATACTTTTCTGAAGTGGGTAAAGTCTTACCTTTCGGCACGCAAATGTGTTGTCGCAATGGATAATTTCTCGTCTCATTCTTTTACTGCGACCTCTGGAGTTCCTCAGGGTAGCGTCTTAGGTCCCCTTCTCTTTGTGATATTCATTAATGACATATCTAATTGCTTTAAACACTCTGGATATCTTTTATATGCCGATGATTTGAAAATTTTCACTACTATTTCAAATCAGCTTGATTCTGCCAAGCTTCAATCAGATCTAAATAATGTTGCTGTTTGGTGTCTCAATAATCATCTACAGCTCAACTTAAAAAAGTGCTTCCATATCACATTTTCCAAACCTCGTTCCCCGATAGTCTTCTTCTTCTTAATTGGCGCTATAACCGCCTAGGCGATTTTGGCCGATTTCAATATTGCACGCCAGCCGCTCCTCTGCTTTGCTGCCTGGCGCCAGTAAGATATCCCAAGTGTAGTCAAGTCCTTCTCCACCTGGTCTTTCCAACGTAGAGGAGGCCTTCCTCTTCCTCTGCTACCACCAGCGGGTACCGCGTCGAATACTTTCAGGGCTGGAGCATTTTCTTCCATACGTACCACATGACCTAGCCAGCGTAGCCGCTGAATCTTAATTCGCTGAACTATGTCTATGTCGCGGTACAGCTCATACAACTCATCGTTCCATCGTCTGCGGTATTCGCCATCGCAAAGACGTAAAGGACCAAAAATCTTTCGGAGAATCTTTCTCTCGAACACTCCAAGCGCCATCTCATCCGATGTTGATAGGGTCCATGCTTCTGCGCCATACATTAGCACGGGCATGATGAGGGACTTATAGAGCGTGGTTTTCGTTCGTCGAGAGAGGGCTTTACTGTTCATTTGCCTACTCAGCCCAAAGTAGCACTTGTTGGCAAGAGAGATTCTTCGTTGGATTTCAAGGCTGACATTATTGTTGGTGTTGATGCTGGTTCCAAGATAAACAAAGTCCTCTACTTTGTCAAAATTGTAACTGTCAACAGTGATGCGGGAGCCAAGGCGCGAATGCGCTGACTGTTTATTTGATGACAGCAGGTACTTCGTTTTGTCCTCGTTCACCTCCAGACCCATTCGCTTCGCTTCCTTGTCCAGCTTTGAAAAGGCAGAACTAACGGCGCGGTTGCTGAGGCCAATGATATCGATGTCATCAGCATACGCCAGCAGTTGCACACTCTTATAAAAGATGGTACCTGACCGGTTTAATTCTGCAGCTCGAATTATCTTTTCTAGCATAATGTTAAAGAAGTCACACGATAGGGAGTCACCCTGTCTGAAACCTCGTTTGGTATCAAACGGCTCGGAGAGGTCCTTCCCAACTTTGACTGAGCTGGTGGTGTGGCTCAGTGTCATTTTACATAGCCGTATTAGTTTTGCAGGGATACCAAAGTCAGACATCGCGGCATATAGGCAACTTCTTCTCGTGCTGTCGAAAGCTGATTTAAAGTCGACAAATAGATGGTGTGTGTCGATCCTCTTCTCACGGGTCTTTTCCAATATTTGGCGTATCGTGAATATCTGGTCGATGGAAGATTTACCAGGTCTAAAGCCACACTGATAAGGTCCAATCAGTTTGTTGACGGTTGGCTTTAGTCTTTCACACAATACACTCGATAGAACCTTATACGAAATGTTAAGAAGGCTGATCCCGCGGTAGTTGGCGCATATTGCAGAAGGGTGATCTTCTTGTGGATTGGGCAGAGTACACTTAAATTCCAATCGGCGGGCATGCATTCGTCCGACCATATTCTGCAAATAAGCTGGTGCATGCACCTTACCAGCTCCTCGCCACCATGCTTGAATAGCTCAGCTGGTAACCCATCAGCTCCAGCGGCTTTGTTGTTCCGTAGCCGCATAATTGCTATTCGAACTTCATCGAGGTCGGGTGACGGGATGTTAATGCCGTCATCAGCGATTTGGGGTTCGGGATCTTCATCTTCTCCGGCGACGCTTTCGCTGTCACCATTTAGCAGAGTGGAGAAGTGTTCCCTCCACAATCTAAGTGCGCTTTGGACATCAGTCACCAGATCGCCGTTCTTGTTCTTACAGGAATTCGCCCCGGTCTTAAAACCTTCCGTAAGTCGCCGCACCTTTTGGTAAAATTTTCGGGCGCTTTTCATGTCGGCTAGCATCTCAAGCTCTTCACACTCACGTATTTCGGCCTCTCTCTTCTTTCTACGGACGATACGTCTCTCTTCCTTTCTCAACTCCCGGTAGCGTTCCCATACAGCTGGCGTTGCGCCCGATCGCAGCGTGGCCCTGTAGGCAGCATCTTTATTTTCCGAAGCGGCGCGGCATTCCTCATCATACCAGTCATTTTTTCGGGTTCGCTGAAAGCCAACGACTTCTTCAGCGGCGGTACGCAGTGATCGAGAAATGTGCTCCCAGTGCTCGCAAATTCCGGTTTCTTGAGAAGTGCTCTCAGTGAGCAGGTGTGAGAGTCGAGTGGTGAAGTTTGCAGCTGTCTGTTGCGATTGCAGCTTTCCGACGTCAAGCTTTCGCTGTGTATTTACACGCACGTTTTTTGATGCACAGAGGAGTATGCGCATCTTGGCTGCGACAAGATAATGATCCGAGTCGATGTTCGGTCCTCGAAGTATACGTACGTCTAATATACTGGAAGCATGCCTTCCGTCTATCGCAATATGATCGATTTGGTTTCGCGTTTTTCGATCTGGAGACAGCCACGTAGCCAAGTGTATTTTTTTATGCTGAAACCTGGTGCTACAGACCACCATGTTTCGGGCCCCGGCAAAGTCGATCAGTCTCAGTCCGTTGGCGGCGGTTTCGTCGTGGAGACTGAATTTTCCGACAGTGTGACCAAAGATCCCTTCCTTTCCCACCCTGGCATTGAAGTCACCAAGCACGATTTTGATATCGTGACGGGGGCAGCGCTCGTAAGTGCGTTCTAGGCGCTCGTAGAAGTGATCCTTGATCACATCGTCCTTCTCTTCTGTCGGTGCGTGGGCACAAATCAGCGAGATGTTGAAAAATCTCGCTTTGATGCGAATCGTGGCGAGACGCTCGTCCACTTTAGTGAACGACAGTACTTGGCGACGAAGCCTCTCTCCCACCACAAATCCAACACCGAACTTGCGCTCCTTTACATGGCAGCTGTAGTAGATGTCGCAAGGCCCAACGGGTTTCTTGCCTTGCCCCGTCCATTTCATTTCTTGGATGGCGGTGATGTCAGCCCTTACTCTTACGAGGACATCAGCCAGCCGGGCAGCGGCACCTTCCCCATTAAGGGTTCGGACATTCCAGGTGCATGCCCTTAAATCGTAGTCCTTAAAACATTGCTTGTGGTCGTCATCAAAAAAGGGAGATCTCATCCGAGGCACATTGAAATTTTTCATTGGGTATAGTGTTTTACGTGGCGGGTCCCAAGCCCAACGCACAACCAAATACTGGAGGGTTGTTTTGTTTTTGAAGACACATTTATATAGCGAGCCGCTTGCTCCAAGTCAGACGCCCGCTTGCAGCCGCACCTCCTGGTGAACAGACGCTGCTGACTTCAGTGAGCCCTTAAACCGAATATGTCGGAGTGGCCCCACTGAAGCTCCCTCTCTTTCTGCCGTGACCCAAGGCTCCACACGGGTTGGTTACCATATCTCACACAAGGGTTGCTCACGTTGCCCAGAGTGCGCGACGAGGACGCAAGAGTAGGGATTGAGTGTAGCCACTCATCTGTAACTGCAGACCCAGAAGAGTTACCACACCCCATTGCACTCTCCATGCCTAAGCACTCGAAGTGAAATTTCCGATCTTGGAGTGGTTTTCGACACCGAATTTCTTTTTAATAGCCATATAAACTATACTATAGCAAAGTCCTATTCTTTACTAGCTTTTTTACGCCGTTTCAGCTCCGAATTTACTGATCCGTACACTCTGAAACTACTATTTACATCTCTCGTTCGCTCTAAACTAGAATTTGCTGTCTTTATTTGGAGACCATACCACAATTCCCATATCAAAAGGATTGAGCGTATACAAAAAACCTTTATACGTTTTGCCCTCCGCTCAATTCAGTTTGTTGATCCGATTCCTTCGTATACTGCCAGATGTCAATTAATTGATCTTAAATCTCTAAATAGCCGAAGGTCTATTCTTTCGCTTACTTTTGTATATGATATTTTACAAGGGGCGATCGATTCTCCATTTCTGCTTGAATGCATCTACTTCAATCTCCCCACAAGAGACCTGCGCAATCATGAAATTTTTTTTCTAAATCGCGTTAGAACAGTATATGCTTCTAACTCACCTATATTTAGAGCATTAAAGCAATTTAATTTTCTGTCATACTCGTCTGATATTGATTTCTCTATGTCAAAACCGAGATTTAAATCCCTTTTAAATGAAATTGTTAAATAATTATATGTTGAATTTGTCTCTGTATAGTCTGTAAGAAAATGTACATTTTCTAGAATATTATTGAATAAATAAATAAATAAATAAATAAATAAATAAAAGGGCCATAGGCAGGAAATGGGGTCTTAATCCCCGGATCTGTCGGTGGATTTTCAGAGCGGTCGTCAGACCAATTTTCCTACATATATGGGGTGATCGTATGGTGGTCTGCTTTAGACAAAGAGGTTAACCTCAGGCGACTCACCAAAAGGCAAAGATCTAGTATGATCTGCATAATTGGGGCGCTCAGAACCACGCCAAATAAGGCTATGAACGCCATTTTAGACCTCCTTCCTTTAGATTTGGTCGGACAACAGACGGCAGCGATGACTGCTTTGCGATTAAGAGAGACATCCCAGTGGCGCCCTGAAATCCAAGGGCACTCTAGTATTTTGAACAAGTTCTGCTCAATTCCGAGCAGCACGGACCGGTGTGCTTGGACATCGATTAATGGAAGTAACTTTATTACACGAATTTTAAGCAGGGAAGAGTGGAAACCTGAGTTTCACACTCCACCTGATAGCATTGTCATCTATACAGATGGCTCGAAACTCGATAATCAGGTAGGAGGGGGCGGTTTCTCACGAAACCCTCTCCTGCAAATTTCCTTTAGGTTACCAGATTACTGTAGCGTCTTCCAGGCTGAGGTCTCAGCTATCATGGAAGCGGTGAAGAAGATAGGGACCGGGATTATAGGAAGAGACATCTTCATTTTTAGTGACAGCCAGGCTGCAATCAAAGCTCTGAGCTCTCTCACGTTTAACTCGAATATCGCGCTGGACTGCCGCCGATCTCTACAGGAGATGGCTAAGCAGAACAGACTCTACCTCATTTGGGTCCCTGGCTACCGGGAAATAGAGGGAAACTGCATGGCAGATGAACTTGCAAGACAAGGTACGACCAAGCAGATTCTTCAGGATAAAGAACGCATTGGTATGCCGTTTGCCACTTGCAAACTGCTACTCAGAGATTTTACATATAAACAAGTTGACAATAGATGGAGGCAAAATACGGCCTGTCGAACCTCAAGGCAGACGTGGCCCAAATGGGATCGGAAACGGTCGCGCAGCGTTCTCTCTCTAAGAAGGGAAAACATTTCGAATGTGATCGGGGCTCTAACAGGGCACTGTCTGATAGGCATACATGCTGAAAGGTTGGGAGTGCCCTTCCGAAGATGCTGTGTAAGTGCCCTGCACTGTGTAAAAGCAGAACGCGACATCTGGGATCACCGTTTCTGGATGACCTTAGTAAGGTTTCAAGCACCGAGGTAAATTGTCTGTTGAAGCTTATCAATGAGGCAAACTGGTTTAGTAAGGGGTAAGTTTTTTTTTTGGGATGGTACAAAAACTTTTCATTGTGGTAACACAATGGGCCGAATACTGGCCTAAGTGAGCCGCTGCAGGCGGCTGCCACTCCAACCTAACCCTATATGTCAGAAAAGTGTTTAGTAAAATATAACAGCTAAAAGGTTTCTCTCGGATTTGGAAAATTACTAAGGTAATTGCTCAGATGAAACCGAAAAAATCCATCAAAGACAGTAATGTACCGCCACAAGTTTGCTGCAGACGCTGTCAAAAGTACATGAAGACCTTCTGATCAAATGGCTTGACTCCATATTGACTTAACAAAATGTAATACAGCTACAAATATCTTATGATGGAATTCCACAAATAGAGTTGTCAAATTTTCTCTCTAAAGATTCAGTGTTTTTAATAGGAAAGGATAACTAATTAATTTCGTAATATTTTCCATGCCAGCGCATCGATAGCTGAAGAACGAGTTGTGCCCAACTTATTCAGTGATTATTGGAATAATTAGTAATAGCTACTGCTTAGCTCGCTGCATTATATTCTGGTACACAGCAAGTAGAATTCAAATTTTCCAAAAAAGCTATGCGTCACGGCATGGGAGAAATTTTTTTTTAGATCGCCTATGGCCTTTAAAAAACTTCTAAAAAACTTCTCACAAAAAACACTCACCGTTCGGAGTCGGCACAAAACTGTAGGTCTCTCAGTTTGTGTTACAACATCAAGACTCAGACCACAATTGGTAAGAGAAGTTCGGCAAAATCGCTTAAGCGGTTATAGCGGCAATTAAGTAAGTAAGTAAGATCCAGACTCTTCGGCATGAACGATTTCAGACTGATTGCTGAAGCCTGAAGCTTCTGGCTAGTGCATAATCATCCTTTTCCAGTTTGGGAGTAAAGACCTCCCTAACCTTTCTCCAAAGCATGGGAATATGACTAAAGCCAGACAAGGTCTAAGGATTCTACTAACAAGTACTAAAATAACAACTAATTAATAAAATTATTTATACAACATCATCTTCTACTATTACTTACTACAACCAATATTACTAATTACTACTACTATCACTGCGACTACTACTGCACTTACTACCATCACGTCACTACGACTACTACTGTTGTTACTACTAATTATTACTCCTAATACTTTTACTAATCTTCTATTAATTTCCATCTGTATTTTTACTAATGCTACTACAACTTACTAGCACTATTTTTAATAATGCTTCCAATAATTACTAGCACTATTATTTACTAAGTTCTACCACTATTTTTACATGTGCTAAGACTAATTAGTACTACTATGTTTTATTAATTTTTTGCACTATTTTTTCTACTACTATTGTTATTAATGCTGTTACTAATTACTTCTACTATTTACCTCTTAGGCGATTTTGGCCGATTCTAGTAAAGCACGCTAGTCGTTCCTTAACTTTGCTAACTGCCACCAACTGGAGACACCAAGTGAAGCCAAGTCCTGCGAAGAGGAGGACTTCCTATTCCCTTGCTGCCACCAGCGGCTACCGTGTCGAATATTTTCAGAGCTGGATCATTTTCGTCCATATGTACAACTTGACCTAGCCTGCGTAGTCGCTGAATCTTAACTCGTTGTGCCATTATCGTTGTAAAGCTCATACAACTCACCCTTACGCCATGGTATTCGCCGTCGCAGATATTCCTGTTCAAATAATTCCATATACCATGAGTGCAATATTTCCTGATGAAACAGATCTGTACCTGAGAGAAAGTTGTAAGCCTTATTCAACGACGCCCAGAGGTGGTTCAATCATTGGGAATTCAAATAAACACAAACTGAAAGATCGAACAACAGCAACTAATTAAAATAGACAATAGATGCCGGACTTACATGGCATGAGCACATGAGAGGAACCCAATAAGTAATAAATTCAGATAACTGGAATGGCTCTTAGCAAAACAGAAAAAGTTTTCCTGAATATAATCTTACTGACGTAGAAACTTTATTCTGCATGTATGTTCAATTATTCGTTTCCCGACTTGAATTTTGCTATCCGGCGAAAAGCTCGATGCGTTGATCTCCTCCTAATATTTTTCGATTGTCGAGACCTTTGAATATGCCTAAAGTATGAATAGAATAATTTTTACAAGCAATGCAAAACGGAAAAGATCGTATACTAGATCTCCCAGGAGTATATGTGATGTTCACATTGGTGGCTAGCCGCTACAACAACAATAACAACAAGGAGAAAGACGCGATCCTTCCCAAGACAGTCGATTCTACGTACCGGAATGACCCCGGTCTCACCCGGTAAAGGACTGTTGCTTCGCCGACCTAACCCTGTTTAGGTCAGCCAACCCCATAAGTCGTTTAACACCTCTGGAGCAGCTCTTTGCACAGACATTGTAAGAGTTTCGCTTGTCTAGGTTGAATCGTCGCGGGGAGGGGGTGAGTGGCGGGTGAGGTTGTCCACCGTGCCTTTGCTGCCTTGACGCTGTAGGGGTTGCTGCCTGATGGTTGTTGTCGGCAGTGCCACTGCGGTCGGTTGCGGTTGCAGCATGAGGCACGGTAGTCACCCGTCCACTCACTTGTGGTGCGCCAACCAGAACAAGCACGGAACTAACACCAGCCGTGGCACGAGCTGACTGATGTCACATTCTGGCGTATCCGGGTTTGACACACGGAACACACTGTGTAGGAAACAAATAGCTGCTGATTTGCCCTCATACGGGAATTGAAGCAGGATGCGAGTGTTTGGAGGGGCTGGGACAGTTGGGTGTGCCCATTTTCTGTGGTGAGCTCCTTTGGACCGGAAGAATCTTTCGGGTACAATTTTTCGCCGGCGCATTCTAGGTCACAATTCAGACCGAGGGCGCCTTAGGCGCTGGAGAGCACGTGCAACATAGGGCCGCATACAATTTAACTGCAATGGACTCCAAAGTTAGATCGCAGAGAAAACGGACTTCATGAGTTGGAACGGTCTGTTAAGAAACGATCCAAGAAACGAAACTGCACAGCAACTCAACTTTGTATGGTAGTAAGTGACTTTAACGTGCGACGCGCTCTCGGGCTTACAAGCCTACCAGCTGATCTAACAGGAAGCGAATTGGCTGAGCAGATAGACGACTCAACATTTTGCACAATGAACGATGACGCCTCCGCCAGGATAACGGGTAGTTGCTGCAGCTCGCCTGACCTAACAATAGCCAGCGCAGGTCTGATAAGTAGTATATCGTGCCTATCGCTATAGCTGCATCAGACCACCTACCCATAGTCATCTCGATGGATAGGCCTGCCGCCTTCGTCTCTACGGAGCGTCGAACCTTCGTCAAATTTAAAAAAGGCTGATTGGGTAAGGTTCGCTGAGGGCGCTTTCAGTGCTCTTCGCACTCCGACTGATGTTCGTAAGTTCCTTAAGGTGGTCGTGACAGCAGCTGCACGCTTCATCCCGGTCGGTAGGATTTCGGAAATCCGGCCGAAGCTGTTGCCCTTGCTAACGAGCGCGACCACCTTCACCACTCCGACCCCTGTAATCCCCGAATTAGGGATTTAGGCGTGGAGATTCGGAGGTTGGTAGACAAGAAAAGACCGGACAAGTGGAAGGAGCATCTGAGGTCCTGTAACCACACCACGGGTGGGGGTAATCTCTGGTCGACTGTAAAGTCACTGTACAACCCAGCGAAGCGTGATGACCGAGTAGAGATTTCATTTGGTGACTATGCTTCGTCGGAGCCGAAGAGATGCGCGAGCTTATTTAGCCGGCAATTTATTTTGCATCCTTCGGTACCCAGGGCCAAACTAAGAGTGGCCAGGAGACTGTGTAAACTGCAAAAAAAAAAAAAGCGTGGCCCTCACCTACACTAGAGGGAAGGTTAAGGAGGCCATGGGGAAGGCAAAAGCCTACAAACCCCTTGGGTCCTGATGAATTAAACATGCTGATGCTGAACAATTTGGGCCCGACATGAGTAGAGTACCTCAGCACCATCTTTAAACTCTCCATCTCCTCACTCATCATCCCTGATGTGTGGAAGGGGGGAGGGTCATATCCCTGCTGGAACCGGGTAAGCCGGCAGATAAAGGTGGCTCCTATCGGCATGCATGGTTTCGGGAAAGTGGACAGAACAACGGCAGCACTTATCGCTATAAACACACAGGTGAACTACGGTGTAAACCGTAACCGTTCTTGTGAGAGAATCGTCCTAGTAGCGTTAGCTTTGGCCAAGGCTTTCGACACCGTCAGCCACGGAACGATAATAGCTGACATGGAGATAACAATTCTCCCACAGGGATTGAAACGGTGGACTGCCAATTACGCATATGGTCGACAGTCATTGGTATACTTTAGAGATGCTAACTCACTCCAAACTGAGAAGAGGTCAAAAGGGGGCCCCAAAGGGTGGTGTACTCTCCGCGATGATGTTTAACTTCTATCTCTCAAAGCTCCTTAAGCCGCCAGAGGGAGTCACTATCGTCTCGTATGCTGATGACTGCTCGATAATGGCTACCGAAATGCAATTGATGTACACAAATGTGATCAGTTATCTCTCTGATCTTCTTCACTTCATCACTATGACACTATCCCTACTAAGTCATCTGCGGCCTTATTCACAAAATGGAAAAAGGAGGTCAGGCTGGAGCTCAACATCAATGTTGATGACACTCCCATCCCAACGGTTAACCACCCGAGGATCTTGGCAGGGACCTTCGACAGCCTGCTCTCCTTTCCAACGCACACAACCACAATCGTCAATAAAGTACAGCTCTTCAAGTCGCTCACCGGTAGCACTTAGAGCAAAGACAAAGAAACGTTGTTGTCAACATACAAGGCGATTGGTCGGCCGATTGTAAACTATGCTGTCCCAATCTGGACGTCAGAGAGCAGTAGGATGAAGCTACAGGCCTGCCAAAACGCCGTTCTCTGGACTGTAAAGGAATGTCTTCTGATGTCGCCTAAGGCACACCTTCATCAGGAATCATGTATACTCCCAGTTAAGGAGCATAACATCCTGCTCAGCAAGGAGTTCCTCATTCACGGGACACCCCAATAGGAACTTGCAAATGACCGAGCCGCCTCTCAGGTCAGGGGACATCTCCGTGAACTCAAGGAAGGGATCCAGTCGTTCATCAGTCAACCACTGAATAATCCGATGGCGTAGACAGGCATACACTAATAGTCAATGCTGCCATTGGTGTGAAACTACCACCTATAGCAGACGAAGAGCCCCAGCTCCTGGAGAATCCCGCGTCACTCTGACAACTAAGATCTGAATATTGTAGTAGGCTCGCCTCCTACTTATCCAGACTCGACCCCGACATCATAAATAAATGTCAGGCTTCCCCTCACGATACCAACATCTATTCACTTGCCCTAAATAAAATTTCTTCGGATTGACTGAGCAAAAGGTAAAAATTTCAAGTGCTGGTGAGCCCACCTCCTGCCCATCTGACTCCGCATAATCGTCGGATTTACTTGTCATCTATATTGCCTGAAATACAAAACTTCCCCACATGAGAGCAAAACTAAAAAAATACAATACTCCTGTAACATTAGCATGTAATTTACTCACAATAGACCGAAACCGCGCCAACCTCCCACACAACGGTTGTTTACAAGAGTCAGAGAATTCAATATTTAAGTAACCCTAAAAGGTAATTTTCTCAAATAAGTACATAAAATTGTGCTGGGGCGAGAAAGACGGAGGTTGAGAAAATTTGTAAACTGGCCGTGGTACGGCACACTTAAGAACAAATATAAATATATATATATTTTCGAAACCAACTGAGTAATGTCCCGCCCTCGCTTAAATAGATGATATATAGAAGAAGCGTACTGTCGCTCTTTATATTACTTTCTGTCTTGGTATCAAAGGCTCTTTGTTTGCTGTTTGAAAAGTACTTGTAAGTTCATTGTGTGTAAGTTCGAGTATTTAGTTGTCCTTAAGATTGTGTTAGGTTCAAAAAGATCTCTAATTATACACCGGTGGAAGGAGTGCCAATTTGTGCACCTTTTATTAATGAATGGTTTGGATTCATTAATAGGAATGTATAACCAAAAGCAAATCTACATATATTCCGAAAAAAGGTTTTCCCAATATAGACTCCAGTTTTTAAGAATTGTAATGGTCCGTTCATTCGCGAGGTGGTTGAGGTATAAATCCGAAGAGTGACTCACCTCGATCGCTGGTGTCGGAACTTCCCCGTATATGGTGATGGGCATTTCCGCCTGATCCGTGAATGACGGGAATACCTTGTGCTTCCACCTCCACAACCGTGTTTATCATTAACAGGGACGGAATCGGCGAGTCATGTTCTATATAGCTGGGTGCAAATCAGAATATGTTCCTTGACAACGTACGTTGGCTTGAATGAAAATTGGCGCGTTGATTCGACGAGTAACATATCTTATTTTTCATCATTTTCGGATAACTTGGGCAATTCGAGTTAATTGATGTCGAAGAAATTCAACACTCAGCTTCTAGGCGGGTCACCCTATCATATTTCTAAAGGATCACCCGTTCATAATACCTATAATTATGTAATTTTCATCGACAGAATTACCATGAAGGCCCTCTGTCTACACTCGCATCAATTCGAATATAAGTTAAACTAAAGCGTAATTAGTTTATTAAGGCAGTAAGCCGTGCTGTTTATTTGAATCCACGATTGAGACTAACTTTCAAGCTTCAAATATTCTTAGAAATATGCCTCGACTTTATGTCGCACCTGCGGCTGCGATGATAACCTTGATGGTGAGCGTTTGGTGTCCAGACGTTTGTCAGCGAATTCGACGGATACGTGTGTTGTAACTGGAGTTGGGAATGCAGGCAACCTGTGTAGGCGTGAGAATAGTAGCGAAGACAGCGCTTATTAGCGTGAGAATATTTCCATCGACAGAATTACCATGAAGGCCCTCTGTCTACACTCGCATAAATTTGAATATAAGTTAAACTAAAGCGTAATTAGTTTATTAAGGCAGTAAGCCGTGTTGTTTATTTGAATCAACGATTGAGACTAACTTTCAAACTTCAAATATTCTTGCAACTATGCCTCGACTTTATGTCGGAACTGCGGCTGCGTTGATAACCTTGATGGTGAGCGTTTGGTGTCCAGAAGTTTTCAGCGAATTCGACGGATACGTGTGTTGTAACTGGAGTTGGGAATGCAGGCAACCTGTGTAGGCGTGAGAATAGTAGCGAAGACATCGCTTATTAGCGTGAGAATATTTTTATGTGAAGTCTAAGTGTTAACGGCGTTAACTCCTCCCTCCTTAAAATCGCTTGTCCTCGAGCGTCTGAAAAATTTGGAAAGTTCTTGTTTCCGGTGTTGGTACTTGGTTGGTGGCTTCTGTTGATTGGCCTGTGCAATAGCTTCCGCTGGTTGTTCTGAAGGTTTATTTAGTTTCCTTCTTTTGTGGCAATATTTCCTGGGGATGGCTACCAAGACAATTACTATAATGAGTGTAGGTCCTGCGGAAGATCGGTTTATTGCTTTCTCTGTTTAGAGCGAGTGGATTTCCATGGTTTTATTGATATGTAGCTCGCTGAGTGCTTCTAGTGATAAAAGACTAGTTAAGCGTTCTCCTATTGGTGTTGGCTGTGTTATTGCTGGCATTATCCTTAATGAAGGTGCTTCGAAATTTTGGTATGCTTTTCCGTTGGCGGTTCCTGTTTCATTTTTGAAATTTATAATGTATGTTCCTTTCATGGCCTGCGAGTTGTTCCCTATTGTTATATTGCCTTGAAAATTGTTAAGGAAAAGTATTCCTGGTGCGATGAGCTCGTCCCTGGGAATGTGGTGGCAGTTAATAAATTGGCACGAAGACTTGAGGCTTTGTTTTAATTTAGGGATACAAAAATCATACTTAAATCTAACAATTCAGCTTGTTTACAAATACTAATTGTTTTATATTTCCTACAACTATTTTGTATTCTAAATATTCTCTCTTTATTCCTCAAAACATTATTGTATCTTAAATCAATGATTATATTATTTTTATAACAGCTTTCAATAATAGATTATCGTAAATTTCTTTTGTTGTTAGTGGTGTCTTGAGGAAATATAAAATTGATGAAACATGTCTTAGTATGCTAACCTCCGCTAATTCTAGTGCCTCTTCAACGGTATCGAAAGGCATATTTTTCTTATTCATTTCTTTTACTGCTACGTCAATTTCCTTTTTGTTTAATATTATTGAGTTTACGAGTCCTATTCTAGCCCATTGTATGGCATATTTTATGTGTATAATTTCCTTTTTAATTAATCTTAACTTATTCTGAAGGCATATTGCTATTTTATCAGCTATTACACTCTCTTCTTTTATGGCGTTCAGTAAATTGTTAGTAATTTCAGTGATTTTATTGACTGGTTAGCTTAATGCATTGTTTATAATTATCTGTTTAGCGGGACTTCCCGCTATGTATTTCCAAGCGGTGCCAAGGAAATCCAGGGTTCTTCGAGTTTTAGGAGTTCGGATGGGTTGTACGATTTCCAACATTTCGATAGTTTGTTGCATTTCGTGCTGCAGGGTAGGATAGAAGGGATTTGATGGTGATAAGTTCCTGTCTATTATGCCTGTCATATTGTCCAAAAGGTTTCTGTATATTTGAGTTTCAATGACGTGAACGAAATTTAGGGTTCCGTCCATTATCGATGGTTATTAGATGGGATGAGGAGTAATCGTGGATTTGCACTTCTGCATAAGCAATGCAGGCGAATAAACTGAAAATATATAATTTATATCTGTGATTGTAAGTTTAGCCATTTGTTATTTTTATATGTGTTCATTATACTAACAACCGTACGCCTATGGAATATTACCCAATTTTATCTAACTGCTACAATCGTACGCCTATGGCATATTACTCGATTTTATCTAACAGCTACAATCGTACGCCTATGGCATATTGCTTGACTTTGAAAGATTACTTTAAGTCCTATATTTAAATTCTAAGCCAAATTTCTCCTTATCTTAGGTTCACTTCCTTATCATATTTTAACCATTTATAATTATTATTAATAAATTTTATTTCACTTAAGTTTTTTAAATGTTTTCTTTTATATTTTTTATTTATTTATTTTTTAATTTATTTATCATTATTATTTAATTTTACTTTGTTCTTTACGATGCCCTTATGTGGCTCATATGCACTGACCTTCCGGATTGAGTAGTTACTGTGTTGCCTTTGTATTCGAGGACTATTTCCATTCTGTATCGGGGGGTAAAAGCTTATTAATTTTAACGTAAATATCGTCATTAGCCGAGTACGTCTTAAGTCCTGTTCGATTTTTATTGTGAAATGCAAGGTCCTTTTCTTGTTTATTTACTATGTTTCTGATATTTTTGAGTCTATCCTTTTCAATTAATGTGGGGTCGCTGTAAACGGATCTGCCAAAACATAATTCGATAGGTTTTTTTTGTAGTAGATTGAATTGAATAGTTATATTTGCAAATGGATATATTTAAAAATTCTTCAAAATTACTGTGATTGTTTTCTGCTTTGACACAGCGCATTATTTCTAAAAGAGTTGAGTAGAAACGTTCCACCTGGTCATTGACTGAACTTGTATATGAGGGTGTTTTAAATATTTCTATGCCATATTGATTTTCCAACATTAATGTAATAGAAGCAGAACTTAGGGATTTTTCGTTGTCAATTACAATCCTCTCAGGGACTCCGAATGATGTCAGTACCTCTTGTAAGGGTTTTTTGATATCCTCTGTTGCTCTTGAGTTTATAATTTCAGCTTGCGCATATTTGGAAAACTTGTCTATGGCTGTAATGATAACTTTTTTTATTGGTGTGGTAAATATCAATATGAACAATGTGTCCTGGGTAACTAGGAATGGGGGTTGGCTTTAGTGCTGGTTCTTGAGGATGCCTCTCGTATTTATTTTCCTGACATATTTTACACTGGTTCGTAATTCTTTTAATTTTTGCATTCATTTGAGGGAAATAAAAATTTTCTAAATGTTGGGCCTTATTTTCATTGGGGTTCCTGTGTGCTCTATTATGCTTTTTTGTTATTTCAGATTCCTGTTCTGTCCCCTGCGTTAAGTCCTTTACTGTTTTTCGAGTGTAACGTATTTTATAACGGCTGAAATCTAATGGATAAATGGCTTGGATTCTACCGAGAACGTAGTCTTCGGTTATAATCGCATTTGTAAACGTGGGATTTAAACATCGTTTGAGTAGAGCAATTAATTTTTCATCCGTGTAGTTCGTTTCCTCTTAGCAAGCTTCGCATAATCCGTAGTAACCAGAAAGACCTAAAAAGGATCTGAGTTCTTTTAATGTTCGCGGAATTGGAAAATTTTGAATAGCTTCTATTTTCGAGGGATTCGTTTTGATGCCGTCTGGCGTTACTATAAAGCCTAAAAATTCTACTTCGGTTTAAAGAAGTTTGCATTTGCTTAATAGCACTTTCATTTTCGTTTTTTCGAGAGTTTTATAGATATTTTGTAGGTGATGTGCATGTTCTGTTTCCGTTTTGCTGAATATAATTATATCGTCTATGTAGACGTAGCAACAGTGTCCTATGTAGTCCCGTAAGATGTCATCTAATGTTCTTTGAAAAACTGCTGGGGCATTTTTTAAACCAAAAGGTAATCTTGTGAAATCAAATTTCCCAATGTTGATTGAAAAAGCTGTATTTTCAATGTCCGAGTTTTTAAAAGGAATTTGGTGAAAGCCACTTTTTAAATAAACAACTGAAAAGAATTTATTACTTTCTAACTGAGAACGAACTTCGTTTATCTCTGGTATGGGATAGTGAACTGCGATAGTTACTGAATTTAGTTTCATATAATCTATTACAAGGCGGAAGTGTTTGTTTCCTAACGAGTCTGGGTTTTTATCAACTATTGAAACAAGAGAATTATAAGATAATTCCATCTTCGAGGAGTTTGTTTACTTGCTTTTCTACTTCGAATTTTAGTGACATTGGGTATGGGTAACATCTAGAGTAGATGGGGCTATCAGTAGTCGTCCTTATTTCTGCTTTAACCACTGGTGTATAAGTTAGTTTTTCGCAGTGGCGTAACTATACCATCTCGGGCCCGTGGCAAATTCTTTTGACGGGGCCCTATCAGTACAAATCGTCACGTTGTACCCAGTTTAATTTTAATAAACTTCGAGGTTTTCAGCGGACTCAATTACACGTTGTATATGTCCCACTGATGGCCATTGGCCTCCTCTCTTAGGCGAGAAGGAATGGTCTGTAGTCCCCATGCTAGCCCAATGCGTATTGGATATTCACATTCATCCATAGAACATAATATCTCAATGCATTCATCATCTATTCGCTAGCTTTTCGGTGAAGGAACAACATCATGAGGAAACCTACATACATTTACAATGAAATAAAAATAACAATTTAATTTCAATAAGATATTTATTAAGAAAAATATTTTTTTCGAGCTCTCTGTTCCGCAAAAGTGTCTATAACATCATCAAAGTTTAAAGATCTGGCCATAGAATTTTCAATAGACAGAATAGCCAAGTTACATAACCTGTCTTGTCCCATCGAGTTCCTTAAATACGTTTTTATCAATTTAAGTTTTGAAAATGATCGCTCAGCACTAGCTGTAGTCACAGGAATTGTAAGAAATAACATTAATGCAGTGCATACTTCAGGAAAGCTGCAGGACATAAAATGATTTTTTATTATTAATAAATCAGCAAGGTCTCTAATACACGAAGATTTTTCTATTTCGTCTCTGAAAGTGGATCGAAAACTGAGAATTTCTCTGGCAAATGATTTAGATATGTCTTTTTTATATATCTCAACAAATTCTAGAGCTTTATGTAATAGATCAGTGCCATTTAAAACTTTTAAAGTGGAAGGCTGCAAAACACTGAAATTTGAAACAATTTCATTCATTGGAAGTAAACGCGATTTCAGTTGGTTTATAATGATGTCCAATACTCGATAAAATATGTTCACTTTGAACAAACTTTCCGGATCTTGGAGACGCTCATCTTCGCAAAGCTCATAAAAATGGCGTTTTACCTTCCTCTGACCAGTTTTAGAAAATGCAGGGGTGATGGACCATTTTTCTGCTACACTATTTGCTTCCATTTTTAAATTTTCAAATTCATGTCGATACCTTTCCAATTCTTCCAGACAAATTTTCAAACGTTTTAAGGCATTTGAAAGATCGGTGGATTTAGACTGAAGTGCTTTAGAGGCAGCATCGATAGTAAGTAGGATCTTGCAATGGAAAGGCAATAACATTATAAAATTGTAGTTTTCGATCTTCTTTTTGAGTGAAGAATGAAGAAAGTGAGAAATGAAGCTGTTCTTTCATCTGATTTGCGACTTAACAGAATTGTTTCCGTTAGCGCTTTTTGGACTTCAACAAACCGAACTTTTAAAGCAAAAACGGCATCATAACGTTCTGCCCATCTAGTAGGGTTTAATGTTTTTAATGTTATTGAAGTTGAAGACTCACTTTCTTTATTAGATATAAAACTTGATAAAATATTCCATCTTCTGATACTATGCCCAAAAAAATTATAAATTTGTTGAACTGTTTCAAAAAAATTTTGCATATCAATAACCTCTCTCACTGCATCATTGAGTACTAGATTTAAATTATGAGCAGCACAGTGAACATATACGGCATTTGGCTCGACATCTTTTATGAGTTTTTGAACTCCACCATAAGTCCCTTTCATTGTGTTAGCACCATCATATCCTTGTCCTCGACACTTATTTAGAGGAATATTTTTTTCATTTATGGATTTAATAATTTGCTTGGACATTGCTAAGGCAGTTTGATCCTTAACTTCATGAACTCCTAAAAATGTTTCGATCATACAATAACGGTAAAGTTCACACATTTGATCAATTTTTGAAATATCTTGAGTTGTATCGAATATGATAGAGTAGAATGGTGCAGCATTTATTTCATTTATGAGTGCATTTTCTACTTTTAGAACCAGGACAGAAATTAACTCATTTTGTATTTTTGGACTTAAGTATTTTATCTGGCCCTTTGCTTTACTTAACAATTCTCGTAAAATCGGGTCGTATTTTCCTAATAACTCAACAATACTCAAAAAGTTTCCTTTGGAGCTTGGATCACTACTATCTGCGTTTTCTCTGTGGCCACGAAAGGCTAAATTACACGTTGAAAGTGTCAGAGTAACATCAAGGAGCCTAGAAAGTACTTGGCGCCAAAAAGATTTTTCTTTTTTGATCGTAGACTCTTGTTCTTCATCGAGTGCTCCATGTAGCCGCCACTGTTGATACGTTAGACAGGAATCCAGATGAATTTTTGATGCCTCGTGTATGTGTATGTCATCTACAATATGTTTCCAGTCGTCATAGCCCTCAATCCAAACATTTTGTATTTTCTTAGATGCCCGATTTGCGAATAACCAACACGATTCACAATACGCCTTCTGAAGTATTAAAGAATAGGATAGCCATGTACGTTCAAGTTCCACGCCAGACTTGGAAACAATATAGTAACGTTTTTCTAGAAAAGATCTATTGTCGCTATCTTTTAAGAAAGGGCCCTTAGGTATACAATGTCCGTTTTCTATCACGAACCTCTTCACTTGATCAGTTAGCTCTTTAAAATTACCCTTATCAGTAACATATGGCGAAGATACAATATTGTTCATGCTAAAATATAATTCTCTTTGAATTTTGCTAGTACCCTGTTGTGGTTGTTCTGGGTCTGGATAGTCACTGGTGTTGGGTGCTGCGTCTGATAATTCTGGTATACTTTTAGTAAGGTCGAATTCTTCACTTTTGGAGCACTGTTCACTCGACTTTTCATTATTTAAGTCATCATTTTTCAAGTACTGACTAATTTTAGGTAGCTTTTTATTTTTTTCTTCAGTCTCCCTCTTTCTCTTTCGTTTTTCGCTCCCACTTAAATATTTTCTGGAACTAGACATTTTAATATCTAACTTTCATAATCAACTTTACTTTGCCACCATTTTCATATTCAATAAAAGAACAAAAAATACGAAAAATCAAAGATACAAATCACCAATTAACAAAAATAATCACACAAAGAATACGCACTCAGTGGAGCCCTCATAAAAAAATATCAAATCCGGAATTCCCCTAACATAGTGTTGCTAGCTCGTCCTAGCAGCAGCGCCACGAAAAAAATGAAAGCAAAAAGGGGAATTCCCTGATCGCCAATACTCACCCGCGTTGCCAACGTACCGCGACAGTATACATATGTAGAAACCAATGCCACCCTATTGTTACGCCACTGGTTTTTCGTTAGGTTCGGAAAAGAGTGATATGTGCTGATCACACAAGGTGAGAAGTTTTTCCTTCTGTTCGTTTGTTAAGTGTTCTGTTTGTATTTCTAGAGCATTGACTGATTTGGAGTATTGTTGTTTAATTAGGATTTTTTCCGTTTCTTATCGTCATGGACGATGTATATATGATGGGGTTAAGCTGTTTAAGGCTGTCATTTCCAATGATACCGTGGAACCATTTCAATGAGGGCAATATAAAGAATATTAATTTTTCGGTCTTTAAGCCAAAAAGATTGAGAAATATGTGGTGGGTGATTTTAATTTTTCCGGCTACCGAGTAAGCGTAAAAAATGTTGTCGTTTGGTAGCTGATTTTTCCCTAGTGAGGGTTGAATAAAATTTTTGTGTGAGCCTGTGTCGATTAAAAATTTAATACCTCTCCGTTACCGGTCTTAAATTGAATATATGGCAACCTAGAGTAAGCTATTCTAAAAAAATAATGTCGCAAAATTCTTCATCATTCTCTTGCTCGTCGTGTGCGTGACTTATATACGAGGATTGCCTTTTATATTTTGCGCCTTCGCAACACTACATGTGATTAGCTGTAATTAGATATTTTTATCGTACAGTTTGGTATTTTTTTGGCATAAACTTGCACATAACGTTTTCACTTACGAGTTTTATTTGTGTTTATTTATGGTGAGTTAAAAATTCATATTGCCTAAAAATGGAATTAACCCGTGAACATTTTCGTGCGATGATTTACCACGATTTTCGACGTGGATTATCGAGACAGGGGTGCATCAATCAACTTACTTCTACTTTTGGTGCTGAATCATGACACTTAGCCACTGTGAAACGATGGTACAACGAGTTTCTACGTGGCCGCCAATCTTTGCAGGACGAATTTCGTGAAGGTCGTCCAAAAACGGTGGTTGTGCCAGAAACAGTCGATGCTGTGCGTCAATTGATAATACAAGATCGTCATGTGACATATCGCGAGAAAGAGGCATCCTTGGCCATTAGTGGGACCAGCATAAATTCAATATTGCATGAACATTTGGTCGTAAAGAAGATTTGTTCTCGTTGGATACCGCATAATTTGACAATTGCCCAAAAAATGACTCGTGTCGATTGGTTTAAAGAAATGTTGAAGAAATTTAGCCGCAGTGGATCAAAGCACGTCTATGATATTGTAACAGGTGACGAATCTTGGATCTATGCATATGAGCCGGAAACAAAGCAGCAATCCACTGTATGGGTGTTCCAAGACGAGCCTAATCCAACAAAAGTTGTTCGCGCAAGAAGCACCTCAAAGCAAATGGTCGCCTGTTTTTTCGGAAAATCTGGTCATGTCGCAACCGTTCCACTAGGTAAACTTAAAACGGTGAATTCTGAGTGGTATACAACCATTTGTTTGCCAAAAGTTTTTGGAGAATTAAGGGAAACTAATCGTCGAAGACAAATCATTCTTCACCAAGACAATGCGACCTCACACGTATCGATTCACACAAGAGAGTTTTTGAGGACTCAAAAGGTCGAACTGATGGGTCATCCGCCTTACAGCCCTGATTTGGCACCTAATGATTTCTTTTTATTCCCGAACATCAAAAAAAAATGCGAGGTCAACGTTTTTCAACGCCTGAAAGAAGAAGTGTATTGACTTATACGGAGAATATTTTGAAAAACAATAAAACCATTTTCCTTAATATTTGACTGAGTTTTCATTATTAGGCGCAAAATATAAAAGGCAACCTTCCTGATAGTAATTGTCCCAAGATTGCAATTGTTGGTCTGGGTCTTGTCCGTTTGTCTCGCACGCGTTTCCTTTGCACTCGCTTGCATCGGCCCTATCGGTTACAATTTGAGGTTCTGGCTCCTGGGAAAGGTGGTTTATCCTTTGGACCTTATTGGGAGGATTTCTACTGAATTGATTTGGCTGCGATGCTGGTGGACGCTTGTTTGCGAAATTAATAGTATTTGGCCTATTCATATAATTTATGTCTCTTATTTGTTGAGAACGGCCAATTTCCATTGGCGTAGGAGGTTTAGGTTGCGATGGCCTTGCTGGAGGATTATTGTAAGGAGGTATGTTAGGTAGGGGGTTTGGTCTACTCTGTTGGTTATAGTAATGTTGGTAATAAGTTTGAGGCTCTCGTTGAGGTGTTTGGGTGTCATACCTCATTGGTGAAATTGTTTGCGGTTGGTATTTGGTAAGGTTTCTTTTGCAGGCTACTCTGACTGTTAGCATGTATTGCTTTAAAATTTTGGTTTTATAATTTGATACATTAGTGCAAGGCTTCAGGAAAGTGTCAAAAGCTTTGTCGCGATAAGTACTAGTTAGTATTTTTATAGCTTCTTCCGTTATTTCCATGCAAGCTATTTTATTTAGTATAAGGGATAAGTGGGAGTATACTTCCGCATAAAATTCTTGTACTGATTTTCGTCCTTGTATTATGCAAGCCATCTGATATTCTAACGTACTAAGGTCTCTTTTGTCACCGAGAAATTGCCTTACAATTTAAGGGAGTATTGAGGGTTACATTTATTCCCAAGGCGGGTAAGAGCTCTCATGTAACCCCAAAGGGCTTTAGGCCTATCAGCCTCTCTTCTTTTCTTTTGAAGACCCTGGAGAGGCTGATTGATCTTCATATAAGAGAGGAAATACCGCGGGAGCGGCTGTTACGGTTGTTAACGTCCTTGAGGAGTCTCTTGAACACAAGGACTTTGCAGTTGGTGCCTTTCTGGATATATAAGGTGCCTTTAATAACATTCAGCCACAGGCAATAGTCGGATCCCTGGCGGAACTTGGGGCTGAGCCGGGTCTGGTAATTCTCATCAATCACCTTCTCCGGGACAGAACTGTCGTGGCAGAATGGGGCAGCGCGGGTGAGTAGCGAAGGGTGAGTAGAGGCACTCCACAAGGAGGGGTTCTCTCGCCACTCCTTTGGGTCGTTGCTATCAATGGCGTACTGAAGGAGCTGGAAAGGGAAGGATGCACGGTTATTGCCTATGCTGACGATGTTGCTCTCATTGTCAGGGGTAAATTTTTGAGCACCCTTTTTGATATCATGCAGGGGTACTTTAATTTGATCGTGAAATGGTCTGCAGGGTGTGGGCTCGCGATAAATCCTAGCAAGACAGAGCTGGTATTATTTACCAGGAGGTACAAAGTACCGGTCACCCATCCTCCTTCAATAGGTGGCGTCCCGTTGGTGCTTTCTGACCGGGTCAAGTATCTTGGTTTGATTCTGGATAGGAAGCTCTCCTGGGGGCCAAATATTGAGGAAAGGGTGAAAAAGGCCTCGGTTGCGGTGTACTGTTGACGGGGTGCTATTGGGAAGAGATGGGGCTTTTCTCCCAAGGTAAACTATTGGCTTTCTGATATTATAATAAGGCCTATAATTTTTTATGGAGTGGTGGTCTGGTGGAACTCATTAGACAGGGTATCTAAAGTTAAGCAGCTAGAGCGGGTGCAGCGGTCCGCGCTCATTGGGATCAGTGTGGCGCTTAGGACCACACCCACTCTCGCGCTCAATGTTATGCTTAACGTGCTACCTGTGGACATTGCAGGTAGGGTTGCAGCAGCCCATGCCGCAGCCCGGCTTGAGTGCAATGGATACAGATTCAGCTCGGCCTTTGGACATTCTAGGATTCTTGCCAGCTTCGACTTTGTCCCTCCGGAAACAGATTACTGTCTACCGGCTCCAGCTCGGAGTGGCTCCTTCTCCACTTACATCCCGCGTAGGGAGGAGTAGAAGGAGGGTGGCTTGTGGGGCGGTGGGACGGTGAACTTTTTCACGGATGGCTCGAAGCTGGATGGTAAGGTTGGGGGAGGAATCTTCTGCGATGAGTTTTCCCTCAGCCGTAAATTTAGGCTTCCGGACTATTGCAATGTATTTCAAGCAGAGGTGGCCGCAATAAAGGAGGCGGCCGATTGTCTACTTACCAATGTAATGCCCTCTAGACGGGCCAACATTTATTCGGATAGTCAGGCCGCTAATAAGGCCTTAGGATCGCTAATGGTGAACTCAAAACTGGTCCAGGAATGCCTGACGTCCCTCGCAGCCGCCTCGGAGTATCTCGACGTTAGACTAATTTGGGTACCGGGCCATAGCGACATTGCAGGGAACTGCATGGCTGATGAGCTCGCTCGGCAAGGTACCCAGGAAGTCATTTTACCCAGGAAGTCATTTCTCCTTGCAGGGAAGGGGTGAGGGCTCCTTTGACTGCCTACGGGCTTCCCCTGGAGAGATGTGCTCTATGTCGTCTCAGCGAGCGCTGAGAAATTGCCACGACATGCAGAATTGCAAGGTCCCTCTGGCCGAGAGTGGATCGTGGGCGCTCAAGAGAGCTGAGGTCGCTTACTAAGCGGAAACTCTCGACCCTCGTTGGTGTTTTGACTGGGCATTGTCCGTTGGGTATTCACGCGGTTAGGCTGAAAATAGTCTCTGACCCTTTCTGCCGCAGCTGTATTGAGGAGGATAAGGTGGATTCATCTTGTCATTTGCAGCTCAGCTGCCCTGAATTTGCGAAACTGAGATTCAAGTACCTAGGCTCGTACTTCTTTAGCACTCCAGAAGAACTTTCTGGAGTGGAGATTGGTAATTTGCGTGACTTCATTCGGGGCACGCAACGTTTCTCAGGTTAATATTTCCTGACTTCCGATTCACGTTACCGTTCATAAATCAGGTGGTATCACAATGGACTCCTACTATGTCTAAGTGAGTTCCCTTTGGGGAACTACCACAGTAACCTAACCTAAGGGAGTATTGTAGGATTCCAGTGCGGCGTCTGCACTGCCTACATATTTATTACGAATAACGTTTAGTATTCCGAAATATTTCGGAGAACCTGCGCTTGGTTCGTAGATTTTGAGGATGCGTTCCATTGAACTCTCTAAGCGAACGGACTACGTCCGGAACTTTATCCATCTCCGTTAAATTGCTTCTATAGCGGTCCTCTGTTGTGGTATCGGTCAAAGCTTGCTGAGCGGGGTAAAGAGCTCCTCTTACCAAGCTTCCTCCATCAGTATTAAACATTTCCATCATAACTTCTTTTATGATGCTTCTGAATTCTGTCGTTGAACTGTTAGGAATGGGTTTTTTTAGTATCTAAATTTTAATATAAGGGAGGGTCCCCCTTTACGGTGGTGAATCGCATATATATGTAATATTATAAGGCCGAAGGGTCCCCCTTACGGTGGTAAATCGCGGTCTTGTATTATTTTTTAATTATTGGATATACGAGCCCTCATATGATGATTTTGTGCAATAATTTATTTCAAGTGCTTTTTATTTAGAATGCTTTATTAACAATCTCTGGAGGGTCCCCCTTTTACGGTGGTGAATCGCAGAGTTGTTTACTAGTTATAAGAACCGGAAGGGAGGGTTCCTCTTTGCGGTGGTGAATCGCGGCTCTTTTGTGTTATGTATTATTTAATTTAAAAATTTTGTTTAGTTAGTTCTTTTCCAATTATTATTTAACTGCAATTCTTAAGATATGTTAGTTAGAGCTATTGTCAAATATTAATAAATAGTTAGAGCTACGGTCAAATATATTTCCTTATTCTTCAATTCTTAATAATTATTATTTTCACAAACTTTCACCAAACAGCTTTATTTAAAAAATTTATCTAGTAAGATTCGCTTTAACAGACAAGTTTCAAACATAAATTTCTTTCACTATCATTTTCACAAACTTTTACTTTCTTATTTCACTAAAATAATTGCAATCAATATCGTAATATTATCAGGCCCGTTTTAATGTAACCTAGTTGCAAAAAAACACTAGGTAGGATAAGAAATAGCATGTAAAACAGCAACACTAACTCGGAAAAATATGCGAGTTGAGCCAACTCGGTTATTTTACTTGTAATTAGAATATGAAATGATCTGAATTTAATTGTATATGTGATACTCGTTGTGAATTTGTTTTTGGCTTACAGATTTTAAGTTGAATGAAATGCAATGAATTCTTGTAAATATTTTTATTAGTGAATTTAAAGATATAAATATATATGTATGTACTATATGCAGTGAAATTTTTAAATAATATTTTGTTCTCTTAAATAATTAAAAAGGGTTTGCCTTCTGTCAAGGGCTGCGTCTAGGTTTCATTCTTCAAAACCTTCAACCGTTGATATCGCACAAATTTGCTAGTTGCCTAAATGCCACTGTATTGCTTACATACCAAATGTACATATACACGGATTTTTTGTGGTAATATACGCCTCCTATCACCACTAGATGTGGCAGGTACGTAGTTAAGACTCCGAATACTTCACTGAAAATAAAACGGCATTAAGTTTATGCATTTCTTTTACACACATTTTATTATTACTTGCAAGATATTCCATCGTTTGGCGTCTTGGCCTCATGTACATTTTGAAATCTGTCTCACTCATTGCATCGAGCGTACCTTCAAAATTGGAGTACTTCTCATGGGCCTCGTTTTCACTCTCCGAGTCTTTAGAAGAGCTGGAGCTGGCATATATCGTTTCCAATACTTCTAGTACTTCTTGCATATCTCTATTACGACGTGATTGGCAATGCTCACCCGTGTACCATGACATCATCTACAAAAGTAAAAGGTTATTTAATGCATTTAATTAATGTTTTTAAATAAATTTAATAACTTACCACAGAATACTCAGAATTGCTCATTTTGTTTTACTTCTTTAAAATTTCACTAAACAAATCATATGTTTAATGACAGATTTTGCCAGTGTTGTGAAGTAACTAAAAGGAAATTTTATCCGAGTTGGGGTGTTTTTTTGCAACTTGGTTACATTAAAACGGGCCCATTGTTATGCAAATTAACAATTATGTCAGTATGTAGAGAAGTTGCATGTTCTGTTTTGTTTTTTTTTTTCATTTTGCCTCAAAGGAATCCATATTTCTTGCAGATATAATGAAGTGCTTATTTATTTCTTGTCAAAAGCAGGATTTCTTTATTACCACTTTACAAAAAGTAATAGCGAAAGGGTTTTTTGCTTGAGAGTTGTGGACCGACTTAAGGAAATTTGACACAAGAAATTTACTTTGGCATTGCTTAAGCGTGTTTTTGTAAGTTTTTGCTTTCTTGAGAGCTGTGGATGAAGCTTTAATGGTTTCCGTAAATATAAATTCACCTTTTACGCCTTTTAATTCATCAAAAGATGAATGAAGGTGTTTGTTGATGCGAAATGAGTGTCAACAGTCAAAATTTCACGTAGTCAAGTTTATTAGCATTCTTTTTCCCTTGTTTTTCGAGGTTATTTTCAAGCATTGCTTTTATAATCTCATTTACTTGGTCATTCTCCTATTTAGTTAAAACTAAAATCATCAAAATCTATTGAAGTAGGCTGGAACCTGTTATTCAAGTCGGCGCCTGTAGTTGCCTTCGGCTCTGAATAGTTTTTGAAAACGTGAAAAAGCAACCAATATCCCTATTAAATTTTTGTTGATTCCTGAATTACTAATAAATAAGTGGCTACAATATATGTACAGATGAAAATATCGTAATTAACACAAAAAGCAAGCCCATGCACGTTCATATTCGTAAAAAATAACAGTCACGCATTTCACATAATTTTGTTTATTAAAATCACTAACGTTCACGAATGAAAAGTGGTGGCACGTACAAAATCACACGTTTTGTGTAATTCTACGGCGAGCAACACGCCCGTGACGTCATGTGATGACTACCGCAACGAAGTTGGTTCGGGTCGCGTGTGAGGGATGTGTGCCGTTACTCTGTTGGAATGTGTGTCTCAAATGTGTATTAGTTATTTCGTGGTGTAGTTTCAACTAATGCCTTTGTTTTGGCTTAACAAAATTAAAAACAAAAATGTTTGGCAAATTAACCCTAAACAACCCAGTATGCCTTTGTAACGTAACTGACCAGTAGTGTCCAGCGGACACACTATTTAATTCTAAGGCATTTGAAAGAATACAAAGACATTTTGAATGCAAAAAACTTATTAAACAGTAAAATGCACTTAACTTTATTAACTTTTATATTGTTATATTTTATTCCATTACATATTAATTTCTTTACACATATTACAAAGAATTGTTTTTATAGAATGTTCAGAACAGACGTTCAGATTACATTTATCACAGCACTGTTTAGAAGTTCTGGATATTTTCGAAGGGCAAATGTGACAACGCTTCTTTCTTTTTGCGACAGGTTCAAATGATTGCTTAGATGATGATCCTTGATCTGATCGTACCACGTCTTTAATGGCTGCTAAATGATAACTTGACAATCCTTTCTTGTGCCGTCTCCGTATCTGAGAGGTCACTAATTCAGTTACGATTTCTCGTAAAAAAAGTTTCCTTTGTATATTCTTTTTCTGCTCGTTCCCATTAGGGTATAAATTTTTCCATATAATAAGCGATGCGATGCCAACAACATCTATAACATTTTGAAAAAAGGCAACCGGCCATCTGTTTGTTTTACGTCGAACTGTATATTCATGAACCATCTGGGCAAGTGTATCAACACCTCCCTTGGTGGAATTGTAGTACAAATTTATTTCAGATTTGTTTTTATTACGCGAATCGATTTGTTTACTATGATGCATCGTAGACAAGAGAATAACAGCACGGTTCTTTTTCGGTACGTAAGATACCAATGTCATATTTTTAGAGAAACCAAACAGATTAGATTCGACGTCACGGCTTCTATTGGGTTGAAAAGCTGGAGGTATACAACGCTTATTTTTTCTTATTGTTCCAACTACTGTGAGACCATTTTGACCCAAGGATGTTGCAGCATTCAGGCTTGTAAAATAATTATCAAAAGTAACGTTTCTGTTAGTTCGGAAGTATGGTTCACATAGCTGATTAACTACGTTGAACGCCAAATTGTCCGCCCTGTTTTGTCCTTCCTTTCCCAGGTATGGTATGCCAAATAGAGGGTAACTAGTTTTACTGTCGCAAATCCACCAAATTTTCATTCCATATTTGTCAGGTTTACTGGGCAGATATTGTTTGAATGAAACTCGTCCTCGAAAAGGTACGAGCTGCTCATCAATTGTAAGATTTTCTCCTGGTAAATACATTTTTTTTAAGTTTTGATTCACACACTCCCATAATTCTCTAATTGGAGCGAGTTTATCTCTTGACTTTCGGAGAGACCTAGTATTTTTATCATCAAACCTTAGGAATCGGAGCAAAGAAGCAAATCTGTTTTTTCCCATTGTAGCACGAAATATGGGACTTCCAAATATAGGGTCCCAGTTTTCTCTAAAATCCACACCACCCTGTTTATTAACATCTATAGTCAATAGTAGTCCTATAAATGCTTGCATTTCAATTTTGTCAGTTCTTTTCCATTGTTTTTGTGAAACTCTGTCCGCCTCAGCATTGATGTGTTTCACTATAATTTCTAATACAGTATCGCTGAAAAAGAGATTAAAGCTGTCTTTTGGATCTATTATATTGCGCCCGGGAGGAAGAATCACCTTATGAAGAGCACCTGCAATTATGTTGTGCCGGGGAGTGCGACTTTGTTTTTCAGGTTCAGATTTCCAAATAGTTCCATCTTTGCCTTGATAAGTAGAAACTGCGACGAACTCCTGCAGTGGTATATCAACACTCTCACTCCTTAATTGTTCATCTTCACATTCAGATGATGACTCTGTTGCATTACTTTCACTTTCAGAACAACTGTCAGCTGCAAAATTCTTATCTTCGCTGTCGAATTCCTCACCGAACAAATTTTCATCGTCACTTTCTTCAAGAGCAAGTTGAATTTCGCCCGATGTAAGTTTCTTAGCCATTACTTAGACAAGAACGTATCAAATCAACGCACGAAACCAACTAGTAATAAAATGCACTGCAGTTAGCGCTCACAAATTAAAACCTTCAGTTATTAAAATTTCCAGAATTTAGAATCAAAGTTTGCAATACATTTTTTTTGTTGCTATCGATAATTGAGCTATTATTTTGTTTGTGAAAAATAAATCTAAAAAGGGGAATCCCCATTTCTTTTATCTTATTCGCTATTCGTTGGTTTTCCGTCGGTTTCCTTTGGTTCTATTATTGCTCCGATTATCTTTCAAATTCAAATCAGAGTTGTATTTGCCTCCAAGCTGCCATATGGTGCAAAATAGATATGCATGAAGAACCCTCCTTCATTCTCAAATCATTCGAAATCTTACTGTGTCCATTAGACACATGTGGGTTGATATGCTACAATTTTGGTATACTGTTTATCAATTTTAAACTATTCATGTGAAACCTGTTTTCATTAGACGTTTCGGTTCTTAAAACCTTGCGGATAAAATAGATAAAATTACTTTTGGCCGAAAATAAATACTTTAGCTTTTATATGAAAATAAAGTTAAAAGTGTGTCCGCCAGACACTTGTGGGTTGTTAAGGGTTAATAAAGCCCCAATAACCAATTTCATTAATGAAAACAATTACTAAAATCAGAAAAAGGTGTTCTTAATTTCGAACTGATATTTTGTAGGACATCCCTGTGTTAAAAAAAAGTTAGCTGAATAATTAAGCTGCAGATTCATACTAGTTGTGAGATACTTTACAACTAGTGGATTTGACTGCAGGGTAGTTATTCAATTCAAAACTGTGTGTTTTCATAATGATAGTAAAGCATTGACACGGAGTGTTTGTAAATCAGTTTAATATCAAATTAGTATTTAAAACAAACTTTCCATCAATAAATTGCTAATGTTTAAAAAAAGGAAGATATCAGACGGCGTATAAATTTCTGAGCTTTTGTTAATCAGACTTGCTGCGAACACCATTTTCAACATTAATTTTTAATGCATTTATTTTAAATGGGATTCATCTCTGAGAGTTTTCTTTCTGCAGCAGCACTTCAGTGCGGCAAAAAGCTAACGTCAGCATATACTATGCCAAATTGATAAGCATACACATTTCTAAAACATTTTCCTTGGCATTTATAGAAGATCGGACTGATCATAGTTATTTATATTAAAAATTATGAAACCTCTCCAATCATTATTGAAAATTAATATATATAATAATAATATATTAAATTAATTGGTGACAAAAAGGTCAACATTTCTCAAATTCTTCAAATTCCATACTACATTTGAGCTTAAAAAAATTCCTTTTAATTAACTTCTTAAGTATTGTACAGTAACGTTAATTTACAAGGGAGAAAGGGTGATAAATTACATTTTTTTCCGACTGTAATTTATAGAGCTTCAGGCCAGGTTTGTATAAGGGAATAATATGAGAAAACAACAATTTTTCAATGCTATTTCGGAGATCATCACCACATCTCCTCATCAGACTTCCTTCTTTTTAGACTTTACCTGGTTTGAACCATGGTACACCGAGTTGTTAGGCGAGCACGCAACCACTCAGCCACGCTAACCGTGTGGAAATTGTTTGTTTTCTCATTATCCCTATCTCTAACCATACCGTTATTAAGTGTGACGCCGCCACTATTTGCTTAATAGCGTGGTCGGTATTGTTGTTTTACAAATCTATAAGCTTTTTTTGTTTGTTCTACTTATAGTTTGCTTTTAGGCGTACCCGTCCATATTGTAAATAATTATAAATATAATTATATGTATTTATGAATCGATTGTAATCTATTAAGCTTGAGGCCAGGTTCGTATAAGGGAATAATAAGAGAAAAAAACAATTTTTCAAAGTGGTAGAAGTGATATCTGCTATTTCGAGATCATCACATCTCCTCATCAGACGTTTTTCTTTCTAGACTTTACCGACTTCAATATTTTATTGAAATGATAAACAATATTAAGTGCATTTAATATTAGTTTTGGTAATACCTATTGTGTCCCCAAATAATAATGGCACACGTTTATTCCGTTCAAAAGCTTTAATTCAAGTGAAGGTATTCGAGTTACAAGATATAAGAATGCCTTAACTATTTTGTATGTGTTGTATGCAGTAAATATGTAGACTGCGATGTTGAATATTGAGAAGTGCTCGCCATTTCATAGCACAATTTTGCAAACTCACACGCATATGTCACGCTCTTTCGGTTAGTCGTTGCTGCCGTTAGTCAATTCACCTAGCAAAAATCGGAATTGAATGAGAAGCAAGCTGGTAATCAGCACCAGTACCAATCAGTTGGTTGGTAATGTACGGCATATTTACTCTAGATGCGTTATTGCTAACATGGACAAATAATACTCGTACATAACTCTTATGCCCCAAAGAATTATGTTCATAATACATCAATTATACGTAATTATTTAAATATGTACATTTTTTGACTTAATTATATAATTAATAAATTTTAAGGATTCATGTTAGTCATGCACCATTAATAATGTAATTAATTCTCTTTCTGATTTTATAATGAAATTTAATAGTAACAATTAAAAAATGTTATTCACTATTTAAATAACTTGTTTATATGTGTTTTTCTTTAATATTTTAGTCAAATTTAAATTGACGTACATTTCAACTTTAATTTAAGAGTAATATAAAATTAAGGTTACATATTTCGCCAAAGAGTTATTTTTATCGCTTTAACAAAAAATTTCCAGCTAAATATTAAAAGTAATTTTAAATTCAAGTAACTGAACTTAACTGCCAGATCGGTTTAAAGAAAACATTACTTTTTTAGTCCAAAATAATTTATTATATATGTAATTTGTTCTTAATGTAATGCTCTCCTGCCTTGCCTGCTTGTTGAAACAACAACCGCTTCTCTCTGGTCTCATAGCGCTCTTACCAACACAGTCGCACTTTTATTTTTGCCGACCACTGATATGGAGCATCAAATTCTAGTCTCCAACATTCATTCTCACCGAACATAATTACTGTTTAAAAATGAGATTTTATTTTCAGCCTAACAAAATTGTTAATTTAAATACAGAGGTTTCGGAAAATGTTTGGTACATATGTATATCGGCGAACATGTCACTGCAGTGACTGATTCTGGTACGCATTTCTTACGTGATGATAACGGATGTCAATGTGCTGCTTCGATTTCGATATACAGGGTTCTTAACTAAATGCATAGCACTTAAATTATCTCCATGTATTCTTATTGGGCCATTGTTTTATAAATTTACTTCGCTGGGTAATAGGTATATGGCTTCATTTGCAGCAGTGAAAGAGCAGAGTATATGCTTCTGTGCTAGCACGTGCAACTGTGGGTTGCTTTCTACACTCCCATGAAAAAACTGCACCAGATAGAATATATGTACGTATATGCGGTTTATGATTTACTATCTGTATCGCCTCCACAATCTGCATCAACGAAGAATTTAATTGGTTTCCCAGTTCTCTTGTACACAAGTACGTCAAAATGGGCTTAGTTGCAACCATATGCTCCACATGTGGGCCTGGGTTCCCTGTGCTAATTTATACACAGAAGGAAAGATATCAAGGCATGCTAATATGGCGATATACATTAATGATTCGATGAGGGATCGATATTCTTTAGCATCAGAGCTTTCGGAGTTATCATCATCACACTTTTTGACTTGCAGCAATAGCGCCCGAGTGTGTGTCTTTTTCCAATTCCATATTCATAAAGTAAATTACTGGACTTTTGTCAGTCGGTTTCCTTTTAAACCAATTTTTCACGAAAATCCAGATTTTACTCTCTCCATCTCTCCAATGTCCGAACCTGCAACAAGTAAATTTTTGACATAACTCGGCTTAAACTTACTCTTATCACTTTTTCAATACTGACATAGTTCGCTTTCACACAGGGGGAAACCAATATTCTTTAAAATACTATCTAACTTTATGTTCCACTCTATGTGATTTCTGTCTTTTCGGTGTAAAAAATATACTTACATCTCGACTTATAAGAATTTTACTTGAGGATTTCTCGCTTTCTAAGCTTTTGAGCAGTTTGAATATCCCACCATTTTCTACTCACTCCTCGTTGTGTAAATTTGTTGTCTTTTGTTTAGTTCAATGCAATAGTTGTAGTACAAAAATGTTTCAAGTGCGAAACATTCGGGTTCCTTAAAACGAACACTCGAACGGGGTATTTTATCCAGTGCCTTTGTAAGTGATCTGTTGCGTAGATAAGCCGCTGTGTTTACCGCCTCCGCCAACAGTGGTTCGTTAATTTCAGCGCAACCAATCATACTCCTGGCCATTTCCACAAATTAAAATTCTGCGTTACGCCACTCTATTGTGGAGTATGCGCTGTCTTTTAATGCCACATTGCTTTAAATGGTCCTTAAACGCGTTATTAACGAATTCTGTGGATAATGTCACCGCGAACAATTTTAATTTTCTAGTCCACTTGGCTCTCAGCCAAGCACTAAAATACTACATTTTTCGTGAACTTCGTTTTAACTTTAAAGAAAGTACACAAACACGAATCTTGAAACACGAAACATGAAATGCGCCACTATCAAAGCACCAATTGTTAGGCACCAACATTTCTTACAAAACCTGCCGCAATTATCCTATCCATTATAAAGAAAGGGTGAAAGATAAATGAATTGTTATACCTAT
The DNA here is from genome assembly GCA_951828415.1 of Anomoia purmunda. Classification (NCBI taxonomy): domain Eukaryota; kingdom Metazoa; phylum Arthropoda; class Insecta; order Diptera; family Tephritidae; genus Anomoia; species Anomoia purmunda. The sequence goes on from OX639993.1 coordinate 93,047,980, forward strand.
TGCGGTATTATAAAACGAACTTTCGTGAAATTGTCAGCAGAAGATTGCCACAACGGTGAACTAAAAAATATTGTTCTATGGGCAAAAGGTTGAAATACTCGCAAAGAGCGTAGATTATAAAAAAGAATATGCCAACAGTATATTTTACGTTATTTCACCATACCAGAACAAATTTGATGTTCACTGATTGATATTCGAATCTGATTGGATTCAATTGGTTTGTGGTGTGGTGAAGTAAGCTAATATTTCTTACCACAGGATAGTTCCGCTGATGCCACTTCTTTGTAATCTACGTTATTTGATCCTAGCATATTCTGATTTTTCAAAGAAATTTACTGCCACTACAGATTTACTAGCACATTTGGCGCAGTACTCTCACAAGACAAGCATCCGATTTTATGCGCTAGACGCTCACTTAACAAACATGAATAATGCATTTACAGTATAAAAGAGAAGCAACTTTTGACCATCGTCTTGTCCACCAAATATTACAAACTCTGACATGGTTATTTTTCATAAAAGAGCATAATTCGAAACTTGTTAGATGTAGACTAAAACTTTCCGAATTTGACAATGAAATTAAGTATACAAAAGAAACGAAAAATAGGAATGTTGATGCGCAATCGAGAATAGAATCGCAAACTGCTAATATTAATTCATTAGAGATGTCCAAGGATATTAGTAGACGTAGATGACGAAAATAAGCTAACCGAAATAATCGAAAAATAACACTTATGTAGGAATTGTAGATATTCGAGGAATTAAAAAATCAATTTTAAAATCCCCAACTAAAATTAAGGATAACACAATTTATTAACAATTGTGAAATATGTACTTCAGAAAAACACAACACGAAACCACCCAAAGTACCTTACCAAATAAGGGAAACCCCCTCTAAGTCCAGCGAAGTTGTACAACATGATGTATTTTACACTTTAGGAAAATAACTTTTTATGACGTTAATTGACTAATTTACGAAATTTGCAGTAGCCTATAAAATTAGAAGCTGGACGGAATTTAAGACCAAATTACTTCTATATATTAACACATACGGAAAAATAAAAAAAAAATAATCATGGTTAGCGAATGCTTCAAAGCTATACCAATGCAACAGTTCCGAGAGAGGAAAATATCAATAGGCCCGTTTCTTTGTAACCTAGTTGCAAAAGAACACCAGGTAGGATCACGAATTGCATATAAAACAACAACCTGAGATGTAATGTTGGGAAATAAAAGAAAAACTGGATATACCCATCAAGGCGGGAGAACTAAAATAATCGACTACCACAGGAAGATTCTACACATTGTCAACGTAACTGCCTACACGGACAAATTAAACTTAATCCTCGAAAATATACAAACATTTAACGCTGGCACAGTTGAAACCAATACATTTTTAGACGCTATAAATAAAAATTTTGCGTTATTAAAAGAAAAAATAGACTACCTAAAACCACATTTTAGACAACAACGAGGGCTGATAAAAATATTAGGGAAATTACCCAAATTTATAGCCGGCACAATGGGCAGTGACGACGAAGCCCAAATAAGCAACTCGCTAAAACACTTTATAAAAACGAGGAATACTCTACAAAATTATTAACCTGACGCTTATTAACCACTTCATATCCTCCCAAATACAAAATATTATCGACCACATAAACCAAAAGCAAATTCTAGTAGGAAATTATTTGAAGAAATTTAAAGACTTTATGCAGAATAAAATAACGACAATAGAGGACGAAAAAATATTTTTAGATAAAATTTACTAGACAAACTATGACATTTCACTGTGACGAGACCATATCGAAGACTTTGGAAAATTTTCTAATAAATTGGGAATAATTCTCAAGGTCATTCTACCAAACACCGAGCTTGAATTGATAGCTGATTTTGACAGTTCCACAAATATTCAAATTGCTGTCGTCTAAAATTGAATATAAATCTCTAACAAATGCCTTTTAAATATATTAAATTACGAAGAAGCATACTGCGATATGCGATCATTAAAGAAGCAATTGTAAATGAAATTCTACCCGGTATTTTAATATTTAAAAACATCTATTCCAAAATCGAAAATAATTGTAATAAAATTTATTCCAAAATAAAAGACAACTTTCTAATAAATTTTAAAATTGTGACATTAACACAGCAAACAAAACCTTTACTAATGTCAAAATGAATCTTTACGATCAATTCATTCTACGTAATGTTATAATAAAAGTAAAAGAAAAGCGAATAAACTTTCGCTAATTTTAATTTAGAACAATTATACCTAGAACAAATTAAAGATGTAAAATATATTGAACAAGTACAACATCAAACAGAGAAATCTTATTTCATAAACGTAAGCATAAACATAATAATTGTTTTTACCATCATAATGTTAACGATATTTCCTGGATATAAGACAAGTAAAAAATGGTCCATATTGCATATTTCGTCGGAGCCTCAATCTAACGGCGAGTGTGCAATAGCAAACCCCTTTAACATAATGAAAATAACTTTAATTTACTGAATTTTCATTTCCGGCACATACCAATACATTTCCATTTTGTTTAACAAAACGATTTCCTCACATTTACGAACTAATGTTGTAACAAAACCTTTAATTTACCGAAGTTGCATTTCCGGTATTCCATTTTTTTTTTTTGACAAAACAATTCGTGGGAATTGGCTTGCAAATCCTGAATTAATAAATACAAAAAAAAATATCAACTGCATTTTTTCACATTTGCCAACTGACCAAATATGCAAAGTGACCCAATAGGGAATGTAGACAAAATTAATGGTATAAGTAATTCTGCAACAATAAGTTCGAGCTAGTCTTTAAGTTGCTGTCAAAACGATAAGATAAGTGCAAGCAAACGATTTAATAAAGTGAAGTTTTGATTAAAGGAAAATTTGTTTTCCTTTATATTACTTAAAAAACTTCCGGTAAAAACTGTTAGTCTCGAGTCATCACGTTACGCCTGCATCCTCATCACTGGATGCTCGGGTGATCACGGAGTGCGCATGCCTCAGAGCACAAGCTATCTCGCCGCTGCTGTTGTCTCCCCTGGTTACCTGTCCAGGCAATTACCAATGGCCCTTTACGAATATTCTTCAGCTCTCAAAAACATAATATTTATAACAGGCTGTCGGCCGAGAAGAAAAAAACTCGAAGCGATTCACTTTTGTCAGATGTGGCAATCTTGCAAATACCAGTTATTGAGAAGCCATTGAAAGTGGTTGACTAAAATATACGGTAATATGTAACAATCATGCAAATCGGAGGCAGATGACCAGTCTTGTTGTTCCGCGTTGCAAAATTGCGGAAGTGTTTTACCCTGCACACCATAATAATTAGCCACCTTTTTTTAAATAATTTTGTAGAATAACTCACAGTCACGTTCTAGAATAAAAAGATAGTTACAAGTCATAAAAAAAAAAGATTTAAACATAAAATGAACTGAGAAACCCCACTAATCAGATTGTCACCATTTCATTTTCGTCGAAATCTTAAAAATACTCCAATTCGTATAAATCTTCTTCAGTTTTTATTGGAAACATATCTATTATATCGGAGTAGCCTGTTTTAAAAATGATACATTATTAGGTAATGTTAGGCTTTTAATACAGCTCCCAATAATATCTTAATTGTGCCTATAATTACCATTTATTTGTAAAGCCTTGAGATCATTTTTGCTTGGGTTTCACTATTGGGAGTAATTGTTCTTGTAACTTTCGAAATTAACATTTGAAGTACGTAAGGTACTTTTTTCTACATATTGTTATTTTAAAGTAATGTTTTTTTCTTATTAGCGTTTTCTTCCTAAGTATTCGCAGTGTATATTCCTAACATATTCATTGGCACGAAAGGGCACTTTAAAAAATGGTTTAAGTCTGTGAGTGCAACCCCTTCAAAATCAAAAAAAATATCAGCGCTTTCAACAACTCCAGAAATGTTTACTATTTCAAAAAGCGATATGCATCACGAGTTATCTGGCATTCGCGTACTCAAAAAGAAATTTTAATTTTGAAAACTTATTGATTCATTTATTTTTTTAACTACATCTCAGGTGGTAAATTCGTTTCTTATCTGTTCTGGAATCTGCATAAAGTTTTCAAAGTTGTAAGCAGTAAAATACTCCTATATCTTCTAAACGCTTTCGTAAATCCAACAGGTTATGTACTTGTATACTGAATCTTACACAGGAGTTTCTCACCAAAATTGGAAATTTTTGTTTGTTTTTTATTTTTATTTTTCTATTAATAAGCGCAAGAAATTTTCGCATAACTCCAAGATTCCCCAATTGTACAGGCTCTATGCGGAATTGGGCAATCATATCAACTCCAATTAAATATAATTAACAGTGTCTATTTTGATAGAAAGCTTTATGGAATTGTATTAGCTATCTCTTACGAAAGTCGTCAAATATTTTTAGTCCAGCTGATGTCCTGAAAGCTCGTAACAAATTATAAATATAAAAGCCCTACTTCTTGGATGAGATTTCTACAATGGCTTCCCTTATAAATGCCTCACTAAATTATAATTACCTCCTCGCTTAGTATTATTTTTACACTGCGGTCATAAATGGTTTTAATGTTGAAATTTTAGGTTTAAGTATGATATGTTTTATTAAATGTCAAAAGAAGCACTCTTTAAATTAATAAAAACAAAATTAAAATTTTTTAAATTTTGGGTGGTGTGAATTGCGAAGGGAATAAATATTTAATCAAATTTATCAGTTTTGAAGTAAGCGGAAATGTGTTCACCAAAAACACAACTAACGGGCGGCAATTATTTGTAATTTCATAGTACTATCTCTCGGCATTATTTGAGGGATAATATTATTGCCAATGACTATGTCAATTCGAGATGGGGATTGGCAGGTTGGATCTGCTAATTTAATGTGAGCCCATATTTCCTCTTATTGGTGGTTGATATGAACCTTGGGAAGCATTTAGGTTAGTTGTGGTAATACTATGGACGTGGCACTAATCTTTATTTGGAGATCAGCAGAAACTACGACCAAAAAGCAGAGCTTGTTCGAGGTTTGAACTACCTTTCCTCTCATGCCCGAGATTTCTGAGCTTTGGAGGAGATGAAGTTTCGTTCCGATCCCTGATCTATAAGGGCTCTGAGGCTGACTATTTCTGCACATTGAACATTTGTGCATTGTTCGCTGCTCTGTCACATGCGATTAAGTTTAATGGAGTGATTTGTTTTTGGGGTGCTGAAAGGTTGTCAGTTTATAAGACCATTGCCTGTATAAGAATGCTGGCTTTGAACCACTGTTGAGCTGGGGATTTGGTTTTGACTTGGCTGGACGCCATTGATTCATCAGTTTAGAAGGTCTTCCCTAGAACTAAGGGAATGTTCCCATAAGGATACCGTGTTTTCGGGGAGCTTTTAAGTGACGAAATATATGAGTTTTGGATGGTTTATGTAGACCGCCGTGAACATATCACGAAAAGACGGCCATTATTCATAACCCCTTAAGCCCCCTTCTGTGTCGCAAAGTGGGACTTTAAGATTAGTGCTTGGGTTTTTTGAGATCGTGATACACTGTGAACATTTCAGAGAGATAGAGTTGACGGGAAAAAGATTGAGATCAATTTGGTACAGATGAAATCGGATCGATGGGGATTGGGATACGACAAAGTCTGAGCTCAGTTTGAAATCTGGGATTGGAGTCAAATTTCTAACTTATAAAATTATTAAAATTATGATTTACTTTATGAACCCTGAAAAAAAATTAATTCCGTAATTCGGAATTCAAGGAAAAAATAAGTTTTCTTTGTACGAATCCCCGTTCAGGATTGTGAGAGAATATTTAATAAATAAATAAATATAATTAGATTTGTAAAATCGTTTAATTATTACGACCACGCGTGTAATTTTAAATAACTAGTGAAAGTGTATTGCGATTGAGAGCTATACCACTGGTTTACAATATTAAACTTTTTGTCTGTTGCCGCGAATCCTGTGGTTGATATTGTTCACTCATCACTTGTTTTTGTCAAATCTACCCTCAAAATTTTTTGAGCAGCTCGAGTTAATTTGTTTTTGATTTCATCATTTATATTAATTTATATCATATATATTAATCGATAACAGGCATATTTTACTGTGTTAAAATTAGTTTCTCTAGTTTTTGCGTCATGAGTAGTTCAAGGAGACGTTGTTTAAACAATCCAGATCATTTTTGCTATATATGCGGAGAATATGTGTTTAACAATAGTAGAAAAGTTATATCAGAGTTGGTGAAAAATACCTATATTGAGTATTTTGGGATGCTCTTGGATAAAAATGAGAAGTCTTGGGCTCCCAATTGTGTTTGTAAGTCGTGTGTGGAATATTTAAGATTATGGAAAAGTGGTAAAAGAAGTGCCTTTAAATTTGGAACACCGACTATTTGGCGAGAACCACAAAATCATCTCATAGACTGTTATTTTTGTAGTGTGAACATAAACGGTTTAAACACTAAAAATCGAGCTAAATGGCAATACCCAAGTACTAGTTGTGTGCAACGTCCAGTGCAGCGTTCACCTCACTCTTCAAAGCTTAAAAATATATCTGAACCATTAGAGCAAGACATTGAAGGACAAAGCTCATCACAAAATGATTCTGATTTTGAGCTATGTCTAATGAGCCAAAATGCTTTTCCAAAAATGAGTTAGATGATCTTGTAATAGATTTAAATCTTTCTAAACAAGCTTCAGAATTGTTAGCATCAAGACTAAAAGAAAAAAATTTGCTATCCTCGGATGCTAAAATAAGTTTTTATCGTGAATTACGGTGTTATTTTTCCGAAGAAGATGGCATTACCTTTTGTTCAGATATCAAAAAATTGTTGATAAAAATGGGCTTGAAGCAATACGAACCAAATGACTGGCGTTTATTCATTGACAGCTCAAAACGTAGCCTAAAATGTATTCTATTATATAATGGAAATAAATATGCTGGGGTACCTATTGCCCACAGTACAAAGTTAAAGGAGGAATATTGTAACATTTCGCTAGTCTTGAACAAAATAAAATACAATGACCATAAGTGGCTAATTTGTGTCGATTTAAAAATGGTCAACATTCTTCTCGGTCAACAAAGTGGTTACACCAAGTTTCCCTGTTTTATATGTCTTTGGGACAGTAGAGCTAAACAAGAACATTGGGTAAGAAAAAACTGGCCCGTGAGAGCAAATATGGAGCCTGGAAAGCACAATATAGTCCACAATTCATTAGTATCTCGTGACAAAATTATCCTTTCACCATTACACATAAAACTGGGCATCATGAAAAAGTTTGTAAAATCACTAGATAAAAATGGGAACTGCTTTTCTTACATTTGCCAAAAATTTCCTCAGCTCACTATGGAAAAGATTAAAGCCGGTATCTTTGATGGCCCTCAAATTAGACAACTTACGAATGATACTCAATTTAGAAATTCTATGACTGAGTCAGGACTAAAGGCTTGGACAGCTTTCGTATCTGCGATGCAGAATTTTCTCGGAAATCGGAAATCTGAAAATTATGTTGAACTTGTAGAAGACCTTCTTCTACAATTAAGAAATATGGGATGCAATATGAGTATAAAAGTCCACTTTCTGCATAGTCACCTGGACAGGTTTCCGAAAAATTTAGGAGATATGAGCGAAGAGCAGGGAGAGCGTATGCATCAAGACTTACGCGTCATGGAAGAGCGCTATCAGGGTTTCTGGGATACAAATATGATGTCTGACTATTGTTGGTCTCTAATACGTCATTTTCCAAAGTCGACACATCGGAGAAAAGCTTTAAAACGAAGTTTTTTAGAACTCAATGATTAATTGTTTCTTTAAATAAAGTTTTTCTTATTAAATACATGTTTTTTTCTGTCTAAATCCTACATAGCTGAAACTCAGAAACTAGAGCTGATAAAAATATTCTAATTATATTTTTGAAAATAGCATATTATATGTAGTCAGCAACAGCTAAAATTTCTTCGGCAACAAATGTACTGTAAACTAGTGTAATTTTTTAATTTTGATTTCTTTGCGAGAAACGAGGATGCAATCAAACACCAAAAGTAAATTTGTTTTTTTTTTAACCTATTCGCGTGTTTTTGCTCACACCACTGTACCCGCTTATTTTTGTATATTATATGTACTCACGACTTTCCCGGGTACTAATGTTTTTTTTTTTTTTTTGGCGTCGAAGGACCACAGGTTGCGGCGTGGTGCCTGGGTGCGGGGTGCTGTTGGCTTTGCAGCGGAGGTTGGTCGTGGAGCTGATGTCGGTACCATAGCGCGGCTTTGTTGTTGTTGTTGTTGGTGGCGATGGCGGTGATGTGGATGCGTCTAGAGTAACTCTTTATGGTTGGGCCGTGTCGGCGAGGTTCCCGAGTTCTTTAAACTACAGCTAGAATTTTCAAATGATAACACAATAATACTAACTTACCTGTAGTTGAGAGTTGTTAAAATCAGCAAAACCAAAGTATCGGTACCTCTGATCGCATCACCTTCTGCATTCAGCCCACTGTGACAACTGACCAATATGTATAAATCTAAATTTGCTCTTTCGCGCAACTTCTCAAGTTAAAACCTCTAGTCTTAAATTAATCGTGTTGTTCAAGTATATTTAAGCGCTATAAAATGAAATACGTCCGGCTCGGTTAATCGCCAAATTTATTCTGCTCTATCTTGACTGTACAACTATGTGTTTCAGCTAGCGATTGGAAGAGACGCTTCTCAATCATAACGGGAAAATGGAAACTTCTAGACCAAGCCTGGAAGCTTGGAAATTACACTTACTGACTAGAGGAAATATATATATACAGAATATTACAGACTATTTACATAAGTACATATGTGTTTGTGGTTGTTATATACACTACGCATACATATCTACACTGCATTAGAGTGCGGCCATGCTGCTACAATTCGGCCATCCTGATAAACGAGATCTCCTGATCTCTTTGGCTACCATTTGTGCGTCCATTGAACCAAGGCCGTATATTGCCTACTGCCCACACCCCCTTGTAAGGTATTATTGACTGGTGGAATCCTTCTACATCTTCTAACACATAATGGTCGTTGCGTAAAACTTTTACCACTTTGTAGGGACCTTTGAATTTCAGAATCAGTTTCTTTGACGTTCCCGTATTTGAGTCTAAATTTTTGACAACATCATAATTCCCATCTTTATATACGTGTGGGCTCTGTCTCTTTTTATTTACATAGTTTTTGTTATACTCTTGTAGTCTTTCTTCATTTTTAGCTGCCTATTCTCTTATTTCTGCATGACTTTTTAATTTTGAACCTATCTCATTTTCCGCTAACTTTTCTTTTAACACATCCTCAACTTAGCCACGCTGCTTTACTCCAAACAGCATCACACTAGGGTATTCTTTAATTGTTCGATGTACTGTGTTGTTAAGGGTATACTCAACTATTTCTATGACATTATCCCAATGTAAATTTCTCTCTGGGTCTATCAACTTTGCAATTATTGGTGCTAAGCTCATATTCACCCTTTCAACTTGCCCGTTGGCTTGTGGCGAGCCTGTTGCGATCTTTATTTGACGTACATTTTCTTCGTCTAAGAATTGCTGAAATTCACCCGACGTGAAGCAATTACCCCGATCAGACACAATATATTTTGGGCGGCTATACGGTCGGAAGTACTCCCTCATTGCGCTTAAAACTTCTTTTGTATTCGTCGTCTTAGTCGGATATAACCTAACGAGTTTCGAACTGGCATCTATGACAACCAACAAGTGTTTTTTCCCCCTTGAATGATCAATCGGACCAAAATGATCTATATGCACTACATCAAATGGTTTATCATTCTTAGGGATGTTATGTAATTAACCTTCTTCACGTCCATGTTTTGAAGAATAAACGATGCATTTTAAACAATTTTGTATGTGATTCGCAATTTTTTGTTTCATTTTTGGGAACCAGTAATTTTTTGAAATCAGGTCCACAGTATTGTCAATGCCTGTATGTCCAATTTCGTCATGATACTTGTAAAAAACATGGATTTCCATGTCCTCTGGTACATAAAATAATAACACACTGTTTTCTTTCTTCCTATACAGGATTCCACTACGCATTTCGTATTGGCTGTGCTCACTTTTCTGTAAAATCTCTCGTAACTCCCTAATTTTCGCATCTTTTCCTTGGCAAGTAATAAGGTTCTCCTCAAACGTATTCGATTCTAAAACAAAAAACGTAATGGCATCGACTGAGAGCATCAACGTGTTGCATGCGTGTACCTGAACGATGCTCCAAAACGTAGTCATAATTTTGCAGCTCTCAAGCCCACCTAGCAATTCTCGGGTTTAACTATTTTTTATTCAACGCTAGCGTTAACGAGTTACAATCTGTAACTATTTTGAATTTTAAGCCTTTTACATACACCCTGAACCGTTAAAGTGCATAAATTATCGACAATGTTTCAAGCTCAAAGCTATGATATTTTGACTCAGTCCGTTTTGAAAAATACTTGTCCGTTTGAAAAATAAAATACTGGATGCTATTTGGCGTCAGATTTTTTTGCATTAAAATCGCCCCAAAACCTGTCGCACTTGCATCACAATGCAACTCTGTTGGATCTAGTAGGTCATACAGAGCTAATATCGGCGCTTCCAATAACTTTTGCTTTAAAATTTCGAAACTCCGCAGCTCCTCAACCCCGAACTTGAACTTTGTATCTTTCCTAGTCAAATCGTATAGGGGCTTGGCTATTATGGAAAAATCTTTAACAAATCTTCGGAAGTAAGAACACAAGCCCAGAAAGCTCTGTACCGAATGAACCTTGGTTGGAATAGGAAAATTTTTTATCGCCTCAAAGCCTTTTTCATCTGCTCGAATACCATTTTCCGTGATGGTATAACCCAGGTACTTCACTTCACTCTGAAGAAATTCACATTTATCTAACCTCAACTCTAACTTGTTATCTACTAATCTTCGGAAAACTTCCTCTAAAATATCCAAATGTTCATCTAACTCCTCGGTAGCTATCATGATGTCGTTTAAATATATTATTACCCTATTGTCCATAACCATATCTGTGAAAATCTTGTTAACAAAACGCTAAAATGTAGACGGGGCATTTTTGAGACCAAATGGTATTCGTAAAAATTCAAACTGCCCTAATGGTGTGACAAACGATGTAAACCTGACTGCATCTGAATGCATAAAGACGTGGAAGAAGCCATTCTTCAAATCCAATTTGGTAAAAAATTTCTTATTGGCTAACCTATCTATCAAATCGTCGATCAACGGGATCGGATAATTATCCTTTGTCGTAACCTTATTCAGAGTCCTGTAATCAACACACATGCTTATGTCACCTGTCTTCTTTCGCACCAATACAATCGGCGACACAAATTCGGACTCACTCGGTTGGATGTATTTTTTTTTCTAAATATTCATCTAGCAGCTTTTGCAATTCAATTTTCTCCGCGTATGACAATCTTCGCGGTGGGCAGTTAAACGGTTTCACATTATCTAACATCAACTTCATCTCACACTTAACCTTTGGTTCAATGGGACGCTTTGGTTTCAGATAATATTTATCAAACATTTCATTAAAAGTTTCTTTATAAAAATGACTAATACTTTGACCAATCCTTATTGATAATTTTTCGTTTTCTTCATTCGGTTCTAACAGTAGGTTTTCTTTGAATAATTCAACATATTCTAGTGACTCTTTATCATTTAGGCTTACTTTGTTTTCCTTTTCTAATCCATTTTCATGTACATCTAACTGTTGGCCATTTTGTACAAATTCATTTTGTTGCGTTAACTATAGCAGTGAGTGTTTTTTCATACTTTTTTTCCAACCATCGCTTAACTTTTCTATAATTTTGTTTATTTTACATTTATTACTTTTTAAATTAAACTCGTTTGCATTACACTCATGTGAACCATTTCCGTTCTTTGTACCAACATTCTTTTTACATTCATTTGCACTATTCTTTACTTCATTATTCTGACAACTAATTTTCCTATAATATTTATTATCTATTATTGAATTCTCATTACATATATTGCTTAGGCCTTTTTCCAACCTTCCATCGACTTCTGATATCAACCAATTATTCCTTGTATTGAATGCGGTTTCATTTGAAACGCATTTATTTTCTTCTTCTTGTTCTCTTACTAATTTATACTTACATACATACTTTAAGGAAATCTCTTCCTAGAACAGCCTCATAGGTCATTGTTCCATCAGCCACAACAACAAAGTTAAATTCAAAAAGTTTATCTTTTATTAAAATTGAACATAAAAATTTTCCATAAATTTGTATTTTTGACTTGTTGCTTCCGTGTGTAGCTGCTTATCGGTTATGCCCTCGATCAGGTAGTCCAACAACTCGTCATCTTCAATATGTAGCGGATTTGACTATGACTATGATTTAAAATAAATTCAATGGGGGCTTGCTCTGAAGGATACGGTCTTATATCGTTGCCAACCACTGTATTTAGGATGAGACCAGCAAGACGTCGCAAAATGCTAATTTCCTTTTCCAGCACCTGCTTTTCGCGAACCGCCAACTCCCGTTTCATTTGCTCTATTTGTTGTCAATATGCGCCAACTACCGCGGTATCAGCCTCCTTAACATTTCATATAAGGTTGTATCCATCGCCTTGTGTGAAAGACTGAAGCCAACCATCAACGAACTGATTCGACATTATCAGTGTGGCTTTAGACCTGGTAAATCTACCACCGATCAGATATTCACGATACGCCAAATATTGGGAAAGGCCCGTGAGGAGAGGATCGACACACACTATCTATTTGTAGTCTTAAAACCAGCTTTCGACAGCACGAGAAGAAGTTGCCTATGAGCAGCGATGTCTGAATTTGGTATACCTTTAAAACTAAAACGGATATGTAAAATGGTGCTGAGCAACATCAACAACTCAAGCAGAATTTGGAAAGAGCTCCCCGTGCCGCTTGATACCAAACGACACTTCAGACAGCGCGACTCCCGGTTAAATTAAACCGGTCAGGCACCATCTCTTATAAGAGTGTGAAACTACAGGCGTATGATGATTACATCGACATCATTGACCTCAACAACCGCACCGTTAGTTCTGCCTTTTCCAAGCTGGATAAAGAAACGAGTGAAATGATTCTGGAGGTGAACGAGGGTAAAGTGAAGTTGCTCCTGTCATCAAATAATTAGTCAGCGCATTAGCGTCTTGGCTCTCGCGTCTTTGTTGACATTTACTATTTTGAAAAAGTACAGGAATTTAGTTATCTTGGAACCAGAATTAACACCAACAACAATATCAGCCTCGTAATCTAACGAAGAATCTCTCTTCCTAAAAAGACTACTTAAGGCTGAGTAAACAAGCGAGCAGTAAAGGCGTCTCTAGACGAAGAAACCCCCCTCCAGAGAAGTCTAAATTGAAGTTAACATTGTAACTGAAGAAACAGTGTGTTACGGAATATGAATTGAGTTCTCGATTTGGCATTTTAACTACAAAGTTTTTGAAAAGTCAAATCCAATCAAAGTTTTTAAAAAGTCGAATCGCGAACTTTATTAAGTTAAAAAGAGTACGAGTTTTGTGTTATAAATAGAGAAGGACCGAACTTCCTCTTCGGCCTCGGCCAAGTTCGTTAGAGAAAAGTCAAATCATGATATAATGTGAAGTAATAATACTGACATAAAACATTCATTATTTAACGAATTGGACACTTTTCTCAATGAATACCTGCTGCCAAAAATTGTAAAATTTTTTAAACTTTTTGAAGCACACATTTTCTTTTCGAGAAAAGCTACTCCCTCGAGTGCTTCTATTGACAAATTATTCAGGTCGGAAGGTGAGCTTTGTACCGATATACGGAATCAGATGCAAGGTGGAATCGTGCATTATGCATGTACATATAAATTGGTGGATATGGATTTTGTGTTGCCCAACAGAAAGATCTGGATTTTTTTTAATCTTATCGTTCACGCAAGTGAATTCTACAGAAAATGTTGAAGTGTATACGTTCGCGTTCGCGGACGAACGTATCCGAACCCATGAATTTGAAAATGTGAAAAGTTACGTTTAAGGTGCAACAATTTATTTATAAAGCTTAGAGTTATCAGATATCCTGTAAAGTAATAATATTCAATGAGTGTCAAACTGAACTACAAATCTTGCTAAATCAAACTCATTTTCACAAATAGAAATTTCGGCGCATTTTGAAACTTCTACGACTGGAACGAACTCAACAAATCGGTACGTTATAGTACTATTTGTGAATAAACCAATATCTAAACCCTTATTTGAAGTGATGATGGACGGCGCTTTCTGCAAATACTGTGTTTTATTTAAAGTCAGGGAAGCAGGAGTCAATATCCAACTGTTAGGTAACCTTGTGACGAAATCTTTCACAAACTGGAAGAAAGTTATAGAAGGCTTCACTAGCCATTCAACTTGAATATCACAAAAGGTCCTTATGGAAGTCATAGCCAAAACTGTAATTATTAGCGGTCGACAAGGTTCGCACTTGGCGAAAGTAGTTATACTGGAAGAGTCACTTTAGAATAACCCAATCAAAGCGATGGAAATTTTCGAGCCCTGCTAAGATATCGAGCGTTTACTGATTTGGAGGTAAAAAATCACTTGAAGAATTCCCCCAAAAACGCGATGTACTTCAGGAATCGTGTTCAGAATGAAGTTATAATCATTTGTTATGACTTCATATTAAAAAAGCTCATCGATAGGATCAAGAATTCCAAAGCTTTCACGATCTTGGCAGATGAGTTGGCGGACAATGATTTAAAAAATTCCACAAATGCAATATGTGAAAATTTATAAAATTTTTTTCCGACTAAGCAGTTTACCGGAAAAAGCTTGTCAGACGTAAAAACTTTATCGGCCAATGTTACGACGGTGCAATTGCAACGAATGTAGAGTTTAACAGAGCACAAGGGGTGTTTTTTTTAGACGTGTGGTTTTTACTGAGTCATTACTTTTTCAGAGTTGGTCTTTTTGACAGGATCGGTGTCGCAACACGTTTACTCTAGTTGATAAAACGCATCCTCAGAGACGCCGTATAGTGCGCACCAAAACCGCTATCGCTTCTGTGGAGCAGAGTATCGAAGAAGACCCGAATAGGTTCATCCGCCATCGCGCGCAACAATTGTAGCTGTGCCCATCTTTGCGGAAGGATCTTAATTTGCGGGCTCCCAAAATCCAACTCGTGCACGAATAACACCCGTACGACCATCAAGCGCATCGCACGTTCGGTGAATGGGTCCAAAACGAGATGGCCACTAAATCCGATTTTCACAAGAAAATTTTGTTGAAGTGAAGCTGTCTTCTTTTTGAATGGGAGCGTTAATAAAAAAAATTTTCGCATTTGGAGTGTTAATAATCCACATGGCATTGTTGAGACGCCATTACATCCTCAAAAAGCCGCTGTTTAGTGTGCTCCACGTGCAGAGCGAATCATTGGTCCATATTTGTTCAAATATTCGTCGCGTTATTGCTGACTTAAAAACAAAAATTGGGCCTCTCGGCTGGGATTTATTCGAACCAGCCAGGACGGTCACTTGACCAAAATAATTTTTAAAACATACTGGCAAGCCCTTATATTTATAATAAAGCTAAATTTTTGGCAATAACGTTAAATTATAAACCACATGTCTAAACGAAACACCCCCTATGCTCCGTGAAATTCTCCAATCGTTGCACATGCACCGTCGTAAAATTGGCCGATAAAGTACTAACTGCCTAACCAGAAAATTCCAAAAAATCTAGGATGACATCTGACAAGCCTTTTTTAATAAGACCCAAAATGAGTCTTAAACAGTCCCAACCTTTAAGACTGAAGCAATTATTTGTTACTCATAATTATTATGAGAAGGCTTTTTTTATATAAATCTCAAAATATAAGTATTTGTAGACTTAAAAAAGTTTATTGTGCTGATAATTATTTTGAGAAGACTTTTATAACATAAGTCTCAAAATAAAAGCCTTTGAAAGCTTAAAAATCTTTGCCTCGCTGATAATTATTATGAAAAGACTTTTACAATACAAGCCTTCGAATAATAATTATAGACAACTCAAAAAATTTCTTTCTTACTATAACAATTATTGGCTAACTTTTTCTCTCTTCTCTTATAATAGCTATAGTTATGTTTTCGTATTCTCCAGTTAAAACCTATCCAGAAACTTGCCAGTACCTAAATTTCAGAGCGTAATCAAAATTTTCTCTCAATGAAAGAAACTTGCAAGAAAGTAAGAAAACCCAGAACCTGTAGGAAGTTGGAAGTTTTTTCTTTTGTTGTTGTATATTTAAATATTTAATCAGTTTTTCCAAATTTTCGCCGTTTTTATGGAAACAATAAACATTTCTATAATTGTTTTCTACGTGTGATGAACTGAATACTTTCAATCAGCTGTTTATCTTACTGGCAAATTCTTGCTAGTAGAAATTTATCCAGTAAAAATCCATTAAAGCTTGGAAGTTCAGCTGTAATTTTCGCTCTTTCAATTTCCCCAACTTTGCCAGTTTCTTGCAAGATTTGGCGTACGAAAACGATATCCAGTAAAAATCCAATAATATTATTACTGGTTCTTGCTGGTTTTTACTGGATAGTGAATGCCTGATTAAATCGCTTATTGCAGTTTTCGTATTTATTGGATCTTCCTCATTCCTGCTTAAGAAATGCTTTGACACCTTCCATGTCCAATGCTGCGGTAACCAGTAGCACAAATCAGAAAAGAATAGATTTACATAAGTTTTTACGGATATACGCTTATGTGCATACATACATACATATGCTTAATTAGTTGTGTGAAAAGTACAGTTGTCAGCATCCCTATTTCTATGAATCATATTGTAACGTCTATTCCTCGATCGTTTGATCGAACACATGCCATTCACCTGAGAAGGCGATATGGCTGATACTATACGGCCGGCAAAGGTTATGGAAGCATTGCCTTGTTTAATTAAAACTCTTTTGTATGCCAATGAAAACTGAATTGAAAGTTTTAACAATCCTTATTTTTTTGCAAATATGTATGAACAACAAGTCAACCTTTCGCACAAAATCTTAATGAATTAAATGTGGGTCTTCTTGATAGCATTCCTGTAGAAACCACGGGCATTAACCCTTTAGTTATTGCTCCGGGTGAAGGTCAAATGCAGCTTAATATGATTTTCGACAATGATTCAGAAGAATTAATAATCTTATCGAAAGCATTTAGTTTTAAAGATATTTCTAAGGATGATGCAAATAATTTGTCAACGGAGAAACGTCTTATACGTTCAGATGCTGTGGCCGGGCGGTGCGCACGTTCAAGCTTCGTAGGTTCAAACATTTCCGAACTCAGGAAGAATGTGAAAAATTAGGTTTAGGGTGTAAAGATTTATGTATAAAGTTTAGAATCATCAGCAGGCATACTGGTGTCCGGTGACCACACTGGCTCAGCATAGTTTATTTCCGGCCCGCCAATTGCCTTGTACGTTGCCAACAAAGTTTCTCTGTCTTTGCCTCAAGTGCTGCTTTATTGACGATTGCGATAGTGTGCGAAGAGAAGGAGAGCAGACTGTCAAATGCAACCCCAGAATCCTGGGGTGGTTAACCGTCGGAATGGGGGTGCCATCAATTTTACTCGGTTTTAGGGTTTGAGAGGAGAAATAGTTCACCATTTTCCAACCCATATACTCTTAAGTTATTATATACTTTGTTCGTTACTCTTTGGAATAAAGTTGATTCATCTGGAGGCCAAGATATCAAAATAATATAAATAGGATTGAACGCGTCCAAACAATTTTTCTCAAATAAGCTTTACTGTTGTCGTATTCTAATAAGCCAATTCGCTCATAGAAATCACGCATGCTTTTGATAAACTTAAAGCTTTTAGAAGCGAGAAGATCAGAACATCCTTTTGCTTTATTATTTTAATCTGCGTAATCTTAGTAGTTGTTTACTTTTCTGTTTTCTTACTTTACTACTTTTATGTCAATCATTATATTCGCGTAATGCACCCCTTGCTCGGGCCTTAGTTGATTTCAACCCGCTGGTGCTGACGGAATGGTAAAGTGCAGGCACCAGCTCATTTGCAAGATATGGGCGGACGAACTCATGCCAGCTGATTGGAATTTAATTGTACACTGCCCAATCCACAAAAGGGCGATCCTGATATATTCGCCAACACTGCTGGATCAGAGTCCTTAGCATCGCAAATAAGGTTCTGTCGAGCGTATTGTGTGAACGACTAAAGCCCACCGTGAACAAACTGATTTGACCTAATTAGTGTGGCTTTAGACCTGTTAAATCTACCATCGACCAAATATTCACGATACGCCAAATCTTGAAAAAGACCCGAGAAAGAAGAATATACTCACACCATCTGCTGCAATGTCTGAATTTGGTATCACAACAAAACTAATACAGCTACATATGTAAAACTACGTTGAGCAACACCACCAGCTCCGTCAGAATCGGGAAGGACTTCTCTGAACGGATTGAAACCACACGAGGTTTCGCACAGGGTGACTCTCTTTTTTGTGCAAGTTCCTTAACCATATGTTAGAAAAGAAAACTCGATCGGCCTCAACAACCGCGCTGCTACTTCTGCCGTTTCAAAACTGGATAAAGAGGCGAAACTTATGGGTCAGCGCACGTTTGTCTTGGCTCCCGCATCACTGTTGACAATTACAATTTCGAAAAAGTGGAAGACTTTGTTTATCTGGGAACCAGCATTAACACCTACAACAATGCCAGCCGGTAAATCCAACGTAGAATCTCTCTAGCAAGCCAATGCTTTAGGGCTAAGTAGGCAACTGCGCAGTGAAGCCCTCTCTCGATGAACCGAAACCAACTCCATAAGTCTATCATCATGCCGTGCTATTGCATGGCGCTGAAGTATGGGCACTGTCAGCAGGGCACTGTCTTCGCTTTGTTATTTCATCTTTTCAACTTTGAGTCTTTTTTCACATTATAGACATAATCTATTGATGTGTGAAGACACTCGACTCATCTCCAATGATGAATAGTTCAGAAAACCGCTAGCAGGAGAGTAATCACTTGGATATCAGTCTACCTGTTGATAGTATTTTTAAATACAAATGAGATAATAATACTAGAATTGAAAATACGTTTATATTTATTTATTATAAAAAAGTATTAAACATCTTCTGTTATCAACAAAACTTAGGAATCATATTTCTTTAAGCACTTAACACGTATTGTTTTTGTTTACTATCAGCTATTTACTTTATTGTATATACTATAGAAACAAGAAATTTTGCATTGAATAATAATATATTTCTTTATAAAAATCAGTCAGATACAACTATAGCACGTATCAATGTTATGCTCACGACAAATAACCTTTCTGCATTTATTGCAAAATGCACTTGCCTTTCGTCTAATTTTGGAGTACGTACGTTTGTTTGGTTCCGTCTTATATTATATTAAATATATTTTCCCACAAGTATCTCTTCAAAGTAGGTGTTTCTAATATCTTAATCATCAGTGGCAATGTTAGTGCCATGCTAAGGTTTTTCATGAAATTTTTGGGACTTGGAGCCTTATCATCTTGGCTATTCACATTATGGTTGTATATAATATAAGCATTAATGCATGCAATATTTATCATCCCATAGAAAATTAGTTATAATAGATAATCATTTCATTTTTTCCGGTAGTTTCATTGGTCTCTTCGTCACCAGACGATAACAAGTAAACCATTCAAGTTGGTTTCGGTATAAGTAAGGTATAAGGTTATCACAGAAATAGACAACACGAAAATTCCCATAGGTAAAACTTCTGAAAATCACTTTAAAGATAATCATGAGTCATTTTGACTAACACGATCGTTATATTTCGAAATTGCTAATACTTACCACAGCGACACATGTGCCTCACGAAAGATTTGCTCTGCGACTAAGATGTCCGAAATGCAGTGTCATACTGTTTTTCCAGAGTTAAAATACTTACATATGTATATCCCTAGCAAAGTTGTATTGTTAGCGCTTCCATTGAGTTTGATTGCTTGTTATATTTTCGTGGCAAAGGCTGCCAAATATGTATGATTGGATTTTGTCTAAATATATGTATTTTAAGTCCCAAAATAGTTCGATGTCTAGTAAGCTCTGAATATATTTATCAAATTAATAAATTTGCCGTTTATCGAATTTATCCGCGGTTTGTCACGTTAGATGAAAACTTATTTGCCTACTTATTACTAAATACTATATATATATGTATTATTTAAATTATAAATTTTCAAACGCCAGACGGTTCTGCAGGTATAATATGCACTCTTCCATTTTAGTTTCATCGGAGTATTCTGTAAAACATGTAATTTTATGCAAACGCTATTTTTTTTAACATTACTATGTGTACGCAATTTTTGTATACATACATCTAATACGCAGCGGGATTACAACTCTCACTGTTACTTTTATCGACACTTTATCCCCTTATTTATTACACGGTACGACAAAATCAATTTTTTTTGTACACATGTTAAATGTTAACAGAAAATAGGCTTAAAATAAAGAAATACGTGTCTCGGCGTTTTGCTGTAGCACGTCACGATTTTTAGAAAATTCAAAGAACCGTGGAGGATCACTTCTAATGAAAAAAAATGAAAAAATTAAATATTAATAAAATGAAAGCATTACATTAGAAGTGAACCTCCACGGTCCTTTGAAGCTTAAAAATCGATTTTCTCGTATTTCTTTATTTTAAGCCTATTTTCATACGAGTATTCTGTTAACATTTCTCAAGTGTACCAACCACTGTCGTACTATGTTATACCTTTCATAAAGATGCAATAACTTTGCTCCGAGGTTTGAAAGTATATGAAGAAAAAGTTATAGACCCATGCCCATGTATGCCGAAAGGATCTGGACGACGATTTGATTCGATTTAGCCTGATGTGTGTGTTTAAACGCAAACTGGTACCCCAGGTTTAGAGATATCTTACTGATATTTAATAATAACTCTTACACGAAAGCAGCTAAGAACGTGAAAATCTTCACTCTTTCCTTTGTCATTTGTGGAAAGATTACAATGAAAATCATCAAGATAAAATGACTATAGGATAATTTATTGGAAATACAATAGGTTGTTCAAATACGAACTTTTTTTATCACTCCTCCACTAAAACTGCTAGGGAAATTAAATTTGGCGCTCCATCCTCTATTCATGAATATAAAATCCTTAAAATCGGTTAACGATAAATTGTAGTTTCCGTACAACATATTGTTTCTGGAACTTATTCATTAAGACATCGAAACCGTGAAATGTGAACTATTTACATATCAATCATGCAAGGTCTATCAAAAAAATAAACATCGGTGCTCTTTAAGTTATATCCCCACTACCACCGATTGATGGGATATCTTTAAAACTAAAATTATTTATCTTGTTGTATTATATTTTATATTAGAATAATATATAAAATTTACTTCAAAATCGAACCAAATACCACATATATAAATTTTTTGTTTATATCTTACAGAAAGTAGTGAAAGGAAACTAATATCTTTAAATGCAGCAATTTGGTTTTTTATCGGATGGACTACGCACTATATTCCATTTTGGACAATGGGTCGGGTTCTTTATTTCCATCATTACTTTCCAGCCTCAATATTCAACTCAATGTTAACAGGTAAGACTAGAAGAATACTTAACCTTTGCATTACTTGCTTTTCAAAAATTTGATT
The DNA here is from genome assembly GCA_951828415.1 of Anomoia purmunda. Taxonomy (NCBI): domain Eukaryota; kingdom Metazoa; phylum Arthropoda; class Insecta; order Diptera; family Tephritidae; genus Anomoia; species Anomoia purmunda. The sequence goes on from OX639993.1 coordinate 93,069,643, forward strand.
TCATTACAGAAAATCATGAGCTATAAACGTTTCTCGAGTAGTAATATCTTTTATTTCTGTGTTTACCCTTATCCGTGATAGCAGATAGTTTTGTGTGAATTATTATGATATTATTATTCATTTTGCTCAGTTGTCACATTGCTTAATTGTTTTCGTCTCCCTTTTGTGTGTATATTTGTTTTTAGGGAGCTATCACCATAGATAATAAGATAGAATAAGATCTTAAGTGCTGCCGGCTGTCAGAGGAAATTACGCGAAACAATGGTGAAAACAGTGCATGTTCTAATTGGGGGGAAAAAGCCAGTGAATCTCGTTTTACTAAAAAATAAATTCATTTGATTTTTGAGGGATAGTTAATTATATTGTGCTTTTTCACATAAAATTTCAGAAAATAAAATTTAATAGGCGTTGTTAATGGCATTTTTTAAATAACCATTATAACAATTGTTGTCTTATACAGTATGTATATTCGTAAAACTAACACATTATTTGTTTTTGTAACAAGTAAATTTCCGTGATATCTTTATGTTGTCATGCTCATCTCATATTTTGCCATATAGTCAAGTCACGTCAATAACACAACAAAACAAGTAAAAACAGCGCTGTCTTCGGCTATGCCGAAGGCTTCATACCTTTTATGAATGGAAGAATAGTAAAAAACGTGTTATTGTATTACAATTTCGTATTACCTACTATTTATTTTTTGCAGTGCTTAATTTAAGATTTCAACAACACAAATACTAGTGTATAATACTCTTATAACTTATAATTACATTACGTTAACTTAACTCTACTTAAGTTAACTTACGTTAATTTATTGCGATTTCGCATGTAGCCCTAATTCAGTTAATTAGCAATATGCTAACCTTTATTTTGAATATACAAAATATACTAACTTACTCATTAGGCGTTATGTGAAACCGCTATTTGCTTAATTTAAATTAATTCAATTTAACGTAATTTAATTTATTTTAACCTAAACTAGTAGCTTGCACAAAAAAATATCCCGTCATGGTCACTGTTATCGCCCTTGTACTTTCTGCAGGTAAACTCGTCAAAACCCAATCTATCGCAGTTTGTTGCTTGGTTGTAGCAAGATTTTCTAGTAATGATTGAAGTCCCAGCTGCCTCAATCGTCTCCCAAGTAATTCATTTGACGTAAGCCGACAAATATTGAAGTCACCTACAACTACTAATTGTGCACCATTTTGATCCGACAGCTCTTTCAAATCTTCTTCCAATATTCTTCTAAACTCTAGTAACGAAAACGATGGATTTCTATATATCACTGCAATTGTCAAGTTTGATTTTGATGTCGCTAAAAACTGATAAACTTTACCAGCTGCATATTGATATTTCGAGGAATTTGTCGTAAAGCAGCGTTTGAGATCAGCTTTGCAGTACATTATCATTCCATTTCGAGGGCGACTTTGCCCGGTTGGAGCAACTCCATCAATCCTCGCCACAATATCAAAACCTTCAATTTGAAAATCTTCTCCTTGCATGGCCCAAGTTTCTACGAAGCAGAGAATATCCGATGAGGAAGTAAGCTGGTCCCTTTTAATTTCGGTAATATGCTTTCTTAAGCTTCGTACGTTTTGGTAATATAACAGAATACTGTTATCTGGTCGCCCAAAAACAAAGTTGTAGTGAGTATCCAACTTTTTTGTTGTTCGCAGATCATTCAACTGTCCCTCAACAACTTCGTTGGCTCCAAATGGTCTCGGTGGAATAAAATTACCAACAATAAATAGTCCAGAAGCATTTGTCGCTCTACTGCATCCGACGTATAACGCTGATCGACTCATTCCTTTTTTGATGTGGACAGCAACATGTCTGTAAGTTGCTCCTTGGCTTTTATGTATTGTAATAGCCTCTGCTGGTACTAAAGGAAACTGCCTTCGTTCTATCAAAACTTGCTCATTTCTTTTATACTGGAAAGTCCGTATCACTTTATCAATCGATGTCCAGCTCGATTCAGTGGTGTGCGGCTTTTTTGATCGTGCTATGGCTCCCACCGCTGGCTCTGAAAACTGGATCCAAAGAGTAGCTGGTGTCCGCTGTGGGCCCTCATGATCAATTTGCATCAGCCGACCTGTAGCTCCATTTACTAACCCATCCGAAGTATTAATATTAACTGTAATCATATACTTTGCAGACGTTTTTAGTTGTAAACTGTAGCACATGCCTTGTGTCTCTGATATTTTAAAGTTTTTAACGGCGTCCAATATATTTATTTTATTTCGCTCCGACATAGAGTTCGCTTTCAGAGTGTCCTTTGCTGTAGATATAAACTCTTCCGTTGCAATTGCAGCCAGACGTGTAATGTTGTAATTTGATACATCCATGTTTGAGTAAAAAAGATGAATGCAATCGTTGGGGACGTCACATAAATTTGTTTCTCTTGATTTCATAAGCGCAACATCAGCAGATGTCATATTCCCTTCAGACATGTTGTTTAAAGCAACTGCAAATGCTTGATCTTCTTTTTGACGCATGACTTCGGTGAGTTCATAGAAACTGAACAGGTCCCAAAGTGGTGTTCCGGTAATTGCACTATATGGGTCCATCTGGTTTGGTGAGAAAATCCATCTATCTCCTACTGGTGAGAGTTGCTTCAAGTCTCCGAATGCAATTATGGGTACACCTCCAAAATATTCATTATTGCGAAAAATTTGTTTTAAACGAGAATCCAAATATCCGAACACTTTTGCGCCGACCATTGATATTTCATCAATTATTATTAGCTGAAGGTCTATCAGGTTCGAAGATATAGAATTAACCATATCATTACTGAGTGGACGTAATTCTGTCGAGGACTGGTTTATCGGCAAAGAAAAGACGAAATGTAAAGTTGCGCCGCCAATTCCAAATGCTGCTTTTCCAGTGGGAGCACATAATAAAACTTTTATAGTTTCGGGGTTACTGCCGGGTAAATTGTTCGCTCGCGTTGTTAGTAACTGGTATATTGCGGAAATTAATCGGCTTTTTCCAACCCCAGCACCTCCTCCAACGTATTCATAAAAGCGCCTCTTCAGTTTCATATTGTGGTGTACATGATAAAAATATTCACGCTGTTTTGAATTTAAAGAGCGCACTATTGCAAGGAGCTCATTTTCCTGAATAAGAACAGGTAATCTTATAAGCCTGACTTCCTCTAAATTTTGGTTTTCGCTTTGTAAAACGTCGACATCATTTCCGATTTCTGGAATCGCCAATGCTCTGAACTCTTCATCCAGAAAAGGAGTGATATTATTTTGATCACCAACATCCTCCACAGCTATCTGTTGGTTCAAGTTCTCCAAAATCCTTTCGAGCTCTTGGCCTGAGAACTTGTCATACTTTCCTTTGTTCTCGTCAATAGTTAGTTTGTTGGCATTACAAATTCCTTCTACGTCAGCGTTAATTAAGTCGACAGCTTCGTTTCGCCATGGATAAAACAACATTGCCATTTCCCGAAAGTAATCAGGTAGAGAAAATTCAACACTGAAACGTCGCCATCTTAAAATAAGTGGGTGCTTTCTCATCCTCATGAAACCGCTCCCGTCATTTAATTGAAGTGGGACCTCGTTTGCCGCAAAACTTTGATCTTCTGGTTCTTCTTCTTCATTGTCCTCGTTTCCTGGTATTATTTCTTTTCCTGATTTCGAAAATCGATACAACGCAGCAAAATCAGCAAGACACATTTGATCTAGTTGGCTTGGTCTTTGAGTGTAGTGATCCAGTATGCTCGTCACGTAAATATCCGTAGAGTCAGGAGGGAGCCGTTCCAGATCACTTTTCGGCTTTACCATTCTTACCCTTTTATCTGGGTGAGATGTATTGATAAATATTTCTCCTTCGCTGGCTTCTGAAAGATGAAGTCCCAATATATTGTAAGATGCTTCTTGAGCGGAAACTTCGGATCCGTTAATGAATTTGTTGCCAATGTGTTGCAACTTTTGTTTGACAGTAAAATTCCCATTATTTAGTTCCTCCATAGCTTGCCTTAGCAGCTGAGATACTCCTCTGTTGGATTTGTTTATATAGTTTATAATGTAGCTGCAGCATGCATAGGCGTCGAGAATGAACTGAATATCCATATTAGCTCTATGCAAACGTAAAATGTCGCTGTTATATGCATTTAATAGCCGATCAGAAAACTTTCTTCTCAAAAATATTTGAGGCTTTTTTAAACTTGAACGCAGCGCTAATTTGTATTTTTCATAAGTTGTGGAAATCTCTGGATGCATTAAAAATTCCTCGAAATTGTTTAAGTGTTCCGCTTCCATATTCTCATTCTGTTGGTTCAAAACATTTTTAATTTTTTGGAACAGAATTTTATGCTCTTCACTTAACTCAGTTTCTTCCAGAGGAAATAATATTTCAGTATTGGGCATTGGTGGGTAAGGCATGTTGAAACGACATACTTTTTGGCCTCGTATATCTCTTAAGCAAGCATGACCATGTCTGTGCTTTTGGTAATCAATAAATTGCTGCACTTCCCGATTTTGTCCGTCGGTCGTAATAAAATGGTCGACAAATTCGATAACTGGATCCATATTATTCACTCCTTCCGTCTCCAGAGTAGGTGCACTACTGAGCCAATACATTCCATGGCAGTGAGGAGAGCCTCTATGTTGGAATTCAATCCTCCAGTAATAATGACTAAGCACATGTGGCTCAAATACTTTATCCTTTAGTAACCTAATCATTTGTCGGAAACGGAAATCAAAATACCGAGAACAGGTTACAGGATCCGTCCTTATAAGTCGGGCCTTTTCTGAATTAGACAACTGCCCTGCTTCAGTTTCGGAAATGTCCTTATTATCCACAAGTTTCGCTAGAATCACCAACAATTCAGTCCATTTTGTCTCTGCAGCCGATAAAGTAATAAACAGCGTTGGCAGCCCAAACTGACGTATCATTGCTAAAACTTTCTTTTTCTCTGATTCCCAGTGAGCAGGTGAAGACCTGAGCCCTTTTAATATGTGGTACCCGTCATCGTGTTGAACCAAATTGCTGACGAAATTTGTGTCAACCATATTTGCTGCCGTTATAATAGATGATCCAGTTTTTTTTCGTAAACATATAGAAATGGCATTCTTAATGCGCTGTAGCTCGTAATACTTATATTTCCACAGTAAATTATCAGTACGCGCACATCGCCGATCATATCTTCGAACTTCTGAACGTGCTATTTTGCTGTAGGTAAGCGTGGTCCGTCTCTTTTTTCCACAAAAAATTGTTGGAAAGGATAACTCCTCTGCTTCGTCATCTCTTGTTACATCTATAGGTATTCGCCCTTCCCAAGGGGCTATTGCCACTCGTTCTAGTGGAAGATTTTCGATAAGCTCGTTGTCCAAAAGTGTTTCTTGACCGCCTGGATTTAAATTATCTTCTCCGTTAAACTCGGTTCCAATATTTATGTTCTGATGCAATTGCAAATCTCTGACGATATCCTCGTCTGCTGGATCAGCGATAAAGGGTACAGTGTCATTATGCCTTAAATCTGATAACCAGTCTTCAGCTGCGTGAATATTGTGCAAGCGGTATAGCTCCGTTTCCAACAGCTATTGAAGCGCTGTAAATACTCTCGCCGGTCTTACTGTTTCCGTTATAAAACTGTGATTATATTCTAGCCGGCGTTTTAAGTGAACTTGGATAACTTGCGCATCTTCAAATCTCCGAGGGAGAGTGGTCACCGTCTCGACCACTGGTATAGGCACATTGACTACGGCTCCTCTAATAGCACATTGTCGTTCGAATCCTAGAGATACTATTCTCTTAAATGGAATCCTTGGAGATATAAGACGTTCTTCCAGGCACGTTAAATTTTTCAAAGCATCAGGTATGTCTGGATATTGGAGACCGTTAGCTAGACAAATTTTTGGAATTTTTCCTGACATTGTTTGGCGATAGCATGTCAAGCAAAATATGAATTTTCCCGTTAAGTTCGGGAACTCGTTTTGCAAATAAAATATTTTGTTGAGTTCGAGGTGTGGATACTTTCTTGCAATAGCACACTTCTCCAGTTTTTTGATTTGGTGAGAAAACCAAGTTCCACCACAGCATATACATACCATAGTCGGTCCTTCTTTTATTTTGATATCATACTGCTCATACTTTGTCAAATTTCGCAAGTGCTGCTGAAGATTTTGAGCTTCTTCCATTGCTCCCGGTGAAAGATTGTCTCTGTTCATTGCAGTTCTCAAACGCTGCCTCTCGTTTTGCCTTCTGCGATTTTGTGGATTAGATCTATAAAGATTGACATGTTCGTGCGAGCTTTGCCCAAGAGTTTCCTGTACTCTCCGACTATGCTGTCGAGTAATTCTTCTTTGCGACGTATTCCTGAGTTGCTCCCTTCGTCTTGTGATAGGGTTTGCGCGGCGTTCTATCCTCGCTATCCTATCTGTAATACGTTCAATATTTCTCAAGTGAAGATTTGTCCGTCGTTCCGCTCGTGCTCCTGAGTCGCGAGCCCGTTCTGCTTCTCTCAACTGAGAAATAGCCCTTCTCGTTCTATGCGCAATGGTATTTTGGGCTTGCTCTTCTCCTCTTAGAACAGGATTTTCTCGTCGTGTCGCTCGTGCCTCTAAATCCCGAACCCGTTCAACTTCTCTCAGCTGAAGAATAGTCCTTCTCATCCTATGCGCAAGGGTATTTTGTGATTGCTCTTCTTCTCTTCGATCAGGATTTTGTCGCCGTGTTTCTCGTGCCTCTGCATCACGAACCCGTTCAACTTCCCTCAGCTGAGGATTAGTCCTTCTCATCCTATGCGCAAGGGTGTTTTGTGCTTGCTCTTCTTCTCTTCGATCAGGATTTTGTCGCCGTGTCTCTCGTGCCTCTGCATCACGAACCCGTTCAACTTCCCTCAGCTGAGGATTAGTCCTTCTCATCCTATGCGCAAGGGTGTTTTGTGCTTGCTCTTCTTCTCTTCGATCAGGATTTTGTCGCCGTGTCTCTCGTGCCTCTGCATCACGAACCCGTTCAACTTCCCTCAGCTGAGGATTAGTCCTTCTCATCCTATGCGCAAGGGTGTTTTGTGCTTGCTCTTCTTCTCTTCGATCAGGATTTTGTCGCCGTATCTCTCGTGCCTCTGCATCACGAACCCGTTCAACTTCTCTCAGCTGAGGATTAGTCCTTCTCGTTCTATGCGCAAGGGTATTCTGGGCTTGCTCGGCTCCTCTTAGTTCAGCATTTTGTCGACGAGTTGCTCGTGCCTCTAAATCCTGAACCCGTTCAACGTCTCTCAACTGAGGAATAGCTCTTCTTGTCCTATGGGCAATAGTATTCTGGGTTCGTTCAATCGCTCTACGCATTGGTAGCCGTCGTCTTAATCTATGGGATTCTGCGTCATTTTCCCTCTCTATTTCTCGAAACTGCGTGTTGGAAGACCGAAGAGAAGCCATTAAATTGGCACTTATTACCCTGTTCTGCAATAAATTTCTTTCGTAATGTTGCCGCCTTCGGTTGATAGTATCCCGGCGGCGCTGCTCCTGAGATCGTGCAGATACTCGCGGCATTCCTGTTGTTATAAGTCTCTTCTATGAACCTTATTTAAATTTTTTTGAATCGTTGAAATTTTACTTGCAGTTTGTAATTTTAAGTGTGTTTTAAAATAGAGAAATGTATTACAATTAAATAATTGTTTGGTTTTTTTTAAATTACTTGTATAAATATTAAACAGTTAAACTCTCAATTGCTTTGAACTAAACTGAATGTTCTAAAAAAATTTAACAGAGTTTTTATGTAGTATGTAGCAGGTAAAAAACTGTGAACGTTAATTGATATAACTGCGGTCAATACGTAGGAAAGAATCCGTTCCGGTGCTTAGTGCAACTGTGTTGATTACTTACAAATACCAAATTACTGTAGCTACCTACTTATGTGGTCGACTGTTTGTTGTCCTTGAGCTTGAGTGTCTTGATATCGGCACTCCAGCGAGACTTTAAGTTGGCCGCATATTCAAAATGCACACCTAATAAACAAAACTCCAAACCGAAATCTTTCTAAAAGTTTTAAAAGTATTCATTTTACGGAAGTGTTATTAGCACATACGTAGTTCGAGCATCACAAATTCAGGTATTTGTGCGAGTGGGGTAGTTAAAAAGGGCACTAGTTAAAAGCGAAAATTTCCTTCAAATCAATAAAAATAATTCTAGTAAAGGCATTGTTATAAATTATTTAATGCTTTTCCTTATGTAATTAAAAAGAACTATGTTTTAAGAAGGGGATGGTTTTTGAATATTTTTAATATCGTATCGACGCTTGATATTCAACATTTAAAAAATACAAATAATTAAGTATTAATATGTAAGACCTACATATGTCGGTCTTTGAAAACAGTTATCAGATCCGTAAATAGTTCCCAAACGTTTAACGCTATGATTCATGTGATATTGCGCTGAGCTTATTACTTTTCGCAATAAATATTTGTCCTGAATTTATCTTGCCGATTTACACTGTGAACTCCGATCTTGATGAATACTAATATATAGCTAATAATGGTTGATGTTTGTGCAAAATTTCAAGCCTTTAGCTGTTTAAATGGAGGAGTTATGGTGCAAAATGCAATATCTGAACAATCGGTTGTATGGGAGCTATATGTTATATTTCTCCGATCTTCATGATTTTCAATACTGATACGTAGCTAATAATGGCTGATATTTCTGCAAAATTTCAAGCCTTTAGCTGCTTAAATGGAGGAGTTATGGCGCAAAATTCAATATCTGAATAATCGGTTGTATTATATGTTATAGTCACCCGATCTGGCCGATTCCGACAAATGTTTAATCATTTGTACAACGACACCTGCTCACCAAATTTCATCAAAATAGCTCTAAAATTGAGGGACTAGTTTGCGTTCAAACAGACGGACAGACGGACAGACAGACGGACATGGCTAAATCGACTCAGCTCATCGTCCTGATCATTTAGGTATACTTTTTGATGGGTCTATCTCTTCTCCTTCTGGCACTTACAAACATCGGACCAAACTTAATATACCATTTCATTCTCATGAAAGGTATAAAAAGTACATAATTGTAAAGTAGGCATGACGCATATGTCACAGCGTTAATATGTACATATGTGTTAAGATATATTTGAAAGTTTGTCTTTCATATGTCACTTCGGAGATATATAATTTCTTGTCTCGCTATGCGCTTGCTCGGCGCATGACGCTTGAGGCTCACCGCTGCCGATTCGCCGCGCATGCTCGAGTAAAGTAAGCGTTCCGAATTGCACGGACATGATCTCTCACTTATGGATCGACGTCGACTGTTCATATAGCACATCGTCAGTCTGTTGAATGTTTCGACTTAACATATTTACTTTGTTTTCAATGTAAAGTATTGATGTCACTATATTTACAAAAATGGTTCGGCCATTGAGTGCTGCAATTTGTATCGTAAAAAAATTACAAATGCATTCGTCATAAGTAGACTAAAGGCTTCCGTTTCCTTTTGCACAATTGATTAAATCACTCATCTTTATTTCGATTATAAGTCACTACCATATAATAAAATTGAGAAGTTTTTGATTTCTTATATTTAGCATTCTTTTAGGCAATCGAAATTTATTAATTGAGAGTAAAGTTCAAGTAAGTTTCCGACTAAGAGTACAAAAACCTTTTTGCTTTCGGCTCTATAAAAAGTAATATTTTCAAAGAACTTGGTGAACCTCCTATCACGAAAATTCTGCTGGTATACAGTTTGTTTTTTACGTAGTAGTTTATGATAGTTCGTAACAGTTGTTACGAATTATCATGTTTTTGGCGTTTTCGTACGCAAAATATTGTAAGAAACTTACAAATTTGGGGAAATTGAGAGAGCGAAATTGACAGTTCTTTTGAGAGAAAGCTGCAAGTTTTTATTGGATACATTTTTACTCTTAAGAATTTTCCAGTATGAAAACACCTGAACGCAATTATTCAAGTGATCACAAATATAAAAGAATTATGGAAAATGTTTATTATTTCCTTAAAAAAGGGCGAAAATTGGAAATAGTGATTAAATATTTAAATATACAACAAAAAAGAAAAAAAACTTGCAACTTCATACTGGTTTTGCGGTTTCTTACTTTCTTGCAAGTTTCTTTTACTGAGAGCAAATTTTGCTTACGCTCTGAAATTTAGGTTTTGCTGGCGAATACATCTACGGATCGATAGAAAACTGCAACAGTCAGCGACGTCAACGAACGGCAGTAGCAGCGAGAGCAACGGTGGTGAGATCGGCTTAGGCTAGGAGGTAACAATAAGTCAGATCTATTTAAATATTTTACATACATATGTACATGTCTTCCAACTAAATCCAAGTTTCTGAATTTTTCATTCCGATTCATTTATTTCCGAAAAGCGTTTTCTGAGTTTCTCAGTCAGCTTTTTTCTTTCAGAAATGTATTTTCTGACTAAACATATCTGAAAATCAAAATTTTAATTTAAAATTTTTTTTTTCATCCTTCTTCTCTACTAAACTTCCAATTACATTGACTACGAGCACAAATACATGAAACGCGCACACAGTTTAGGTAGAAACGAAGTGTAAAAAGAACATATGTAAGTTTGGCACAGACAACTTTTAAATAATTAAATTTTTTGTCTTGACAACACAAACATATCCGTAATAATTACGATCGTTAAATCACGACCAATTGTCGCGTAATTTTGGTATGTTCGTTGAATGCACTAGAGTACACTATAGGGCAGACAAAAGTATTCGATGAAGACTTTCTTGGCTCTAAACTGTTCTGTGTTTTTTGAGTCGGCTTCTTCGCTGGTGTGAGTAAGTGCAGCACAAAAGGACAGCTGCTGTTTCGGTTGGATTTAAGGAAACAAACAAACAAACAAAGGAAAATTAAGAAACAAATATGTAATTTTCTTCACTAAACTGTTTTAAGCCTTGTGAAGGCGATCAGTATAAACAGTCCGCTAGTGAGTCGCACAGCTGTTAAAAACAAACCAAAGCAAACAACACGCATGTTACAGAAGTCTATGTGTTTTGAGTCTTTGCACAACCAGTTTTGTATAAATTAAATATCATTTTCTGTTTTAACTGTATTTTTTTGTTTAAGTAATTTTTTATCAATAATGTTGTATATTTTTCATTAAAGCAGTTTCTATAAAATTTATCACCAGGTATAAAATGCCTATCAGAAGCAAAACCGTCTAATCACCTCCACAATGATATAAACTTTACACAAATTGGTTCATTTTTTTTAAATATAGGGTTTTTAGTTTTTTTTGTAGATCCGACGTTATATTCGAATTAACAACGTTAAACCGAATGCCGTGCGAGCAGCGAAGCCGTGGGTAACATTATATAAATGTGTGAATAATAACAGATTTTTGATAACTGAATGGTGTGAATAGATTCAATTTAAACTATATAATTATACTATCATTAAAATTCAAAAGCGACCCGGGAGACTTTGAGTAATTCTAGTAATTGGTTGGTTGTATGCATATGAGGTCTTATATATAGCTTTTATAAAACGTTGGACCTGAGAAGTTGTACGGATGGCTCATTCGCAATCAAGAGATTGCGACTCTCTTGGCAGTGTACTCCATCGAACAAAATGTCCTTAAGAGCTAATAGACCAAGAAGTTTCCGCCTATACTCTTATTATAGAGTACCATAAGAGGTACTAGGTTGGGACGCCAATAGGGTTTGCATTGGGGATACTCGTTAGTCCAGCACGATCCGATAAAGCGGAAATCGCGTAAATTTCCTCTGAATCATCTCTTTCCACCTCTTACTAAAGTCACAAAAGAGCTTCCAGAGTAAGAGGACCTTTGATATTTTCAGTCTGTTTTAATAAGCCCTAAGATATAATTACCTTTGTAGACTATATAATCCACATGTGAGGAAAATGCCAGTTTGCTATCGAAGAAGACACCTAATCATTGACTTAAATTTTTCGGGGTAAGATAACTCCGTCCAGTGAATAGTTCACTATTTTGGCCGAATAGTTCACTATTTTGGCCGAATAGTTCAATATTTTGGCATCTGTAATCGCCATGCATCGCTATCATCTGATCTATTCTTTGACCGTGCGCATCAGGCTCTGTAGCATGATTGGCCTAAAGCTTTTCACGGTTTGGGAATTAATACTATCGGAGCTTTTCTCCTAAGCATATGAGCATGACCAAAAGCCTGAAAATCTCTACAGATTCTTATCCAGACCCTTGAGTTCGTCTCCCTCACCTTAGCTATTTCTTGTACACCCTATCAAGGCCTGGTGACTTAAAGTCATCAAAAAAGAATATAGAGAACCTCGATGACTCTTACCAGTAATACAACCAGAGCTGTTAAACTTAGATTAAAATTATCAACCTTTGAATTGAATATAATTTTTAAATTTAATCGATAATTAATAATTATTTAATTTTTTTGGATTATTAATCGATTAGGATAAAATTTTTGACAGGATTATTTTGGATCAACACATTTTGAGAATTAATCCTAGGATTTATTCACTTAATCCAAAATTTTAATTCGGTTATAATTTTGGATTAATTTTGATTTATCACGATTAAAACACATTTAATCTTAAAATTAATGAAATATTTTACATTATTGTTTACTATGCACATCCGATTAGAATTTTATTATTTGCTGTTTGACAACTCTATGATAAATTGCTTTATCAGTGCATCGATAATGGCGCTACGCATTCTCCGAACGAAACATGATATTGAAAATGGAAAATTGCCGAAAATGGAGTATCTCCAACCCAAATTTGACCAAATGAGAAACAACAACAAAAAACCAAGTTTAATGTGTGTAAGGGCTTACTCCAAAAATTGTTAATAAATGGTCATATTTATCTTTATACTATAGTTTGACTTAATAATATTAGGTCAGATACAGGAGAAATGATGAGGTATCGAAGTAAACAGATTTTCAGTTCTGGCAGAAGTATAACTGGTGTGCTTGCAATAGAGAAAAACTGCAAGTTATTAGGGAAACACAGGTAAGCTAGTGTAAAAGGAATCAGTCTGCACATAGTGGAACGGGGATGTAAAACAACTTTTGAATCATAGGCGCCGCAAATTAAGCAGGTATAGGCTAGTAATAATAAGAATGGTAGATCCAAGGCCTTGCGTATCTAGAAAAAAAAACAATATTTTCTTGCGATTCATGACAGAGGTACATCTACATATAATTTGAGTTTTTAATAAGGGTCCTGAGAAAGACCGTATTATATTTTTTCAAAATAATTTAAACTACACGATATTTAAGTTGGTCACAAATTTTCCTTCAATTACAGGAGTGATGTTTAAATATTTATCAAGCTGCTTACCAAAATGGACCCAACATATACTGCTTGGTGGAATGATCTCTATGCTGGCCTACAGCTTTATACAGTTCTCCCCACTGGCTTACGGAATGAGCGGACCATTAGCTAACGAGCCTAACTCTACAATGCATGGCCTCAAATGGCTTTCATCATGGGAATTTTAATGTATGCAAAATATATTTAAGTATGTATACATGCGCGAAATCACGAACCTATGTAGGAAAAAGTTTAAAAAATAACATACATAATTATCTTAAGAAGTGGCAGAAAACTTAGTTGCCATGAAATATCTTTTTAAAAATTCAGTAACTTTAATACGATTATTTTATTAAAAAAAATACCCTTGATAAGGTTTAGCAGACCACATTTTAATTTATGTGGGTAGCGGGACACTAGTGCCATAAAATAAAGATTCTTGTATGCATATTTTTAATTATATATATTGAATATGAGCGCAATCTGATTATAAAAAAATAACCTCTATACCTACTTGGTATAATCTTTCCACTTCTTTTCACCTACAAAGTATATTAAGGTAACTCAATTTCTAAATTATTTACACAAGTGGAACTAATAAACTTGATAACGCAAACAAGCAATAGTTGGGTTTCCATATTCTATAAAAAAAACAAGCTACTGGGATCGCCAGTAACGCATTTTCTGACCATAAATAAAATTTGCTCCTAGTGAGAGAAATGTTCAATAGAGTACGAAGACGCAAAGCCAGCAAGAAGTTGCAAGTTTTTGTTACAGCTGATTTTTGTTTGGCGCGCAGCCTTAAAATAAAGAAATAGCTCCACAATTCTTAATTTACGTCCCAGAAGTGTTAACTGCAGCCACTTCGGCTAAATTTGCAGGACATCGAATGCTGAATTTGCAGGATCGAACTTACCCTACGGATTGTGGTGTGTCTACCGATTTTTGCCGACTACGAATAGCAAATGGCTTTTGTGAGAAGTTTTTTCATGGCAGACATATATTCGGATGTTCACAATTGCCTGCCGAGGAGAGACCGCTATTAGAAAAACTTTATATAAATTTTGATGTTACTTTTTTAACTATTTAAACAAATATTTATAATTTTTAAGAATTATTTTTCATTTGTGATCAACTGGGTTCTTCCGATCAGCTGTGTAACTTACTGGCAAAATCTTACCAGTAGAAATTTATCCAGTAAAACCTGCAAGTTCTTTTCCTGGTTTTATTGGAAGTTTTGGCGTACGAAGTCGGTAGCCAGTAATATTAAACATTTCCCTAACCTTTAAGGTACTGGCCCAATGCAGGCCTGCTTTGCTGACTTTGTTGTTGTTGTTGCAGCGACTAGTGTGTAGAACGCATTTACCCATGGTCGTTGTCGTCAACCTCATCTAGGGGCAGGCCCAGGAAACGTGCTTCGGGGGTCGACGGGGTCGGATCAGAGGGAGAGGGGGGATGAGTACGGGTTAATTCTGGATAGGTAGGGGTTAAGTCTACTAAAATATCCAGATCTTAATTGCGCGTGACTCGCGATCCAGCAGGGATTCTTCGTCTTTCATTTTGAGGATATGCCGTCTGAAGTGCCAGGGAGTTGACTCATCTGCAAGCAGATGCCTATTTGGGTGCCCCAAACGGTGACAACCAGCAAAGAACAGCCTGCTGAGCATAAGGTTGTGCTCCTTAACGCGGGGCACATTTACCACTTGGTGTAGACGTTCCTCAGGCGACATCAGTAGGCATCCCATCCCCGGGTGGAGTGCGGCGTTCTGCCAATTCTGCAGCTTCATCCACTATGTCCTACTGGTTCCCGGCAAACACACTGGCACAGCCGGCCAATCGCTTTGTGCGTTGCCTACAATTTTGCTTTGTTTTTGCAAAAATTGCTGCCGGCGAGCGACTTGAGGGCACTGTTGCAGCTCTGTACTTTGTTGGCGATTGCGGTAGTGATTAACTGATTAACCATCGGAATGGTGGTGTCGTCGATATGGGCGCAAATATCCAGAGTGACCTTCATCGTCCTGGTGGTAAAGAGGGTCGTGGAGTACTTTGTAGGGGACAACGCCAGGTTTCTACCAGTAAAGAAACGGACAAGTTCGGAGAGATGTCCGTTCACTTTCGAACACAGGTCATCGATTACATTGCCGGTGGCTATTATCGAGCAACCATCGGCATATAAGACTATGATGACTCCCTCTGGCGGTTGAGGGAGCTTCGAGATGTAGTGATTAAACAAAAGTGGAGAAACGAAGCCACATTGTGGTACCCCATGTTTATTTCTCCTTAGTTTCGATGTTGAACCTCTAAATAATATCAATGATTGACGACCACACAGGTAATTCGCAGTCCATCGTTTCAGTCCCTGCGGGAGAATTGATGCCCCCCCTCGGCTAGTAGCGGGGAATGGCTTACCGTCTCAAAAGTCTTTGACAGGTCCAACGCTGCCAGGACGGTTCTCCCGTATGGGCGGTTCTGGTTAAGACCGGGATTCACCTGTGTGTTTATTGCGTTGAGTGCTGTTGTTGTGCTATGCACTTTCCGGAAGCCATGTTAATGCTTAGCCTAGCCCAAGTGGTAAGTGTAGTTCAGGAGGAGTAGGGCCTCAAGTGTCTTTATCACTGGCGAAAGCAGGGAAATCGGCCGATAGGAGTCACCCTTACCAGCCGGTTTTCCTGGTTTCAGCAGTGGGACCGCCCTCATAACACACATGTCCGGAATGATGAGCTCTATAGCAAGGAGCCAGCTAGTCACCCGACTAGTCACGAGTGGTGCGGACTGATGGCGCACTTTAGTATATCCTGGCCTGACACACGGAGCAGACTGTGGAGGGTACCAAGAGCTGCTGGCTAGTCTATACACGATTGGCGAAGCTGGGTGGGGGAGAGGAGCAATCATGTTTTTTTGTGTGCTCCTTTGAACCGGAGAGGTTTCACCGGTGTTAGGCATCGGTGCACTGGTTGCTTCTATAGGGGCCACATAATTTGTGGACCACTCCTTGTGGGTCTTTAGGTCTGAGCAAACCTTAAGATGCCTTCATCCGTCGCAAGAATTACACCTTACCGAAGTGGCCAGCAAAAATAGGTTTCTGATCCAGGGTTTGGCTCGATGCCAGCCATGAGCAGAAGGATGTGAAGCAACCCTGCTGCAAAAAGTTGATCCAGAGGCGACAAATGACCTATGAGGTAGGAAGATCTAAACAGGGTTAGATCGCCGAAACAACAGCCCTTTGCCGGGTGAAACCCGGGTCATTCCGGTACCTACAACCGTAGTAGTGGGAATATTTGACAAAAAGAGCGCAAACTTTTTCTAGTTGTTGTGGCTATAAGTAGTGATGCATTAGATGTATTTTCATTATCTGAGTAAAACATACAATGTTTTCATGAACGAACCCCCTTAATGAATACAAATTTCTTAAATATATATAGGGAAAACAACTAAACTTAAAAAAACAATCCCATATTATTACCACTGTTTTTCATTTCCGCCAATTCAATACAAATACAAATACAAAAACTAAATGTTAATTTGTTCAATTGTGAAATTAAGAACAAATAATAAAAAACAAATAAACTTCAGTTTCGGCCATGTTCTTTAAAAAACTGTCAAATGTCTTTCGGATTTACATGATAGCTACATATATGATTTGCAGTAATAATTCTGAAAGAAATCTTTCATTACATAAAAAACTTCCCATTTTCTCAATGAATATCTGTAAAAATTGTTGATACATTTTGAAGCACATACTTTCTGATGAAAAAATTGCTCTAGAAGTCTGTCTGCTCCTCCATCGAGTGCATCTTGTGACAAATAATTCAGAGCTGGAGGTCTGTTTTGCACCGATGTATGGCATCATCTTTGTTTATTTGCAATATTTTAGACCTTGAAACATATTTATGAATTTGCATAAATGTAGGTGGTATGAGGACATAGTTACTAATTTGATATACTACTTCGTCGCTTTTTCCTAACTTATGAATCGAAAATAAAACATTTATTGTTATCTCATCTTTTAATACAATTTTTTAAATATAAAATCCAGGGTCGGTCTAAGACAGCTGAGGGAAAACACCACCGGTTAAAAATCAGTACCTACTACCCTTTATGAATATATATATACATATATTTTCTAGAGATATGTTTGTGCTGAACCTGCGACAATTTCGCAATCGGAAATTCCCTCGTTTCCCTCGTCTTCCCATTTACTTAATCCTGTAACAGTTTTCCAATCAGAAACTCCACATTTCTGAAACCTGATGCATTGCCACATACAGAAATTTCTTCGAATTAATATATTCAAGTGAGAGCCGAAATTAAAAAGCAATCTACGTTATACATTGATGCGCAGTTATCGGAGCAAAGAGTCGAGTTTTAAGATAAGCATAAGGAAGCCATAGTCCAAACTATAATTCTTTGCGGTCGAAAAGTAGTGATACTAGGAGATTCACTTTAGAATCTATGTATTCGCATTGTGCAGCTCATAGCTTCAGTTTGGTCATCAGCGCTGCATGTAGAAATGTTCCGTTAAGACCCCTCTAGGCGCAATCAAAAGTGTGTACACTTTTTTCAATTATCCTAAACGTTTGCTCGCACTGCAAAAGTTAATTGTAAATAGAACTATGTCATGCATACATCAACAAATTTAATAACGTGTTTTAAAAAACCTATTAATCAATTATATATAAAAGTGGTCATTTAGTTTCCGTAAAAGTCTTAATTTCATATTATTTTGGTATATGGTAACAAGCGCTTTGTGTTCAAAATAACGGTAGTTTTAGCTGTCAAACGATTGGAAGCAGTTTGCAATTTTGTGCCAAATACTATGTCGGGAAACAGTAAGTAAGTTTTTTGAACTAATTATTTCCGAATACATACATTTTTTATTCGATAAATGGTTTGTCAGTATTAGATGTGGCAAATATAAAATAAAATATGAGTTTACAACAGCTTCATGTAACATTTTGGTTTAATTTTTGGGAAAAATTAACATGTACCTTTAGTTTAACCTTTATTGAGATTCCTCAACTGAAATCACTGTTTCAGGTTCGCTGTGGCCGATATAATTGACATATTGGACAAAAATGAAGATATTTTGGACGCGTATGTCTATATATATATATATCTGCCCGCCCGAAATCCACATGTTAAGTGGTGAGGATAGTGACGAAGAATATGGTATCGTGAGTGACCAATAGCCTGTCAGGTAATCAGCTGCGTGCTAAATGGCAGTTACAACTCATTAGGAAATCCAGTGATCGACTGAAAAGAGAATATGTTGGACAGGAAGATGAAGCAACTATTGAAAACAGCGATGGCGACGTTTCGCTTTCACAATTGTAAAATTCTTTCTAAGCAGGTAAAATTAAAAAAATTACTTCCCCAAGAAGGGAATGGAAGAATAAGGACCTTCCAGGATATGTAAGGCAGGAATGAAGAAGACCTGATTTTTTGAATACAGCTATGTCACCAATGCAATGGTTTGACTTATTTTACGATGACAAAGTATATTACTCAAAAAAAATTGCTGTTTACGAATGAAACGAACAATTTGAAGTAACGAAAGAAGAAATTCGCCCCATAATTGCGATCTTCTTATTCAGCGAGTATTGCGGTTACGCAAGGGACACTGGTGCTGATACATATCATCCTTGTGCGGCTAATTCAATACCTAGAGCACGCTATGAGCAAATCTGGAGATATATACCTGTTAACGATAGATAGACAGATAGATATTTGTGTTGAGGTTTGCACATCGACCTTGCGATCCATTGTCCAACGCTCTTAGGAAGTCTTAAATGATGGTTGGTAGCAGCGAGCGTACAAGTTCCTTATCGGGGATATATGAGTCCAAATATCTCTGCCGTCTTCTTGAGATGGCTTCACATTCAAACAGCAGGTGAATCGGGGTCTCCGGGGCCGAGTCACAGAAGCGACACTAGTTGTTTGACCATATTCCGATCCTGTAAAGATAGCTGTGTAGATAGTCTGCAATGACCTGTAAAAAAACCTGCAAGTATCCTCAAGTGGGTTTTTGAGAGGTTAATAAACTGTTTAGATCGTTTACTGTTATACCCTCCCAGTAGACATTTCGCCTGGCGTAACCCTGCCACCTGGTGCCAGCGACTTTCCTTCAAGGTATTTTCCTCTATCCTGAGAACCTCTCTTATGGTATATCGACCTACCGACAGGAAGGGCTCGGGTCCTATGTGTGTTTTTCCGCCGCACTCCTAGCCAAACGATCGGACTCAGCGTTTCCTTCAATGCCTTTGTGACCAGGAACCCAGAGGAGCTGGATGTGATTATGGGCTGCTAGAGAGTTGAGTTTTTCTACACACTCAAGCACCAATGAGAATCTGATCTCATACGTTGATAGTGCCTTGAATGTTTAAGTTCACCACTGCACACAGGAGGATGGCGTACACCTCCGCTTGGAAGATGCTGGGCATCTTACCCATTGGCACAGACAAGCGTGTTCTGGGACCGAAGACTCCGGCCCCTATACCCTCCGAGGTCTTTGATCTATCCGTATACCGGTGCAAAGCGCTAGCTCGGATATGTCCCTCCAGCGAGGACGTATTCCGTGAAGCTGTTTTCTAATTCAATTTTGAATCTTTTCTCAAATTTAGTTACTTTGATGATCTCATCTCTTGGAAGCTGGGTGCTCAGCTTCTCCATGCCTTTGGATGATATAATCTTACCTTTTCAATGACGTTCCCTAGTTATGTTAAGTAATTTTCTATTGGCTGACTGTTCTATGTTTATGTGCACTGGTGTCAGGTCCACAATCACTTCCAACACCCCCTTTGGACATGGACGCATTCCTCCCATTATGCATACACATTAGACTGGGCCTTACTTTGTATGAAAAATTTAAAATGCATGAATCGAAAGGTATTCGCACGGAATAATGTGAGGTTGGGGATACAAATTAACATGAGATAATTTTCATAGCCATCTGCAGACTATAAATTGACCCAAATTAACCCTTTGTCAGCCCATTTGTCTAAGTTACAACAATTTTTTTAATTCGGCGTTTTATTGTTTTACTATGCGCCAGAAAAACTCTACAATATTCCTCAAATAAAAATTACTTGAATTAGTCTTTCCAAAGAGTCCTTGAGTTAATAACTCAAATATTTACTATTATTTATTTTAAACATTTTTTTGCATAAGGCACAATTTTTGATAATAGGTATACTTTTGGCGATAGTTTTCTACAACTTGGAGTAAATATTGCTTGTCTTCTTCGTCGTAAGTTAAGGCACGGTTAAAATCTGTTATTAGTTTCACTGCTCTTTCTGCAGGATCATTTACAACAGTCAAGCTTTGACATATACGCTGTCCCTCACTATAACTTTCTTTAAGTGGCCAAGTTGAAGGATCAAATTTTAAGAATTCCATATCAATATTGAAACGATTAAAAAACCGCCATGTACGTGGTGTGACAAAATCGCTTATGCCATTATTCGCGAATGCTTTCATTTGTTCGACTGTGACCACTAATCGTTTTGGAATATATTCTCGTTGTATTCGCCATCTAAGCTACCAAGAGGTTGTACCATTTTTCGCTTTATTGCGAAGGAAATTGTGTCGTCAAAAAATCCAAGTGCTATAGCTTCTTCTGATAAATACCACAAAAGATTTTTAATTTTACACAGTAGGGCATTCGAAACATTTTCGTCGAAATATGCGATCGCGTCTTGAATAAATTGCAGATCTAATTGTGCTGCATTAATAGCATTCACACATCCGAACCAATAACGAACGAACATACGTGTCAAAAAAATACAAATGTTTTGAAGACCTTTTAGTTCCGCTTCCGTCATTTCAAACTGGTCCCGAAACAAAAAAATTTTGTAACAGTAAATATCTTTAGACATGAACCTTGCATGCGATGTAGCTCCAGGTAAACGAATCTGCGTAAAATTTGGAACTTCCTCTCCAATGAAGAGCAGCGATAACTGTAACAACTCTTTATAATCCCCTCGAGCGTGCTTCGATTTTAATGCTTCAATACAAAAGTTCTTATGCATATCAATTTCGGCTGCAGAGAATTTTGATTTTACTTCTTCGTCCACTATTCCACTTTTAAAATTATTAACATTCATGTTTTTCCAGTTTTTGAAGAAACGGTTGAAAAGAAAAACTTCAGATGGCGTTGTTTTGCCGAAGTTCAACTCAAAAACAGCTTTAACCAGCAGTTAGCTAATGTGATGACGGCATGGAAGAAAAAGTAAACCACGGCCCAATTTTGCTTCAAGTAAATGTGCAGCACCTTTTTCAGTGCCAGTATTTACCGAAGTTGTTTCAAATGCAACGACTTCAATCAAATTATCCATTTTCCACTTACATAAAAAACTAATAATAGCTTCAGAAATTATTTCACCACGAGATTCTTCAAGCTTTGCAATACCAATTAGTTTTTCTACGTTTTTTGATGTTATAACAAGAGCTAGCCGATCTACTTTATCCTTGCCTTTCATTTCAGGGAGCATCTTGCTGTCCCAGTGCAATACAAATACGTCAGGAACCTATGTATGCAGACATTATTTATTCATTTAACGTAATATACATATTTGTATACCAATTCTTTTATTCTTCGATTAAAATGAATACTAACCTGAAATTTATCGATGATCTCTTGAGCTCTTTCACGACGATGTTCTTTCCGTATTCTTTGAAGCGTTGTTCGGTTGAGAATGAAATCTTCTACTTTGATATCAATCGTGTCAGTTTTCATTTCATGTATTTTTGGTAATACGGCCGAGAGTGTTGCGGATATCAAATGTAGTGCTTCACGATCACTGATGCGGCATTTGTCCATGCTCGCGAGCATACGATCATCTATGAAGCTAATTTTTCCTCGAGACATTAAACCTCCTCTTTGTGATTGGCAATCACCGACGGGAGTGGAATGTTCCATTTCTGATTCATTATCACTCAAGAAGTCTCTTTTCAATTCGAATGAACCTAGGTAAATACTCGTCATTAAATAATAAACAGATATGACATAAAATGTCAGTTGTGTTCTTATTAACAACTTACTTTGTGCTTGCAACTCTTCTTGATATTTTTTTTTTCGTCTTTCCTCTTCATCTAATCTTTTGCATTTGCGTTTTCGTTTTCGCTCCAACGAAGCATCAATTCCACCCATACTTCCGGGTCGACCTTTTAGTCTTTGTAGCATAAGAAAAGTTTTGTCTTCCTCTATTTCCATTGTGTCCAGTGCATTCGAAGCCGCAATGTCAAATATGAAGTTTTCTATTTTTTCACAGAATGCTTCTCTATTTTTTCTTTGCCTTTCATAACAGGAATACCTGAGCTTACACAAAACCTTCCACTCTTCATAAAGTTCATAAAATTTGTTTACACAGTTTTTTTCGGTCAACGTACGAATGTTTGCTTTTTCATAATATGCTATTGTAGCATTAATTGTACTGGTCACAGCTACTTTAACCGACTTTTTTTTCACGCGTGTTAGATAAAAGAATAACTGCAGAACTTGTTTCATACTCGGCAATTTTGCTCCTTTAAGTTCTGCTTCACAATTCCCAACTAGAAATACCGCGCCTTCATTGGATCGGAGTTGCTTCTTGGATGAACTTGACGATGTAGAAGCCATTTCACTAATAAAATTAACAATTTTTCCTTGCTAAGTTGACTTTATTCTTTATAAAAAACTTCCGCAAACACGTGTTGGGACTCTTTCTTTTTTTGCTGACTACTTCTGGTAAAACTGTCAAACGATCAGCTGTTTGGCAATCTACTTCCCTGCAGGAACAGTGGCACTCATTTCAGGCAACATTTTTATCAGAACGTTAAGAGCTGTGTGAAAAAAATGATTCAAGCGCTCACTAATTTCTTGTAGGGATGTGAATGTTTCTATGCGTGTGTGCGGAAATTGACAGTTTTTACATTTTTTACTAGAAGGCAAAAAAAACCGTTTAAAGCTTAAAAAATATGACAAATTTGCGTAATTTCGTCACTTTTTGTCATTTTTCGGCTCGATTTGGGCCACTTAAACGTCATCTGAATGCTTCGAAATTAACTTCCTATTTATTTTTGTACCCAACCTCATATTTTACTGTGCGAATAACTTTGATTTTCGAGAAAAAGTTAATAAGGGCCACTCTAATACACATGCCAGTCGTTGGAGCTTGGTAAGCGATTTTCTCACTGTTGACAGAGATGTCATTGAAACCCATGCCACTGCACCATATGTTACTATCGGCCTGGCCATCATGGTGTACATCCATCTAAGTATGCTCGGGCTGCACCCCCAGAATTTTCCCGCTAGACGTCTACACGCCATTATTGCCTTAGTTGCTTTGGATGCTGTTGCATCAACATGTTCCCTCCAGAGCAGCCTGGAGTCCATGGTTAGACTCAGGTGTTTCACCTTGCTGACCACAGGCACTTGAGTACGGGTCAATGAGATTGTTCTCATTGCTGGTAGTCTCCTTTTTCTAGGGAAAGATATAATAGCTGCCTTCAGTGGATTAATATTAAGCCCCACTCTAGCGCACTATGCCTTTGTCATGTTTAGTGCTCTTTCCACAATATCGCATAGTATGCTTTCGTACTTACCTTTAGCTATAACGACAATGTCGTCTGCATATCTTTGGCATCTACTGCAACACTCCACAATAGGGGAGAAAAAACTCCCCCCTGTGGTCAATTTCTACTGGTTTTCAGCTGTATTACCTTCTCTGCTACACTTGTTTCCGCAGTTCTAGTCTTAAGCAGCGCTTCTACCCATTGGCAGATAGGCGCTTGTACCTCCCTTCTCTCCAACGTCTTGCATACCCCCGTATGTGAGGCGTTATCGAAGGCTCCTTCTATGTCCAGAAATGCACATATTACCGTCGCTCCACTGTCAAACGCGCTCTGTATTTCTGTCGTTAGCTGGCACAGGGCAGTGCCAGTGGACCTTCCCGCTTTATACGCATGGTGAGTGGAATGCAGTGGCTTATGCCGCAGAGTGTTTGACCCGATACCATTGTCTATGATATTTTCCATTGTTTTCAGTACAAAGGAGGTTAGGCTAATTGGTCTGAAGGACTTCGCCAAGGAGTAGTCCCTTTTCCCAACTTTTGGTATAAATATTACCTTGGCTCTCCTCCACACAGTTGGAATGTATGCCAATGCAAGGGAGTCCCTCATTATATTCACCAAGTGTGGAATAATCTGATCGCCGCCCTGTTGCCATAATACTGGCAAGATACCATCCACCCCCGGAGACCTATATCGTTCAAACGAGTTCATGGCCGATCTCACTGAGTGTTGCGTAAATAAGTTTTTAGCTAGTTCCAAATCAGATTGTGATGGTCTCATTTCCCCTATATAAGACTCAGATTCAGGCGCAGATGCATCAGGGGAGTTAGTCGACAACAGAGCCATCGCTCTTTCCTTTTCATTAGCGGTATACGTACCGTGAGGTAACTTAATAGCTAGTCTAGTTTATACTTTTCTTTAGCTAGCGCTCTGTGAATCCTTGCTGCTGCCGGCGTGGAAGTGATGTGTTCACAGAAGCATCTAAAACTTTCGCTTTTAACTTTCCTGATTTCCTTACTGTATGCTGTTAGACTCACTGCATACTCTTCCCAGCATCCAATGCGCTTAGCTCTGTTAAAAAGCCTTCGCACGGTTTTGCGTAAGGATGCGAGGTGCTGAGACCACATTGAATCTACGCACCCTGTTTTCTAATTCTATACAGTCTGTCTTCCATTGAATGTTCCCTATACTAGGCAGATTTAGCCTTAATGTGTTGTTGTTCTTCTCCCAGTTCGTTTTCCTGGGGTTCCTATTTGGATTGCCATTCCTTGTCATAGCGCTCAGCTTAAACTGGATGATTCTGTGATCTGACAGAGAGGGTTCCGAAGAAACTTCCCACTGCGAGATCAAATCGTCAGCCACTTTGTTGCTGAGTGTTATGTCAAGTACTTCTTCTTTAGCTCTGGTAATGAATGTCGTGCCCAACATTGTGTATACTTAGATCACTGCTTATTATGCATTCTAATAAGGACTCACCGCATCTGTTGGTATCGGTACTGTCCCCCTCCTCATTGTGCGCGTTGGCATCGCAACCAATAATTACCGGCAGCTTTGTCTTCTCGCAGTACCTTATTAGTTTCTGGACCTCTTTTGGGGTTATGGTGTTGTCCCTAGCAAAGTAGGCGGCCGCTGAAACGACTTTCATGGAAACTTTGTCCACCTCCAATCGTGTCTGCACCGCTACCAGGTCCTGCGTGAGATATTCTATAATGCAAAAGTATTCAATATTGTTTTATGCACTATACAAGCTCTAGGCCTCTCAGATAAGAGATCCCATATTACCTTATTATTGGTTTCCTTTAGGCCCCTTACCTAGCCTTTGTAGGCCCACGGCTCCTGCACCAGTACTATACCCAGATCTTCCGAGGCAAGCCTCTTCTCTATAACGGTTGAAGCCGCTCCAGCGTGGTGGAGGTTGACCTGGGCTGCAGTCATTAGCGGGGTCATTATAGCTGTGGCTCGTCTACCTCCGAGAGCCGTAACTCGCTCTCGCTCCTCCTGTCGAGTTCGAGTTTACTTAAGTCGAGCCCCTCATTTAGCTGTTGTGTGGAGGGAACCTCTGTGCTATTCCGAGAAATGTTTTTGGGAGGAGGGATGGTCGATGTAGATGGCGCAGATGATTGAGGTTTTGAAAAGGAGTCCTCGTCATCCTGCACCTGCTTCAAAGTTGCCTCGGATTCGCCCGCGATCTTTGGTCGCCAGGGCCTTATTTTAACAAAACTGAACCTGTAGTTCAACCGGTAACCATCCCTTCTCATTCTGTTGAAGAAATCTTCATCTGCACCAACAACTAGTCGTATACCGGTGTCCTCCATGTTACTGCTCACTATACGCCAGGCCGAGGGATGAATTCCCTCATTTTGGGCATTTAGTAGCCCGATAGCGTGCTCGATGGGCTTGTCCGCACTCCTCGGGAGGAACACCATCATCGTGTGCGTTGGAGGTATCTCCTCTCCCCTCCTAGTGCACAACTTCGTGCCTTTCCAGTCTACCAGGAGCAGCCCTGGACGAAAGTAAACTCTACAAAACGCTCGCGGGTGGGTCCATCCTTATCGCCTCCTGTAGATTTGTTAGGCCCTCTGAACTCAGTGCTACCGCCGGATAGTTCTCGGGCAGCACTGCCAGCCGGATACCTTTGAGGGCATCCGAGTAGCTGGTGGGCTGTACAGTCCCATCCGCCGGCAACACTGAATCCTGAGTTCCCTCCCGACCTGCCGGGTTCGATTGTGGAGGAGGTGGGTGGGCCCGCTGCCTTTTGGAGTTAAGTGGCTGGGGTGTTGTTTGCCCGTTTCTCCGCTTAATAGCGGGTGCAGGTTGTTCCTTTGGAACTGGGGGTTTCCCGCTTCTTCGCTCTACAGCGGGCGTGGGTCTGTGCTGTGCCCTACGTTCCCCGCTTCTCCGCTCTTCTTCGGGTGCTGGTTTGTTTTCTAATCTCATCCTCAGTCAAGCCATCTCGCGAGCTGGAGGCTTTCCCTGCTCCAGGTACCTCAGATACCACTTGACGGCCGACCCGGTAAGCCCAGATCTCCTTCGATCATCAAGGGCTCCTGGCTTCCCCGAAGAGAGCAGTGGTGGTGGCTTGCCCCTTCTGGCTCTGCACCTTCTAACCACCCTGAAAGGCTCGCTGGGGTTTGGACTAGGGGATCGGTGCTTCTTCGATGATGTTGGGGATGTGTTGTTTACGTTGTTTTTGTTGTTGTTGTTTTTTGTTAGTTTGTGTTCGTACGACCGCTTTCTCGCCGAAGCTATACTGACGGCCCATTTTTAAAAGTGGGGATCTCTAAATGTCCGCCGCGCCATCGCCTCTTATCGCGGTAAGGCCAACGTTACTCCCCGATTCAAGCGGTATCTACCATCCAGTTGAGACATCACTTACCCGTCGGTGCCCCATCTCGATGGCAGGAACGTGCTTTAGATTATTTGGAATTCATACGTGTAATAACTACCACTTACTTAGGTAAGTAATCTAACTATGTTAACTTTTCTTTCCTATTTGGTATAACTACAACACTACTTGTCTAGGAAAATATTTCAACCAACGTGCAATGGGTCGCCCCTTGCAGCCTGCTACTAAAAGGTTCCGGATGGTGTTCGTCTAGTTTGCCAAGGTCACATAATCACATCGAATGCGACTCGAATGCAGAATATCATAAAAATACCACCAAAAAATTTCCCAAATGTGCTGTTGGTTGTAACACAATTTACTTTGAGTATTTTCATTACTGTATACTTCTGATTATAATTCATTTAATTCAGCTTTGTTATTAAAAGCGTTTTTGAAATAATGATAATGTATATTTTCACTGCTTGCTGACATGCTCAGCGCTCCATTTTCGGGGCGGTCCTTTTTCAAAAACCTAAAACCAATATGGAAAAAACTCGTAAAGCATATGATATTTGCAGCTTTTTAGTACACTCATATTGGTTAAATGAATACAAAATATAATTTATTAAAAGTTGGGATTATACGGGTTAAATAGACCTGGTATAATAAGAAGACGACTGGACTTGCCAAACGCCCTTGCCTAGCCCCATGATTTACTGCGAATGAATCTATAGTTAGACACAACCTTTGGGTCACCTGGTTTAAACATACTAATAATTACTGATTTTCAAAAAGAGCTCGTATTTGTTCCTTGAGGTAAATAGTATTGAAAAGAGATAAGACCGCGCATAAAAAGCCTTCTGGTGCAAATTTGTAAAATTCGTATCAGACGGCTTCCAACCGCGCTGCAAAATGTCCATTCGCCGGAATCGCCCCCTTTAACTTTACGCTTAAAAACTACACCTCCACAAAATTTGTTTCCCTTTTTGGTCTGTTGTGATGTTTGCTGAAAAGCACTGAAGTTCTGTGGACAGAACAAAGAATGTTCTTCTAGCTTGTTCTAAGCCTATACGCGTATTTAAATCCCAACTCTAAGGGAAGGGGCTGTCTGAATGTTATGTAAGAATTCTTCAAGCATCCTAAAATCATCATTCCAACTTGTTCAATAGATATATTCGGGTATAATCGAATTATCGTTGACAGGATAATATTTTTGTGCAAATTTGTGAAATTTAAATTATACGTCTGCTTCATTGACTTTATGTAGCCAAAAATACATTCCCAATAGCATAACCCGCCTTATGAAGTTTAGTTGAATCGATCTAACGTAAATCAAAGTCTTTAAAATGGTGAAGCAACTTAGATCTACTATTGTTAAGTACGTGGGTTTAATAAAAAATACAATTTCGAAAGGTTCGCAAACTTAAATGAACCTTGGAATTTTAGTTTACTACTGATTAGCTACATTGTAAGACAATATTCGACATATATTAATATAATAATATTTCTGCTTGCCCGAACTCTTTAATAGCTTACGACACTGTGTCTACATATATAATTGAGTTTTTATTTTCATTTTGATTGGTTTCTCTATCAATACATAATTAAAATATACTTTGCTATCCTACAAGTTATTTAGAGCTTTATCCGCCTTTTATTTGTCGCATATTAACTTTCTCTGGTTACCGCACCTGAACCAAACTTTTTCTATCTTCATTTTATTTCCTATCGTCAGTACATTGCACTTCTTTGATGCTGCCATTATATTGCGCTTTAGTTGTAGATCTTAGCGACTCTGAGATATTTATCGACACAGATTGTAGTGTCAACAAGCTCTCATAAGCTCGACTACATCTAGACTCTTCACCGATTTATTGGGGAAGCGTTTTCTGGCGATATTTACACTAACACTCTTTCTGTGGGGCGAACGGCAACACTGCCACAAAGGCTGCCTTTATTGTTGGCAGTTCGTTGCATACTTATATGCAGCCTTTGGATAGCCGTGGCTGCGGGCTGGTGTCTAGGTGTTTGCGGGGTGCTGCTGGCTTTGCTGCGAATGTTGGCACTGTGGCAGTGTTGATGGTTATGTAGTGGTGCTGTTGGCTTTGCCGCGGATGTTGGTACCGTGGCGGTGCGGACTGTGGTGGTGCTGATGGTGATGTGGTGGTTGGTGAGTTTACTAAATTAAAATTATGATTTTCAAATCCTAACACAATGATAACACATCAAATGCTCGGGAAACTTACTTATTCAATTATGGTTCGCACCAAATGTTCAGAAAACTTATTTATTCAATTATGGTTAATAGCAAATATTCGGAAAACTTATTTCGAGATAAAAATGTGTATTTATTTACTGGTAGCACTGTAAGAGAAAAACCATTTTATAAAAAAATGTAATAAGAAAAAGTAAAATATGTACCAGCCTGACAGCTGGTCGTGCCAAAACAAGAACCAGGCTGGATAGCACTTAGTGCGTTCCAATGAGCAGGACCTCAGCCCACAGCCATTCGCTACTGTTCCACTGTCTTATATTGCCTATTTCACAAATTTAAATGATGTTAAAGCCGAGTAATTTTAAAGTAGACGCGAGCAAATCAGAGAAAAGCGTTATTTTGACTTTTCGGATATAAAAATTAAAGGAAAAATTGGACCTAGTCCTTATGCCATTTGCTAGGATTCGCTTAGCGATACAGTTATAGACAGGATTTCTACAGAAGTCGTACCCACGCTCTTATATTCGTGAACAAACTTCTACTGTTTTGGTAAAAAAACTAGTGCAGATAATTGGTGAAAACACTTTTCACATAATCGTACTAACAAAGGGCAATATTCACGAAACATATTCGCGATCCCACCATGAAAAAATGCAAGTATAGTGTGGCAACCTCACAGCTAACTATGGGGAGATACTCTGTACATAAATAATAAAAACTGCGAATAGTTCAAAAAACAGCAATTCATGGACAACTTACATATTTACCATCTCAAATCCTATCTGAGTTCTGCTTCTCGCGTGCACCAATGTTAAACTCAAAGACTATTTCCAACGTTACATCTGGAGATGCCGCCAAGACCGGACTTCAGCGACCCGCTCTGCAATCAACTACAGCTGCATGCGGGATGATGAATTTCATGACTTTCATGCAATCAACTATGCAAGCAACGTCAGCTCATCAAATTACGAACAAATGAAATTAAAACCGCCGGTTAAAATACGCCTATGCAATGCCAACGGCATTTCTCAGCACCGACCAGGGCTCTTGAAATTTTTAAACGAAAAGGAGATCAATGCCATTCTCTCTGTCGGAACGCATTTGACAAACAAATATTGCTTCTAGATATCAGGATACGAAGTTTATACAATAAATCATCCCGATGCCAAAGCGCCTGGTGGGACAGCAGTTCTCTCCTAACATACTATATATTACACAGTACGACAGTGGTTTGTACACATGTTAAAGGCTAACAGAATATGAAAATAAGCTTAAAATAAAGAAATACGTGTCTCGACGTTTTGCTGTAGCACATCAGATTTTTGAGAAAATCGATTCTTCAAAGGACCGTAGAGGTTCACTTCTTATTAAGACCTTTGAATTATGACCTTTCCATTCTACCAAACCACGATAACAATAATCACAAACAACTTCTGGAACATACCATAAATTTGGAACGTATGCAACAACAAAATAACCTTCATATCCAGTAACAACACTACGAGCTATATATGTATATTACGAAAATTTGATTTTGTCGTACTGTGTTATAAGGCGATACACAATATTTTTCCACCGATTGTTACAAATTACTTGCAAGCCACTTCTATAAGCGTACTTACGAGTTCGGGCACGATAGCTTTGTCAGCAGTATATTGTCCGCAATATATTGGACTTCTAAAGGGTGTTTAAATTTTAAGGGCCGATGTTGATTTTGAATAAACCACAAATTATTTTGGAAATTATTGTAATTTCTTTTTATTATGATAATATGGTGTGGTTTAATTATGTATGGAACAAAATATCGGTCAAATGTCTGCCGCGACCTCGGCGGCACACCTCCATCCGATGGTCCAAATTTTCGATGACGCTGAGGCATAATCGAAGTTCTATGCCGTTAATGTGCCGAATTATCTCATCCTTTAGCTCTTAAATTGTTACTGGCTTATCGACGTACACCTTTTCTTTCAAATAATCCAAAAGAAAGTAGTCCAACGGTGTCAAATCACATGATCTTGGAGGCCAATTGACATCGCCACCACGTGAGATAACACGGCCATTGAATTTGCGCGCAAAAGAGCCATTGTTTCGTTGGCTGTGTGGCAAGTAGCACCATCCTGTTGGAACCACATATCGTCCACATCCATATTTTCCAATTCGGGCCATAAAAAGTTCGTTATCATCTCACGATAGCGAACTCCATTCACAGTAACTGCCTGACCGGCCTCATTTTGGAAAAAATACGGCCCGATGATGCCGCCAGCCCATAAACTGCACCAAACAGTCACTCTTTGTGGGTGCGTTGGTTTTTCGACAATCACTCTTGGATTATCATTCGCCCAAATGCGGCAATTCTGCTTATTGACGAATCCACTGAGGTGAAAATATGACTCATCACTGAATATGACTTTCTTCGAAAATTGATCATCCACTGTTGCCATTTCTGGTCCGAGGTCGCGGCGGACATTTGGCCGATATTTTGTTCCATACATAATTGAACCACACCATATTATCATAATAAAAAGAAATTACAATAATTCCCAAAATAATTTGTGTTTTATTCAAAAGCAACATCGGCCCTTAAAATTTAACCACTCTTTACAACACTCACGGAGATCGCTTCATCGCAGCGGGCGACTATAATTCAAAGCATCCCCACTGGAATTCGCGCTTGATTAATCCAAAGGGAAGGCAACTCTATAAAGCACTTATTGATGCATCAAACCACTTATTGGCCAACATACCACACAAAGAATAACCTGATATAGGCAGAGGCCCTGTCGGACCTAGCTTCATACCGTCCTCCGATTATTTTTTCCTTGCTGGAGTGTCCGAAGCCTAAAGAATATCCCAGGAGACGTACGTTATACGAGACAAACTGGCTCAAATATATGATGTACATTCGTATCCACATTGAACTTAATCCATGTTAATATTTTCCCCTAGGCCCTTTCGCACTCACCTTCACTTTTTTCATGGTTTAAATAAACACCTTATTTTTCTTTTGCTGAACTAATACAAAGCTTTTTATTGACGCTTAAGGTGTTCGTAACTGCACAGAGTTCATCTTTGTATATTTAAAAATTATTGCTTAATATTTGCGGCTTCGACGCGTGGGCGGTTTCCGTCTGTCTTGGCTGAACTGAACTTCGTTTGAGCCACCAATGAAAGTCGGCATAATTTTAAGAGATGTGAAATCTCTTAAGTGAATTCCACAAGGAAGCGTTTTTGGGTCATTCCTGTATATTATCTACACAGCAAACATTCCGACAGATACCCGTCTCACATTATCAATCTTTGCGGATGACATTGCGATCCTGAACAGATCTCGATCCCCAAACAATGCATCCAGACATCTAGGTCGATATTTACTACTCGTGGAACAGTGGTTGGCCAACTGGTGCATAAAGGTCAATGAGCAAAAGAGTAAATACGTCACCTTCGCATTAAATAGGAAGTCCTGTCCGCCAATGCCGCTAAACAACGTTACAATTCCGCGGGCCAATAAAGTGCTGTATCTTGGTGTGCATCTCGACAGGCGTCTCACTTGACGCAAGCACATTGCTTCTAAGAAAACTCAAATAAAGGTGAAAGCTAATGACCTTAACAACTCGCACCATCACTTACTTTCTAGACCGGCAATTATGATGAAAGCTTAGACATAGATTAATATTATAAAACTTTCTGTTAGTCTCTTTAATATTAATTATAATAATATTATAAAGCTTCCTGTTAGTATCTTACAGGGAAGATTAAACAAATAAACAAAGTTATAAAACACAGAAGGAACAATTAGCTAGGCAAATCTGACCATATTATTCCGAATTTTTGTTGTTGTTTTAAATCCCTGCGTAATCGCTATTTTATGATTTGTTTTTATCACATGTGATCGGTATTCTGTGGTTATTATACTTTCGATAATAAATAATCGTTAGTCTTGCATTTACTTTATTAACAGAAGATACTTTGTTTTCCCCTCGTTCACCTCCAAGCCCATTCGCTTTGCTTCTTTATCCAGATTGGAATAGACAGAACTAACAGCGCGGTTGCTGAGGCCAATGACGTGGAAGATTGAATTATCTTTTCCAACATAAAGTTAAACAAGTCACACGATTGAAAATCATACTGTTTGAAACCACGTTTGGAACCGCTCAGCAAAATGTTGAAATGTTCCGTTCGTAATTTTAGTGTGATTTGAATAGCAGTCGCCAGGTCGCCGTTCTTGTTCGATCGTTCCTGTTACTTAACCCATCATGCGGTATTTAATACGTCCTCTTCAGGGCCAATTCTTCAAAGCGATCTAACGATCCTCAACCTCCGATTGAGGCTGTTTGAATTTGTTTTTAGATGTGCCGTCAAATTCTGGTGCAACCTCCATAGAGCAATTACTAAAGACTATTGTTTCGTGACTCCATTAGTGAAGCAGTTGGTAAATTTCAATATAACACGGTGACCTTCGGGAGCTCCAAATTCAGCAATAAACACGTTGCATCAATTAGCTCACGATGCTCGCGAGTCACTTGTGATCGCCCCTAAGGTTTTAAAACTGTATATAATTCACTGCAGTCGCAATACAATGAAATGAACTTAGAACTGGAACTAATTGACACTCTACTCGGGCAATTGACCAAGACAAATTTCAGGAACAAAAGAGGTATTAACGAGATAGGAACCGTATGGAAATGAATATCTGGCACCCCAGACCACGACGATATGGCATGCATCAATACGAAACAAAACGAACTTGTAGAGAACAACAATAGGCAAATGACAACAAATTCCGAAATATTTAAAGCTATTACAGACTTGACACATTCACTAAAAGAAATGAGAACCAACGTGCAAATTACGTTAGCAACCAGATACAGAAACAGGCTAATTTTATTTATTTATTTATTTATTTAAAGTCGACCATAAATCGCTGTCGACTAACACAAAATACAAAGTAAATTAAACTTAAAGATAAATACAGATATAAACTTAAATAAAACTTAACAGATTTATGTAACATTACTTAAAAAAAAATAAAAATAAAAATTAAAAAGTAAACTTAAAATATCAGTTTAGAACCAGAAGTATTGCATTATGCAAAGGATCACTTTTTACAAAATTTAGACGACAAAGGGGTAAATGGAAAGGAACGCAGTTTCTGGATGCCCTGGCCGGAACTGCAAAGTTTAGACGGCCAAGCAGCACAGAGGAATCGACCTCGCCAAGAATCAGCTTATGCAGGAACATTACCCCGAGCAATATTCTCCGATTTTCCAAAGTTGGCAAATCAATAAGAAGAAGCCTGCTTCTATAAGGTGGTAGACGAAGATTTGGGTCCCAGCTAAGGGCCCGTAGAGCAAATAGCAAAAATTGTTTCTGCACTGACTCAATGCGCTTTATATGAGTAATATATCCTGGACACCACACACACGAGCAATACTCAAGTATTGGAAGGACCAACGAAGTATAAAGGACCTTGGTAAGATGAGGATCATTAAACTCTTTAGCCCAGCGTTTAACAAAACCTAGAATACCCATTGCTTTATTAGTAATAGCAGAAATATGCGAATTGAAACTCAGTTTCGTGTCGAACAGAACACCTAAATCGTTAACCGCAGATATACGCTCCAAAGGAGTGCCATAAAGTACATAAGAAGACAGATCAGACTTCACGCGGTGAAATGTCATAAACTTACATTTAGAACAATTTAAAACTAGTGCATTTGTTGAGCACCAACGTTGAAATGAATCCAAATCAACTTGAAGTAGATTTAAGCGAGAAAAGTCTGAGGGCAAGTATGTATAACAAATTTTTACATCGTCCGCATACATTAGAGCTCGGGAATGAGACAAGATCTGAGGCAAGTCATTTATAAAAAGGGTGAAAAGCAGTGGGCCTAAGTGACTGCCTTGAGGTACACCAGAAGTAACATTAATCGATTTAGAAATAGTATTTTTATATAGCACCTTTTGAGTTCTATTAGAAAGATAGCTTGTGAGCCATAAAACCAGATTCATCGGAAACCCTAGTAAAGCAAGCTTCTGAGTCAGAAGTACATGATTGATCGAATCAAAAGCTTTACTAAAATCAGTATAAATCACATCAGTTTGCTTTAAAGCCAAAAAACCATCCAGAACTAAAGAAGTAAACTCAAGTAGGTTTGTGGTGGTTGATCTGCTTCTCACGAAACCATGCTGACAGGGTGATAATATGGAAATACACGAATGTTGAAGTTGACTGGTAATTATTTGTTCAAAGGCTTTAGGAATCGCTGAAAGCTTAGCAATTCCTCTGTAGTTTTCAATGTTAGATCTGCTACCTTTTTTGTGCAGAGGTATGATAAATGACTGTTTCCAAATTGCTGGGAATGACGCCGATTGCAAAGATAAATTAAACAATTTTAATATCGGTTCCGTCAAGTTCACGGCACAGAACTTAAGCACACAACCAGGAATATCATCAGGACCAGGCGAAAAAATCGGTTTCAGAGCCAGGAGACTCTGAAGTAAAGTGTCACTGTCAATGACTGGATTAAGAATACAGTTAGAACTAAGTAATTCGTACGGATAAGTACCGGCTTGGGCACCGGTTGACGAATAGGTCGATTTAAAAAAGTCTGCGAATAAATCTGCAATTTCATGGTCTAGGCTAGCATTCTTACCACCCAAAGATAAAGATGAAAGTCCCAAAGATTTTCGTTTTGAATTAACAAAACCATAAAATTTCTTAGGATTATCAAAAAATTCAATTTTGCATCTTGATAAATAAGACTTGTAGCAATTTTGATTCAGACGCTGGAAATAAGCACGAGCAACTAAGTATTTAGAAAAATCAACAGAGGAACCAGATCTATTCAAACGTTTATAGAGTCTGGATTTAATGTTATTAAGATTAGCAAGTTGCCTTGAAAACCAAGGTGGCTTACTACTATTGGCCTTAACAAAATGAACTGGAACACAACGGGTTATGAAGCCATTAAGGTAACTGTAAAAAATTGATGTGGCAGCCTCAACATCGTTACACGCATAAAGATCAGACCAATCAAAGTTAGCTATCAGATGATTAAGCATGTCAAAGTTCGCCTTGCGAAAACATCTCGAACGAAAACGAGAGCTCACTTCAACAGGAACATTATTAACATTGTTAACAGCATCATCATCTACAGAAACGGCAGAAGAATTAATAACGATTGCAGGGTTCTCAATAACGTCATTAGAAGATCCAGCATTATCAACAACTTCAACAGCAGCATTCGCAACAATTTCTCCAGAAGTATTAGAATTTTTATTTATTGCAGGAGCAACTGCAGTGTTCCTAGCACTGGTCCTCTTACTGTTAGATCTTTTATTTAATTTGTTTACTTTAACAGCAGCCGCAACCATAGGTTGAATTTCTGTTACATTATCAGCCTCACTAGCAGAATTTAAATTTATATTAACAGCAGGCACATTGCTAACATTGATGATTTCAACATTATCGTTTTCAGCCACATCTGTTACATTTTCAGCAACAACAGCAACCTCGTTAGCAGACGTCAAATTTATGTTATTATTAGACACAACCAGAGAACTTGTAACAGAGAACTTGTAAGTAATGAGAAGGCGCAAATGTTAAAACAGCCTTTTCATCAACAAAATTTCTACGTGCCGTCGGGAGAATTCAACATAGCAATTTAATGCTACCATACGAATAAAAACCATTTTCACCATATTTTGCTATATTTAGAGCAGAGGGGCTCTTTTGCGGAGGCGAGCGGCTGCATGTATACAAAAAGAAGATAAATAATAAATCAAAACAAAAACCATAGAAGGAAAATACATAAGTAAACAAAAAAACCAGTTTCTGGATAGCGAAACGCAACTCATTTGCGTACATGTGCACGCGCTGATGGCGATTGACACAAAAATTGCCGAAAACTCGAATGAATATTCTTTTGACGATTCCCCCTATCCCTTTCAACCCTTCTCTTATCCTCAACTGTTGAATAACTCATCTGTCGTCTCAAGTTGCGTTTCGCTATCCAGAAACTGGTTTTTTTGTTTACTTATGTATTTTCCTTCTATGGTTTTTGTTTTGATTTATTATTTATCTTCTTTTTGTATACATGCAGCCGCTCGCCTCCGCAAAAGAGCCCCTCTGCTCTAAATATAGCAAAATATGGTGAAAATGGTTTTTATTCGTATGGTAGAATTAAATTGCTATGTTGAATTCTCCCGACGGCACGTAGAAATTTTGTTGATGAAAAGGCTGTTTTAACATTTGCGCCTTCTCATTACTTACAAGTTCTCTGCCATTAGTACAAAAAGCAATTGGTGAACAGCTGTTAAGGTTGTTGGTGTTATCAACCACTGTATTACCCGGCTGCATTTCTATACACTTGTCACTGTTGTTGTTGTTCCCACAATTAACATTTTTATTTATTAGGGCTTTTAGTTCACTTAGCTCCAACATCAAATCCTTGATTTTATCACCAAAAAATTATATGAGGGATTCAGTTCCCCGTTTTTGGGACTGACGAATTGCATCCATAGATGAAATAAAGCGCTCAGGCAAATTAACACACTGTTTGCACAGGTACACAATGTTGCGGTTCGCCTTAAATAATTTAACATCGTAGTCCGACATTACGCCTTCGCAACACGCTTTGTGAAAAAGTTTTTGGCAAAATCCCGAACAAGGAACAATTTTAAAGTCATTCCTAGCAAAAGCAATGTTACACTTTGCGCAAAAGTCATCCATTTTTGGAAAATTATAAAATTTAAAATAAAAAAAAAAATAACTCACAAGAGCAAAACAAAAACACGTCTGCACTTAACGAAGTTCGTTCGTTAACACAGAAGTTCGTTCGTTAACCACAGAATTGCAAAATATTATTTAGACAATAACTATATCGAAGATAGGCATTCTAAATCCTGCAATACTCAATTTAAAAGAGGTACATGAAATTACCAAACATGAACATGAACAGATCACCGTGACCGACTTAATGGATGTATCTAAATTTAAGATTTTACAAAACAATGATGTCATAGTAGTCCATATAAAATATCCGCTAATTCAAAAAAATTGCAAACTTTATGAAACCAGATCAATATCTCAAATGGATGGAAGACTTTTAATTGGAAAAGAAATTGTTAAATGCGGAAATAGCTTCTATAATAGGCCCGTTCTTTTGTAACCTAGTTGCAAAAAAACACTCCAACTCGGATAAAATTTCCTTTTAGTTACTTCACAACACTGGCAATATCTGTCATTAAACATATGATTTGTTTAGTGAAATTTTAAAGAAGCAAAACAAAATGAGCAATTCTGAGGATTCTGCGGTAAGTTATTAAATTTATTTAAAAACATTAAATAAATGCATTAAATAACCTTACTTTTGTAGATGGTGTCTTTGTACACGGGTGAGCATTGCGAATCACGTCGCAATAGAGAGATGCAAGAAGTACTAGAAGTATTGGAAACGATGTATGCAAGCTCCAACTCTTCTAAAGACTCGTAGAGTGAAAAACAAGGCACATGAGAAGTGCTCCAATTTTGAAGGTACACTCGATGCAATTAGTGGGGCAGATTTCAAAATGCACATGAGGCTAAGACGCAAAACGGTGGAATATCTACAAGTAATAACCAAATGTGTGCAAAAGAAATGCATAAACTTAATGCCATTTTATTTTCAGTGAAGTATTCGGAGTCTTAAATGCGTACCACATCTGGTGGTGGTAGAACGCGTATATTACCACAAAAAATCCGTGTATATGTACATTTGGTATGTAAGCAATACAGTGGCATTTAGGCAACTAACAGATTTGTGCGATATCAACGATGTGAGTGATAAAAATACGTTTGCACTTGATGAAGGTTTTGAAGAATGAAACCAAGACGCAGCCCTTGACAGAAGGCAACCCCTTTTTAATTATTTAAGACAACAAAATATTATTTAAAAATTTCAATGCATATACATAAATATTTATATCTTCAAATTCACTAATAAAAATATTTACAAGAATTCATTGCATTTCATTCAACTTAAAATCTATAAAACTAAAACAAATTCACAAGGAGTATCACATATAAAATTCAATTCAGATCACTTCTTATTCTAATTACAAATAAAATAACAAACCAAATGCAAATTTAAAAAAATCCAGTTTCAGTGAAAACATTTTAGTGAAGTTTTTGCAATGTTTTTGATGTAAATTCTTCGCGCTCGCTTTTATAAAACCGATGTTTTTTGAAAAATTGTTAAGTTGATGCTCTTCCACATGTACACGGGTTTTATAAAAACGAGCACAAAAATTCACTACAAGGTTTTCACTGAAACTCACTGTTACGTTTTAAACAGCTGTTGCTAGACAGAATAATTTCTGTTAGCTATTTTTTCCAGACAGCACATTTGCCGAAAGTGTTTCAAACGGTCTGTAACCCACATGAACCCCTCCATATAGGGGGCAAAGCACGGGCTGGCGTCAGTTCTGCTGTTGTTGTCCAAGCACAGCGGCATTCTTTCAAAGTCCTGGAAGTGGATTAATAAATATAATTTGTTTAACCGTGATCGCCTTTGACACCATGTCTTCCAACACGTTCGCGTAGGCCAACCTCTTTCTTTTTGGGTGCTCCAACTCCGCTTTCCGGGCGAGGTAGCATCTCGAATACTCAATTGTCTTCTCACATGACCATCTCTTGCGCCTTTTTTCTTGCATTCTGAAATAACAAACATGTTTTAATTCATAACTTTATGTGAAATATACGAAGCGTAAATTTTTCTTACCCTTGTTCCATTTTTATTTGTTTTGTTTATGTATCCATAAAACAAACAAGATTTGACAGTTGATTGAAATTTCCCAAATATTTTTCCAGAGCCCATTCACAATAGAGCGGGTTTTTTGCTTCACAACACTACATCTCAGGTCGGATATCATATAACCGAGTTGGCTCAGCTCGCATATTTTTCCGAGTTAGTGTTGTTGTTTTACATGCTATTTTTTATCCAACCTAGTGTTTTTTTGCAACTAGGTTACAAAAGAACGGGCCTAATGTTGAAACTTGTAAACCCGAACTAAATACTAATTTTTGTAGAGTAAATAAAAAAACTTCTTGCTTTTTAAATTTGGTAAATAATAATAAAGGAAATTGTACTAAAATAAAAGAAAAGAATAAAAATGTAAATATAATAGAAGAGGGAGCGATATTGATATCAGGAAAGCACATTGTTGACGAGCAAAAGATGGACGGACTTTACCTTGTAACTATCAAAAACACAACCAAGATCGATAATGTAACATTTGAAAACCCTTCGGGGATAATTTT
This sequence comes from Anomoia purmunda, assembly GCA_951828415.1. Taxonomy (NCBI): domain Eukaryota; kingdom Metazoa; phylum Arthropoda; class Insecta; order Diptera; family Tephritidae; genus Anomoia; species Anomoia purmunda. The sequence continues at coordinate 93,110,287 of OX639993.1, forward strand.
GAAATTCTTGAAAGACAATAAATTAAATAATTAGAAAGTTTTCCAATATCTTGAAAGCTCAGACGAAGAACTTAAATTTAGGAACATAAATTTTATAAATTCATTTTGACAAGAAATTAAAAGGCAGCCAATAGTCTATTCCTCTCTATCCCTTCTTACAGTTGCTGTTACTATATAGATATTTTATGTAATAATCAAAAAATTAAAGTACACCTGTGAAGTAAGAAAATTGGAAATGAAAGAGAAATTGTATGACAAAATGTTAAGTAAGATTAAAAAAATATCTGAGGAAATGGAAAGAAACGGGACGTTTCAAATTTAAGAAAGAGGGGAGTTATATCATCATTTATTCCGAGCTTTACATAGGAAAAATTCCAAGATTGCATTTATCAAATTCGTAAGTTTTGTTGTTGTTTCCCACGGTGCACCTTTGCGCGTGTGGAAATAATGCTGACGCTATGTCTACTACTTGCCGAAATGCAACGATCACGTTGCATTGAAATGTGTTGATTTCCCTTTCCTCGTTATTTGCCAAAATTTTGTAAGTTTAGTTCTAAGCCTGGTTTCATTGAATAAAGTTGAGCGAAGGCTCATAAAACAAATAAAACATTTTTTTTTCTTTTGCCACAGGCAAAATAAATAATTTGCACATCCCAATACAAATGGAGAATAATTTACAGAAAAATGACTACCTACAGCCCAACTGAAAAAGGCCGAGCAGAAATGGGAAAGAAAACCCCACAACGCTACACCTAGATGAAGTCCGTCAACCACATCAATCCACGCCTCTACGAAGGTCCACCGGCGGTGTACAAATCGTGGAGCCGGCAGGTAGAAGAAGAGAGCTTAGATGGCGCGTTATCTATTCATGCCTCCGACTCTGGCACGGAGGCCAGGCCTCTCCGTCCCGAAATCGGGGAGGGTGAATTGACGGCGGCTGAAGCGGAGGTAAGGACTCTTCGCCCGGTAGCGAAAAGGGAAACGGATACAAGGCAAGGGCCTCGCCAATTAGCCTAGTGCTTGGTGTAGACGTCTACGCGGACATTATTTCGCCCGGGACGTTACCAAACACCGTTGGGCCCCTGTTGGCTCAAGCTACAACTTTCGGGTAGGAACTTTCCGGCGTATGCAGGGGCTAACCACGTCCGATACATGTACCTTGTTACCTTGTACCTTCATATTTTTGTTGTATAAACACCTACATAAAGTCTTATCTTGAACTTAAATCAGTGATTTTTTTAACGATCAGTTGTTAATCTAAAGTTCATTTGGCACATAGCTAAACAAATTTCATATTTTTTTCGAATGTCATCCCTTTTCTCCAAATTAAGATTATATTATTAGTTTTTTAATCACCTCGTGTCGAAATTCGGATGTTTATAAAAAATCGTAATATTTTTAATACTGGCAGACACAGGCAAAAACGACGCAAACCACACCAATATATTGTATGTAATTAGCTTTCATTCTACATTACAAAGACAATTTTTTTTTTAACTTTTACACAGAATATACGTTCCTTCAAAATACTATATATCATAAATTCTACAGAACAGTTCACGTTTATTTTAATTAAATCATAATTCAGATACCTTGTAAAGCCTTGCATATAAAACTTTTTTACTAATATACAAGCCTTTAAGTTAACACTTATATTTGCTAACAGCTTTTCCACACAACTGTTCTTGCTAAAAGAAACTGTCTATCACTTTGACACTTTTATTAGGTACAGTTGCGACCTACACTTTTAATTTTTTTTAATAAGAGCTCCCTGATGCGTTTATGTTAAGGATACGTACTTTTTTGTAAAAGTCCATCAAAAAACTATTTGAGCTATGCCAAAAAAGCTGAATTGGGGCCACAGTGCAATGGTGGAGTTCAACATTTTACGCCAGTCGTTCCTTCTTCCCGCTTACTGACGCCAATCGTAAATACCATCTGCGTTCAAGTTCCTGTCCACTTTGTCCTTCCAACACAGAGGAGGTCTTCCTTTTCTTCTACCGCTGACTGCTGGTCCCGCATTGAATACTTTCTGGGCTTGAGTGTATTCGTCCATTCGCCCGACATGTATCATCCAACGTAGTCGCTGTATTTTTATTCGCAGGTCTATATCTATGTCGCGATAATGATCATACAGCTCATCGTTTCATTGACTGTGTCCTAAATACTTCGGTTAATCTCTATCTCGGTTAACCTCTATCTCCAAGACCCGTCTCATCTGATGTTGACATCATGATGAGTGACTATTTGGCTCAACGAGAGAGGGCTTATCCAGTCCGCAAAATGGTACATTAGGAAATCTCTGTTAGGTTTCAGTGAAGAAATTATTGCTGCTGGTAATATTGGTTCTCAGATAAACAAAGTCATCCACTTTTTCAAAGTCAAAGAAATTTTCGCTTAGTTTCGTGGTTGCTCTACGTTATTTTACATAGCCTTACTAATATTGCGAAAATAACAAATGTAGGCATTGCGGCATATAGGCAACTCGCTCTCGTGTTGTCGAAAGCGGATTTATATTCGTGGAAGATACGGTGAGGTTTGATCTTCTTTTCATGTTTTTTTTTTTTAATTTGCAGTATCGTGGATATGTGCACTAAAAAGGTCTAATCAGTTCGTTGACGATTGTCTTCCGTCTTTCCTATAATAAGATCGACAGAATCTTGTACGCTTTGTTTAAATGACTGATCCTTCTATAGTTAGCATACATCACAGGAAGGCCCTTTTTGTGAATTGGGCAGAGTACACGTAAACGTCAATCAGCAAACGTTCTCCGGTCATATAAGAGCGGTGAACATAAATAGCTCAGCTGACAGTCCTTTAGCACCAGCGGCTATATTTTTACCCCCGCTATTGCCCGTTAAGTGAATAACGAGAACTTGGTTCCGTCTTTATTGACGGCTTCATAGTCTCCGGCGACTTCCTTGCCACCATTAAAAAGCATAGTGAAGTGGAGACCCCATACACAGGCGCATTTCGGCTTTATTATCACAGAAAATACAACTCGCATCCTTCTTTATCTCCCGATATAACTTCCTATCAGCTAACAGTTCGCATCGCCCCCGATCGTAGCGTGGCTCTGCATCTTTCCTTCACATTTCGGTGCGGCATTACTCGCCGTACCGGTCGAGTGAATCAGAGGGCTATTTGGTATTTTCATTGGTAACTAGTTTTACCTGGCGCGCACCTATCTCAAAGCAGATCCAGATTTTAGTACATTGTTATTTTAGCACGCTACAAACCCTGGGAAGCTCTTTATCCAAACAAGTCGAACTGACCCAACCAGGTACGCCTTCTCACTTGAACCCACTCACAAACGCATCCTGCTTGAACTGCACTCAGAAGAATTTCAGATCAGCCAGCCCAATCATATTTTCATATTTTGAGAGACAAACAACTCCCCCTACCGATTATTATCAAGATTTCCAAAACCATTTATAACTCTGGTTAACACACCAGAGCTCACTGAGCATATGTGCGTTATATATTATACTTACAACTAAAACCCAGAAGATCTTAGTAAATACCATTAATCTCAGGCTAATCAACTTGTTTCGCGCTCAACTGACGAATTTAACACTGATATGCCCTTCGTTAGGCTAGGAAGAAACTTGTTCTATTACAAGGTGGCGCAAAAGTAAACTTCCGATGTTTTTTGGCTGTAATTTAAAAAGAAAAGACAAACTTTGATTCTTCTTGTGGATTATTTTTATTTGGTCTTTTAGATTTTTTTACATCAAGTCGAGAATATGATGTCATGTAAATGGCCGCCGCCACAGTTGATTGTCATTTGAGCCCTTTTTATGGCATTTTCCATCACTTTGGCCAAAACTTCCGGCGATAGGTCCTCACATTCTTGACGGATATTCTCTTTAAAAGCTGCAAGAGTCTGAGGCTTGTTGACATAAACCCGCGACTTGAAAAAGCCCCACAAAAAGAAGTCTGGAGCGGTCAAATCAGGCGATCTTGCTGGCCAGTGCAAATCGCCAAAACGGGAGATTAGGCGCCCGGGAAATGCATCCTTCAGCATATCGGTTGTGGCACGTGCAGTGTGTGCCGTTGCACCGTCCTGTTGGAACCACATGTTTTCCAATCCCAATTCATCAAGTTGCGGCAAAAAGAACTCGTTGATCATTGCTCTGTAGCGCTCACCATTCACAGTAACCGTTTGGCCCGTGACGTCTTCGAAGAAAAAAAGGTCCGATGACTCCTCCAGCGAAAACAGCATACCATACAGTGACTTTGAGCGGGTGTAATGGCTCTTCGTGGGTTACACGCGGATTTTCAGTGCCCCAGAAGCGTAAATTTTGCTTATTTACGTACCCGCTAAGATGGAAATGGGCCTCATCACTCATGATTATTTTTGATGAAAAATCATCTTCCTCTTGGTGGTGATTAAGGATGGCTTGAGCGTATGTTAGACGCGATTGGCGGTCAGCAGCTAACAGCTGATGCACCGTCTGGACTTTGTACGGAAACATCTTCAAATCTTGTACCAAAATTCGCTGTAAAGACCGTCGACTGATACCCATTTGCGTGGCACGTCGTCTGGTCGACGTCGACGGCGCTTCCATGACATCCTCGGCTACAGCAGCAATATTCTCTGTAGAACGGCTACTCCGGGGTCTGCCACGCCTGGCAGTATCTCGTGTTGTGCCAGTCTCTTCGAGGCGAGCGGCTAAACGTCGCAGTGTTTCACCAGTAGGCGTTGGACGGCCAGGAAATCTGCGACGAAATTCACGTTGTGCCAAAGTCACCTACCGATTATTGGTCAAATAAATAGTCAGCAATATTCCGCTTCTGGAGGAGTGTAGCGTAACATTGTTTATTAACGTGTATTTCGCATGTGTTTACTACACAAATGTCAAAACAGAACTGACATCAGGGACCAATCGCAAAATTTATAGCATTTTCTGATAGGAGGATTACTTTAGCGCCACCTTGTATATTGATATTTCATGCACATCCCGCGGACTTCGAGTAGGAGCACACAGCGCTAACTTTTCGGCTACCGTGGTCGAGGTTAGTACCTTCAAAAACAGTTGTAGCGTAAAAGTTCGCTATCTGTTTTAGTTTTCGCAAGTGTAATCGAAAATCATCGTTTTAAGTGAAAAGTGCAAAACTATGTTTCTAAGGGTGCCCCCCATAAATTCAGAAAGAAAAAATTCAGAAATTCTGTTTTTCAGAAAAATTTATTCAGAAAAACTTTCAGAAACAAAAAGTCAGAATGAAAAAGTCAGAAAAAACTTTTCTGAAACAAAAAGTCAGAATGAAAAATTCAGAAAACTTTTTTCAGAAACAACAAATCAGAATGAAAAATTCAGAAATCACTTTTCAGAAACAAAAAATCAGAATAAAAAATTCAGAAAACACTTAACAGAAAAATGAATGAAAAATTCACAAACTTTTATTTTTTGTCAAGATATATACATTGTACATATATACATATGTTAGTAACTTATACTACTAAATATGAACAATGCGTTTTTAGAAAGCTATCAGACGGCTGAAAAAAAGAATTTTGCGCAAAATTTAATGTTTTTTCTGCCGTCTGATTACTTTCTCAATTTTGACTTCTGAATTTTGACTTCTGAATTTTTGATTTCTGAATTTTTACGTCTGAATTTTGACTTCTGAATTTTGGCTTTCTGAAAAAAGGGTTCTGACTAATGTTTTCTGAAAAAATGTGTTTCTGAATTTTTGTTTTCTGTATTCTTGGGGGGAACCGTTTCTAAGTGATTAACAACACAACTAACTCCTTTCTACTTGCAAGGAAAAACATAAAACAAGTGGCTTGAGCTGCACGAATTGCAAATCTCTGATTTTAGAGAAAATATAACCGTTCAGTGGATTTTCTGTTTAAGTTACAAATACGTATGCTGAGTGAAGCATTCATAAGATTAGGGCCAAAATTAATCACTACTAATTAATCTTAACTGCCGCTTAGAAGAGAATTGTTAATACAGGATGAAATCTCAATAGAATCAGCATCTAGAGAAGACATCATCGGTTGCTACAATCCTCTATGAAGTGATTGTTTTTTCTCATTTTATTCTGATGGCATTCAGTGCTCAGAGTTATGAGTACTGCGCAAGTTTAATAGCAGAAACAGAACTGGATTTGATACTGGCGCAGAGGTGTATTTCAACTGCTTTCTTGAATTTTTGAACTTTTAGCTACAAAATGTTTGCCAGAAATGTTCACATAAGTCGCACAATCCCATCTCACGCTATATACAGAGCAAGGCAAGTTGGTGGCTGAAAAGCGTAACCGAAAAATGAATTTTAAAATTTGCCCCTCACATTTTCTGCATTGTGAGGTTGAAAATTGATTCGTCAATATTAGTGCATTTTAACGAGGTACACTGAGATTTAGAGAACATAATCATATGAAACGTGAAAAAAATTCACATGAATTGTCGGACGAGTTGTCAGATGTGTACGCAGCAAGCTATACAAACAAAAATAATAGTTTAAAAACTAAAAAAAAAGAACACGCTTTAGTGGTAGATGGAACTAAAAATCTGAAAATAATGTATAAGATATGTGTAAATTAATAAGTGCAATAATTGCAAATAATGCAGTATTTCGGTATTTAATAAAAACCTATAACAGAGCTTATTTGTCTTATTTAACGCTGGAATCTTGCGGATATTTTAATTTTTACGCTCCGTGTCATTAGATTGCTTGAAAGTTGTAGTTAATTGAAGTATGTAGATGAGAATTAAGCGAAAATGGATATTGCGTAGCGTTAAAATAAACTAGGCTCGGGCGAAACATACAGCTGGGCCCCTATTAAAAATTGCTGACTGGGCCTTTTTCTGCTTTGGTTAGAAATTTGACGTCATCAAACTCGAAAGCCGGAGAACAAGCAACTTTCTTTTGAAAAGTGGTAACGCTCTTTGGATTTTCCGGGGTCTTGAGTGCTATTAGTCAGAGAGCACCCGTAGACTACCAGAAAATTATGTCCCCCACCTTTTAACTAGTGCTTGTCACTCAGATCATTGAATAGATGATTGCATAGAACACATGCATGTCTCAAAAATATATTGCCGCGAATAACGGATATCAAAATTCAAGCCGGTAAGATTTAACCTTCGTGACCTTCTCAAAAAACTTAAATTTCCTACTCTCTTGTGTGGCTTTTCACACTTATGAAATTTGTATGTATTTGTGAAGACGCAGACAAACGCTATTTCGGGAGAAACGACATATAATTAGTCTATACTTTTTATAGCTTTATTTCTCATGGTAACATATGTATTCGGTATGTATGTAGCCTCAACAACATTTTACATATTTTGTGAGTAGTGGTGACCTCTCAGGAGGCTCGGGAAATTCACAAGGTTGTATTGGCGGTGTGCTCTATGCTAACGACCTATTAGAACATGATATTACGTCGTTTTGAGATCTCACTTAATGCTGAAAAGTAAATATACTGATTTTTCAAACACACCGCGACTTGCCATTCATGCTATTCCCAGCTCTCGCAAAAAACTCTTCGCATTGTTTTTGTTTGTTTGTCAATTTGGATCCATATCTTTCTAGATAATGACCGTGTTCACAACTGAATCGTCGATCATGGTTAAGAACACAGTCATCGGCGAGTCACAGTCCGCATAACGCACAGATCTTTTTGTTGCTTTTTTTCTTTAGTGCCGAGTTGTCTAAAGCAAGGCAAGGGTTTGTTAAGCGTTGTGACATGCAACTTCTCATCTACAGGAAAAAACTTCATTAGCTGAACATAATATATAAAAAGCCAAAATATTTCATTATTTATTGCAGAAGGGCAGTACAGCTTGCACAGTTGAAATTTGGCACAAACTTCGGAAAAGTTCATTTAATTCAAAATTGGTCTGACGCTGTTCTAAGTAAAGAGGATTTAAGTGTCTTGAACCTCGAGAAAAAACCCTTTAGTTTAACTTCGGCACTAAGAAATGTTCTTGCCAGAGATCTTGTGAGTAATTGAGCTATGAAAATTGTGCCTAGCATTTCTCAACGACTCGAAAGAGCATGAAGATTTATTAATTTCAAACGATTAGTATAATGGGGAAGAAGGAATATTGAACAGTTTCAGGCATTGTTTTCCATCTGATTGAACAGTGTTCGAAGTGTGCATTTTGCTTTGTAGAACTACGCGTCCGTTCCTTCTACCGACGTTTGATACAAGGGTTGTGATTTCGAGTGATGCAAATGGTAGAACAAAATACCCTTTTATATTGCAGACCTTTTGGTGGAATACTAGTTCCACCTTGATTTTTTCCGATTTTCCTAACAAAGTAAGTTTCAGAGCAAACCAATAACCAAAATTGTATACCATATCTATCATGGGTTTAAGTTTCGTTGTACTAAGCAGGGATAGGCCGCAGAAACAGCAGTCCATGATTGGGTAAAGTCCGGGTCCTTCCGGTACGTAAAACCGACTATTTTGAGAATAGACAGACTTTTTTTGGAATGGAGAGATACTACCCATGAATATCAAGGCATAGCTTTCCGCCCAGGTAATTTCGAGCTCGAAATACTTAACGTTTATATATCCCTTGTATCCTCTGACATTGGTGTGTTCCTAAGTGGTGCAAACCGCATGGTAATTGGTGGTTCAAACATGCACCACCTGGCCTTCAAGCCTTCTAGCGGATAGTAGGGGAAATGAATTGGCTGAGCAGATAGATGATTCGGCATTCTGCACAATGAACGACGACGTTCGCACCAGGATTATGTGCATTTTCAGCAGCTCGCCTGACTGACCACCTACCCATGGCCATCGCGATTGCTATACCTGCCGACTTGTCTCTACGAACCGACGTACCCTTATCAACTTTAAAATGCTTATTATGTTAGGTTCTCAGAGTTAATGAGGCCGCCTTTAATCCTCTTCCCATTCTAACTGATGCAGCTTCAGGCTTCATTACGGTCGCCAGGATATCGGGAATCTAGCTGAATCGGCTGCCCTTGCGAAGGAGTTGCATACTTTCACCAAATATGCGAGCATAGTAAATAGTTTACTGGCTATGCCAAAATATTTTAGCTTATTTTACCATATCGGAACAAATTGGATGTTCGCTGATTGATATTAGAACCTACTTAAATCCAATATATTTGTAGTATGGGGAAGCAAGCAAATATATCTTACCACGGGATAATTTCACTGATGCAATTTCTTTATAATCAACGTTCTATGATTTAACTTTTATACCTCGAAACTCAACCACCAGAAGGAGTCATTCTCGCCTCGTACGTCGATGACTAATGGCTACCAGTAATGCAGTTGGTGGCATGTGATCGATAGGTAGCAGTTATCTCTCCGATCTCGCTCACTTTTTCATTGCACATAACAATAAGTACCAAATCCTCGGCCTATTTACAAGATGGACAATTGAGGTCAGGCTGCTCTTCTTTTCGGCAAACACTACTGCAATCGCCAATAGAGACGCAACAAGGTGAGAATTCGCCCGTCGACAGCACTTGGGGCAAAGACAAATAATCGTTCTTGGTAATATTTAATATTGGTCGGCCGATTGATAACTAAGCTGTACCAATTTGAACCGTCGTACTGTGTCCCCTGTTCGTAGTTCGGTGGGCTAATACTTATACGGACACTGTGATGGTGTGAATGTTTATATACACTACTCACAAAATTAGGGTGGTGCGAAACGCGTGCATTACGGTGGTACCCAATATTTCGACCGGAAGCCTAAACATACTTATTGCGAGATAAGGAGCACAGTTTATGCCGAAGGTTACAATATTCAACTCGTACAGACTTATATGTTCCTTCGGGCTTTGTCGAAAAATGATTCGCTGATACTTAGTTTGAGTATCCTTTACCAAAATTTACCGATACATCTTCTCGATATCACTATTGAAGACGTATTTAAACAGTCTCTAGGGGAGGATAAGGATGGTACGCAGATAAGCCCGAGACGATTGACACCTTGGAAGAGAATATTCGGCGCGTTACTGCTGACATGTGGCTGTAATTGGTGCAAAAATTGATTGAAATTTGGGCCTCTCGGCTGGAATTTATGCGAGGCTGCCGCGGCGGACTTTGTAGCTCCTCGGTGCATTCGGAATAAGAACATCCATGAAGGCCCCATCATGAATACCCCATCTGTTCAAAATGAAATAACGAAAATCAAGCAAAAATATTTGGAAAAGCTAAACGTGCTCCAAATCAACTAGCACAATCACTTACCTATCAAGCAGCACAAACACGACTCAGGCGAAATGATGGTAGGTTTAAAGATTTTAAACTTTTTGTTAGTACCTTACAGAGAAGATTAAATAAGCAAACAAAATTGTAAAAAAATAAAATATTTACGATATGAGTGGGAAACTGGAAGTGTTAAGGAAGTTTAATTTCAAAACACTTTTGGTGCGACCAGTTTAAAAATTAAGTACACTGATTTAATGGTACTTGTAAGCTTCCTGAAATATCACAGCATTACTCGGAAACGATAGAGTTTATACGAAAAGATGTTTGATGAGGGTTCCCACCTTTGATAGATCTTTGATTCAATTTAATAATTTACGTGAACTTATCTACACGTATGTTGGTCCTTTGAAAGGTGTTCATAAGAGAGTAGCCACGTTTTCAATATTATAGAAATTTTGGTTAAGATAAATCCTACGAATAACATAAATGTAAATGTTTATGTGTGAGTATGTTCGACAGATTTGAATAAATTTGCCACATATTTGGCTCCTAAGCTGGTTTAATATATAGAGTATATTTCCAATATAGTTAAATAGTTTTTAAAAAAATTATAGTCAATTAAATAAAGAAGGAAAATCACATATCGATGTCAACTGGACCTATTATAATAAGATTTGGCATATACAATTATACAATATAACCAATATATTTTACGGAGTTGCACCTATTGTAAATGTTAAATTCATTTGAACAAAAGAATGAAATCTAATATGGCAAAATTATATTATAGTATTATACGAAAGTTTGAAAGAAGGTTGCCATCTGGTTAAAAGTCAATTTAGTTATATGAAATAATATGAAAACATTATATTTCAAAATTCATTTTGGAGAGGGTTTTAAAAACCAATTAAAATTATAAGAAGTTAAATGAAAATATTGAAATATTAATCTTATATGAAAGAGTTTTTGGAACGCTTTATTTTAAAAATACATTGATATCGGTATTTAGAAATACCTTAAGAAAACTTAATCATGGAAATGAGACGCCTTAACCCTAGAGAGATAATCATATTCTGGCATACGTAAAAGATAATCATGCGTAAAATTGACGCAGGAAATTTAACCAGCTATATTGTCGTGTTGTAGTCCTTAATTTAGAATAAACTGAAAAGGATAGTATTTTTAAATACAAATGAATAATAATGATAATTTAAAGTATGTTTATATTTATTTATTATACAAAAAAACAAAAAAAATTAACTTCTTCAGAAATCAACAAAACTTAGGAATCATGTTTCTTTAAGCACTAATCACTTATTTTTTGCTAGTTATTAGCCATTTTATCTTATAAATGGCAGACTGCGCAATAGCTAATGACCAAAATGTTTCAGCCGTAATCGTCAGTCATGCAGTAAAGCTAAATTTTTTTAGATAATAAACAATTAAAAAACCAGACTGAAAATGAATATATTTATTTCCTTCTCTGCTACATTCGAACTCATAACGTTAAGCGAATACTATGCGATCGAAGCCGCGGGTGAAAGCTAGTAATTAATAAAACTAATTACGAATAGACATATAATTTATTGAAAATATATCTTACCACAGAAAAATTATAGTAATACATATAGCTACATATTTATATAAGTATATTTGGTGCAATTTATATCAACATAATTAGTTTAACACACGCTCTTTTCAAAGCAGTTGGCTCCTAACTACTTTTTAAATTGCAAAATTTTTTAGATAGTCTGCTTTTCCCCGACAGGGTAGTAATAACAAATACGCATACAGTCGCATATTATTGAATACTAATGCACATTAGGAAATTCAAACACATACATGTGAAATTGTTTTAAGCTACATATGTATGTACATGCTCCATGGGGAGATTTCTCTAAATTCCTGTTTCCTGTCTTACAGCAACTCTGACAAAATCATTTGTTTTTTCGCTTAAAGTTCAACGCTTTCTTACATAAAAATAAATATCTATAATCCCTATAATACGAATATTTTAAATATGAATTATATGTTTAGAAGACTGTGTGACAATAAAGAGAGACAACCTCTTACTAACTATTTTGAGAAGTTGATAAGTTAAATTATACTATGCCACAACGCCACGGGCATTCAAACAGTTAGGTTGTATAAACTAAGAATTACACTGCACACATACAAACAGGCATAAATATTTGCCAATAAATTTATTTATTTAGATTTGGCATTTTCCGGAAGTGTGTATGTATTTCCCCCATTAATGATTTCTGTAAATTATTCTGAAAATTCATCTGGTTTGCAAGACAGCTATCCACTGAGTAGTAAGACCGAGGTGAACCCTTCCATCCGGCTACAATACCTATGGAAATGCGGTATAGAGTGAAAAAGTTGAACACGATGAATGCTGGATCTCGAAGATTATGTTGATTATGAATTTATTGGAGAGAATGAGACTGAAAAGGGTATATTCTTGCGATATAGACGCGTAGCTCAAGACGATGGCGAAAAAGAAGATTTATACTTAATTTCAATTATTTGTGGATGCTACACATTAAGAATAAAAAAAACTGTAGTTTATATAAAACTTATAAAATATGGAAAAATCGTATAAAGCTCATCTCAAACTCTGCTACGACCCTTACAGGTCTCACGAACGATTAATTTTGAATTCATTTCTCAGTCAAGTAAACTTTCAAAATCTCGATACAAATTGCAAAGTGGTAAGGTTTTGTTAATTCCACAAAGTACCGGCTCACAATTTTGAAAATCTGTGCAGTCACATTTCTTGGATAGAAGTACTCTGAGTGCCCAGAATATGTTTGCTAGAATCGTAGTATTAGATTTATCGTTGCAGTCTTGTGTGTATTTATTCAGCTTCTGAGCAAATAAGTACTGTAGTTTTATATGCAACTCTACGAAAAGACTCATTTAGAATTTAATTATTCATTGCAAAATTTATTAATTGACTTAGTAACAGAAAATACTATTGACTTAAATTTTATAATCTCTGTTCAAAAATATGGTTTATTGGCTCTAGTTAAAAAAAAGTTAGGCAATGAATGTGACTGCAACGATTTAAAGCCACGATGGCTGCAATCTTTAACACTTGGAACATATCTACCGACAAACATACATATACTTGCATCTATATATTTAAGTAAATCATTTACACAAAAGAAATACTGATATTAATTAATAAAATTGTGTATATCATTGTAATTATAAATAATTGAATATACATATCCATATATACATATCCACACATACATATATACAACTTAAGCCCTGACCGAATCGGGCTTTAAAAAAATTAAAGTTGCGGTGAACCAACTGTTCACCGATATCAATAAACACACGTCGGTTGTACTTTATTCCGCATTCATTGCGGTTCGGCTAAAGACTGAAACTTACAACTCAAACTTCTTAATCTAAGTTAAATTGCTAACGCTGCAGTTCCCACCACTTGCCGGTATTTCGCAATCGTTGGGTTGCGCGTGTTGATCAATGTGCTTGCGTTGTAATTCCCACGCATTGGATATTGGTGTTGATCGCTTGCGCGTGTGCCGCATCAGCGAAAGTTCTTCTGTGAACCTTAATTAGAGCAATGAAGTCACGTGTAGTGCAATGTGATCACAGGGTGCGGCATTGGGAAGTATAGTGGTATAGGGCAACATAACTCCTCCCCCTTTAAAGATCTGCGTCCCGCAGATCAAAGGTTGAAAATTGCGAGGGGGTAAGATTTTGTAGAGAGTAATTACAGTTTCCTGGCGACGTATTGGTACTGACTGGTGTGACTGGTAGGCTATTGTCCAGGCGATAAATTTCAGGAGCTGATTTTCCTCTAGTGATTATGCTGTTCTGAGTGTTTTCTGACCAATGAGTCGGAATTTCAACTGGTGGAAGGTTTAGCTTTCTATTGTAGCATCTCCACAGCATGGCGGCAATGAGAACAATTGCGCCTATCGAGAGGATTTCTGAAGCGAGAGAGAAATTTACTTTTTCGTTAACGTACCCAAGATACCTTATGTTTTCCATAGTCAGGTCGTGGACGTACTCTAGGTTGACCTTCATTGTATGGCTCTTCACCTTTGATAGTACTGCTGGAAGGGCCTGTGCGGTAATGGTTTCGTAACTAGAAAATACTTGGTCACCAATGGTGACTGTTTCGTTATTTAAATGGATTACATAGGTGCCATTTATCGTACTCGAGGCATTGCTACTGTTGATTACTCCTTGGAAGTTTGATATAAACACAGTGTTCTCGTTTATCAGCTCTATATGTGACCCATTCTGTCTGATGAATTCGCAGTTGGCTTCTCCACCTTTTAAGAGTCGTGGTAGGCAACTGCTTTCCTCCAGTTTTGTTAAGGATTCTGGTTTGCATACCGTGGATGAGCTAATTACCAAGCAACTTTGCTAGGCCGTACGTCTCTTCCTGGTTGACGAGCATTTTGTCGAAAGGAAGATTTACTTGCTTACCTCCATAGATTCCAGCGCGAGTGGCCAGGAGATTATATTTCTTAGCCGTTACCTTTGGCATTGAAAGGATGTAGAGGAGAAGTGTCCCGTTAGTCAGTACCGACGGTTGGCCATATTCGATTGCTTCTATTATATTCTGATATGGGAGCGTTTCTATTTCGGATAGAATCTGGTTAACTTCATCCATATCCAGTAGGTTGGTGTTGACAATTCCATTCTTTGCCAACTGACATCCCCGCACCATTTCGTTTACATCTTCGCGAAGAAGAAGAATGTTGTGAAGTGCGTTTTGTCTGAATTCCATGATTTCTGTTTCCTTTACCACGTTATTCATGCGGTCCACGACTTCGTCGATTTTTTTCAATACCACCTGTGTAGCCGTGAATAGTTTTTTATTGACCCTGTATTGATGGTTGCTGTTCTGAGTTATCTGATTTTGACTATGAAGGATATTGTTCCAATCCGTTGCGTCAGGTGATCCTGCTATCCATTTCCACGCTGAGCCTAGCCAGTCAATAGATCGAGTACTTCTTCTACCTGTGTTGCCCATTAGTTCATGAAGTCGTTCGTTTGATTAATGTAGTGCTGTGCTAATATCTGGTCCTCAATTTGGTTTGTTAAGTTTTCCATTTGCCTCATAGTTGTATCATATTGTTGTAGATTGATGACGTGTACCAGTTTGAATGACCCGCCAATGATGCACCCGTTTCCATTTTGGATCGTTACGATCGGAGCCTTGTAATTGAAAATGTTCACACCGCTGATGGCATTTGCCAGCAGTGGGAATCTGCAACGCAAGATGTTATTATTGTTAGTGTGTTAGTTAATGTTAGCTTAATTAAAAAAATTTTGTTTTACAAGAGCGTTTGTAGTTTTTATTTTAAGTTTTGCTTTAAGATTTCCAAATTCAACAGTACTACTTTTTATTACATATTGCGTCTATAAAAAGGATCTGAATGGTTAAAGGAATATTTTTGTTAGTATTATAACAGTGTAAGAGAAGAGAGAAAAAAAAAAATTTATGCTTGATTTCACATTACAATTTACAATTGTTGATTGCTCTCGTTTCATTTAGTATGTTAGTGCTAGATTATTAGTTTTTTTTTTTTTGCTTTAGTGTTAGTGTTAGGTTAATAATTTTTTTCTTTTTCTGCTATTCTGCGGATTAGGCGCAGGAATTGAATAATTTTTTCTTTAAAACATGTTTTTATATATTTTTTTCTCTAAATTTTCTTGCGGATTAGGCGCAAGTATATTAAAATTCGATATTTTTTTTTTTTAATTTTTCTTTTTTTATTTTTATTTTTTTGTCTCCTGCGGATTATGCGCAAGGATTATGTATCAATATATGTTTTGCGGATTAGGCGCAAAACTTTTTATTTTTGCTTTCTTGCGGATTAGGCGCAAGGATTATGTATCAATATATGGTTTGCGGATTAGGCGCAAAACTATTTCTTTTTCCTCATTTGCGGATTAGGCGCAAGGATTAATTATCAATGTATATTTTGCGGATTAGGCGCAAGTTTGTAAAAATTCAGTTTTATTTCTTTTGTTGGATAAAGGTCCATACTGTTCTCGAACCAGCTACGGGGAGATCGCCAGAATTCCGTTTGGAAGTAGCGTAGCCATTTGTCAACTTCGATGGCGCTACAAGCCTACTAGGGCACGATTCATCCCACTAACAAGCCCGCTCTTGTAGTAATGACCATTTCTTTTTGTTATGGACTAGAGGTGTTACCATTTCTCGAACCAGCTATGGAGAATCGTGTTATCCGATTAATGCACGATTTGTCCCACTTACAAGCCCGCTCTTGTTAGATAAACTACCCCTTAGTACCAAGTTCTCTTTCTTGTTTTAGTTTATTTCGGTAGTATTTTCATTTCTTACTCAGCATTGTTTGATGTGTTAGGATATGTATTTCTGTGTTTCACATTTTTTATGTGAGTTTTATGTATTTTCTTGCCGCTTAGCGTGGTGACTGATACTTTGTTGTCCCTTGCAACAATTTCTTTTCTGTACGCGGGTTTTTGCTTTCCCTTGATCTGTTTGTCCTTCACGTATATGACATTGTTTTCGTCATAACGCTCCGGCAGAGATCTTTTCTTATTGTGACGTTTGATCTGGTCTAGCTGCTTTTTTGTCAGCAAGGCTTTCAAATATTTATTAGTTTTTCTACTTTTTTCTAACAACTCTTGATAGTTAGAGGATTTTGCTCGATTAAAAAATATTTCACTTGGTTTTTGGTTTATAACCGAGTGAATTGAATTATTGTATCGATCTACTGATATGTTAATTAATTCTTTTGTCTTTAAATTTGGGTTGTCTAGCTTCAGGCATCTAATTATTTCAATTAAGGTGGAGTGGAGTCTTTCCACCTGACCATTCACTTCGCTTCTTTGGGATGGTGTGCGATACAATTTTATTCCCAAAGAGTCTAACAGGTTCTGGATTATTGGACTAATTAAACCGCGCTCATTGTCGGTCACGAGAATATCAGGTGTAGTGAAATAGTGTAGGAGTTTTATTATTTTGTCCTTAAGGTAGGTGCAAAGTAGACTTGTTTCTTAGATGGAAGAGTTTCGCGAATTTTGAGAATTTGTCGATAACACTAAGGAATTTCTCCCCTTGAATTTCGAAAATATCTAAATGGATGATCTCACAAGGACGTGATGGGATTGGTGTTTTTTGTAGCTCTGGTGCATTCGAGTGTCTATCATATTTACTGACCTTACATGTTTCGCAGGACGGGACATACCCTTTGATTATACTATTCATTCTGGGAAAGTAGTATTTCTCTAGGATTTGTTTCTTATTTTCTGTGGCATTGCGGTGAGCTCTTTTATGTTCTCCTCATATTACCTCACAAATCCTATCAGGGTTCCTCAAATCTTCTACCATAGCTTGAGCTACCCGGATCTTATATTGCATAAAATTTTCTAAATATACCTTCTGGAGTAGTCCTAATTTACCCTCTGGCATTTTAATGCCGTTGACCACATTTGGCCTAAGTTTCTCCTTGAGTACATTAATGAGCTCCTCCTCGCTAATTCCGTCTATCATTAAGTAGTGTCGCGAGTAACCTGGATGAGGTTCCTCAAATATTTCTAGTCTACCTCCAAATACAAGCTGGTTTCTGAATACGTTTAGAGGCACTTCAACGAACGGAATAAGGTCAGAGTTGTCCTGTTCTGCACTATGGACGGTGCCATCGTCTTCGCTTTCAGAATCTGCTGTTGACCCTGTGGTTGCGTTCCGACTAGCGGCTTCAAATGTGGAGTTTGTCAGGGGGTTCGCCTGAGTTTTGAGTCGAAACAGAGCGTCGGCCACGACGTTAGATTTGCCTGGTTTGTAGATTATCTCGTAATTGTATTCTTCAATCCTGGCCTTCCAACGTTTTAGTTTGGCGTTGTAGTTTCGGTTGCTTAAAGAGAAAGTTAACGGTTGATGGTCAGTAAATATACGTATTTTTTTTGCACCGTAAAGATAGTTCCGGAGATTGTCCAATGCCCAAACGATGGCGAGCATTTCCTTTTCGTTGGTCGCATATGCTTCCTCCGTAGTACTTAGGCTTCTTGATATAAATGCTATTGGTTTATCTTTACCATCGTAATCTTGTGACAACATGTCACCAATGGCGAAGTCGGAGGCGTCAGTTGTCAGATTGAACGGTTTGTCGAAGTTGGGGAAGGTTAGGACCTCCGATGTCGTCAGTATTTCCTTGAGATTAACGAATGCCTTTAGCGCTTCAGTGTCCAAGCTTATCGGTACCTTTTTGGATTGCGTTGCCTTTACCTGTGCGTGCTCTCCTCGTGTGAGATTGGTTAGCGGTTTTGCAATTTTAGCGTAATCTCGGATAAATTTTCTATAATATGATGTTAAGCCTAGGAAACTTTTAAGCTCCTTTAAGCTGGAGGGGGGTAGCATTTTTTTTATAGAATCTACCTTTTTTGGGTCTGGAAGTATTCCCTCAGGGGTCACAATATAACCTAGAAACTCTACGCTTGTTTTAAGGAATTGTGTTTTTTCTAGATTAACTCTGAGACCCGCGTTCAAAAGCCTGTGGAGAATGGTCTCGATGTCCCTTAAATGAGTATCCTGGTCTTTGCTGAAAATTATGATGTCGTCTATGTACACGAAACATATACGACCTATGAATTCTTTGAGCACGTCGTCTATCATTCGTTGGAAGATAGAGGGTGCATTTTTGAGACCAAAAGGATGCCGCAAAAATTCGTATTTCAGGTATAGGATACGTGTCCGGGACAGTTACGGCGTTTAACCGCTTAAAATCTATGACCATTCGATATTTCTTTTCATCATCAGACTGAGATTTTTCCGGCACAATCCATATGGGGGAATTGTATGCGCTTTTTCAAGGACGAATTATTCCTTCTGAAAGTAGATTCTGGATTTGCTTCTCAACTTCTTCGCGCATGTTTACAGGGTAGGGGTAACTTTTTGTGTAGATAGGGTTTGCGGTATTAGTTCTTATTTCGGCTTGGACATTGGTTTGAATTTCCATATTGCGGTCAACCGGGCCAAACAAAGTTTCGTATTTATTTAATATTTGGTAGAGCCTATTTTTAATAAGGTTAGTAATATTGGGATCCAGCGGGATGTTTGTTTCTATTTCATTAACTTGTTGTGCTATTTTTCGCTTAAGGGGCAATACTACATTCGGTTTTAGCATAAGGACGTTGAGTTCTCTATCTATTACCGCTTTAACTTCAGTCAACGTGTCGTCGCCTATGATCCCGTCGAACGATTTGAGTCCTGGGAGGACGAAAAATGTGGTGGGGGTGTCCTTGCCCACAAACTTAAAAAAATATCCACATACCTTTCTGTCTACTTTTATGTCGCCACCCGCAGAGGTTACTTTGAATGGCTTTTCCACTGGCATGGTGTTGCGTGCTACGCGTTCACTTATGTAGTTTTTGTTTGCCCCTGTGTCTACTAGAAACTCTAACATACCCTGATCATGCGTAACATATTCTAAATATGGTACGCCAGACATGAGGCTCCCATGGTAAAATTTACTTGGTCGTTTGTGAGTTGCTCTTTGTCTGATGTATCCTGGATTCCTTCTTTATCTACCGGTACCAGGTGGAATAACCTTTGTTGTTTACTAGGGGTTTGGTTCATGTGTCCCGTGGAACCTGCACCCCTCTTTGCGCCGTCGTATCCGGAAAATCTAGTGTTTCGCGACTGGGAAGATGGCTCGTAATTTGCTTTTACCAACGCCGACGGAGTGCTCCGCCAATTTTGCGTTCGCGTTTGCCCCGAACCTGAGTAAGACGGTCTTGGTATTTCTCGGTTGCCGTCTTGCCACGTTCGTTTGTTGTTCAGCTGGCGTGGACGTTACTGGTCTGAATAGCCTTGGCCTGAGCCGGTGTAATCCCTCCTGTTACGGGAGAAGGATGGGGTGTTAATAATATTCCCGTCACCTCTGTTTGCTAGGGATGGACGGTGGAATGCATTTCTGCGGTCCGCATTCAGCGTGTTCAGGCAAGCAGAGTATGCCTCTGGCAAGGATTTAATATTTTGAACGAGGAGCAGGGCCGGTAGATCCCCGTTAAGCCCCCTAATGAACACGTCTAGTGCTCTTCGACGGTGCGCTTCTGTCAGCGCTTCACCGTTTCCTTATGTGCGTATTTTTCTGGTTTCATTGTGTTTATCATCAGGGATAACTGTTTCTGAATTTGTGAATAAAAGTCGGATAATCTCTGTCGCCCTTGCGACATCAACGTCAGCTGCTTTTCCAACGTTTGTATGTCTCTAATGTCTGCGTAGTGCAGCGAAAGGGTTTCTTTAATCTTCGCCCAGTCTGAATCGTGGATGTTATGCGCAAGTAGCGCAGAATCCGCGGCCCCCCTAATTTTCCCCCTAATATGTCTTAGGATGGCAGTATATATCGGCTTGTGCCGCACTATTTCGTAATCTTTTATCACCCCCTCTACACTATGCACCCAGGAACCGTAGTGTTCTCGTGAACCATCGAACACCTGCAGCTCCTTGACACAGTCAGGAAGCTTGGCCACTTGAGCTAATTCGCTTTCCGTTCGAGGCGTAACTAGCGGCTCGACTGGTTCTGGCCTGGAGTCCGTGGACTGTCTCCGTACCTCCTGTACTTCCCTCTCTATTCGTTCCAGGTCCTGTGTAAGGCCTTGCAAAGAGTCATCTCTGGTCGTCGCTTCCACTCTATTGAGGCGCTCCTCAACTTTCTTTACTTTAGCAGGAATGGCATTCAAAGCGCCATTCATTTCCGTGAGGGACCTCGAAATCTCGTCGGCGTTCATGTTTTAGTGCTGTAATGAAAAGAGATTAACAGATGTAATTTACTTACAAAATCCAATATCTCATTGGAATTCGGTAGCTCCGTTTATAGGATTTTCTTAGTTTCGTCTCTTGGGGTTATGATTTCCCTCTTCGCTTGCTTTTCTGTTTAACTACGTACGATATTAAAATCTTTGTTCGAGTGTTGATTTCATTTAGCCAAAAGTAGCAGCTGCAAATGTCATAAATTTGTGACTCACTGTCAATCAATAAGTTTTATTAATTTTTATTTTTATAAGTTAAAAGGTGACGAATATTGCACATTTGGCGCAGGTCTTTTCTGATGGAGTTTTTTTTTTTTAAAACTCTCCGTATTTCTTATTTTTTAATTAATTTCTTGTTTTGTTTGTATTCGCATTGAAAATGTATTCTTATTAGTTTTCGGCTTTTATTATTTTATGTTCATAACGTCTTTGATTTTCTTCACAGATCTTCACTTTATTTTATTTATCCTGTTTCTGTTGTCACAATTCTTCTATTCTAAATATTTGTCTTTCCACGGATCTTTTGGTTTTTTTGTCTTTGTTATGCCATTATTTTCCAAACTTGGCAGCTTATTAGAAGTAGAAATTATTCTTCTAGGAAAAATTAGGAACTTTTGTATACACAAAATTGTCCTTTTTTGAAACTTTTATGGTCCTTCAGGTTCGGACTGCTCGGGCGCCACTTAAGCCCTGACCGAATCGGGCTTTAAAAAAATTAAAGTTGCGGTGAACCAACTGTTCACCGATATCAATAAACGCACGATTTAATTTAGTCGGTTGTACTTTATTCCGCATTCATTGCGGTTCGGCTAAAGACTGAAACTTACAACTCAAACTTCTTACCAGCTAACTTCTTAATCTAAGTTAAATTGCTAACGCTGCAGTTCCCACCACTTGCCGGTATTTCGCAATCGTTGGGTTGCGCGTGTTGATCAATGTGCTTGCGTTGTAATTCCCACGCATTGGATATTGGTGTTGATCGCTTGCGCGTGTGCCGCGTCATCGAAAGTTCTTCTGTGAACCTTAATTAGAGCAATGAAGTCACGTGTAGTGCAATGTGATCACAGGGTGCGGCATTGGGAAGTATAGTGGTATAGGGCAACATAACTTACATATATACATACATACAACATGACCTAGCTAGCGTAGCCGCTGAATCTTAACTCGTTGAACCACTTCTAAACCGCCATACAGTTCATCGCTTCTGCGTGTGCCGTATTCACCATCGCAAATAAAGAACGTACTCCACCTTTTCCAAACTGTAATTGTCAACAGAGATGCGTTGAGTGCTTATTTAATGAAAAGAGGTCTTCGTTTTGTCCTCGTTCAACTCCAGACCCAGTCGCCTCGCTTCTTTATCCAGCTTGAAATAGACAGAGGTAACGGTGTGGTGGTTGAGGTTTATGAGGTTGCTGCCATCAGCATACGACACCAGTTACGCATTTTTATAAAAGATGGTGCCTGACTGGTTAAGTTCTGCAGCTAAAATTATCTTTACCAACAGTTTTTTAACGAGGTCGTACTGTGAGGATTCACCCTGTCTGAAACCTCGTTTGGTGTGAAACAGCTCGGAGATATCCTTTCCAATCCTGATGGAGCTTCTTATAGCTCAACGTCAGTTTACATAGCATTACAAGTTTTCAGGAGCACCAAATTCCGTCATCGCGGCATATAGGCAACTTCTTGTCGTGCTGTCAAAAGCGAGAGTGTGTGTGTCGATCTTCTTTTCGTGGCTCTTTTGCACTACCATATTTTTCTGGTGTATATCTACACCGATAATATTCAGTTTCTCCGTTGGCGGCATGGTTCAGTCTTTCGCAAAGTACGCTCGATAAAAACTTATATAGAATGCTTAGGAGCCTGATCCTGCGGCAGGTGGCGCATATTGCATTATTATCCTTCCTGTGGATTGGGCAGAATACACTTAAATTAAATTAGTTGAGCATGCATTTGTTCGACAATATTAGCGTCAGCGGTCAAGGAACAATACTTAACCGCGTTATTGCTTTCCCAACTTCATCGAGGTCGGGTGGCAGGATGCTAATGCCGTAATCAGGCATCTCCATATTCTCCGGCGACTCTTTCGCTGTCACTATTTAGCAAAGTCTGGACATCATCTTTACTTTCCGTAGCGGCGTGGCATTCCCCAATCTACCAGTCGTATTTTTGGAGTCGCTGAAGGCCAATGATTTCTTCAGCGGCGGTACAACGTTCCCACGACAGTCGGTTCTACGATACCGGAACGACCCAGATTTATATCCGGCCAAGGACTGTCACTTCAATAGTATTCCCCAACATTTTTTGCGGAATGTTTTATGCTGTTACAACTACAACTACAGAGCAAGGGAAATCTGCTTTTGCTGCAGGCGAACTCTGAATTGCTGTGAAGTGCTCTTAGTGAGCAGATGTGAGAGTGAACAGTATGTGTTTCTTGTTATTTAATTTAAAGTCCAGAAAACGTAATTTATATTTATTGGGATCCAGAGACCATTAACTACCGATTGATTAGGAATACCGCTCAACATAATTTGGACGTAGGTTTCGACGCCCAACGTCAGTTGCACAGGGTCGCCACGTTAAACTCTGGGTCGGCCAACTGCATGTGTCGGAATGGAACCGCTAACATTGGGTCAAGATTACCCTTTGACTACGATAGCTTCTGCCATGATTTTTCCTGCGACGCCATGCCTGCCCCTCAAAATCAGTGAGCACATCACCCAATAACCACCGTTCATTTGCTTCACGGCCACCTGCCCCCCAAGAGAGGGGGGTAGAGCTGTCGATCAGTCAGCCTTATCTACAAATCGTCGGTTTTTTGCGTAGCGCTATTTGGAGCGTCTCTTCCCTCCGCCGTTGATTCGCATATAGGGCTCTTCGTAGTGTTTATCGTGAAGAACGAGTTCCGAAGACAACTCGCTGGCAATTCTTTTGGTCCTCGGACGGTCGGGAAGGACATGTTCTCGAGCCGTCCGTTCGTTGGTTTCAAGGTTGCCGAGCTGGTCGGGCAGGACGAGTTCCAATGCCAGTGGTTTTTCGATGCTACAGTTGGGCAGGCGGTCTGAATGGACGGGACCCAGAACCGCGCTGCCTAGGCGGTCGGAAAGGACTGGTTTCCGAGCAACGGCAGAGAGGTGTGATGCTGCTCATAGCATTCCATCCATAGCATCTCTTCCGCAGACTTGACTTGGTAGAGAGGGCATACTCTTATACCGTGATTTTTTGGCATATTCGGCATACTATGTCACAACGGCCGGCGGTTCACTTCGGTTTGTTGCGCGTCACATTGAATCGACCAATAGTCTGAAACACGAAAAAAAAAATGTTTTTTTTATCTATTATTAGTGATTGAGTAAGACTGTGGGTCTTATATCGCAACTGAGACTAGCCTGGATAGATAGCCAGGCTATAGTAATATTTATTGCTGGACTTTTGCGCACGGTGCCTATAAACTTTCATAACCTAGTGTATAGTTAAGTTTGGGCGTGCTAACATCGTATATGTATGTGCTTTAATCTGGGAATTTTTGTCATCTGTCAGCATTCCACCCGTAAAAAATAATAGTAAATTTTTTTATGAAATTGTCCACCACGATGCGACACCCAAAGGAAAAAATGCCATTGCTAAAGGTGGTAGACTTGGCTATACTGAACCTTTTGTGGCTGATAGTGGCGGCCAGACTTCTGGGAAAGCATTTGGTTTCCCTACATTTAATGTAATATAAAACCGCCCGCTTTAATTCGGCTATACTACAGATATGTGATTGTAAAAGTGAGCTATAAAGTGGAAGGTGAAAACGCTCGATGACTGGGGTAATGATTATTATTACCTTTGTAAACTTTAGCTTTTACCAAAAATTATATCACCCACTGTTGACGCCGTTTTACGACAAGTGAATCTTTATTTTTTCCTCTTTTCAAAATGGAGTTCTATCTCCTTTCCTTACAATTTCCACTTATAGTTGAAACACATCACTTAAGAACTAATTACATTACTTATGGTCTACACACATCACTTACGTTTTACTTAAGTCTATTTACACAAAGCTACCTCTAAGTGCCTTACAACTCGGCCGTCCTGACTTTTAGAATCTCCTGATTCTACGTCGGTTTTACATTGGAACCAGGGCTTTAGGTTGGAAACTTACCAAGTTCCCTTGTAAGGTATTTGGGTCTGTTGGAATCCCTCTACATCCTGTACTAGGTAACGATCGTTGTCTTACACTTTGACTACCTCGTAAGGTCCCTTAAATTTTGGCGTTAGTTTACTTGAACCCCCAACTTGAGAACTCGAGTTCGACAATGCAACGTAGTCCCCCCCTACTTGATATTTACAAGGATGTAGTCGTTTTGCATCTGCGTATTTTTTATTATACTCCTGTGACTTTTTTTTGTAGTAACTCAGCTTGGTATCTAACATCCCTTATCGACCTAGCATCGGGTGTTTGTTCTGATTCTACAACGTTTTCTTTGAGTGTATCTAAAGCATTTCCTCGCTGTATAACCCCGAACAATATTACGCTGGGGTGCTCATTAATAGCTTTATGCAATGTATTGTTCATCTACCGACTCTAACACATTTGGCCAGCTGAGGCTCTTTTCAGAATCGACTAACTTCGCTATCATCGGACCTAGACTCTTATTGACAATTTCGACTTGTCCGTTCGCTTGGGGAGAGTTAGTCGCGACTTTAATATGTTGAACATTATTTATTTCCAAGAAGTTTTCAAACTCGTTGGACGTGAAAGAAGTTCCTCTATCAGACACTAAGCATTTGGGTCTGCTATACGCTCGAAAGTAATCTTCTAGCGACGCTATCGCTTCTTTTGGCGCCGTTGTTCTTGCTGAATATAGCCGAACAAACTTTGTACAAGCATCTGTTATCACTAATACGTGTTTATATTTTGTACTATTACTGTGGATCGGCCCAAAGTGATCAACATGCACCATCTCGAATGGGTTATTCCCTTTAGGGATCATATTAGTCCCTCTTTCCTATTTATTCTACTTAACGCGTCTACGTGCTGCATTTTTTTTACCAGATATATGTTCTAGTTCATAGTCGTAATTCGGTAGTTCAAGTGCCCACCTAGCTATTCGGGGATTGATCTCTTTTTTATTAAGCGTTAGCGTTAATGAGTTACAATCTGTAATAATTTTTTAAATTGATGCCTTGTAAGTACACTCTGAATCTTTTTAGCGCATAAATTATCGCTAGCGTTTCTAACTCAAAACTTTGATAACGAGATTCGACGTAAGTCGTACGTTTTGAGAAAAAAAAAATTGGATGTAACTTGTTATCTTTTTTTTTTTTTGAAACAAAATTGCCCCGAATCCTAAAGCACTAGCGTCACAGTGCAGCTCTGTAGCATCACTGGGGTCATAATTGGCTTTTTTGCATTTATATACTCGTTATACAAAACTTCTTGAAGGCGTTTTTTGTACTCAAGACTAATTTTATCTCCAACCTTATAGTCGATTTCATTTACATCGTGCACTTCTATCGCTAGAATTTCGTGTATGGCTTCGCCTAACTCTTCATACACGAATTTATTACTGCTTTTCTCTAAAACTATTATTTTGGCAATTAGAAGCGTAGTGTCCGTGTTCCCCGTACGCGAAACATGATCGGAACTCGCGTTTAGGCTTTTTGCATTCTCTGGAAATGTGTTCGGGGCTGTTGCAATTGTAGCAACTGAGTCTACGTTCATCTGCTCGTGTGCCTGCCCTTGAACTAGACGATGGTAACTCGATCGTTCGGAATGCTTTCGCGAGATCGCTGGCTGTAGAGAAGTTCTGCAACTTTGCTTAAATTTGAAGTTGCTTGTTCGGTACTCCATCGACGCCATACTCGACGAGTTCTTCATCACCCAGATTCAAACCGCTGCTTAACAAACACTTTTCGTGGTAGTAGCTGGAGAAGGACTCACCAGTTATCCACGCTCGACTCTCGAAACGTCGTCGCACCACAAATAGATTGTCGGTATGTGCGAACGTGGCAGCCATTTCGTTGAGTACTTCATCGAGGCGCTTGAGGTACATCTTATTTGTGTTATGCCAGGTGAGGGCAACACCTTTCAGTTTCAGTTGCACCACCAGGCCTAACGTTTCGTTATCCGCAACATTGTTGTAAGCAACATTTCTGTTCGCACAATTGTTGTCTGAGTTGTTTTTTCCGCTGTTGTCCACGCCGTTATTTGCAATGGCATTTGTACCGTTTTTAGCACCTTTGCCACACCGCTATCCAGACCACCGTTGTTATCGCCTGCTTCGCTGTCTTTGCCGGTTCCGAGGTCTCCTGGGCACAGTCCACGTGCCTCTGCCGACAGCTCGCTCAATCTTGCAGCAAGCGACGCTTTTGCGCCGCTGGCATTTAGCCCTACAGCTATGCACCAGGCTTTTAGCTGCAGCAGCGAATATTTCTCAGCGTTAATTGTTTGTTGCTCCATTTTAGTCGTAGGTGGGATTTCGGCACCACTTCTTATGAAAACGCTCGATGGCCGGGGTAATGATTATTATTAACTTTGTAAATTTTAGTTTTTACCAAAAATTATATCACCCACAGTTGACGCCGTTATACAAGTGAATCTTTATTTTTTCCTCTTTTCAAAATGGAGTTCTATCTCCTTTCCATACAATTTCCACTTATAGTTGAAACACATCACTTAAGAACTAATTACATTACTTATGGTCTAGACACATCACTTACGATTTGTTACACTATTGCTTAAGTCTATTTACACAAAGCTATCTCTAAGTGCCCAACAAAGGTATATTTTTTTTCTACTACATACATATGTATGACAAATTGCTATAAGAAATGTATTGAAAAGTGTTGAGTGATAATTTTGAATTGCTTTATTTTATGAACTCACATGAGATGTTAAGGCCAAATATTGGTGGGAGTTCACCAACAATTTAACTTTACGACATTAGATAGAGTAAAAGCTGAATTTCAATGCGTACGTGCTAACCAATGGATTGAAAGTACCGGATTAATAACTATACTGCAAAGCAAATGTCAATTAAAAAGTTAGTGGTCAATTTTAGGGATAAAATATGTCTTTTGGCGATTAGCGAGGATAGTTTTTAGTTTTCGTTTTCAAAATTATTGCCTCGTTCACTACTACATGCCCTTGATAAGCTAATAGATTTGCAATCCAGCCATTCGGTACATGCATAACATCTTAGCTTGATATTAAAGACCAGCGCGCTCTAAGGCGCTTAATTCATGACCCAAACGTTTTTCCTGGCCTACATTCGAAGTTAACCTTTTTGAATGTTTGCACATCATTTTCTCCTTTTTAAGTAATTTTTATTCTGCTGATCGCATTTCTCGCCTAGATGTTTAAGCGCAGTCACGTCGTGGCTTAATTTGCTTTCAATTCAACCAAATGTGTCTCCGGATGCATTTTTCATTTTACTGGCGAATTTTCTTTGTTGCTTTGCAACGATTTTGCTACGGCAGCTGTTGCTGAACTTGTGGAATTGATGGTGATCGAACTGCATGGTAAAGGGTGTTTTTTTTAGACTGATGGAACTTTAAATTGAAATAAAACACATGAAAAATTAAGTATGATGCCAAATTTTTTTATTTGAAAGATATCTTCATGACATTTAATATTTAAAAACGATTCTGGTATATGTCCGCCAAGACTATCTTTGGTGAATCAGATGCGATCAGTCCCATTTTGAACCGCTTGTTGGAGCAACTGAGGGCGTATTTCGTTAATAGCACGAGTTATGATGGCTTCCAAAGCTTCAATTGTGGCTGGTTTATCAGCGTAAGCCAGAGACTTTACATAATACCAATGAAAATAATCCGATGGGGTTAAGTCGCATTATCTTGGAGGCCAATTCACTGTACCATTTTTTGACATAATGTTATCGCCAAAATGCTCTTTCAACAAATCGATATTTCGAGTGGCAGTATGAGGCGTGGCACCGTCTTGTTGAAACCAAAATTCGATGTTATGCACATTTGGAAACAAGTAATCGGTAATCATTGATCTGTAACGATCACCATTGACAGTAACATTTGCTCCGGCCTCAAATAGACCGATGATGCCTCCAGCATGTAAGCCATACCATACGGTGCATTTTTCAGGATGCAATGGTGTCTCGAGAGTTTCATGAGGATTATTCTCACTCCATATATGGCAATTTTGTTTGTTCACATATCCATTTAGCCCAAAATGGGCTTCATCACTTAACACAATTTTTCGATAAAACAATGGATCAATTTCCAACTGATTCAGGCATCATTCAGCAAACAAACGACGCTTGTTATGGTCATCCGGCTTCAGTTCTTGAACTAGTTGGATCTTATATGGGTGTAGACCAAGATCTTTGTGCAAAATTTTCCATTGTTGTGCGAATAGACAAATTCGGATGTGCTCCAACACTATCACTTATAGCATCAATATTTTCTTCTGTACGTACAATTCTTTGTCTTGTTGTTGGTTTTTCATCGAGTAGAGTAAATGTTGTTCGAAATTTATCAACAGTTCGACGAATAAGCTGCTCTGATGCTCGATTATGTGGACACTGATTTTTAAAGTAAACTTAAACAATTTGTAAACATTGTTGCGGCGTCATTCTTTCCATGATGATCTGTCAATTCTTACTGAACAGAAATGTCAGAACGAAATGTAATTTACCAACTGTCAAGTGACAGCTATCCCTATCGAAAGTTCTATCAGTCTAAAAAAAACACCCGTTATTTCGATTGGGCTGCCGGAATTGGTTATCGCCGGCGGGAAGCGCTTATATTCACGTGCTAGGCAGTTTGTTATATATTTAATTTGGGTATTTCATTAAAGAAAATCCCCTTTAACTGCACTGTAAGTAACAACGTTCGTGTACAATATTCCTCCTGTTCCGCCACTTCGACAGTGTTATCGTTGAATATTTTGATTGTATTAATTTGCCGTTTGCGAAAAATTTAAATTGCAGCATGACGATTGGTTCTCATGATCTGCTTGTTTTCCGAGGAACATATTTACTCAATAATTAATTTACTTCCATATTTGTATATCATTTTTGTTGTTGCTCTGGTTTGGATTGGTGTATTTGTACATTTTGACGCTCTTTGTCATAGCTAAATTTTATTAATCATATACATATGTACTTGAAGAAATAGTTGTATATCTATTCGTAGCTACGTACATGTTGCTGGAAGCATGCTTGCAAAAAATGTAAGAAACGTGTGAATCTATTTACTGCTTGTGATTAATTTGTGGAAAGACAAAGCTAGAAAAAGTGTTTATGTAGACCTATATTTATTTTATTCTTTGCAACATATATTACAATACTGTAACATGCTGCGTTACTGAAATAATCAAATGGAGATTTTGGATATTTCAACTGATCAAAATTTATCGAAATAATTAGTTTCCTTTAAATCTAAATGCATATTATTCTAATGATTGTGTTAATGTAGTATAAAAGCTTCATTTATATTAGGAAGTCTGTTCTTAAATATAGCATTTATGAAATAAAACACCTAAAAAATCTCCAATAAAAAAACCAGCTATTTGTTACCTGTATTTCGACACCTGCTTTCGACAGCGCTAATAAAAAGGAAAGCAACGTATCACCCGTATGCATGTCGAATGGAATTATGGGTATGTGCATAAGTTTATATATGTACCTATATAGTAGGAGTATTCATCTAAAGTAATAGAGGGCTGAAAAATGTACAAACCTCATAAATAAAGCGGTTTTCCACACATTTTTCTTATATACTTAGACGTTTATACGAATATAAGCGTCATTTTACGTTAAGGTGAACCCCCGAGTGTGTATGTATGTAAATAAGATTAAAAAATCAGCTGGATTAACAGAAATTTTTAGACCAAAAGCTCTGCGGTCTACGCCATTTACATACACATCTACACATTTACACCTTCCATCTTTTTCAATATGCTTCGTGTAAAGCTTTAAGTTTCTGCCACCGGTTTACAATGGAGGCGGGATTTTCGTCCACGTCTATTTCTGGTGTGGCTAATAAATGCCCACCAACTAAATGGTGACCTGGAGTAAGCGGCTCCAGGTTAGACCTATAGTCGCGAGTTAAGACACGATCGAACTAGACAGAGAAGAGTAAGGAACTCTTCAAACTTGAACTTATAGTCAGGTGCAACGTTTTTGAAATGGCTTTTAAAACTTTACTCACCCACCTTCCACAATCCGCCAATATGTAAAAATACCATGCAAGTAATTGATGACTATATTTCGACAAAGCATTATAGGGGGTTTCAGCGATAACGCCATTAGATACGGACCGTAAAGATCGAGAAGCTCCAATAAAGTTCGTACCATTGCCGGATTACATGTTGCAGTACTAGTTGCTAGGTGAATAGCTTTGGTTGCAAAACAGACTAAATGGCAGGCATATCCTCTGCCACGAAAACTTTTGATGTTGAGATGTGCGGCAAAATCGACGCCAGTATATGTCAATACTGAAAATCCCGTACTGGCTTTGACGGATGCGCAACATTAGTTGATTTTCACCGCGCAAGGTAACGTGATGGATAAACGGGAAAACCTGCAATTATCTGACAGAATGATGAGATGACCCTAATTATATGCATAGGCAAGCGATGCACCAAGACGACCACCTGTTCTCATAATCTGATCTTTGCCTAGGATGAGAAATACGATTCCCTGAAACTTGGTTTGAGTATTCTTTACCTAAATTTTCCGATACGTCTTCTCGATATCGTTATTGAAGACATATTTAAATAGTCTCCAGCGGAGTATCAGGATGGTTAAATCGGCCTAAAGTTATGGACCAGGAAACAGCACGTCGTTTAAACTTATGGAATAAGCGGTATGACATGAAGTGTTGAATACTACTCACACCTTTATTAAGGTACTTTCTTCCTTCATCTGTAGAATTAGCTAATGTCTCGTATTCCATCATTACTCTATTGTACTACTTTTGTCCAATAGGATTCTTCGTTGGTCGCGTCTCGATCCGGAAAAACCGAGAGCAAGCACTTTTAATTGATGGCTCTAGGCAGATTTATTTGGAGTAATGCGCTTACTCGGCAAGTCGGAAGGTTCCTAGTTATTTTCGGCAGCACTAGCACCGTAGCTTCTATATTTACAAATCGGTCTATTGGTGACCACAACTGAATTTCACATGCATCTTCCACCTGCGACGATATTGAGTTATGAGTGCACAAGACTTGGGTATGATTACGATTTGATGGAATGTTGATTCTGCATTTGAGTCTCTCAATAATGAAGCAGCACTCGGACCCAGAATCAATTAGGGATCTCGAAGAGAAATTGATGTCAATGTAATTGATACTGACACGGGCTGTGCTTAGTAGCACGCCAATATTCGAATTATCATAGCGTCAGCTCACATTTTTAATTATTTTACTTTAGATATTTCTCTTTTGTTTTCTGTGGAATTCTCCCATAGCGCCAGTGAACTATGTGACAATTTCATCCCAATTGGAAATGTCAATTTGATGACATTGTAGCGACGAGAAGCAATTACTGCGACACGGTGAAATGTGATTCAAATATTGCTTTGAAGAAGGGAATATGTGTAGAAAGGCTCACTAGCATTGTGCTTAAAGATGTTCATTGACAACAATGTCTGTCGCATAAAATGGACGTTTGCTTGGTCGTTGTATCGGTGCACGAGCCTACAGAATTAAAATATTTAAGTTTGTCGCAGTCAATAAAAAAATGATGCACTGAATAAACCCAAAATAAGTGTATACGTTAAGCGCAGTCAAATACAAAAACGACCACGTACCTTTTGTGCTGCGAGTATGTTGCTGGATGTGGGACAGATGTGAAAAAGTGCTATATGCTGGATTCCAGTGCGGCAGTGTTAATATTGCTGAATGTTGCTATATGTTGCAGGTGCTAGTGTTGCAAGGCAAGTATGCTCTTCGATATTGTGTTAAATTTCCGCCTTTGATTTGATAGTGGACCGTTTAAGTATTAGAGGTTGGGTCAGTTCTCGGTTGAGAAGGGCCAATGAATGCACAGGGGCGTGTCTGACGGTATGGCGCCATAAGTGTATGTGTATATATGCAAAGAAGATAATAAATGATATTAGAATTGAATTTCGGAAAAATTAAAGTTGTTCATTTGGTAGTTCATTGTATAATGCTCATTTTTTTTTTTTGGTGTGCGGCAGAACAGTGAACTTTTCGGCGGACGCACATGCGTAAGGTACCCTTTGCTGATGTGAATGCTTATATACACAATGTGTTTAGCAGTTCTATGTAAAATACGACGGGACACATTGTAACCTTCTGAGTCTTCAATAAATAGCTCAAGATATAATATAAATAAAGAATAAGGGATTTAGTACAATTTTCTTTTAGTTTTTGCGCTCTTTCAATGCACACACTCTCAAAAAATTAAGCGTTCCAATATGTTAGTAGGCTGACCCCTGGTTTACACTGTCGACTGATGATTTCAAATTTGCTCTAGGAGCAGTACAATCACAAGGTGAAGTTGGAAGAAATAAACTTATAAACATATGCCGGCAAATCCATTAACAAATTTATATGAATTAAACAATGACTTATTAGTCGATACTTCCAGAAGATAAAGATATTCTAATGGTTGAACTTAGTTCTAATCTAATAAGCTTTTTACAGCTAAAAACTATGCCACTTAGTCATAGTCGAGACGAAATTGACTATTAAGCCAGTTACAATTGTTTTTGGAAGATATCTAATAAAAATTTTTGTCAAAAAGTTGGTACTAAATTAAATGTCGGCTTCATATTAATAGTAACTACGTGAAAATCGTTTTTAAATTCATAGGACTTGAATTTTTCGCTTCCAGACTCTTAATAAAATCTGATAAGTTTGTCGAGAGATAGAGAATGAACGTTTTTCATTCTCAATATGTCTTATCCAAATATGTTAACAAAAAGCTAGTTCCTAACCCCAATCCGCGGAAGGGCCTGGCCTCTAAACGACATAGGTCTCAGGAAGACACCACGAGTATACCCAAGAGGCATAAGGCTTCCGCTTTCTCCAGCCGTCAGTTGCGGCCTGTCTCCACCGCCAACCCGTTTAGCGAAGTTTGGTCTATGCTGGGTCTATAAAGGGATATTCGGAAAGTATCCCGGCCCTGCACAAGTCGTTTGCGATGCCAGGCGGCATCAAGGATGGGTCATGCTTATATCGTGGTCCGACAAGCGCTCGATCCGGCTCTAAAAGGAGGCTATCTCCATGGTAGGACAGCTGTGGCCTGGAACAGACTTAGCTGCCGTTCATAGGGACGAAATCCCTATTAGGGCGAGAGCCAGGGCCTGGGTCCGAGCCGAGCCGTCAAAACCGGAGGAAATCTTTGAGCTCATCCGACTCATCCGAGTTGATGAGACCAAGGAGAAGCAGCGTTTTGTTGGCTTTGTCACCAATGGCGCATTCCTCCCAGTTGTCGCGGTTTGCGGGGAAGTAATTAGCTACGGCTTCTACTCCTAGAAACGGGTGTGTCGGGCCTCGGGAGGACTTCCAGAGCCGGTAGTTCCCACCGACGAAGGGGCGGAGAAACCGCGAAACACCTCGGTCTACAAAACCACGAGTGTGACTGATACCGCGACGGATACTGATAACGACACGGACTCAGTATCTTTATACGTAGGATCGTTTCACACTTGGTGGCAGGAAGTGACACCACAGTCATAGCAGCCTCTGAAGTGGAAAGACTAGAGGCAATGGATGTCCTCACTCTGAAGATGGTGAGGAACTTATAAATTAAACTGGGTCGCCAGAAAAGCGGTTTGTGGACTAAACTCTGATGCCTTTCAGGTGGTTACGGCTCAGTAGCAGGTAGGATCAGAGCTTGCATTCTTGTTAAACAACTGTTTTCTTATGTCCTACTCTCTCAATATATCGTCGAGGCTACCGTAAGCATCAGCGTCCGACTAAGGGAGAGCACCATTTGGCTGGGCGCCGCATATATGCCCCACAACAGCGAAGTTCTTCCAACAAACCGGACTGCAGGATGCTCTTAAAGAGACGAATTGTAGGAGCCGACCCTAATTCGCCACATACAGTATGGAGTTCATGTGATACCAACGCATAAGATGAGTTTTACACGATTTTTTTCTTCTAAATTATCTTAATATGTGCAACCGCGGGAACGACAAGGACATCTCACTCGTATCGGGTGACATTATAATCTGGCAGGTTTCGAAAGAACACTCCGTTTTTAATCATCTCTACATTAGTTTTAAACTCTGTCTTATTGCTGCTCGTCTTCCAGCATACAGGAACAGGAAACGAACCGACTACGCAAAATATAAAAGTATACCGTCAGTCTATCTAAGTACTCTCGACTCTCTCGGACACGAAGGTTGTTGTTCTTGGTGAGATGGATACTCTGTCTAAAATTGATAAAGCAGTGAACTTTCTGACAAGTTCTTTTAAGGCTGCATCCTGCCAAACCCCCTTCCGAAGAGAAAGAACAAGCCTCATTTTTGAAATCCGGAGATTTCTGCTCAGAGGAAAAAATCAGGATTCTCTTTACCCAATCCAAAAGAACAACTTTCGGGCCGCCTTACAAGGATGCATGCAAAATTTTCAAGATCATGAAGAAGGCTCAATGCGCATATTGGCAAAGGTTAGGTTAGGTTAGGTTACTGTGGTAGCTCCCGCAGAGGGAACTCACTTAGACATAGTAGGAGTCCATTGTGATACCACCTGCGTTATGGATGGTAACGCGAATCGGAAAAATCAGAAAAGATTAACCTGAGAAACGTTGCGTACCCTGGATGAAGTCACGCAGATTACCAACCTCCACCCCAGAAAGCTCTTCTGGAGTCCTACGGAAGTGCGAGCCTAGGTACTTGAATCTCAGTCTTGCAAAGGCAGGAGAACTGAGCAGGAAATGAAAAGATGAATCCACCTCATCCTCCTCCGAACAGCTGCGGCAGAAAGGGTCAGAGACTATCTTCAGCCTATCCGCTTGAATACCCAACGGATAATGGACAGTCAAAACGCCTTTGAGGGTCAAGAGTTGCCGCTTAGTAAGCGACCTCAGCTCCTTTGAGCGCCCACGATCCACTCATGGCCAGAGGGTCCTTGCAACTCTGAATGTCGCTCGCCGAGACGACAGAGAGCCCATCTGTCCAGGATAAGTCCGTAGGCAGCCAAAGGAGCCCCCACCATCACCTAGCAAGGAGAAATTACTTCCAGGGTACCCTGCCGAGCGAGCTCATCAGCCACGCAGTTCCCTTCAATGTCGCTATGGCCCAGTACCCAAATTAGTCTAACGCCGAGATACTCTGATGCGCCTGCGAAAGAAGTCAGGCACCCCCTGCCAAATTTTGATCTCACCATTAGCGATCCTAAGGCCTTAATAGCGGCCTGACTATCCGTTAGTTAGTAGCCAATCGGCTGCCTCCTTGATTGTGGCCACCTCTGCCTGAAACACACTGTAATAGTCCGTAATAGCCCCACAAGCTACCCTCTTTCCACTCCTCCCTACGCGGGATGTGAGTGGAGAAGGAGCAGTTCCGAGCTGGATCAGGCAAGCAGCAATCTGTTTCCGGAGGGACAAAGTTGAAGCTGGCAAGAATCCTAGAATGCCCAAAGGCCGAGCTGAATCTGTGTCCATTGCAACCTAGCCGGGCTGCTGCAACCTTGCCAGCACAGTCCACAGGTAACACGCTAAGCAAAACATTGAGCGCAAGAGTGGGTGTGGTCCTAAGCGCCCCACTGATCCCAATGAGCACGGACCGGTGCACCCGCTCTAGCTGCTTAACTTTCGATACCCTATCTAGCGAGTTCCACCAGATCACTACTCCATAAACCATTATAGGCCTAATTATAGTCTCATAAAGCCAGTAGTTTACCTTGTAGTTTACCTTGGGAAGAGGACCCATCTCTGCCCAATAGCACCTCGGCAACAGTACACCGCAACCGACGCCTTTTTCACGCTTTCCTCAGGAGAGCTTCCTGTCCAAAATCAGACCTTGATACTTGCCCCGGTCAGAGAGCACAAGCGGGACGCCACCTATTGAAGGGGGATGGGCAACCGGTACTTTGTACCTCCTGGTAAATAAGACGAGCTCTGTCTTGCTAGGATCGATCACGAGCCCACACCCTGCAGACCACTTTACGATCAAATTAAGGTAGCCCTGGATGATATCAAAAAGGGTGCTCAAAAACTTACCCCTGACAATGAGAGCAACATCGTCAGCATAAGCAATAATAGAGCAGCCTTCTCTTTCCAGCTCCTTCAGTACTACTCCGCCACAACAGTTCTGTCCCAGAGAAGGTGATAGACGAGCCTAACTAGATCCGCTTCAACCCCAAGCTCCGCCAGGGATCCGACTATTGCCTATGGCTAAATGTTATTAAAGGCACTTTCTATATCCAGAAGAGCTCCGACTGCAAATTCCAAGTGTTCGAGAGACCCTTCAATGACGTTAACAACCGTATGAAGGGCTGTTTCCACTGACCTGCCCTTCGAGTAAGCATGCTGAGCACGCGATAGTCACTCCCGCGGTATCTTCTGCCTTATATGAAGATCAATCAGTCTCTCCAGGGTCTTCAAAAGAAAAGAAGAGAGGCTGATAGGTCGTAAGTCCTTTGGGGATACATGAGAGCTCTTGTCCGCCTTGGGGATAAACGTAACCAGAAACCGCAGAAACTTCTCTACGAGTCTCGTATAGCTTTCCTTATTTCGGACTTAGATATTCCCAATCCGATCCTATAATGTTCCCAATCCGAGGGTTTTTGCTCTTCCTCGCCTAGTTAAAAAGTCGTCTACTCGAAGCCCTAAGCCCCGAAATTTCCAAAGTCCACCAGTACGGCTTAGATTTGCCCGAAGGCCCCCTCAGCGGGCACGAAATATTTATCGCTTTATTACATGCTATGGTGAATTTCTCCACTAAGCAGTCGATCGAGCTTTCCGAAAGGAGTAAATTTCCCTGAGGTTCCTCAGGAAGAAACTCATGCAGCTTCTTACAGTATAGATCGCAATCTGTGTTTCGCAGATTCCTATAGGGACGATTTTGGGGACGCGCATCGCCCAAAGAGAATTGAATATACCTGTGATCAGAGTAGTGATCGTTAAGAACTCTCCAGTTCGAGATACGGGATAACAAATCAGACGAAAGTTACAAACGTAGGGTCGCTCCCCCTATTACAAATATACAAGTTTTCGCTAAGAATAAAATCACAGAGAGACTCTCCTCTTGCGTTAATGTCCGAGCTACCCCAAAAGTGTGCGGCATCGTGAGCCATATTTGCGGACATGAGCCAAAGATCTCCGGCCCCGCCCTCGAGTCTCACTGTCACTACGTCTCCATTGCTGAAATTAGACAGAAATTAAACATTTCTTTCACGCCTGACGAGCATACAAGTTCTAGGTTTACCTGCGTAACTGGATACCAGAAGCTTGTAGTTCTTCGTCCCGATGCCAGAAACACCGTTACTGCTCAGCCACGGTTCCTGGATCAGGAATACATCTACCCACCTCAAGGTGAAGGATCAGATTGGCGAACGCGGCCTTAGAGTGCTGAAGATTTATCTGCATGATAATCATCCTCAGTAATCTCCTCCAGCCCACCCGCGGTAGCGTCCTCGCTATCCAAGGCAAGTAGCCTCTCCTCCGCCCCTTCGAACAGTCTTTTTAGACTGAGGACGGACCTGAGGGCTACCTACTCGAAACCATAGGATATGACACCCTGTTGCTCAGCGAGAGGGCCGAGGGACTCCGCGTTAAGCAGAATCAGCGCTTGCCGTTATGGTTCCTCGGATCTTTCAAACCGAACGACCTTCCAATTGTGCGCAGCAAGGCTTGGATTACAGTAACGGAGGTGCAGAGGGCTCCGCAGGGAGCCAGACACGAGCCCACGGACGCAAAGGGAAATTCTTCATATCCATGACCTCGAGCCTGGCACCCTTCCAGACCACCCCCACCAAGGAAACCGCCGCTTTATAGGGCGTGGCCGACAGCTCGTCTGCGCACGAAATCCTCTTAAAGAGGCCAGAGTGCCAGTCAGCACCCTCGCAACGAGGAGGTGGACCAGGATTATCCCTGATCACCTTCATGAAAACGGCAGAAAGTGGTGCCGCCACACGCCTCCAGTCCATCCTAGAGATGGCACCGTCCTCCTTACTGCGGTCTACGACACCCAGTATAATGGAGCCCGCCTACTTCGCGACTTCGCTGAAAGTTTTGGGCGCGACCCCAGTCCTGGGCCGTTTAACTGAAGAGGTCTCCCCCTCCTGAGACTGCTGTCTTTTTGAGGCTGAACTCTTCGAAGGCGTGCTCTCCCTCAGCACCCCCTTGGCCTACTCAAGCGACCTGGCATGCTTCTCAGATGTCAGAGACCCCGCCTGGCCACCATAGTGCTCCAGAATCTTGGAAGCCATGTGGCGATCGGAGTGGGCCTTCCTTCCCGTACCCATCCGCCGCTTAGGTCCCTCGGTAATTTCGTCCATTCCCCCCCTCCCTTCGTTAATAGAAGCTGCCACCAGCAGCGATGAGCCGGTCTTAGGGATCGGCTTCGATGCCCCTCTACCGCTCGGAACTTCGCTGGAATTTTTTAAAAGATTTTTAGAATTCATGGTTTCACTGGGTCCCAGCTCAGAGCCGCTGTCCAAAGCCCGAAAGTATAGTCGTCCTGTAGAAATGGTCCCATGGTTGTCTATGCCGCAGCAGGTAGGCCATGCTTAACGGTGACTAGCCATCATCTTGTACCGAAATACTGGAGATACTAACACCCATTTCCTCCGGGGCGCTCATATGACATCTCTAACACTTCGACAGACAATAAGACTTACTCTTCCCTAGGAAACTCTGTAAAGGATATCGTAAGTTACGCCAGGGTGGAATGGACTATAATGTCTTTCCAACCCTATAAATCTCTGGGACTGAAAGTAATCTCTTCCGCCCAACTGCAAGCAGGAGATCTTTACAGGTTGCCGGTAACCTTTCTTTCATCCGTACTCCAAAGGTAAATTAGCTGAGAATGCAATCCATGATGTTGTTTCAACAATTGAAAAAGAATTGGCCTTCAAGGAGTACACGCCGGGAGTTTTTCTCGATATAGAGGGAGCCTTTACCAGTGCTCATTCGGACTCGGTTGTCAGGTCCCTTCTTAGAGGGGGTCCACCAAGGGGTGGTGGACTTGGGGTCTTCACAAAAAGAGAACTATTCTTTCCGAGCTAAGGGAAGGGTCCATTACTAAACATGTTACCAAAGGCACACCCCAAGGAAGCGTTCTCTCCTCTCTACTATGGAATCTGATCGATGATGCCCTGCTTTGATACCTAGAGGACTGGTTGCCAAATGGTAGCGTCTGCCGATGACATTGAAATCGTAACAACCGGTAAACATCTGCAGTACTCTTCACGAGGAAAAATAAAATTCCTCCAATGTAACCACCCTCATGAAACAGGGGTGAACTGACTCTCTTAACCAAGTACCTTGGAGTTATTCTAAACAGGAAGTTCGAATGGAAGCTGAACATCGAAGTACGCTGCAAGAAGGCCTTCATCGCCTTCTACTTGGCAAGGCATCTGGCATCTAAAGGAAAAAATGGGGAATAAGACCACACATAGTACACTGGATGTCACGGCAGTGACAAGGCGTATTCTCTCCTACGGGGTTAGCGTCTGGTGGTCAGCGCTAAACTTTGTCGAAATCCTGTAGTGCTGGAAGGCTTAGCTCGATCCAGCCATGAAAAGAGCCAAAGTACGGGTACGCAAAGTTCCAGGAAGCTCTTCCGAATACAATAAGGAAGATAGATTACACTATTTCTCCACTCTGCATGGGCAATAAATTCTCAATGAGAGTCCCAGAGAGGAATTAATGGGAAGACCTAGACCCAGAGTCGACGGGTATCATTACAGCTGGTTCCAAACTCAACGAAAGAGTGGGTAGCTGAAATGAATTAGCACTGGACTTCACCTTTCGTTTACCGGATCACTGCAGCGTTTTTCTGGCAGAGATAAATGCAATAAAGGAGGTTGCTCTGCAGACGAGCTGGCAAAGGTAGGGGACGAAATTACCTATTATAAAATTTTTATATGTCCAAAGTCTTCTTTATAACTGATGTTGAAACTTCTTCATACAGGGTTCTTAGTTTCTATTCTTATATTAGTACAAAGTTGCATTTATTAGTATGAGGTTTAGTAATTATAAAAGTAGTACAATTAAAAGTAGATATACATGCTTTAATCATACAACATCATCCTTTTCAATTTGCGTTTATAATAATAATAACGGATTTTAATAAAGAACACATGCTTCTTATATCGGGGTTTCTGTCAAATCTTTTTGAAGTATGTGTACTCTTCGATAGATACTTTCTTCGTTATCTATAATCAAATAAGATCTAGGTTGTGCTGACTCTTCAACAACTGATCCAGGATACCCTATTGAACTTGGTGTTTTCTTAAACATGACGCATTCCCCTCTAGAGACTGGTATTAAATCTTTTGTATTTCTATTATATATTATTATTTATATAATTCTTTATTTATAACCTTAGGCTCAAAATTTTGTAAAATCGATGGGACTTTTGTTCTTAATTTTCGTGACATTAACAATTCCGATGGGCTTGGCATATTATCTTTGGGAGTAGTCCTATAATGCAGTAATGACATATATGGATC
The DNA here is from genome assembly GCA_951828415.1 of Anomoia purmunda. Taxonomy (NCBI): domain Eukaryota; kingdom Metazoa; phylum Arthropoda; class Insecta; order Diptera; family Tephritidae; genus Anomoia; species Anomoia purmunda. Next base: position 93,151,853 of record OX639993.1, read on the forward strand.
AGTATTACTATATTGGTACTTATTTTGCATTTTTCTTGACAGATCTTTCAGCCAGACCATTAGATCTCGGAAGACATAAATAAAATTCACTAAATTCTTTGGAGTTGAATGGCGGCCCGTTATCCGTGATAACTATTGCCGGTATTCCATGTCTTGCATATAAAGATTTCAAATTAGTAATGACTTGTAAGCCTGAGTATCCCGAACTTAAAATCTCTACCTCAATATACTTTGAATAATAATCAACTACGAGAAGATAGATTTTCTTATTGTGCTCAAATAAATCGCATCCTACTTTGTACCAAGGTACTTCGGGAATTTCATGGCTTCTTAAACTTTGACTTGGATTGACATTTTGGTATTTCATGCAACTTTCGCAACTACTGACTAAGTTATAAATATCGTTGTTGATGTTAGGTCAATACACCGATTCCTTGGCTAAATTCTGACATCGCTGGATCTCCATGTGACTTTCATGTAAGAAGTCAAGTATTTTTTTAAGCAGTATTTTTGGTTATTTTTTAAAAGAATACCGCCAATCATAAAAGTCTCATTTTTGAAACCATACTAAGGCATCGCTCCATTTTTAATACTTTTCTAATTTATTAGCCAACCTCTGTCTATGTATTCAATAATTTTTTGAAAACATTCATCGGTTTTTGACGAAATTTGGATTTCATTGATAAATTTTTGTGGTAGACAAATGTGTGACATTAAAAATTTACTTCGTTATCCCAATTAACAATTGCTTGCTCTTTCAGTGGAACCCTGGAGAGCGTGTCTGCTATGTATAGTAACTTTCTTGGTTTATATATCACGGTTAAATTGTAGCCCTGCAGCCGAAGCATGGACCTTTGTAAACATGCTGGGATTTTATGAAGAGGCTTATCAAAATAGACACAAGTGGTTTATGATCTGTTTCCACAATTACGTTTCGTCCATAAGTATATTGATGAAACCGAGTGCAGCCAAATAAAATGGCAAACAGTTCTTTTTCGATTTGCGCATAATTTATTTGCGCTGCTGTTAAGGACGCTGACGCATAATCTATAGGATTATGGTTATGAAGAATGGTTGCACCCACCGCATATTTCGATGGGTCAACTGATAAAATTAGCTGCTTGTTAGGATCAAAGTATGTCAGCACAGAATCTCTAGTTAGTTCTAACTTTAAATTGTTGAATTCATTTTCATGTAATTCATCCCAGCACCATAGATTATCACCTTTTAAAAGATTTCTTAAGTGCTTGTTCGAAAATAAGTTTTTTATAAAGGAACTGAGGTAATTTACCCTGCCTAAGAAACGCTGTAAGTCCGCTACGCAAGTGGGATGCGGCATCTCCAAAATTGATTTTATTTTACCGCTATCTGGTTTTATACCGTGCTCATTAATGACGTGCCCAATGAACTTAATTCCGTTTTGCAGAATTTTAGATTTGGGTTTATTGAATTTAAGACCAACCTGCCTAGTCTTTTCTAGTACTTTACACAAAATGTGATTATGTTGGTCTATAGTCGCTGGATGTACTAAAAAGTCATCCATATATATAACGAGACCGTTTCTGTCTCCAAATACATAGTTTAATCATTTCTGAATGGAATATTTCTGAGGCTGTGGCAATGCCAAACGGAAGACGTAAAAATTGATAACGCCCTAAATGGCTTCATCCAAAACCCGGAGTTAGCATCAAGAGTGCTATCGAATTTAGAGCCAATCAATTTAAATTTACACTCATCTATGTTAGGAAATGAAAAATTGCTGTCGTAAAATCACCTTATTTAAATTTCGTGGCTCTAGACACAAACGTCAGCTACCATTGTTTTCTGATATTAAAACGATTGAATTTACCCACTCAGTTGGTTCTTGTTTTAGCAGTGGATTTATGTTCATTCGCTACGGCGTCAGTTTATTCAATGCTCTTTTCTTCTTAAATCTGACATTGTGTGTCTATATCTATAAATAACTTAACTAGAGTGAATGAGACGAATATAAATAAGCCTTATGACTAAATACAATGAGTGATGAATAGAAGGAGACAGATTGCACATTAGGAATAGTAACCATAAGGGTTGCCGACTATAACAATAAGTATATCTACTACAATTCGGTCATCCTGATAAATTGGATCACCTGATCCATATGCTATCTTTTTCTAATGCGACCGTTAAACCAAGGTTTTATGTTTGAAATTGCCCAGGGAGTCCTTGACTATTGAAAGTTTTCTACGTCTTTCCGTAACATTTCCTGTTCTTTATTTGCATCTATTCGAATTTTTTCTAAACTTCTTTTAGGGTTTTTTTGAATTTGTTCTACTACATTCTCTTTTAAAGTGTCAAACATTTTTCCTTTTTGTCTTCCTCCGAATAGAACTACAGTAGGGTGCTCATTAAGCGCTCTGTGGCAGGTATTGTTCATTGTATATTCAACTTTTTCTAAAACAGTATCCCACGGGATGTCTTTGTCAGTAGCAAGAGTTTTTGATATCATAGGACCTAAACTTTTGTTTACTCTTTCTACTTGTCCATTAGCTTGAGGAGAGCCAGTCGCTATTTTTATATGCTTTAATTGTTCAAGGCAATAAATTGTTGAAAATCATTCGATGTAAAACAGCTCCCTCTATCGGAAATTAATGTTTTAGGGCGACTATAAGACCTAAAGTAATCTATAAGTGATTTAATTGCTTCCTTAGAATTTGTGGTTTTAGTTGGGTACAATCTTGTGAACTTTGCCATTGCGTCTATAACTACGAGAATATGTTTCTTACTTCTTTCCTTGTCTACCGGCAAAGTTCCTTTTGGTATACTATTGATTAATCCTTCTTGCTTTCCACTTTTTTCTGAAAATGCAATACATTCTAAGCAGTTTTGGATATGTTCCTCAGATTTTTCCGTATATTTGGGAACCAATAGCTTTTGTTAATAATTTAAGTCATCTTTTCTGTTCCAATATGACCCATTTCATTGTGATACTTATACAAAACGTGCTCTTCCATGGCTTCTGGGAAAATAAAATTGTGTCGTTGTCTTTCTTTCGATAAACTATACCAAGGCGCATTTCGTAGAAATTGTGCTCAGAACTTTCTAGTAGTTTCCTAACATCGCATAATTTTGTCTTTACTTTGACACATAATCAAGTTTTCTTCAAACGTGTTTGTTTCAATGACGAAAATATTGATATTTCTGCTTAATGCGTCAACATGCGGCATTCTTGTATTTGATCTGTGTTCTAACGTGTAATCGTAATTTTGGAGATCCAATGCCCAGCGATAAATTCGTGGATTTAAATCCTTTTTATTTTGGGTCATTGTCAAAGAATTGCAGCCTGTTACAATTTTGAACTTTCTACCTTGCAAGTATACGCGAAAACGTTTAAGGCCATAAATTATTGCCAGCGTTTCGAGCTCGAAACTGTGATTTCTCGATTCGATTTCTGAAGTTCTTTTTGAAAAATAGAAGACGGGGTGAATTTGCTATCATTTTTTCTTTGTAAGAGAATTGCTCCAAAACCTGGGGCGCTAGCATCGCAATGAAGTTCTGTTTCATCATTTGGGTTAAATAACGCTAAAATGGGTGATTCCATTAATTTGTGTTTTAAAAGCTCAAAAGTCTCTAGTTCAATTCGTCTGAACGTAAATTTCTTATCTTTATTATAAAGAAGTTTGGCGATTAAGGAGAAATCTTGAATGAAACGTCTCAAATATTGGCAAAGACCTAAGAAACTTTGGACAGCATGTACATTTGAAGGAGTCGGAAAATTGTTTATTGCCTCTAGACCTTTGTTGTTTGCTTGAATTATCTAATTATCTAAAATAGTGTAACCTAAATACTTAACATTTGCTTGCAAAAATTCACATTTATCTTATCTAAGTTCCAATTTATTCTCAACTAATCTTTTAAAAACTTCGGCATCTCGAAATGTTCCTTAATTGATATTGTCGCGATCCAAATAGACAATTACTTTGTCTTCTCTTATCATGCCCGAAAATATTTTGTTTATAAATCTTTGGAATACGGACGGAGCGTTTTTTAATCCAAACGGCATGCGTAAATATTCAAATTGTCCTAAGGGCGTGATAAAAGACGTAAGACAGAATCTTCGTGAACATAAACATGGTAAACCCCATTTTTCAGATCTTATTTACTAAAAATCTTTTTGTCAGAAAGCTTGTCTAGCAAGTTATCAATAATAGGTATTGGATAACTATCCTTAGAGGTCATTTTATTTAGTTTTCTATAATGCGAACACATTCTATATTCGCCTGCCTTTTTTGATGCCCTTACAATGGGTGAAACGTATTCTGATTCGCTAGGTCTAATGAAGTTTTTCTCTAAGTAGCTATCTTTAATGTTTTGTAAAGCTTCCTTTTCTTTATATGATAAACGACGTGCAGTGCAACTGAATGGTTGAGGTTTTTCTATTGCGAGTTTCATTTCTGGGAGTCAAATAATGTTTACAACAAATTTTTTCAAATAATTCTCGGTCTTTGTGTTCTAAATTTAATTTTAAATTTGAGCTTATGGCTTTCATTTTCTTTACCTAACTCGTTACAATTCATAGCCAAAACTTCGAATTCAAAACTATTTTCAATACCATTTTTTTCGTTTTCTAATATTTTTAAATCTTCACTCTTGTTGGAAACGTAAATGTCATCAACTTTCTTAAACTCATTTTTGTCATTGCAATTATTTTGAAATTTATGTTGAATATTGTTTTCAAAAACACCGATTTTGTTCGATTTAGCATTAGGACCGTTTAAAAATTTATCAATATAATCAATACCGCTCATTAGTCTTGAATAAGTTACATCTAAAAAATGTTTCCCTAATATCACAGAATGTTTCATAGTTTCGTCAGCGACTATAACTAATTCAAAATTTAATCTTAATTTCGATGTATCAATAAAGCACAAACTTTTCCATAAACTTTATTTATTAACTCCAAAAATTGATGGAAAATAAAACGGATTTAATTCTATCGTATTTGATATCAAATACCTCTTAATAACACTAATGTCGCTTCCTGAGTCTATGAGGCATTCTGAAAATATTTCTTTATTGTTATCGCTTACTATATGCAATTTTAAATATCTTACATAAGTTTCCTTTTCGCCGCTTCGATGTAACGTCTTATTGAGTTCGCACTGTGCCGCTTGATGACCAAAACTTCCGCAAACGTAACACGATCCTGGTTCACGCTTAGCTTTTCGGCATTCCGAAGCGTAGTGTCCGAGGCAATTGCAGTTAAAACAACGAGTTGATGGTTTGTCGGAAATTTTATCTGCACCTTTTTTTTAGAGATTTCTCCGAGCGACAAGTTTTCGACATGATTTGCTGGCGTTTCAATTCGACCCTTGACATTGCTTGTAACAAACTTGCTTTGTTGCTATAACATTGGATGTAAGCGTTGTTGCGAAGTTGTTCATTGGGGATACCTTCGATAATAGACTCGATCAATTCGTTATCATCCATTTGAAGTCCATTAGCGAGCATAGTCTTGTCGTTGTAATACTCCGAAAAATTTTCATTATACTCCCACCTGCGAGCCTGGAATTTGCGACGAAGTGATAATTTGATTTCCTTTATGTCAAAAACCAATTCCATTTCTTGCAACAAAACGTTGACCTCTTGTGTCAAAATGTTTGGCTGGGACTGCAACCACGAAAGTGCTTTCCCTTTAACCTTAGCCATCAGCAGTACGCGTAACTTTTGTTCGCTTAAGTTGCAAGCAATTTGAATGTTCTTTAGTTGGATTAACCAGTTACTAAAACTACCAGTGCCGTCGAATTCGGGAACAAAATTTTGCAATGCATCGAAAGGAATGTTGTTGTCGTCGTGTACTGCTGTGCGAGTAACCGGAGCGCTCTCTGTTTGTGCCGTTTATTTTAGAAACTCATTCTCCTGACTAAGTAGACTTTTTTCTCTTTATAATAAATAAATTTGCTTTTGCATAATTTTAATACTGGCTTCCTTCATTTGATCTTCGCGAAATTTGTCGTCAAGAATTTCGTTTGCACTCTTTCGATTGTTTACATCTTCTGCTTCTCCAATTTGTAAGTCCCTGAGTTTGTCGGTCATTTTCTTCTTCTCTTTTGTTTGTATGGAGTATGAAATTCCACTCATTTGTTGGTTGCTCCGCATTTCACTCATTTGTTTTCGATTTCTTTTTCCACTTCAAATTGTACGTTACGTTGTTCATTCATTTGCAGATCTCCCATTTGCTTTTCATTCTTTTCCGCTTCATTCGTTTGTGGTTCTGTCGTTTGTAGTTCAGTCGTTTGTGTCTCATTTTTTTTTTTGTTCTTCTAACGGTTGATTTTCGGCGTTAGCTGGCACTTCGTTGGTTTGACTAGTTTCGATGATAGAAGCATTTGTACCTTTTCCACGAAGTTCTATGAACAATCCATTGAGGCGAGCGGGAAGAGACGCCTTGTTGCCGTGTGAAGGCAATCCCAGCGACCGCAGCCAGTCACGCAATTGCTCCACAGTAAAGTCGGTGGTTGCGATTTTTTCCAAAGGTTTACGTAAAGCGATCCATAGCGCTGATTCGCCTTGGCCGAATTTATCTCAGACTAATGGCTGCAGTAATAACCGGACACGGCGTCATGGGCACACACGGGAGGAGATTGGGATGCATAACTAACGATTTTTGCCGAAGTTGCAGGGATGAAGTGGAAGTGAAAAGCATCGAACACTATCACTGCTACTCTCCCGCCCTGGGAAATACTCGAAACCAATTCCTAAATGGGTCCTTTCTAAACTGTTTGGCAAGCTTTCCTGATCTTTTGTGCTACGTAAGGCGCACTCGTAGTTCACTTTCTAAGGGAAGGAAGAAGGAAACGCAGGACTCCTGCCAAAGGGTATCACAACGGGCTTTGTCAGCCTATGAGTGCATCCGCGGGTTTGCGCGGTTGCAGCCGCTCTAGACGTGTTTGAAAACATTCCTTCACGTAAATTGGGTTGGTGATGGTGAAGAATGGCGTGGTGTTGTCCCCACATTCAGAAATGGCTTACCAAATTAGAACTTTTCTGCCAAACTTTTCTACCTAGATGGTTTTTTCAAATCAAAAATGTCTTCTCCAGACTGCAACCAGTAAAATTGGTTGCCCGGCAAGCCATGACAACACAAAAGTTTGTATTAGCGAATTGTGTCTTATTCAACATACGCGCAAGGGAAATAATTTTTTTAGTTTGTCTTTCGCTTCGTTTTAGAACTCGACATGGAGCGGTTCTTCCTAATTGCGGCTATTGCTTTCTTCTCCAACTGGACGTCATCTGATCCATTTGGACGGCAATTTCTTGGCTTATCCTTTACTGACCCTCCTCCTTACTGCACAAAACAGTCCTTCGGTCCTTATTTGACCGTTGTCATTTCAGCTAAGTCATAAAAGCATCTGAAATCGCCATCCAGGTACCAACCTGCATAGATCTCTCCATTATGCTTTTGTAGTAAACTTACGGTACTCTTTCTTCCAAAAGAGACTGCCGGTATCAGTTTGTCATTTGAAGCCAAAAACAAATGCAAATACCGTCTTTCACTCCCTCGGTCAGCAACATTCTAAATAGATAACATGGAGTAGAACCACCTTAAAATTGTTTATTTCTCCCTATATCTTCTGGGCGCTAAGCACATAGAAAAAAAGGAGTGTTGTCAAAAGCCCCTCAACATAAGCATCAACTTCCATTGAGTACTCTCTTGCTTGCGGTATTTTTAAAAAGGTCACGTTGAGCTGATACACAGGATTTTCTACTCTAGTTTGGTACAAAACCTTTGATCTGATGTGTTTTGCTACCGTACGCTCCAGGCTCTTCAGCTTGATTGGTCTAAAGGTATTTGCTAGTGCGTAATCATCTTTTCCCGCTTTACAAATGCAGACTACCCTAACTTTTCTCCAAAGCATACAAATCTGACCACAAATCAGGTAAGCTCTAAAGATTGTTCTCAAACCCTTAATGAGTTTGACTCCCACACTTTATCACTTTCAAATACGCGCAATCAGATCCTGATGATTAAAAGTCATCCAAAAAAGATACCGAATTCCTCATTGACTCCTAAGGAACTACCCGTGATGCAACGTACCAGTACCAATAAGTAGTTTCCATACACCTGCTATGCGATATTACTTTCGGACCACTCTTCTCTTTCAAGTTTTTAGCGCTCTATGCAAAAGTGTCTATACCTTTTACGAAGTTTGGCAAGTTCACCGTCGCACCATAAGACGCTTTGACTTGCCTATATCTTCTCCGGACAAACCTTTTCAAAGCAGCCAATTTAAGTATTGGTTAACCTGCCGGCTTTTTTGATTGCTTTTCAACTTTTGAGTTTTCCGAGGATTTCGATGTTTGGGTACCTCTTTCATTCTCTGACATGGTCCTCCATACCTCTATTAGCTAAGGTCAGATCGATCACTTCTTGTCTTCTGATGGTAACAAATGTAGTTATATTACCTGCGTTCTGTATTACCAGCCCGGAGGACAGAATAAAGTCTAGTAGCCTGTTCTCGCAACGATTTAACTTGACGCTACCCCACGTAGTGTTCTCTGAGTTTGCATCACATTACAATATTAGACCTGGACCATTTGACTCAGCGTACTGCATGATGCCCATAATTTTCCCCGAAGGAGGGGATATACGGAGACGAGTGGCAGGTACGCCGAGGGTACGATGACTTTGGTTTGACGATCACCAGTCGTACATTTGACTGATCGCGGATCTATAATGCATGTCCGTGACCTTTCTGCCTTCTTAAATGAAGGACGTTACCCCAAGAAACTCCTCCAATCCCGCTAATACGCAGTAGATGATTTGCTATGGTGCAGAATAATTTGAGTAAAAATAACCTCAGTCATACCTACAAGAGATAAAGCCGCGAATTATTTATTCGTTTTTTGTTTCCTTTATGGCGAACTGGCCCTTCATTGCCTGTAGTTGCCCTTTCCTGGGAAACGAGTACACTCGCCATTTGCTTGTATTCAGTCCTTCGTTCTGGACAATGATATATTTCAGAATCTCACTTGGTTTCCGCTGTGGAACCGGTATTCAAGCAAAGGCTCTTGACAACCTGTGAATGCTTCGATCTTTTGGGACGGAGCTGCATTTTTCGCAGGATTGAATAGTTTGGTCAGTCATTCGCGAGAATGCTAGTCAGAGCACTATATTTGAATGGCAGTATCCTCCACGCTTATTCCTTTGAAATGTTTAGCCTTCCATAGATAGCTATCAAGATAGTCTCTCTGCCTTTTGAACAGCGATGGTTTTCCATTGGCACATTTAGCGAATGAACTGGAGTGCCATCTGACCAATCCAATTTAGATTCAAAGACCTTCATCTTCTTTGCTTCGCGGCTCTTATCAACTGCCCGCACAGATCTCTGGTAGACATCGGCAGGACGCACCGCAATGATCTGTTACGTTTTCACGTAGCCGTTTTAGGTGAGAGGCAGAAGATGAAAAGAGTATGTTCGCATTGGCTGCAGCTATTTTCTACCTTTGCCTCCTCCTCTTCAGTTTCCTTGCGGGCAACTCTTCACCCGCCTTGGAATCGCTAGAACAGAGCGTATCCATACCCGCGCTCTCCATATTTGCACTAAGTTTAACCATTGCCAGATTTACCACTCCTACCAGTATCCAGCTTGAAAGGAAATAAGGAGCTTCAGACATTTTCGTAGCTTTTGCAACCGAATGCCAGTTCGTCCTCCTCCGGATTCAAAAATAGGCTCTCCGCTGACAAAATCAATGTGCCAAGATCCATCATTAATTTGCTTTCTCTGAAACCCAGAATGCCAGTCTCATTCACAGTGAAACGTAAGCTTTGGCCCTGCACAACCGATACCTTCACCGTCAACGAATCAGCGAGAGACTCCCAGCTTGCTGGTTACAACATGCAGAGAATCCTGATTTAAGGAGGTTGCATTTTACTCATACCGCCATGGTGCCGATCTTTCAGAGGGAATTTTTGCTGTCAATCTTCTACTTTTTGAGATTCAATAATTACCATTCAGGATGATTCAGAATGAAGTGATGTGGTGCTTAGAGTATTAATAGCAGTTGCGGTGCTAAACCAGTACCAAACTATTCGTCATCTGTTTCCGAAGTAGAGGTCCCAAACCAGTCTTGAAATAGGTCGCGAATCCATTACATATCTAGACACCATGCACCAAGCTATTTAGAGACCATGTACCAATCTATTGGCGAAAAATTTAGTTCAATAGTTTCATATTTTGTCCGGAGAAAGCTCGGGAGAAAGCTTTTTAAAGCAGCAAACCATAAAAAGAGAAAAATTAACATTTTAAGAAATTTCGCAAATCGCACCGATGAGTTCGATAAGATGCATAAATTAACTAACGATAAGGGTGTTCTATTTAGACATATATATATACGTGGTTCGGAGGTGGCCTTTTGACTGCTGTTACTTGATTTATACTCAGTTTAGTTTGGCATTTCATAATAAACAGACTTACTCCGGAACAACGTTTGCAGATCGTGTAAATTTATTTCCAAAATAATGGTTCGGTTCTCGTAACGCATCGCGCGCCTCGTTCAACGTTCGGTCGACATTTTTGTTCAGCGATGAAGCTCACTTTTGGTTGAATGGGTTGATAATCTACAAGCCATTGAAGAGACACTGTTACATCCTCAAGAAGCCACTGCTTGGTGTGCTCTATGGTCAGAGGGATCATTGGTCCATATTTTTAAAAAATCAAGCCGGCAATAATGTTTCATTCAATGGGGAACGCTATAGAGCCCTGAATAAAGACTTTTTCGTGCCTGAATCGGAGGATGTTGATGTGGACGACAGTTGGTTCCAACAAGATGGCGTTACATGCCCACAAAACAATAAATTTATTGAAGGAAACTTTTGGTGAGCGCACTATCTCGCGTCGTGGACCTGGGGCATGGGCTCAAAGATCGAGCGATTTAACACCGCTGGACTATTATTCATGGGGTTCTGTGAAGTTGCTTGTCTACGCAGACAAGCCCGAGGCGATTGAATATTCGCATAGGTATGTATGTATGCATGTGTAAGTCAGTGGCTTTCAAAAATTTGTATAGAATGCTGATGTTTTAATTTGTTGCGTCTCTGATGATATCGAGCGGGTCAGGAACACCAAGGCCCTCCTGCCGAACAGAGTCTCCTTTTCAATCATGCTAAGAAAATATTTTTTGCTTATATAGCTGCGCATAAGCGATGGAGTCTTAGCAACATTTTTGGCAGCGATGTCTGCGTTTTCATTGCCAGTAATACCTACATATATGACCGGGAACCCACATGGGCTTAATTTTCCTGGGTGCGGTTATAAGCATTTTACGGATGAAGACTGTTTCTTTCTGGTTGTTGACAGGAGATTGAATGGCATCGATGGTCGAATTGCTATCAGTGCAAATAACGAACTTGCCTCTATTTTGCTTGACATAGGAAATTGCTTCGAGTATGGCTGCCAATTCTGCGTTTTAATTATATGCATGCCGTTGTTGATCAGCCATTGTGGGCGAGTCGCAGATATTTTGGATCTAGGAAGCAAAGGGATCTGGAGCTCTTTTAGAAAGTTGATAGAGCGATGAATTGCAGATAGGAAGCGTGACTGCCGTTTTCTTGACACAGCATTGCGTGCATCCTTTGCCAGAACGGTATTACAGGAGAACAAGAGTTTGGGAAGTAGTCGACGGGTGCAACCAATTGTTCTGTCCGCGATCGTAGGCGAGCCGGTTTCTGCAGCGCAGTGTCCGTAGAAGGGGTAGCGCATAATCAAGTTTGGAAAGCACCAAGGCTCGGGTGGCGTTGATTAGCGTGGAAGGGTGCACGTTACTTTTCTTAGACGTAAGATATTTTATTATATTTAATCTTTTTAAGATACTATCTCTAACGTACTTACAATGAGGCTTAAAGCTATATTTAGAGTCTAAGGTTAGACCAAGAACTTTGAGTTCTTGAACTACGCTTAAGTTAGGATTAGTAAAAAAGTTAGATAAGAATCACTTAGCCCTTGTTTTAATCACGTGGTTTTTGGAAGTTGGTAGAGAGCGTCACAGAGTAACGTGAAAGGTATACCGAAACGTAGAAGAGATAAAGAGAAAGATAATAGCACACCAGAACAAATGAACGTCCGAACACGTCAGAGGATAGTCGGTGACTGGAAAAGACTTTTAAAATAGAAGTCTTTGAATAATAATTATAGATTACTCAAAAAACTTGTTTCTTACTATAATAATTATTGATTAACTTTTTTCTCTTGTAATAGTTATGTCTGATTAAAGCTTGTATTGTAGTTTTCGTATTTATGTATTGGACCTTTCCATATGCTGTTACACTTGTACAAGAAAAGAATGACCGAGTGTGTAGAATGTGTTTCGAGTTCGCGTCCTGGCAGGAGCAAGTGACATCAAAAAATATAGAACAACATTTTTAAACCGTTTGGAGTCGTCGTAAAACTGTTGGCTCTATAAAAATATAATATTTATTTTTTTTATTTTTTTATTAAAAAAAATATTTTTTAAACTAATATAAGAGTATTAAATACGGGTTAACAATAGTTTGTGTGTGCTATGGTGTTTTATGGTTTTCGTACTAAGTAAAGACATTAAATTTGAATGAGATGTCGCGGACTCATCCGAATGTTGCATCCGACTTTTATTTATCGAAGAAATTTCTTTAAGAAACTGGGAATTTTAATTTTTGTGCGACTTGCAAGAATGCAATTTCGAGTAACAAACTGCCAAAGTTGTGTTATACACTGGGTTAGACTTCCCAGAAAAATCTTACGCCAACAGAAGAACGTCTAATTATGCCCCGATTTCCATTCATGACAATTCGTCCCATTGGGCTACCAGGATCAGAGTTCACTGAAACGTACAGTTGATCGAGCACATGCCTTTCACCTAAGAGGACCTATTAAATATAATATAGATTATATGACTGATACCATACGGCCGGCAAAGGTTATGGAGGCATTTCCGTGTTTAATCAAGCTCCTTTGAATCGTGAGCATAATATTTATGTCTGTGAAAACTGACTTGAAAGTTTAAAAAAAATTTTCACTGCTCCGGGTGAAGGTCAAAGGCCGCTTGGTATAATTTTAGACAATGATTCAGAAGAATTATCCTTTGCTAGAATTTATGCTGAATAAAAACGTAGTTATACAGAGACATAAATCAAAATTGTACAATCTGTTCAGGTCGGATTGTACTGTTACAAATTAAGAATAGCAAATCAATTTGCCTTTAGAGGTTACTGCTCAAAATGTTTCAAATGACTATTTCGTTCAAAACCTCATTCAACATGATGATGGCTAAAAAGTTCTTAAAGGTGTGAGATATTCTTCCAAATATTGGAATGCGGTGAAATAAAGTCATTACTGTGATTCGCAAAATCTTGTTTATAACATTATCAGCGCTGAGTCTAAATGGTTCGAACTTTTAGTAATCTTATCGAAAACAGTTAGTTTTAAAGATATTTTCAAGGATGATGTAAATAAATTGCCAACGCAGGAACGTTATCGTCTTATACGTTTAGATGCTGCGATCAGGCACGTGCGCACGGGCGGGGTTTGGAGGTTCAAACATTTCCGAACCCAGGAAGAATATGAGAAATTAGGCTTACGGCGTAAAGATTAATGTATAAAGTTTAGAATTATCAGATATCCCAAAGTGTGACACTTTTCTTAATTATCCTAAACGTTTGCTCGCACAGCAAGATGCAATTTATAAGAACGCAAACTTTCAAGAGAGTTAAGGGACTAAATTGAAACAATCTCGTCCAACTCTAAGTAAAAAGGAAAGCAAGCAATTTGAAAAATACTCATGATTTAGCATAACGATTGTGCTGTAGTATTTGTCGACAAAGCAAACCTTTGGTAAAGAAGAATTTCGGATAAAAATATCCACAATTCTATTAAAGCAATTATTGTCTGCAAAAATGAAAATGCTTTCCCTAATGTTCACTAAATCTTGCTTATAAGGGATACTCTCCCAGTAACGACATCGACGAATAAACGCTCTTTTTCAACAGTACGTCAACTGAAAAATTATCTCCGGTCTACCGTGATTGAAAATCGACTAAATGGTTTAGTTGCATTTACCATTCATCGAGACATAAAAGTTGAAAACGCAGTAATGAATAATTCTTTCGTGTTTTTTGTAATTTTAACTTATTCCTATTTATGAATTAGACAAATACATTTTTATTCACATCCATAGAACAATGGTTTCCTTTGTAGAACTTCTTCCATTTTATAAAATAAAATGAAACCCCCCAGGAACAAATCCTAGGCACGGGCCTGACTTTAGGAACTATGCAAAAAAGCCTCATGCCTAAAAAAACACGCTTTATATGCAACAGCGGGTGTAACTTAAGGTCAAATTCTTCATTTTGTCATTTTGTCAACTCGAAAAGAAGGTGCAGCGGTTTTCCAACGAAATTCCACTTCAAGGTAAGATTTCCCGCACCACTCAATAAGCTTGAGATCTTTTTGCAACGGTTTTTCTAAAAGTATACGGAACCTATGCACATTCGTCTAGTTTCACTACAGACTTATACTCTACTAAGATTATCAGCTAATGATGTTAAGTCTGCCATTTTAAGCCTTAAACCGATTCTTAAGTATGAAAGCAATAGATTTCTTGCAATAACTATTTTCCGTTCGATGTATTAAAAATTTATTTTACCATTCTTTTCAATACTTTTCCTAGATTACTTAAATTTTAAGACTGCTGGAAATTATGTTTCAATAAGCCAATCTTCATTTTCTAAAATCTTGAATTATTTCATAAATAAGAAGCTACATGACCATACAAACTATTTCATAAAGAATTGCGAGCATTGGTTCCTCTCAGGAAAATCTTAAATAAAAGACATGGCACAAATCACAAAGAACATTATTTCAGCAATGGAAAAATATGCACAGCTAGATGTTATATATACTGATCTCTCCAGACCTTTCGATAAGGTTGATCTAAACACTCTCTTATATAAAGTTGCTAAATTCGGCATATCCGGATGTTTAGGCCTTCAGCCTAAATGTTGGGCTAATTTATGCACAACCCTAATGTCTACACACACACACACATTTACGTATATTAACGTCGTTAATTAGCGCGGCCTGCCGGATAACAAACTGTCGTTAAGTTTCCCCAGTTCGAGTGCAAAAATTGAAAAATTGTTTTTTGTTTCGATTGTAAATTTGTGGGAATATTTGTTCCACGGAATTTGCGATAGGGCTGATTGACCCATTTTGGAGCCGAAATAAATACATTCCGTTAACACCACCAGCAGTGGTGCCACATACGAGCATATTTTTTTTTATACAGCCAACAATTATTTGCCACACTGCTAACAGATTAACATGTGTTGCCACAAAAACCTTAGGGTTCGTTCAAGGGAATTTCTGATTGGGAAACTGTCAAAGGTTCAGCGTTCAACTGTTAACACTTTATAACTCAACTAAATAAAAAAAAAAGTACAACAAACACATTAGGATGTACAAACAAATTTAAAGCAATTTTCATTTCATTTCATTTATTTAAGTCAATAGTTACAATAAGCTTACAGACTAAATACAAAAAGGACTTATAACTAATTCTTACATGCTAGAAGGAAACATATATTATGTGTAATGAGACTCAATTCTAGAACGGAAAATGTATCTGGGCATAGCAAAATCCAGATCAAGAGATCTATGTATACTATTCAGTTCAGTAAGTGCTCTCTTAATAGGAGCAAAATTAAGGTAATTATATTTTTTTGTTTTAATATTAAATGGATAATTAAAGCGTAGGGTTCTGTTGGGGACATTGAAGCTAATCTGTTCAAGAATTTCCGGGCAGTCAATAGAACCACAAACAACATCATAAACAAACATCAAAGACTGAACGGTGCGCCTATTTGCAAGACAATTCAAACTTATAAGCATGCAACGCGCGCTATAGGATGGTAATGGGCCAGCAAAGTGAAGCGGTTGCAAGGCAAAACGAATAAAATTTCGTTGCACTCTTTCAATTCCATTAGAATGAGAGGTATAAAAAGGGTTCCAAATCAGAAAGGCATATTCGAGCTTGGAACGAACTAGGGAGTTATACAATATTTTTCTAGTATAGGGGTCTTTAAAATCCCTCGCATGACGTCGCAGAAAGGCTAAATTAGCATAAGCCTTTGGAATAATATGGCTAACATGATTGACAAAGGTAAACCCGGTGTCAAATACCACCCCGAGGTCGGAAAACTTCTAACATTGGAAATAATAGTATTCGATAGAGTGTATGAAGATGGAATATGATTCAGGGATTTTGAATAAGTGACGTGGACGCATTTATTTATATTATGTGATAATTTATTTCTGATGCACCAAGCCGATAAGTTGTTTCAGTCTTGTTGTATTAGAGACATATCCGATGGATAGTTAATTTACTAAATAGCTTTAAGTCATCTGCATATAATAAAAACTTAGAGTGGTTAAAACAGGCTCCAATGTCGTTAATAAAAAGCGTAAATAAGGTAGGACCGAGAATACTGCCCTGTGGAACACCTGAATAGGCTAAAAAAGTGTAGGACTTGGTGTTTTCAATTTCTACAAACGATTTTCTGTTGGAGAGATAGGATCTCAACCAGGAAAGAAAAATTGAATGGAAGCCCAAGCATTCAAGTTTCTTACAGAGGACATTGAGCGAAACTGTATCAAAATCCTTTGAAAAATAAATAAATCGCATCAACTTGCCAACCACACTAAAACGCCGAGATACAATACTAGGAAAAGACTGCTAGGTTCGTAACTGTGGATCGCCCGCTAATAAAACCATGTTGATGAGAGTCTATTATATTATTAATAGAAAAAAGTAGTTTATTATTTACTACTTTTTCAAATAGTTTAGAGCAAGTAGTTAGTTTAGATATTGGCCTGTAATTTCTTGCATCATTTTTATTGCCTGAGTTAAAGATTGGTGTGATGGAAGTAAGTTTCCAACCGTCAATAAACTCACCTGTAGAGAGTGAGAGATTGAAAATATGATGTAATGGCACACAAACATTTTTTAAGAAAGAAAATGTTAAGCCCATCCAAGTCATTTTTTAATGACGATTGCAGAGACGAGATGGCATTAGTAATATCTAACTCAGTTGCCATCAATGATCCAAAATCAATAACCCGGGAGTCAATATGAGAGGCGTATCAAATATCTCAGCATCCGAGACAAAATTGGACTTGAAAAAATCTGCAAACAGAGTCACGGAATCACATAAGCTCTCTGGGCGTTTCTCATTGTAAATCACACAAGGAATGTTTGAGCAGCCTTTTTTAGATCGAATATATTTCCAAAAAGCTTTGGGATTCGATTTTAGTTCTTCCTCAAAACGCAATATATATCGATTATATAAAAATTTGTCAAGAACGTTGAATCGGGTCATGTAATCTAAATACTTTTCTTTAAAACATTCATTATTTGTGGATTTAAATAGATTGTAAAACTTGTTTCTTAGGTTCTTCAACTTTTTAAGATTTCTCGTATACCAAGGGAGCTTATGCACCCGATCAGGAAGAAAAGAAAGATTATTACGAAAAATTATGGACAAATGGAAAAGAAAAGCTTCGAAACACTTAGAAACACTTTTAGCACGAAAGATTAAACTACAATCTATTTTCAGGATTTCAGCGTTTAAGGTATCGAGATTTGCATTACGAAAATCAAAAGACTTAACATTCTTATTATCATCCGAAATTAAATCAAAAAACTCTAAAGAAAAAGATAAAGGCACATGATGCCTATCCGATTTAGAAATTGGAAAATTACATTCACTAATATGAAAAATTAAGTCCTCAATAACAAAAATAAGATCCAGAATGTTACCAATTTTCTTACAAATGAATAAATTTGAATAAGGTTAAAGCTAAAAAGACTATCTATAAAGTTGATCTCCTTAGTGGTATTTACATTAGTTGGAGTAAGAAATCCATTATTTAGTAAATTAGACCAGATAATTTTATTGAGCTTTCAGGCGGAATATAGGATACACATACAAATATTTTTCCGTAAGCTCCATAAATACATACGCAAATTTGATCAAGTAACGAATCATAGTTTATAAGATCGACTTTTGATGAAAGTTATTCCTTGCTTTCGTAGAATAATTTTGTTCATTCACATAAAGCTGACTATTCAGCGTCAGTAGAGGTCGAATCTCAAACACCTTATCTGTGCTGGGATGCGCGCTAGGAAGCATCTTGGAATTGTCCTTGGAGTTAATAATTGCCCCAACTTTTCAAATTTGTTCGCTGGCCTCGTTTCCTTTAAGAAAGGTGTTCCGATTTCATAATTTCCATGCTTTGTGACTCTTTGAAGATGTACCAAAGCATTATATTAATTATTCCAAAAAATTGCTGAACGTCGATTTCGAGATCCTAATGGCGGAGCAGATCTCGTCGTATGTCCAAAATAAAAACCTTCTTTCCCCTGTGCAATCAGGATTCTGGAAGAATCATAGCTACACCACTGCCATATGAAAAATATTAGATGACATTCGAATGCCCTTTGATAACCACTTGCAAACAAGACGCCGTCTTGCTTTACAGCTAACTATCCCAATTATAACGTATTCTGATCTAATAAATAGTAAGCTGACACCAAGATTTGAACATATTTCGCCATGGAAGCACCAACTTTTAAGCTTTGAGATCTCAGAGTATTACAAGGCCAACAGATGTATATGTGGCGGAGTGCGTTGGGTTGCCGTTAATGATCTGGCAACTCTCAACACGAACTTCACTTTGACGTTCGCTTCTATCGTGACATGACATTCTCTAAATTTATTTCAATCATCAAGTATCTTGTTTACAGCTTAAGTTAAATATTGAATTGGAATCAAATAAATAAATCATTTAATTACCAAATTGGTCACCCCGCACGAGCAACATGAGTACTGGTGGCGACAATAGGGATGCAGATGTAAGTTCTGCCCCGGCAAATGGAAATTCTGCCCAAATTGCTGCAAACTGCTTTGCGCGTCTACAAATGTCGCCATTCGACGAGCCAATGTCGAAAATTGGTTTTATTTGTTAGACTTTTATTTTCGAGCAGTGGGCATTTCACAAGACGACAGAAAATTTGATATCGTGTGCTCTCAGCTGCCTTCATTGCGCATAACAGAATTTCGTCCGATTCTCGACACTGCCCCAGCTGACAATAAGTATAGTTACTTGAAGGCACAGTTAATCAAATTAATGGGAGCATCACAACAAAAACGTCTACGCCAGCTAGTACACGAAATGCAACTAGGGGATAGACGTCCTGATCAATTGTACTATGAGATGCTTTTGAAGTCAAACGGTATCTTGACCGAGACAGTATTACTCGACCTCTGGACATCTCGTCTTCCATCAGCTGTACAAACCGCGGTAACAATGTGCACGGGTTCAGCGAATGAAAAAATAAAGATTGCTGATGCCATATTCGAAAATATTGAGCTCTCGAATGTTAATTTTGTATCTTCGGCCACGACCGAACCTAATTTAGAGCAGTTACAAGCTACAATCAACAACTTGTCTAATCAAGTACAGCGACTGTCCTTGGTAACATCTGGCCACGGTTCTTCTAATAGGCAGAAAGGCGGTCGCAAACCGATTCGTGTACCCCAACAGCTAGCCAATACTGAAAACTCTCTGTTTGATACTTGCTGGTACCATCGTCGATTTGGAAATAGTGCAACAAACTGCAGACCCCCTTGCCGTTACCAAAAAACACAGCAGCGACAATTACTATATACAGCGAACATTGACAGACTATGCATCCAAGAAAAATTAACAAAAACCAAATTTCTTATTGATACTGGCGCGGAGGTATCATGTTTGCCACCTTCAAATAACGTGAAAAAACTACGCAAGACTACAACTCGTCTTTACACTGTCAATGGTTCGCCTATAAAAGAATATGGAGAAGTAACCAGAGAACTTGATCTTGGTCTTTCAAAAAAATTCACCTGGACATTTCTTGTAGCCGACTTTACCTCTCGAATAATAGGTGAGGATTTCTTAAAATATTATAATTTACTTGTTGATGTCAACGGCAGGCGATTAATGAGTGCCGACACGAACACCACACGCAAAAAACTGTGTACCATCGATAGTCCACAATCATCAACACACTACATTGCTAAGTCTGCAACGTTCGCCAATATAATTCGAGCCTTCGCTAACATTTTAAGTCTTGCGCCACCGGGGGTACAGGCAAACTCAATGGTTGTGCATTATATTGAAACCGTAGATGCACCGTGCTCAGCGCGAGTCCGTCGTCTGCCGCCTGAAAAATTAGCTGCCGCCAAAAAAAGAGTTCGATATTTTATTACAAGCAGGAATTTGCCGTCCGTCAAAATCAAATTGGTCCAGCCCGCTACATATGGTAAAGAAGTCTGATGGTTCATGGCGTCCATGTGGCGACTACAGGGCGTTAAATGCATTGACAACGCCGGACAGATATCCTTTGCCATTTCTCCACGACTTTGCGGGAATACTTTATGTCAAGAAGATTTTTTCTTAAGTAGACCTCCGTAAAGCGTTTCATCAAATCCCAATTAATCCTGACGATATACCTAAAACTGCAATAACAACGCCATTTGGATTGTTCGAGTTTGCACAGATGACGTTTGGTCAGAGAAATGCAGCACACACCTTTCAGCGTCTAGTCCACGATGTCCGTCGTGGCCTCGATTATTCATTTCCCTATATGGATGACATATGTATAGCGTCAGACAATTTGGAACAACACGAAAGACACTTGAAAGAAGTTTTTAGTCGGCTTCAGCAGCACAATCTATCAATTAATATATCAAAGTGTGTATTTGGCAAAACGGAGATAGATTTCCTTGGACACCGAGTCACAGCACAAGGAATATCTCTTACCAACTCACGCACAGAAGCTATTATGAAATGCAGACGCCCCGAAACAGTGAAGGAACTTAAAGGATTCCTTGCGATGATCAACTTTTATAGAATGTTCGTTCCGCATGCAGCCGAAATTCAAATTCCATTAAATGAAATGACACCAGGAAATGAGCGTAATGATAAAACCCCACTTTCATGGTCAGACACAGCTGTAGTGGCATTTGAAAGATGTCGACAGTTGTTGAAGAAAGCAGTATCATTAGCACATCCTAAAATGGACGCACCCCTTGTTTTGGTTACTGATGCTTCGAATTTGGCCGCAGGGGCCGCTTTACACCAGTTAATAAATGGCAAAGCTGAACCACTCGGATTTTTTTCAAAGAAATTTAACGAAGCTCAACAGCGATACTCGACATATGATCGCGAACTTACCGCAATGTATCTTGCTGTTGATCATTTTCGGGACTTATTGGAAGGCAGGAATTTTCACATTGAAACTGACCATAAGCCGCTTATATTTGCTTTCAGACAAAGGTTAGAGAAAGCTTCGCCTCGCAGGGTAAATTACTTGTCATTCATCAGTCAGTTTACGACAGACATCCGATATATATGTATAGAAAAAAATGAAATAGCCGATCACCTGTCCCGAATCGATCCGATATCTGCCAATGCTTTATACGAGCGTCTGATGGACTCGCAGAAAAATGATGAGGAACTTTTAAAGTCGCTTACAGGTGAAGTCTCACACTCTCTCGAACTCCAACCAATATCCTTTCCCGGACTATCTGGTCATATATATTGTGACACATCACTCAACCGCAAACGTCCTTTTATTACAAAGGATTTACGGAAACATTTTTTCGATGCAACACATGGCTTATCACACCCAGGAAGGAGAGCGTCTGTACGTTTAATGGTGGACCGTTTCGTGTGGCCAGGCATTCGGCGAGATTGTGCCAATTTTGCTAAAACATGCTGTGCACGTCAAAGAAGCAAGGTTCATCGTCATTCTAAAACCGAACTCCAGAAATATTTGCCACCCGATGAGCGATTCGCACTTATAAATGTGGACATTTTGGGTCCATTTCCGCTGTCAAGAGGTTTTAAGTATTTGTTAATCATTATCGACCGATACACCAGATGGACCGACGCGATTCCGATGGATGAAATGACGGCACCAACTTGTGCAAATGCATTAATCACAGGCTGGATATCTCGATTTAGTGTGCCACTTCGGATTACGTCCGATCAGGGTAGGCAATTTACATCCGCCTTATTCTCAGAGCTTTGCAAAATTTTGGGTGTAAATCATTGTATGACTACTTGCTATCACCCACAATCAAACGGAATAATAGTAAGATTTCATAGAACTTTGAAAGCAGCTATGAAATGCAGCGATATGACGAATTAGGTTGATCGACTTCCAATCATTCTTCTCGGGCTGCGTTCCACTTTAAAAGAGGATATTGGAAGATCGCCTGCAGAACTTGTATACGGCTGAAATCGTCGTTTGCCTGCCGATATGCTGGTACCCTGCAAACAACCGCGAACATATTCTGAATTTGTAGAAAATCAACGCCGTATTATGCAAGATATGGTTCCTACTCAAACGGCCTGGCATGTAAAGGAAAAACCATTTATACACAAGGATTTGAACACATCATCTCACTTTTCATTCGTAACGATTCGGACCGTTTGAAGTCAAAGAACGGAATGACAAATATTTCTTAATTACGCGGAAGGCCCGTTAAGAAAACAGTTGATCGGATGAAGCCTGCTATCTCGAATCGGCAGAGATGCAACCATCCAGAATGGAAGTATCTCCGCAATCTGCACAAACACATGATGAAAATTCTTTTGGTGAACCTGTTTCCACTGACGGAGCGCGTATTCCCGAAACTCTACCACAACATGAATATCAGGCTCAACGCACCAGAACTGGTCGGACCATAAAATGCCCGTCCAGATTCAGGGAATAGGCTTTGACCCTTCTGGGGGGCCACTGTGGCGGAGTGCGTTGGGTTGCTGTTAATGATCTGGCAACTCTCAACACGAACTTCACTTTGACGTTCGCTTCTATCGTGACATGACATTCTCTAAATTTATTTCAATCATCAATTATCTTGTTTACAGCTTAAGTTAAATATTGAATTGGAATCAAATAAATAAATCATTTAATTACCAAATATATTTTTATATAAGCTTATCACTTAGCAATTTCCTAACTATCTCTATGATGAGTTGTGTGCTACCAAATCTGCCGGCAGCAAGGCTGTTCTTCGTCAACGCTATCCGCATTTGCAACTCCATCCCTGCCAATATTAGAAAGCAGATAAAAAAAGCAACTGTAGATAATCCATCTGTGATTATTTCAGTACTTAGCTTTTAATAGATAGACCATCTACCATTATAGTTTTAATTCATTCATATTTTCTAACTAATCCTTTGCAATACCATTGTTAACTCAATATTGCTAAGGTGACTATTAAAAACTTGCCATTTAATGTATAAGTATTATTGCTTATTTATGTATGTACTGTTTATTACTTGATTTTAAGATGTGTTATGTCTTGTTATTGTTACTTTGAAATATCTTATACTTAATATCTTATTGTACTAATTTGCCATAATAAATGATAAATGAATGAATGTCCTTTAAAGCTGCGGGATCCCATTCTGTCAGAGTAACGCAGAAACCAAGCATAAGCACTTTTGATGATCCTTGTGACTCAATGTTACAGAAATGACACAAACACAGCACAATAGCAAAACTAACTTACCTGTATCTTAAAACAAACGATTTTATTAAAGAACTGAATAGTCATTTTCTATAAAATTCGTAAAGAATTCATGCTCGTGTGTTGAAACTAGAAATTGAAATATCGTTTTGGGCAGAATGCCACATGTTAAAAAATAAATAAACTGCAATTGTTCAAACCACTTTGTAGCAGCGCTGACACATCAAGTAAAAATTAACTAAATTCTTTTTCCCCATGTTGCGTGCTCGGAAGGGGTTTATAACAAATCTACTACATGGTGCTATAATCAATTAAATAGTATTGGAGTGAAGATTATAATATTTAAAGATTAGGTTAGGATGGAGAGGCTGCCGCCTGCGGCGTTTCACTTAGGCCAGTAGTAGGAGGCCCATTGTGTTACCACTAGAAAAATTAGTGCCATCCGAAGAAGAAATTATTCCTCACCAAGCCATTTCGCCTCGCTGATGAACCTCAACAGGCATTTTACCCCGGTGCTTGAAACCACACCGTGATCCCAGATACCGCATCTGCTTTTACACAGGGCAGGCCACTTGGGGGCTGTGTGTAGAAATCCACGGAAGTGGGGAAAGTCTCCGATCGCCATTCACCTGGCCAGAACGGTTCTTCAGCATACGGTTCAAGCAGCTCACAACTTCCGGGTGATTTCACCCAAGTATCCTCTGGGTCTTTAATCAAATTTATCAGTTTTGTAGTATGAGGAGCGAAACGAAAATGTATTCACCGAATCGCTACTAACGGGCGGCAATTATTTGTGATTTCATAGTACTAATACTTCTTGATTACAGTACTTTGGCTTTAAAATGACAATTTTGGCAAATTTGGATAAACCGATTTGTCAAGTATATTTTTTTTGGCATGGAAACATCAAACTCATGCAAATATGTTCAATTGCCACTCATAATATAAATGCACAAAATTTTTCATAAAAATACCGATAGTATTAAAGTAACAAATACAATTTTCATTATACGTGTGTATATGTTTGTATAAATAAAAATAAAAACTAAAGGGTGTGATCAGAACAGCATCCTTGGCTCTGTACGCCCTAATGCACTTATTTCCGGTAGACCTATATCCATGTATACACAGATGGCTCAAAGCTCGAAGGTAGGGTTGGTGGAGATGTGTTTTCTGAACACGTGGGTATCTCCATTAGCGACCGCTCTTGCGTCTTTCTGGCGGAACTGATGGCAATTGACAGGACCACGAAACTGGTCAAGTGATACGATATCCAAGGCTTATATCTTAATTTTTACTGATAGCCTCAACGATATAGCTGAGGCATTTCCTGCAGAGGGTCTAACTGATGAAATGGGGATACCCTTACAAACTTGCAAGCTACTTGCTTCCAAAAAGCTTCTTAAAGTGGATAATGAGAGATGGCGGAATCACTTGTAGAGCTACCAGGCAATTGTGGCCGGTTCTTAGTGCTTAACTGATCAACATAATTGTATCTGTTTTAACAGGGCCCTGTTTGATAGGCAAAATTGATTAGGCGTACGATTGAACTATTTCTGTAGAAGTCGTCAAGACGAAGAAGATTTTCTACATTAGGTAGACATCTCTTCGATAGCTTGGAAGACCTTAGATATGTGGAAATCAAAGATCATATTAAATTCTTGCAAAGTTTACAATGGCTTTCGAGATAATTGGGAATTGTTGATCCCCATGCGGTATCACAACGGGCTTTGAGACTCAGTGTGTCTGTGAAGACAGCTGCCATAGTTCGCTTCACCAACACATTCGCTTCGCAACAAAACGTACCACCTTTGATTAGTTAATTCTTTAAATTTGTTCAACGGAACCTCAACAATTGGCGATCCTGCCAGCAAGCACTAAAGCCACTTCTTAACAACAGGAGTTGGTAATTCGGCAGGATAGAGTGCTCGCCTTAGCATGGGAATATAAGAGGAAGTTCTAACTTAATGTCTTATCATAACGATGTATACACCGGGCATGGTGCAAAAAATTAAAAAGAGTTGATGTCGTGTTAATAAATATCACAATCATTTTTGTTCTTTGGTAGATAATAAATGTGGTGGTCATAAAATACTCCCTTAAAGCTTTGTAACGTGGTGGCTGCTGCAGGAAAAACTGTTCATCGCAATTTAGCCTGGACCGCCGGACTATAACTGTCCCTAAGGGGAAACCCAACGACAGTTTGTTATCCGGCATGCAGGGGTAATTAACGGCGTCAATAAATGTTCATGTGTGTATGTGCATGTTTACTTGGGCGCTGCATAAATTTGATATATTTAGTCTGAATGCTTAAACATACCGGCCCCCTTACGGTAGGCATCACCTGGGATACTAGCCACATCGCAGCCACCACGCTTAGTCTACCTACTTCCTGCGTGCGCTAAGATCGTTTTTTATTGTGGTGTGGGTGAATAGACTTGGTTTCCGCTCCACGTCGCATCCGCGACTGTAACCGTGGTCGGAACTACCTAGGTTCCGGGCGGAAAGTCCTTATCTCCGCTCCAGCCAGTGTCAATTCACCATTCTCTATATCGGGACTGACAGGCCTGGCCTCCGCGCTAGAGTTGGAGACATGAATTGAGTTGGCCCAAAAACGGCCTAGTAGCGCCTCCCGCAGCCTTTCTTCGGCTGACTTGCTTCTATAAATGGGACATCGCGTGGCGAGCATAGCAAAGATGGCACTTTCTGGAGTAGCGATGGGCGTTGTGCTCGGCCCTTTTCCGTTGGGCGGTGTAAGGAGTCATTTTCCTGTAAACTATTCTCCGTCTATATTGGGAGGTGTTTATGTACATATATATGTATATACGTATGTGTTTGTGTATTGTTGAGAGCCGAGCCTAAATAAGAACGTAATTTTCTTAATCAGATTGAATATTTGGTCTGTTCGTTATAAATATAACGTAACAAATGCAAGTAAAACTGGCCTGTGGCCTGGATGGCATGCACCTCATTCCGCAGAGAATACTCGGTTGCGAAGAAGAAGAAAAATAAAAAATAAAACTAAAATTGCTTGTATATCTTAATGCAGGTAATAACTGTTCGGCTGTACTCGTGGAAAGTGCTCCCCACAGTAATAGCTCACTGAAATAGCTCAACATTCTCTCTTTTATTTTTT